>OZ012739.1:612887351-613487351 GCA_963859935.3 Lathyrus sativus
TTTAACCAAATAAACTAAGACTAGAATTGTGAACGAATCATGTTCTTTATAGTATTTCAATAACTCTTGAATGTATTAGAGTTTCTATGCAGGAATACCCATGATAGTTCAGCCTATAGTCGAGTTTGCACAAGACTGATAAAAACTCAAATGTAGGGAAGATGAAATCCGAATTTTTGTGTGAAGAAGATAGGCTTTCCTTATATATTTTTCTGAATTCGGAATGCTTAATTTATAGTCCAAAGTGGTGTTGTTTCATAAGGTTGAGACCCTTGATGAAACACACACTTTCAACAATATTTTTCGAAAATGTTGCATTATTTCGTCTACATCAGCACTTTTCAAACATTGCACTATTTCTCCTACAGCAACACTTTTACCAAATGTTGCACTGTTTCGCCTACAATAATAGTTTTTCAAAGGTTTCACTATTGTGCATTCTACAACACTTCACGAAGTGTTTCCTATTTTTGAATTCAAACCTACTGCAAAACTTCACAAGTGTTGTCTATTTCTGAATTCAAAAATTAATCTTCACTTAAATATTTTCTTGTCATTTTGGAATACACTCAAAATTATTAATTGTTAATAATTTATAAAAATCCCCCACTTGTTCTAATAATGACAAGACCAATTCAAGAAAAAGAGAGGAAAAGAATGTTAATACAGTTAAGTATCTTTCGATTTGAACTTAACCTTAGTAAGGATCCCGTAAAGTTTAATTGAAATGTTAGGTAGTTATGCTTTGAATTGTTATCCCTTGTGATTATACCGGCATTACCTTATACACATTTTTTAATGGTTCATCTTCTACATCTCTCACCTAGCACTATTTATGGTCACATTTTTTTTTTCTATTTTCGTGAATTTTTCATGAGAGAAATTCCAATTCTCACTTTGAGACGGCAACATCTCGAAATTCATATAGGTGAAGTTCATTTTATATCTATTTCTTAAGATGCATATCCTCGATATAGAACTTCATTAAAAGTATGAAAAAAACTCAACCCTCAATATGTAATAGTCAACATTGTCACATAATGTTGCACAAACATCTAAATTAACGACTTGTTGTTACCCGTTGAATCTTCGGTTAAGATTTGTTAACTTCGTGTTGGGTTGCTAGCATTGTCGAAATCCTTATTCAAGGAGTTTCAATCTCATACCTCTAAAGGTAATATTTACTAAATCTCTGGCCAGTGGTTTAGTAAATGGATCAAGAAAATTATAGCTCAATCGTATATGAATGAAATGATTACACTCATAATCAATTTTCTCACGAAAGAATGTCTAAGAACTACTTGTCTATAATTTCTATCATACACTTTATATGCTCTGGGTAAAGTGGCTTGACTATTCAATGTATCGATACCTTTCAAACATTTTCTTTAGTAAATGGAACTTCCAACAAAAGATCCCCCAACCATTCATCTTATTCACCAGTGGAAGTAAGAGCCTTGATCTTTGATTCTAAGGTTGAGAGAGTGATCCACATTGGTTTCTCGCATTGATATATCCTTCTAATATGGAAAGAAATATAT
This sequence comes from Lathyrus sativus, assembly GCA_963859935.3. Classification (NCBI taxonomy): domain Eukaryota; kingdom Viridiplantae; phylum Streptophyta; class Magnoliopsida; order Fabales; family Fabaceae; genus Lathyrus; species Lathyrus sativus. The sequence continues at coordinate 612,888,893 of OZ012739.1, forward strand.
TGTAATTAAACCAATATTTTTTGTTTTCATAAGATATCTGAAAATCCCAATGATGGCCTTTCAGTGTCACTATTTGAGTTGCTAGTAAAATCTACTCATTTTACTAATTGCAAATGTTATGTCGGGTCTAGTATATTACATGCACTTTCATATTCCAATTGAGCCACAAATCTTCAATCATTCTTTTGAAGTTTGACACTAGGATCATATGGAGTACTTACTTTCTTGAAATGTAAGTGTTTGAACTTATCCAGTGTTTTCTCAATATAATGTGTTTGACTAAGTTCATAACCCCTACTATTTCGCTTTACTTTGATCCCCAAAAGTGTGTCAACTAGTTCAAAATCATTCATCTTGAATATGGAAGTTAGAAACCTCTTTGTTTCTAAACTTGTATTCCTCTCGTTGCTAATGATTAATCATATAATCAACATGGAAATAAATGAATATCACAATATTCTCACACAAGTTTGTGTACAAACACGTGTAACAAGAATTAGATGAAGAAAGTTTTTAGATAATCATGCATGATGATACAAAAAGCTTTTTAGATAAAATGAGAGATGAAATTATCAGAAACTTAAAGTAGTATATTATAAATTGCAATGAGCATCTTATTTAAGTTCTCTTGTCTCAAATCTTCATTTGAATTTCTATGTTAAACCTTGTTGATCAACTTCATCATTGATGTGCATGACACTTTTGAACCTTTTCTTCTTTGATAGTCTTTGTCTTCATCAAAGTTGAACTAGATATAAGATATATTGTTCTCAATTTCCCCCTTTTGATGATGACAAACTTTTTGACTTTGAATTTTGATAATGATTGAAAGTCTCTCCCTATGTTGCATGTTTTCCCCTTAATTTGTGAATCTTTTGTTCATTACTAGGAAGCACATAACCTTCTGGTTACCCCATGCAAATCTCCTCATCGAGATCTCTATTTAGGAATTTCATTTTGACATCCATTTGATGAACTATAAGGTCTTGCAAAGAAACTAATGCAAACAATACTCTAATTATCGTCGTCCTTGCTACTAGTGCATATGTATCGAAATAATCAACATCTTCCTTTTTTTAAAACTCTTGGTTACTAATATATACATGTAGGTGTTTAGTGTACCATCATTATTATACTTCTTTCTAAACACCATTAGCATCCTATAGGTCTTGATGTTTTAGTTAGATCGACAAGTTCCCAAGTGTGGTTTGACATTATTGAATCCATTTTGTCTTGGATAACGTCCTTCTAAAATGAGGAGTCCATTGAAGCCACTACTTCCTTGAATACACCAACAACTATATTGTACTTTGAATCAAACCAATTCAAAGGACTTTTCTCCAACAAATAGAAGATATACCACTTTCTATTTGCAAATACTTTTAGAAAGTACACATGTTTTCTTTACAAGTTAAGTCACCACACACTTGGTGATCAATTACAATACTTGAACAAATTTGAATATATGAAGTTGTTCTTGAATCAATTTCAATAGACAATTGGTCTTCTCTTTTTTATTTACAATTCAATAATATATGAACCTTAAGTGCTCAAAAAATATTATGAAACTTTTATGAATAATTTTAAAGTTATGCATAAAGTTTCAACATTTTTGAAAAATAATGAACACTTTGAAAATGATTTGAATTGATGTGAAAAGTTAATAATAAAATAGGTAGTTTAAAAACAAATGTATTTTGCCTTAAACACATTCGAAGAAACTTCTAGGAATTGATGCAAAAGTTTGAGACATTTTCATAAAGGTTTGCAATAGTTTAGAATGACAATGGTTCATGAAAAGACATAATTTTGAATTTTGTTCAGGACTTCTAAATTCGTTTAAACGAAAACCTGACTTAATAAGACAGGAAGAATTTCGAATTTCAAACAACTTTTTAAAATTTCAAACAGCAACAGATTTTGGTAAGTCGGTTAACCAAATCTAACATAGAAAGTGCAACGAACCTGACTTAAAAAGTGCTGACAGCTTTTTAAAATAAGCTTTTAATGTCTTTTGTTCTTCTTACTCTTGAATTTATTCTTCTTTTGAAGTGTATGACATTCATTTTTAACATGTGTTATTTCTCCGCATTCAAAGCAAGTAACCTTCCTTCTTGGTGCTTCTTTTTTACTCATTTCTTTTGTCCATTCTTTTCTCAAGAATTTTTTAAATTTCTTGATTAATGCATCATCTATAAAAACACGATTTGCGGAAGCCACAGTTGCCATTATTTCAAATACTATAAGATTATTAGAAAAATTAATTTAATCAAATGAACCGAGGCTAGAATCGTGAACGAATCACTTTCCTTATAGTATTTCAAGCACTCTCGATTGTCTTAGAGTTTCTACACAGGAATAACCAAGATAATTCAACTTATAGTTGAGTTTGCTCAAGATCAATGAAAACTCGAATATAAGGAAGATGAAATGTAGAATTTTGTGTGAAGATGATAGGTTTTTCTCATATATTTTTCTGAATCTAAAATGCTTAATTTATAGGCTAAAATGGTGTTGTTTCATAAGGTTGTGATCCTTGACGAAACACACACTTTCAGCAACACTTTTCTAAAATGTTGCATTATTTCTGGTATAGCAGCACTTTTCAAACGTTGCACTATTTCGCCTACAACAATATTTTTACCAAATGTTGCACTGTTTTGCCTACAACAGCAGTTTTTCAAAGGATGCATGGTTTCGCATTCTGCAACACTTCACGAAGTATTACCTATTTTTAAATTCAAACCTACTGTAACACTTCATAAGTGTTTCCTATTTCTGAATTCAAAAATTAATCTTCACTTAAATATTTTCTTGTCATTTTGAAACAAACTCTATATTATTAATTGTTAATAATTTACAACATGTTTATTCACAATACAATTAAATGTACATTCACCATAGTTTTAGAGTAACTTTTCTAGCAAAGGAATTAGTGGTGGAACTAACGGGTCTTATTCTTAAAGATAAACCCATATTGTTGTCGGATGAATTCTTTTTAGTAATCTAATTTTCTTTGTTTCCTAAATGAAATATCACTTTGATTCTCTTAAGGTATTTGTTTGATTTTTGCATCAATGACAAGTTCAACATAGGACCGACCACACATACAAAGTTAGAAAATTTTAGAATATAAATAAACTGACATTAAAATTAAAAACAAGAAATTTTTGTTGCATAGAAAAAATTCAGTTGTAAACCAATAAGTTCAATTAAATTTGACAGTCCTCAACTAAAACTTAATGGTGATCTAGCATATGTATGGGATTGTTGCAAGTAATATCATGATAAGAGCCACTAATTACCAAACATGAAGACTCAAATTATTATTGAATTTAAAATTGAACGATTTTATAAAAAATGATTTTTGAAATGGTTATATAATGCTAAAACTAGGGTTTCTAAATTTAGTGAGTAAAAAGATGTCAGGGATTAGGGTAATTGGATTTTCCTATGTACTCCTTGTTTCAACTTTATAATTAAAGTTATTGTTCTATGTGACTAAATCTTAAACAACTTAGACGAACTCCTCAATCCCTTTTCAAGTTACAATTTAAGATTAAATATTAAGATTTAATAGAAATATCTAGGTTTGAAGGATCCATCCATATTCCTAGGTGATGGCACGCTAGAACACCTAATTTGAAATGTTTGTTAGTTTCATTCCCATTTCACAAAGAAAATCATAAATTTTTTTATCAATGATCAAACAATATAAATCATTACGCAAAGTATTAGATGAATAACATAATAACTATAAATTCAAAGAGAAATTACATCGAAGGGTACAAGGTTATTCTTATAATCAGTTACTCATCCATCACAAAAGGGATGTTTAGCTACTCCTAATGTAATTAACCATAACTGAAAAGTTTAAGAAGAAATACATGTTATAAATCTCTACGATTCATGCAAAGTTAGTAACAAATTTAGTTAAAATATTGGAGTAAATGCTAAGAAAAAGTAGTATGTTAGGGTGTCATCAAATTCCTTAAAAATTAATTTCTCCAAATCAAATTATATCTTCAAGTCAATCTATTTTTCTCGAATTCTGCCCAAAATGAAAAACCATAAAATTAAACCCCAAAATTACTCAAATGTTTTTCTCAAAACCGGTTTTAAAAATCCAGAAAATTAAGTTTAACCATTATAGTTACCCAAAATTAATGCCCATTCAAATTAATTTTCAATGTTATCGCGTCTCATGTTTTGCAATTAGGTCATATAAATTCGGTCTCCATTATATGTGTTCATTTTTTTGGGAAGTACAAAATGAATATTTTGATTTTGATTTTTGTCTATTCTTGATTTGATTCAATTGGTAATGTTTTAAGTTAGATAACAGTTTGTTTGTGTTAGTTATTGTTCCATTCAAGAACAAAAAATGATTGGTGAATTGATCAAGAAATGTCTTACTGCGACGAATTTGTGTTTTTTTTATGGCAGAGAGATGGGGTTGAATTGCGAGGTTAACACTTCAACACTCAATTCACTAAGAAAGTAAGTGTCATACTCCAAATTTTGACCCTAGATGTCATCATCATTCTAGGAGCATATCACATTGCATTACTAACCCTAATATTGTTCAAATTGCTTTTTGTCTTGCTTCACCTGGATTAGGGTTTCGCACCAAGAGAATTAAGAGGGTCTTCATTTGATCAATCAATGTCTTGGATTGATCATCAACATACCAAGTGAGCATACACTCAATAGGCCTCTCTTCATTAAGAATCAAGTGCAAATTGGTCTTGTTACAAGTTCTTTGAAGCTCAATTTAATCTGGCCCCAAACTAAGGTTTTGTCAGAGAAAGTGAATTGTGCCTCTGACGTTTGGTCAAAGCATGATCCCAAGCCTTGGAACATGATTTGAGACACTCTAATACATACTTGGAGTCCATCCATGATGTTTGAAAGATTCAATAATGCAAGATCATTGAAGATCACACAGTTGAATTAATCTAATACGCAAGCTTTGTCTGACAAAGTCAACCCTTTGACTTTTGGGTTCTTTGGTAAAAATTAAAGTCATCAAGACATGTTTAATCAATGATTTTGAGCATGAAAAATCAATATTTGGAAGGTTTCTTGCAAAAGGGGCAAAGTTAAGAAACTTGAATTTTTTCTATGTATGAAAGAAAAAACTCTAATTTGGTGCCAACTTTGGAGAGTAATAACTTTCAATCTACACATTCATTTTTTGTGTTCCAAAGATCAAATTAAAGCCCTTGTAACATACTACAACTTTTTCAATGTGGTTTAATCTCCAAAAAGTGCTTAGGTTTAGAGTTATGGAGCCATCAAGTTTGTGAAAAAGTTTAAACACTTAAAAAAGTTTGAAGACAGATTTTGTTCATCAAAATTACCAATCTTTGGAGCCAGTTTTCACCATGATCCCTTGAGATTCAAATAATTCATCAAACATGAAATTTTGGGGCGTTTCAAAAAGTACAATCACTCCTCCATAGCATTTTGAGCTAGGAGTTTCGAAGAGAGAAAGATGTGTTAGAACACAGATTGGTGTTTCTTATATCTCTATGTTTTGATGATAACTCTTATAGAATTTTGTATTAAGAAAATATATACTCTAAAATTTGTTCAAGTATTATTGTTTCAGGTATTAAATTAAAAACTCTTAAAGAAGCAAAATACATAAGTACAAGAAACTATGCAAGGCTCTGAAGCATCAGATGCAAGACTATCAGAAGATTCTGAAGCGCTGCCAGAAGGATCTGAAGCAGAAGCTACAGAATGATCTAAAGCGTTAATGAAAGAAGTGTACAAAGAGTTGAAAGCTTTGATCTAATCAGACTCTGAAGTTCTTTTCACTGCAAGAACAGAGGCTTTGATAATCAGACTCTTATCATTTATATTCACGCTCAAAGCACATACTGCTGCATACTCTGATGAAGACTCTGATCAAGATTGAGACTCTGATATATTAAGATATGATCATCTATCAAGGCTCTGAACATCTCAATCATTTTAGCTCTGATCATCTTAAAGTATTTCATTCCTTTAAGCTTGCTACAAGTTCTGAAGTGCAGATTATGAAGACTTCATCCTGAAGGAAGCTTGTTGAAGAAGCTGTAAACTTGATTGGACGTGGTGCTACTTCCAAAGTAACCAACGGCTATTTTGTCCAAAGAAGTGACGTGGTGCAAATCCCAAGGCTTCTACAACCATACTTTTCCTGCAGAAAGCATATCTCTGCCCATACTTTTTGGTAATGAAAGGTCTTATATTCTAATATAATATTCAGCTGCACATCACTCAAAGCAAATTGGAAAAACTATAAAAGGAGAACTTCTACAACATTTAGAAGTTGCTAGTTCACTCAGAAAGAAACATTCATACACGCTTGATTCATCAAAGTAAAAATCTCACAAAGATCTTATTCATTTGTTCTTTCATAAAACTGTATAGTTTTATTTGTACTTAATCTTAAGTGTAAATATCACAGTTGTGATACAGCTTATTAGAAGCAAATAAAACACTTGTTAGTTTACATTAATTTGTAAGAAGTTCCTTAAGAAGACTAAGACAGTTGTTCTTAGTGCTTACTATTGTAATCGGTTGATTAATAGTGGATTAAGTCCTTGTGGAGAAAGGCAAATCATCTTTGATAAGGTGCACTGGAGTAGTTGAGTTCAACGAACCAGGATAAAAATCTTGAGTTGTTTTATTGCAATATTTCTTAAAACTCTTATTCAACCCCCCCCCCCCCCCCCCCCCTTCTAAGTGTTTTTCTCACCTTCAGTTGGTATCAGAGCTCCGGTTCTGTTTGTGATATCACTTAACCGTGACCAGAAAAGATCAAGTGGGAAAAACTCTTGATATTCTTGGTTGATATACATTATGGCTGCTGAAACTCCAACATCCAGCAACAACAAATATGAAGAAAGAGTCAGCACAAAACCTCCCATGTTTGATGGAGAGAAATTAGACTATTGGAAAGATAGACTAGAAAGTTTTTTTCTAGGATTTGATGCTGATCTTTGGGACTTAGTTATTGATGGATATGTTCATCCCACTAATGGGAATGACAAGAAAATTGACAGAAAATCAATGACTGAGGCGCAAAAGAAGGAATTCAGAAATCACCACAAGGCTAGAACTAACTTGCTAAATGTTATATCTCATACTGAGTATGAGAAAATAACCAACAGAGAAACTGCCTTTGATATATTTGAATCCCTGAAGATGACTCATGAAGGGAACTCTTAAGTTAAAGAAACCAAGGCTTTGGCGCTGATCCAGAAGTATGAAGCTTTCAAAATGGAAGAATCTGAATCTATTGAAGCCATGTTTTCCAGATTCCAGATTCTCATTGCTGGCCAAAAGGTTCTGGACAAGGGTTACTCTACAGCAGATCATGTCAAGAATATAATCAGAAGCTTGCCAACCAGATGGAGACCCATGGTCACTGCTCTGAAGCTGGCAAAGGATCTAAACAAGATTACGCTCGAGGAACTAATCAGTTCTCTGAGGAGTCATGAGATTGAACTAGAGGAAGATGAGCCTCTAAAGAAAGGTAAGTCAATTGCTTTAAAATCTAATAAATCTATTAAAGCATTGCAGGTAATAGAAGAAATATCTGAAGAGTCTTCTTCTGAAGATGAAGAAGAATTATCCTTGCTGTCTAGAAGAATCAACAAACTCTGGAAGAATAAGCAAAGGAAGTTCAAGAACTTCAAAAAACCAGATCAACACAAAGAATCTTCTAGACACAGAAGATCTGGAGAATCCTCTGGACAGAAAAAGAAAGGTTGTTTGCTATGAATGCAAAGAACCTGGGCACTACAAGAGTGAATGTCCAAAGCTTCAGAATGAGAAGCCAAAAAGAAAGTTAGATCATAAAAAGAAAGTTCTGATGGCTACCTGGGATGACTCAGACGCATATGATTCGTCATCAGAGTCAGAAGAAGAATATGCTAATGTAGCATTCATGGCTGACATAGAAGACATCGTTGAATCATCTGGATCAGAATTAGAATCTGATTCTGAGGAGGTATTTGCTGAACTTTCTAGACAAGAACTTGTTGAAAGTCTATCTGATATTCTTGAAAACTATAGCAAAGTTAAACTCAAATACAAAAAGCTTTTAAAGCATATTGAATTTGAGAGTAACAAATTTGTATCAGAAATAGATGAGCTAAAAGCTAAAAATCTTCAATTGAAAAATAATTTAGAATCGGCTCAACTAAACTTTGATCCAAAGTCTGAACCATGCTCTAAAAATATTTTACAAGAGTATGACTATAGTTTCAGGAAGTTTCTAACTAAAATCCTAAATAGAAGCAAGATGGATTCAATGATCTATGGTATTAGCAGAAACTATAGAAAAGGTGTTGGATATAAATCTTTCTCTTATGAAGATTCAAATCCAAAATATGTAGATAAACTGGATATCAAGTATCCTCCTTTATATTCTCAATTTACATTTGGTCACTTAAATGATATTAAACACACAAGTTCTAATCAGAACAAACCTGTGTTTAATAAATCTAAAGTTAATCAGAACAAGTCTTATGTTGAAAGACAGAAGTTCAGAAAAAGCTTTAAGGCAACTAACCAAAAAGGACCCAAGAAAATCTTGGTACCTAAGGATAAGATAATCTATGTTGCAGACATCCTTAGCAGCAAAGTCAAGACTCCAGTCGTGGTACCTGGACTCTGGATGCTCACGACATATGACGGGAAAAAGGTCTATATTCCAAAGTCTGGAGCTTAGATCTAGAGGAGATGTCAAGTTTGGAGGGAATCAGAAGGGAAAGATGATTGGCTCTGGAGCCATAGGCAATGGTAAACTTACTTCCATAACTAATGTCTTGCTTGTTGAAGGATTAGCTCATAATCTATTGTCCATAAGTCAATTAAGTGACAATGGTTATGACATAATCTTTAATCAAACGTGTTGCAAAGCTGTTAGTCAAAAGGATGGCTCAATCCTCTTTAATGGTAAAAGGAAAAACAACATTTATAAAATTAGTCTTTCAGAACTTAAGGTTCAGAACGTTAAATGCCTTATGTCTGTTAATGAGGAGCAATGGGTCTGGCACAGAAGATTGGGTCATATTAATATGAGACATATATCTCAGATTAATAAGCTTAATCTGGTCAGAGGACTTCCTAATCTGAAGTTCAACTCAGATGCTCTTTGTGAAGCATGTCAGAAAGGAAAATTTTCAAAATCATCTTTCAAATCCAAAAATGTTGTTTCAACTTCAAAACCATTAGAGTTACTTCACATTGATCTGTTTGGACCAGTTAAAACTACATCCATCAGAGGCAAGAAGTATGGATTAGTCATTGTTGATGACTACAGCAGATGGACATGGGTAAAATTCCTAAAGCACAAGGATGAGTCACATTTTGTGTTCTTTGACTTCTGCAAACAAGTCCAAACTGAAAAAGATTTCAAAATTGTTAAAGTCAAAAGTGATCATGATGGTGAATTTGAAAACAAACATTTTGAAAAATACTTTAATGAAAATGGCATTGCTCATGATTTCTCCTGTCCTAGAACTCCACAACAGAATGGAGTTGTAGAGAGGAAAAATAGAACATTGCAAGAGATGGCCAGAACCATGATCAATGAGACTAACATGGCAAAACATTTATGGGCAGAAGAAATTAACACATCATGTTACATTCAGAACAGAGTGTCTATTAGACCTCTTTTGGAAAAGACTCCTTATGAATTGTGGAGGAATAGAAAGCCAAACATTTCTTATTTCCATCCTTTTGGATGTATTTGTTTTATGCTGAACACTAAAGAGAATCTTAACAAGTTTGATTCTAAAGCACAAAAGTGTTTCATACTTGGATATTCTGAACGCTCTAAAGGCTACAGAGTATACAATACTGAGACACAGATTGTGGAGGAATCTATACATGTTACATTTGATGATAAGCTTGGCAATCAAAAGCCAAAGCAGCTTGAAAACTCTGCAGATGGAGAAGTTATTCTCACAGAATCTGAGAAACCAGAGGTAGAGAAAGCTCAAGAAGAAGCTACACCAGATGCAATTCCATTGGCTGCTCAGATGAATAACAGGAATATTTCTGAAGAACCAACAGTTAAAGGATCATCCAGAATCAAAGCTTCTCATCCAGAAGAAATGATTATTGGGAAGAAAGATGACCCTATAAAAACAAGGTCGTTTATCAGATCATCTGGAACATCACTTGTTGGGTTGGTGTCTATTATTGAACCAACGTCTGTGGATGAGGCTCTGAGTGACAATAATTGGATACTTGCAATGCAAGATGAGCTGAATCAATTTACAAGAAATGATGTTTGGGATCTGGTTCCTAGACCAAAAGGTTTCAATATTATTGGAACAAAGTGGGTATTCAGAAATAAACTAAATGAGCAAGGAGAAGTTGTAAGGAACAAAGCAAGGTTAGTAGCTCAAGGTTACAGTCAATAAGAAGGAATTGATTACACTGAAACTTATGCTCCAGTGGCAAGGTTAGAATCTATACGCCTTCTTATTTCATTTGCTGCACAACATAACATCACTCTATATCAGATGGATGTTAAGAGTGCCTTCTTAAATGGTATTATAGAAGAAGAAATTTATGTCCATCAACCTCCTGGTTTTGAAAGTGATAAATTTCCAGATCATGTTTTCAAACTCAAAAAATCACTTTATGGTTTGAAACAAGCTCCCAGAGCTTGGTATGAAAGATTAAGTAATTTTCTTCTGGAAAAGAACTTTATCAGAGGCAAAGTGGACACAACTCTTTTCAGTAAAACATTTAAGAAAGATTTACTAGTCTGTCAAATTTATGTGGATGATATTATTTTTGGATCTACCAATATTATGCTGGGAAAGGAGTTTGCTTTGTCTATGCAGGCTGAATTTGAAATGAGCATGATGGGAGAACTTAGATTCTTTCTAGGAATCCAAGTAAATCAGACTCCAGAATGCACATATATTCACCAGACTAAATATGTCAAAGAGCTTATGAAGAAGTTCAATCTGAATGAAAGCAAATTGGAAAAGACTCCAATGCATCCTACTAGCACACTTGGTAAGGAAGAGGTAAGTAAGAAAGTTGATCAAAAACTTTACAGAGGTATGATTGGATCTCTCTTATATTTGACTGCTTTTTATTCAGTGTTTGTCTATGTGCTAGATTCCAATCAGATCCTAGAGAATCTCACTTAACAGCTGTTAAGAGGATTATAAGGTATCTTAAAGGTACTACTAATGTGGGTCTGTGTTACAGAAGATCTGATGAGTATAAATTAGTTGGATTTTGTGATGCTGACTATGCTGGAGACAGAGTAGAACGTAAAAGTACTTCTGGAAGCTGTCAATTTCTTGGAAGTCACCTGATCTCCTGGTTCAGCAAGAAGCAACGCACAATTGCTCTTTCAACAACAGAGGCAGAATATATTGTTGCTGCTAGTTGTAGCACCCAGATGCTCTGGATGAAAAGTCAGCTGGAAGATTATCAGATTTTTGAGAGTAACATTTCTATCTTCTGTGATAATACTTCTGCTATATGCTTATCTAAAAACCCCATTTTACACTCTAAAGCTAAGCATATAGAGATTAAACATTATTTCATCAGAGACTATGTTCATAAGGGAATTATTAATTTAAACTTTGTGGATACAGATCATCAGTGGGTTGATATCTTTACAAAACCCCTTGCTGAAAATAGATTTAAATTTATTCTGAAAAATATAAGTATGGACTTCTGTCCAGAATAAAATATTCATAAGATGAAAATTTTTCTCAGATGATAAATGTCTAAACTCTGAAGTATTTTTTTCTTTTCAATTTTGTGTTTATTTATTTGTGTGTAAATCTGAACTAACAAGGCTCAGAGGATCTGAACGTTGCCTAACGTTTCATTTCTCGAGAAGTTTCAGAGGCACATGCAAGCAAACACGTGTAGCTCAGAATATGGAAAGGTAGAGTGCACCATACTGAATTGACGTTTGAGGTATTGCTTTGAAAATCCAAAATCTCTTGATTTTCCCCCCTTCAGTCAGAATCTTAAATGTTTGATATGACTTTATTCCTTGCATTAATTGCTTGATATGATTATGTTTCACTTCATTAAATGCTTATGTGTACGCGTGAGATTGTTTGTGACTTTTGCTTGCCCTAAATTGCTCTATATATTCTCACAACATTTCACAAATCACACTTTACATTCTTTACACTTCTCATATGCATTTCTATCTTCTCTATTGCTTCCATCTCATTTCAAAACCCAAAATTTCACGTAAACTCAGACGCATCTCAAGAACATCAATGGCATCATCATCTTCAACATCTGCTCAAATGTAAACCTCAACTGCTGCTGCATCATCTCCAAATGCTGCTGCTTCATCTCCAACTGCTGTTGTGTACAAGGAACCAGTAAGAACTCTTCTCACTCCAATAAAGGATCTTGAAGTTCTGTGTGAGAACTTTGTGGATTTTGATTCCATTAAAGAAAATGGTTTTGATCTCTACCCAACCATCAAAACTCAGAACTGGGAAAAGTATTTTGACAGGATGATGGGTCCTGTTTATCCAACATTGGTGAAGGAGTTCTGGATACACGCTCAAGTTTGCCCTAAGTTCATTCATTCTTCTATTCTTGGAAAGGAAATTGTTATCACTGAGAAGTTAATCAGACAACTGATTGAGTATAAGGAAACTGATGGAATCACAAGTATGGCTACTGCTCGTGTGGACTTGGCTGACATTTTTCAAGAAGTTTGTGTTTCTGGGGAACCATCCAACAAAGTCATAGATCTGAAGCCTGTTTACAGAATCTGGGCTAAGAATTTCATGAGCTCCATTTTTCATAGAAAATCCTCTAACTCACTAGATTATGTCAACTCAGAACAAATGTACTTCATGTTCTGTATGAGTAAAGGCAAGAAGGTAGATCTGCCTTATCTTCTGTTCAGTCATCTTCTGAACCACATAAAGGAAACTAGAGAAGAAGTTAGAGTTAAGGCTGGAAAGATCAGAAATTGAATCCCTTTGGGAAGGTTGATATCAGACATTCTAACAGAGAATGGTCTTGTAAAGCATCTGACTGATGCTGGAGTGACAAATGATCTGTCTTACATTGTAGGATCTGTCATCAATGGGAATACTCTGAAAAGGATGAAAGTCATCTCAGAGCTTGCTGGCAAACCTAAGAAGTTTGACTCTGATGAAGTCAGCAGAAGAAGGATCCCTTTAGAAGATTTTCCTATGTTCAGTGCTGATGAACCTAGGAACATCATTCTGACATTCATTGCTGATTGTTTGAAGAATGGTATTCCTATGCCAGCTAACATAGTACAGAAGGAAGGAGAAGTCTTGCTAAATCTTCTAAGAGAAAGGCGCAGGAAGAGGAAAGCTGAGGAAGGATCTGTTGCACAGCCTAAGAGGAAAGCCTCTGATGCTGATGACAAGCCTGAAAAGGACAAGAAGCAGAAGGAAAATTCTCCAGAAGCTAGCTTGGAAGAAATAAGAGAAATAATTCAACAGGTATTAACATCTGATCCAAAACCTTTTGTCCCTTGACCCTCACCTTCACCTCCACCATCTCCTCCTCAACCATCTAAACCAATTTCATCTCCTCTTACACATTCTCAACCATCTTCTATTCAACAACAATCTGAACCCCCTCAACAAAAATCTTCTGAACAATAACCCCCTCAACATAAATCTTCTGAACAACAACCCCCTCAACAAACACAATCTAAACCACAACAACAACCATCTTCTGAACCATAAAAACTATCTGAACCACTCTCTTCTACTCAACCACCAGAAGAACCAATCATCCCAAATCCTGAACCTTCTATCCCACAAACATCTGAAGACATTCTGGATGTGCAACCCATTGCAACCATGTATGTCCTCTCTTCCACTTCATGTCATTCAACTGAATCATCTGATTCTGATGAATCTGAAGTTCCCTCTCCAACCTGTTTACAGATTCCTGACCCCTTTAAACGACTACCATCTGACCTACCTGCTTCTGAACACCCCCTTCGCTCCAAATTTAACTTCACGGATTTTCTACCATCCTCATCTGATGTTGTTACATCAACACCATCTGAACCACAACCATCCATACCACAACCATCTGAACCACAACCATCTGAACAACCACCATCTGAACAACCATCATCTGATCACCCACCTCCTGAACAAAACCAAACACCTCCTAAACCATCACAAAAAGTCACCATAGAAGACTTTCTGAATCCCAAAACCAGATCAGATGTTTCTACTTTGTTTAAGAATTTCAAGAAGGAAATGCGTATGGGGATTGCTTTTGTAGAGAAAGAGTGCATGGCTAGTATAGATCCTGCTGAATCTGAAGCTTCTTGGAACAGATTCATCTCAAAGTTCAAATTTGCTGCATCTGATCTCAGAACAATCTGTGCTGATGATGCAAAGGCAAAGTTTGCTGAAATGGTCAGACAGACTCTGCTAAGCATTCTCACAACACCAATGCTTCTTCTGGAAGATGCTCCTGCTGAAGATACTGCAATGATAGAAGATACTCCTGCATCTGACATGGAGATTGATCATCCTATGGCAACTGCATCTGCTTCTGCACCCTCTATATTTGATATGAAGACTAAGACTCCAGATGTTGTTCAAGAAGTTTAGGAAATCAGATCATGGATGATAAAACAGGAACAGACTACTGAAGAGATCAAGACTTGGATGGCCAAGTAAGAAGAGTCCACTGCAAAGATTACTGATCTTCTGACCCTGATTGCTTCTCGCCAGCCCTAGTTTTCTTTTCCATGTTTTTTTTTTGCATTCTTGTTTTGCACTTGTTTTCTGTTGTTCTATTTTCTATCATCTGTTGTTTGAACATCTTATCTTTTTGTTCTGTTTGAATCTAAATGAATCTGGCTGTTATGATTTTCATTTATGTTTTGTGTTTTCTCTTCTTCTGTTATCTTTTTTGTCTTTTAAATTCTTTTTGATTATGACAAAAAGGGGAGAAAGAGAATCTGATTGTTCAATCCATAAGCAATACTAAAATGAAATTCAGACATAGTATTAATCTAACATTGAATCTTAAGACTTTCAGATCTTATTATTTCATCTGACAAAAATTATCTGAAGTTACCCTGAGAATTACCCAACCAGGCTCTGATCCTTGAAGCAAATTTGACTCTGATTCTGGAAGATATACCAGACTCTTTATTTGAAAGAAATCATCAGACTCTGATTCTGGAAAGCATCCAAGCTCTAATTCTTTCTCTTAACAAGGATTTCTACCAGGTTCTGAAAGTTACTCAAGCAAAAAGGGAAGTGTTCTCTTCTATTAGAGTATTCACTTCAGGGGGAGATTTTTAATCTCAGAGGGAGTTATTTTTTTATTTCTCTTTATTGAACAAAATTTCCTATGTTTTGTCATCATCGAAAAGGGGGAGATTGTTAGAACACAGATTGGTGTTTCTTATATCTCTATGTTTTGATGATAACTCTTATGGAATTTTGTATTAAGAAAATATATACTCTAAAATTTGTTCAAGTATTATTGTTTCAGGTATTAAATTAAAAACTCTTAAAGAAGCAAAATACATAAGTACAAGAAACTATGCAAGGCTCTGAAGCATCAGATGCAAGACTATCAGAAGATTCTGAAGCGCTGCCAGAAGGATCTGAAGCAGAAGCTACAGAATGATCTGAAGCGTTAATGAAAGAAGTGTACAAAGAGTTGAAAGCTTTGATCTAATCAGACTCTGAAGTTCTTTTCACTGCAAGAACAGAGGCTTTGATAATCAGACTCTTATCATTTATATTCATGCTCAAAGCGCATACTGGTGCATACTCTGATAAAGACTCTGATCAAGATTGAGACTCTGATATATTATGATCTGATCATCTATGAAGGCTCTGAACATCTCAATCATTTTAGCTCTGATCATCTTAAAGTATTTCATTCCTTTAAGCTTGCTACAAGTTCTGAAGTGCAGATTATGACGACTTCATCCTGAAGGAAGCTTGTTGAAGAAGCTGTAAAATTGATTGGACGTGGTGCTACTTCCAAAGTAACCAACGACTATTTTGTCCAAAGAAGTGACGTGGTGCAAATCCCAAGGCTTCTACAACCATACTTTTCCTGCAGAAAGCATATCTCTACCCATACTTTTTGGTAATGAAAATTCTTATATTCTAATATAATATTGAGTTGCACGTCACTCAAAGCAAATTGGAAAAGCTATAAAAGGAGAACTTCTACAACATTTAGAAGTTTCTAGTTCACTCAGAAAGAAACATTCATACACGCTTGATTCATCAAAGTAAAAATCTCACAAAGATCTTATTCATTTGTTCTTTCATAAAACTGTATAGTTTTATTTGTACTAAATCTTAAGTGTAAATATCATAGTTGTGATACAGCTTATAAAAGCAAATCAAACACTTGTTAGTTTACATTAATTTGTAAGAAGTTCCTTAAGAAGACCAAGGTGTGGTCAGTAGTTCTTGAGAAGACTAAGATAGTTGTTCTTAGTGCTTACTATTGTAATCAGTTGATTAATAGTATATTATGTCCTTGTGGAGAAAGGCAAATCATCTTTGATAAGGTGGATTGGAGTAGTTGAGTTCAACGAACCAGGATAAAAATCTTGAGTTGTTTTATTGCAATATTTCTTAAAACTCTTATTCAACCCCCCTTCTAATTGTTTTTCTCACCTTCAAGATGGTCTTGTACACTTGAAGTTTTGGTCATTTTCATGACATATGCATGTTGCAAAACCTAATCCACTCTGCAAAATCCTTGATTGCATCCTATTTAACTTGCAAATCACACTTAAATCAGACAATTACACTTGCTTTTGATGCATTATCCAAGTGATTATGACTTTGTTCACTAGTTCTTTCCAATTTTGGCACAAAGGCAAGAATTCCATTTTGATAAAGCTACTTTAATCAAGAAGTCAGCTTCCTTTAAGCTCCCAAATTGTTTCTCTGCACTCAACACTTTCTTTGCACAGAAGCAAACTTTCTAAATTTTCCAACAACTTCAGAAAATTTTATACTTGGCATTGGAACCATGAAGATCATGAAATCACCCTTTGAAATCCAACTAAATCATGAACCAAACCACTTGCAATTCTGCAGAACCTCAAGCCTCATTCTTTCCCTATAAATAGAGGCTCCTTTTAAGCCTTAAACACACAACAAAACCTCAACATTCCCCCCTCAAAAAACTCTCAAACCAGAAACTTGTTCTTTGTTCCCTTTGTGCCAAGAAATTCCACTTTTCACAAACTTGCAATCTTCCTTCCATAAACAACCATCCACACACATCACAAATCACCCCTTGAAGGTGTCCAAACCTTCATCTTCACCCCTAACTATCAAAATCAGAATGTCAACCTTTAAAATCTTATATCTTTGACTTTTTGCATTTTACAAGCCATATATTGATTCTGGACATTTCCAAACATTTCAACACATCAAACATACTCTAATAGACATCCCTAAGTTGTTCCAACCATGATTTCTCAACTGTAACACCATTTGACCAAAGGTCCATTTTGGTCACTTTTGACAATTTTGCAAGAAGGAATTTTCAGTTCTAGTGATTTTCCTTTGATTTCAAGTATTGAAGAAGCTTCTTGGAGGTATATTTGATGTTTCCAAGGCATCACATCACTTATGTAGAAGCTATTTTAGAAGTTGGATTTTGCTTCAAGAAGTAAGTGCACTAGAACTTGGAACTTTGTAGAATATGATTTACTTTGATGTTCCTTGACCATGACCATGTTTGATATATCATATATATTGTGTTTGAACCATTTTTGAGTGCTATGATTGAGTGTACATGACTGTTGTGTAGAACTTATAAAAATATGCCATGTTGAATGTAGCCTTCATGTTTTGAAACAGAGACATCTTTGACAAGATCAACACCACCATTATGTTCCTCTTGAAATTTCAAGCATGTTAGGTCTTTACATTTTTAAATTTCATGAAGAAATGTGGAAGTTACAATAGGTTTTGCATTAGGTAGGAAAATTGATTTTCTTGGGCAAGAACATGGTTGAGGCGCCTTTTCTGTTCAGGCCTAGGTCACACTTAGGCATATCATTTAATTTATGGGGGTTATACAATGGATGTATCACCACCCCAATGGTTGTAACTTGCGCGCCTTATAACTTGTCACCTTCAAAACCTGGGGTTCGAATCCCCTCTCGCCCCGTTTCTTTTATTTTTATTTGGATTGTCCAAGTGGTTAACACATATTATTTCATGCCTTCTGTAACACCCCCTTTCTATACCCCCAAATAAACAAATGAATCATTTAGGCACGAATTCAAAATTTCATCAGAGTATTATTTAAAATACGGTATAAAAGGAACATGTCACATTATACTTGAATTAAAATGCATACAACACCTGCTCATAATAGATATGCAACAATGGGCAACAAACGCATCAAAGGATCTTAGTCCTTATACCCACATCTCAAATATTTAGAATAAAAGCGGAAAATCTAAACATTTGAATCACAACCGACATGTATTCACATATATACATATTCCCATTATTCCATGTAATTCATCAACAACATTCATGTTCACAAAACATGCAACACCAATAATACATATACAAATGTATTCATCAAAAATGGCCCAAGGCTCCCTATGCTACCCGGTGTTACATATCAGAGCCATCTGACCAAAACTAATGAAGATGCGCTTCACAAAAAGGGATCACCAGCACCTAATCTGCAATGCCTCATAGAGCATCATAAAACAGCAGAAGGGTGAGAAACCATATCATAATATACAATGCATAAATCATATATATACATATCGTTAGTTTACGCATCTTCCGCATTCACACCACAACTCACCACAATCATCCTATACATCGCAATGTATCCATATAAGTATCTATATATAAATAGAACATCAAGCATATACAATATGCAATCACCAATGTTTATATCAATCCATATAAACCATACATATATTCACATATATATATATATATATATATATATATATATATATATATATATATATATATATATATATATATATATATATATATATATATATATATATATATATATATATATATATATATATATATATATATATATATATATATATATATATATATATATATATATATATATATATATATATATATATACACACACACATATTTTCAAGCATACTCATTCATGCCATTAACACAACTCGCATTAATTCACATAAACATACACAATATGTTTATATCATCACCATTTCACATAAACATCCACATACATGTTTATTTCACCAATCCATCATATAAAGATGATAATGCAACTCATAGAGACCGACTCACGACTCTATGTAGATGGAAATGCGGTACCGACTCAATTCAGCAGGTTTAATTGAAGAACCAAATGGAACCATCACTCATTACCGAAGTAACTCCCCGTCGGGCTTACGATGTTCACCCATTGCTCACACCCCACATGGGCACACAATGTTTATGGATTGCTCACACCCTACATGGGAACACAACCCGATTGCTCACACCCCACAAGGGCACAAAATCGTTCTGCAGATTCTACGCGGAATCAATTATAACCATCGCATCATACGAGGTTCTGCAGATCCTACACGGGATGATATAACCATCGCTCACACGAGGTTCTGCAGATCCTACACGGTATCAAATAACACAAATGCATATCATGATGCTTCACATGCTAACATGACTCAATTAACTATAAACCATCGCTCACACCCCACATGGGCACACGATGTTTCTGCAGATCCTATACGGGATCAATCAACACAAAATGCATACATATTCGCAAATATACTATTCATGCATTCTTCACATTCATCACATTCATCACATACAATAATCATACACTCACAATGTATATTATATTCATCATTTATCACAATTGCCATACATTTTTATTCAATTCAAACAATGCATACATCTGCCCAAAGGCCACGATTCACAATCAATTCATACTCTAGGATTCACGCCATACGGCTACCCACAGCATAACATATCACAACAGTACACAAATCATTCATTCAGATAAGGATTAACGTAACTGAAACAAATAATTAACATTGGGAAAGAAAACACAGGAACAGGAAAAATGTTGTCACATTCGCTGACCTTCGCCTGGCGAATGCTCGCTACCTCCTTCGCCTGGCGAACTCGCTAGCGAAGGCAGTCAGAAGCTACTGGAAGTATTCGCTACCACTCGCTGGATTCATTCGCCTGGCGAACCCTCGCCACTAGCCTTCGCCCGACGAACTTGCCAGCGAAGACTGAATTTGGCTACTGACTTGGTTCGCTGACCACTCGCTAGGCTTCGCCTGGCGAACCTGCGAACTCAGAAATCCCTAACTGTCTAGAAATTCTGAAACTCACCAAATCTAACCGATTCTATTCCAACTCGTCTCAGCAACACCACCCAGCATCCTTCGACTTAAACTTTACCACTTATTCTCATTTTCAACCGTTTAAAACTCGATTCTACCGATTAAATCAAATTCAACCTAGAAATGGAAAGTGTAGAAAACTACCAAACAATCCACACAACATATGCATGATCATAGATATGGATAGAATAATAAAGTTTCACACCCTTACCCGATTAATCGAAAGCTTCGATGTTGGTTCTTGATGATTCTAGGTTTTGCTCTTCTTCCTCTTCTCTTTCTCTTGTTCTTTCTCTCTAACTCTCTTTTCTTTTCCTTTCTCTCTATCTCCTCTTATACTTTTCCCCTCAATTCTATTTCTACCAAAAGACCAAAATACCCTCAAATCTAAATTTTACCCGAAATTCTCCGAAACGGTAAAATATTAAAACATACTAAATTAACACATCAAATTCACAATTAACACAATTATTACTCAATTTAAATAGCACACTCAATAAAATGAAATAATCGAAATTGGGGCGTTACACCTTCCCCATATGTTCACCACTTGCGTATGGTTGGACTGGTTAGTGTTTTGGTTAGTAAGCATGATAACCTAAGTTCAAGTCCCATGGGGACCATTCCCATTTATTTTAGTACTTTGTTTTCTCTATTTAGTTCACATTTTTAATTGATCATAACATCTTCATTTTTTTAATCATTTTTAAGCCATTCTTTTTGAAAAATGTTCATGATGTTGTCTATTTTCTATTTGTGGAATTATGTTTCCAAGAATAATTATTTTTGAAACATTTATGAGTGCTTATAGTATGTGGCATTTTTAGGGTTTCCATAAGTTCCTTTTGATTCTTTTGATTTATTCTTTAATTTCCTTTGTACATACTGCCTTGTGTGAACCATAGACACCTTGTATAAACTTTGTATGACCTTGTGAACTTGCACATTTTGTTTTTTACTTGAGTTAGATGCTTTTTTTGATGCATATTTACATGTTAAAAGTGTATGTTTAACTTTGTCCATACCATGTGATTTTGCTTGACCATTTTGCCTTAACATGTGATGTACCTTCCATGTTTACATGACCTTAATGTGCATATGTGCCTTTGTGTTGATTATACCATGTTTATGTGTTCTTAAACACTTGAATTTTGTCATGAAAATTCCTTTGAATACATGCTTGTATACTTGAACCTTTATGATGTTCTTACTTTTTTTAAGACCATGATTGAACTCATAACATGTATGTTTGGTTGTTAGCTACTTGTCTTAATATGTTCAACTTGTATCCATGCTTAAATGTTCAAGTAATACCTTAACTTGTCCACATGATGTTTGAACTTTAACTTGTCATCTTTAAGTATGCTCACATGTCATCCATTGTATGTTTGCATCTTCATCCACATGTTATTTCATAAATATGTTCCTTTTCTCAAGTATGCTTGGTTGTTGCCTTTAATTGTTTTAAATTGTATTCATGATTAATGATGTTTTAACTTATACATGTTTACTTTGAACTTTGAATGATACCATGTTCAGTAATGCTTGGACTTATACATACCTTATTTCATCTTTGAACTTTTTTTCCATCCATGCTTAAGTATTGTAATGACTTATCCCTGTTGAAATGTTTAAATTGTATTCATGAATAAGTATTGTTATAACTTGTTCATGCTTGTTTCATATTCATGATTAAGTGATGTTAGTTAACCCTAATGCATGCTTGCTTTGATTATAAACTTAAACTTGTTATCCATGATGCTTTAGTCTTGTTAGAAATATACTTCATGTTTGTTTAGATGTTGTAACATCTTTGTTTTATCTTGGTTGTCACCATGTTGTTTGAACTTCTTCAAACTTTGAATATGCTTGTTTGTTACCTTATCCTTTATGACTTTGTCAAGTATTTGCTTTAAATGTTTTCACATTTATCCTTATGCCTTGGTTGTAACCATGTGTTATATTCTTTATATTTAACATCATGTTTGAATGTTACTTTGAATAATTTCAATTAATATCATGTTTGAATATCATACTTGTTCATACCATTCATATTGTCCATATTTCTTTAACTTTGTCAAGTTATCTCCCCACAAGTTCTGTTATCTTGTTAGCTTCCATCCTCAAGTTGCCTTTTATTCCTTAATCCAAGGGAAAGTCTCTCTATTGACTCAATGTCATAGGTAGCTTAGTAATACACATCCCTTTGACCTTGTTAGAGTCATTAGATCTACAACTTAAACTTAGGATAGAACTTATAACTCTTTTGACTTTGTTAAGTCAAGTAAGTGTTAAGGTTTTAAGACTTACCTCTCCATTTGTACCTTGATCATAAAAAAAGTTTCATTCATCCTTATTTAGGTGAACTACAAATGCTCTGATTCCATCCTTGTAATGATATGTAGGCATAAAACTGCAAAGTTTTAGCGAGCATACTTAATGACTAAACCCTTAGGCTCCTATCCTCACCCATAAAACCCAAACATAAGACAAAACAATAGCAAGCAATAACACAAATACTAGCAAGAGGTTCCTATAGAGTACTATAGATGATTAAGATGCTAACATCTTCCCTAAGTATAACCATCCCCCGAACCCGACAATCTCTTAGCATTGTTGTTACATTGCAAACTTAGGGTTTTATACGATCTTTACCCTTTCCATTGGATACATCAAATCTCGATGGTGAATATTTAAAGATTTATGATTCAAGTTAATTCAAAAGCTTGATATCTGATTCTCACCACAACAGAAATGGCGACTTCATTGGGGAAACCCAAGAGGGTTAAGCCTAACTTGCTTATATTTGTGATTTTGTTTGCTTGCTTTTCTATTTCATAGGTGGTTACTTCTTATGTGGTGAGATAAGTCCCAACCATGGACTTGAGCATAAAAATAAGATAGGAAGATGGTATGTTCAAGGAGGCTTATAGGGAGTTGATTCTCGGCCAAGCTAACTTGAGAAATCACCACTCAGTGGAGGCACTTTTAAGAACAAGTATTATTGATCAAGAGATTATGAAAATGATATTGTTTCTTGATTCAACCTACGAAGCTGGGAACCTTTAGTCACCTTTAAGCCCACCTGGCTTTGTTAGGAACATAGTTCGATGACTATGAGGGTGTAGACCCAAAATAGTAGATGTGTGATACTACACTCAAAAGAGTTTCTCTTGAGAATATTATTAACTACCAAGTAATTAGTAAATTGATAATATCTGAAACATGGACTGATAACTATGAGAACTTTTTAGAACTCGTTGTACAGGTACATAATAAACCCTAGTACATACCTAATGGAAGGGGTAAACCTTTGACTTCATGCAATCCTTACACCATATTTGAGTGTGATACTTTATTTTTTTGTGAATACATACATTCATAAGCATCTTTTTTTCATAAACGTTTCATGGAACTTAGACCTTTTGTTTGCAAACATCATAGGATCATGGATTGTGAAAACAAAAAGACTTTGAACTACACTTTCAAGAGTCCTAAGCTGGATGACCTATAGAGATTGAGAGCTTTAGTTTCAGACCAAGAAGGTTTCAATAACAAGTATGGGAAGTTGTTATCTCTGTTGAAGACAAAGATGGAAGATGGACTTCTCTCTACATTTCTTCAGTCCTATGATTCAGACTATCAATGTTTCACCTTCTCCGACTACCAACTTGAAGATTATTCTTATCTACTTGGGTTGCCTATCCTTGATGAGTCTCCATTTCCTATCTTGGAGAAAGATCTTAAAGAGAAAGACATTGCCAAAGCCACACATTTAGAGTTGTCTAAAATTCAAGCCAACATGACCACCAAAGGAGGAGTCTTTGGGTTGACCACAGAGTTTTTGATTGGCAGAGCTTAGTATTATGTATATCACTTAAGCATGGATGCATTTGAGGCTATTATTGCTTTACTCATCTAAGGTGTGTTTCTTTTCCCTAGCTTTGAAGACTTTGTTGACATCAACGGTATCAAAATTTTCCTAAAGAAGAACCCAGTGCCTACTTTGCTAGCAGATGCTTATCACTCCATTCACCTAAGGAATTTCCATAGAGGAGGGGTGATCACATGTTGTGTACCATTATTGTACAAATGGTTTATTTCTCACTTGCTTAAGTCTAGCTCTTTTTGGGATCTCAAGAATGGTTGCTGGTCTCAAAAGATCATGTCTCTTACTCACTCTGATGTTGATTGGTACAATCATGTCTATGATGGGGTAATGATCATTGATAGCTGAGGGGACTTTGCTAATGTACCTTTTCTTGGTACCAAAGGAGGGATCAGTTACAATCCAATCTTGGCTCGCCGTCAACTAGGATATCCTTTGAGAGACAAACCCAATGGTGTTCATGTGGAGAGTATCTTTTTCAAAGATGGTGAAGATATAAAGGAGCTTAAGAAGAAGATTATGGTAGTTTGGATCCATTTGCACAAGAGAGCTTGGGAAAGCCTTATTGTGCTTCTTTGGAACCCTATCTCTAATGGGTCCGAGATAGGGCCATCAAGCTGAAGATGTCGTATCCTTGACAAGAGCCTATATCTCTAAAGAAAGAGCCCACCATTATTTTCATGTCTGAAGTAGAGAAGTTGAAGATCGATTTGAGCAAAGCACAACAAGAAGGAGACACTTGGAAGAACAAGTATCAAGTTGTCATTGAAGAGATGACTGAACTCCAAAGACAGCTATAGATAAAGACTGAAGAAGTACTCTCTTGTAAGAATAGGAAGGTGCAAGAGGATTTATTTTCCTCTATCCCTCAGTCAACTCCTTGGAAGCTGATAGTGCATAAGCTCATTCTTGAGAAGACTCATATGGAGGAGAAATTCAAGAAGCTCAACACGAGGCTGTTAGGAAAATCTCCTTAGGAATTTTGTTAGCCTTTATTTAGCTTTTTGTTTAGGACTCTTGTAAGAAGTAATAAATTTGTAATCCTATCTTTTAATTAATGAAAATGAGTTTCTTTTGATATATCCTTGATGTTGTAAATATTTATTAAAGTTCCACAAAAGTTTTTGCATTTGCATTTTCATTTTGCATCTGTTGTCACATTTGCATTGCATGTCTTCAAGCAAAAAACTCATTTTGTCTTATCATCTCCAGTTTTCAAGTTGAATCCTCCACATCAGTACAACACCTCTGCTCAGGCCAGAAGAAGGATAGAAGAAGAGAATCATGAACTAGATCAAGTTAACAATGAGTTGGAAGACTTGTGTGGCAGCATGGGACAGATTATGGAGATGCTGCGGGTTATTCGTGCAAAAATGGACACACATCCCACTGTTGTCTCCAAAATTGTTAACACTGTTGTAGAACCTCCTCCAATTATTACTACAACAAGTCAACCTCCATTTGGTGTATCTCCTGGTTTTTTTCCTGCACTATTGTGGCTCTTACTACTCAATAAATTGTGCCTCTGGTTTTCGAAGCTCTACATATAGTTCCTACATTTGCACTGGCTATTGTGCACACACATTTGAAACCCTACTTCAATGAGCATCAACCTGTTTATGATGCGCCTGATACATCTAAATTTCATTTTAAGAAGAATGATAAGCTCTGTGAGAACATCGAGACTATTGAGAAGAAGCTAAGAGCTATAGAAGAAGATCAAATCTTTGGTGCTATTGCTTGAGAAATGTGTCTCGTATCCGGTCTGGTTATCCCTCTGAAGTTCAAAGTTCCTAGTTTTGATCACTATGAAGGTAATTCGTTACTAAAAATCCATCTGATTATGTACTACCCAAAAATGGCTGCCCATGTTGATAACGAAAAGCTGATGACACACTGTTTCCAAGAAAGTAAAAAAAGTGCTTCGTCAAAGTGGTACTTGGGATTAGATCAGACTCGTATTAGGTGCTCCCAAGATCTTTATGATGCTTTCATTAAGAATTATAAGTACAATATGGATCTGGCACCAGACAAAAGGCAACTACTGAGCATGACACATAAGAGCTCTAAATCTTTCAAGGAATATGCACAAAGATGGTGAGAGACTACCTCCCAAGTAGAGCCTCCTTTGTCAAAGAAAGATCTAGAAGATTGGTTCGTTGATACTATGTGACCAGAGTTTCATGAGAGAATGGTGGGTAGTGTCACCACCAGTTTTTTTGATTTGGTAGTTATGGGAATCAAGGTAGAGTTGGGTCTGAATAATGGGAAGATGAGCAGTTCAGTTGGAAGTTCTATTGGTGCAACTAATCATGCCAAAAAGCCTTCTAGAAGTTTTCATAAGAAGAAGGAAGGAGAAACCAATGTTGTAATGTCTGCCCATAGAAGAAATTTATCGTGGAAGCAACAACAACAGCCACAACCACAACAACAGCAACAACAACAACTCATTCAATAACCAGCGTATCAATTTTCTTCTCAACCATATGTGGCAGCTGTTAACCCTACTTTTAATCAACAAGTGCTCGTGTTAACTCAAGTCCAGAATAATCAAGGTAGAAGGTAGGGAGGGAGGCCACCTATACCCCCTATCCCTATAACTTACACTAGATTGTATCCGTTCCTCATTGAGAAAGGCTTGGCAACTCTAAGATCTTTGGTCCCTCCTCCAGATCCACTTCCACCCTTTTACAATCCTAACACCCATTGTCCTTTCCATGAGGGGGCTCTTGGACATGATCTTGAAGGTTGTTTTGCCTTAAAACATATTGCCAGAGAATTGATTGAGAAGAAGATTCTGTCTTTCAACGATACAAGCCCAAATGTGAAGAGTAATCCTTTGCCCGCCCATGGGGCATCTGTCAATGCTATAGAAGAAGAAGCTGATGGAGTCTTGATTTTTCATGTGAAGGATATCAATACTCCTTTGCTAGAATTTCATGCAAAATTGGTTGAAGTTGGTTTAGCCAAGGTGTGTGTAATACCCCAAATTTTACCCTTATATTTAGTCATTCATTTCGCATAGCATCTCATATGTACATTTGCTAACCACTAACAAGTTATGGAGGTGTTTTGTTTTGCAGATTTGGTTCCAGGGGTATTTTGGTCATTTTACGCAAATTCTGCTAATTCCTCGAAGACGGGCTGTCATTAAGTTCTGAGGCGTTTGATACACTATTTTTGAGGCATTTACCTATCACCAGGTCTGATTATATCAAGGTGCCAATTCGACGTGGCCGATGTTAAAGTTTGTCGAGCACAACTGGATTTAAGACTTATTTTATTACTCGTGGTTTATTTCCGGCACACCTCTGTTAATAAGGCACAGTTTTACTGGGGTATTATTGGATTGTTGCTCACAGTCTTTGGTCGATGGAATTCAATTACGGGCAAGGTTATCATTGATATTAAATCGGTGTTGATTACAGCGTGCATCCGGGTTTGGGTTATAAAATGATTGGTTAGAATCTAAAATTGGAATGCGATTTGAATTTAATCAAGTGCTGAGATTAAGACTACAAATGAACGAACAAGAATGTCGTTCGGGAAATGCTTACAGTTTATGACTATGTTAATGAGTTTAAACATTTGTGGATTTATTCACAAATATTTATAATTTATAACTGGAAATAAAGTAAGTAAATTCAAAACTGAGCAGGTCATGAATATAAAGGAAAATCTGACATTTTATTTCATAAAAAGGATCATCATACAAAAGGGAGTGAATTGTTTCACATTCTTAATTGTGATAAAATTACAATTACGGATATTACATTAACTCTAAAAATCCTAAGTCCTAAAATTGCTAAGTGTCTTCATGATGCTCCTTCGATGCTCTTTACGAATCTCCCATTAACCTGCACAACAAAAAGAATACAACACAGAATAGAAAAATGTTAGAGTTTGTTTTCGACACTCTCAGAACAGTGTCATCATCGAGTGTCGGGAGTGGCACAACCGAAGCTGCGTCCTACCCCCGTTACCGATCCGCGCCGTTGGCGTCAGATCAGGTAACACCTGTTCTTATTGTTACGGGACATCCGAGAGATAGAAGTAATAAAAGAAGCGGGACTGATTCGTTTTGCCGCGATTGGATTTCCAAACTGATACGAGAATAAGGCAACATAGGCAAGTTTGGACTCAGACCCGGATGCCGGCAGGTCTGAGTCGCTTTGGTTTCGAAATTTCCAACACCTGAAAAGCCACAAACATCATCAGTACAACAGAACTCAAAGCATAAACAAGTTGCATAAACAAAACTAGGCAAGAAGGAGCTCGCGCCAGTACAAGTATGAAGAGGCACCAAAGAAACAAATCTGTTACAAAGGTTCAGAATGAAGGCCAAGTTCAAAACAGAATGAAAGCCAAGTTCAAAACAGAACAAGAGAAATGAAACCAAACTATGGCATCAAACTGCATCAATTCTGAACAGGACAGAAAATACAAACCATCAAACAATGCATCAAAAGGCAAGTTCGTGCGCAAGAGCAGGAAAAGAACATTCAACAAATCTGTCACATAAAGTGTAGTTCCTGTTGACAGAAAGGTATTCAACAGGATCCAAAAAAAGCACAACAGCATCAAACATGGTTTAGCAGTGAGGCTATCACGAAGTAATCACGTCAGTTCAGAATGCAAGCAGCACTAAATCATGGCACGAATTGTACAAGAACGGACGAGGGCTCAACAAACATCATTGCCCCAACAAACGAGTCACGAAAATCAGTTCAAAGTACGAGGGTAAACCGCATCAGTTATCGCACATCATGGCTTCACAATAAGTCTGAAAGCCAATAGCCAATAGCAGCCCAGAACTCATGTCCTGAATCCAATCAAGCGTCGAAAGCATAGATCATCAGAGGCAACAGCGGTGTCATCAGGCTCAGAATACCATCATCATCGCCGTATACCTTTCCCGGCAATTCTGACTCAACCAAAGCCGTGGTATCAGCCCTCTCTGAAAGAAGAAGAGGAAAAGCTAACTGCATCAGGAAAAGAATTCGTGTCAGCAAAACAAACCAATATCCAGATCGTATTAGGAAGAGAGATCAAAGAATCCAAATGAAATCAAACAAATTAGTTCGAAATCAAAAACGAATTAATTCAGATATCAAGCAGATCAAGTGAAATTCAAAGGCAATCCAATCCACATCTGCAAAAATCCAATCAGTATATCAGAAAATAATCAAACAAAATCGAATCAATTAAGGAGTTCTGAAAATGGAAAGTTTCGAGTCAGTATCAGATCCGTATCAGAAAACATCCAATTGAAACCCAATCAGTATCTGAAAGAACAAATAAATCCAGATGAAATCAAATCATATCAAAATACCAACACGAAATCATGTCTCAAAAATAGCACAAATCCAACACAGATTAAAGGCCCAAAAGAAAATAGAAGTTATAAAAAGGGGAAAGGTATCACCTCGTGAAAACCCTAACGGAGATCGCAAGCGAACACCCTAACAAAATCACGAAAGCCCAGAGGAACGAACGAGATCACGAAACCACCGTCGCAAACCCTAACGGACCAATCGCGTCGCAAACCCTAAACGGCGTGGCTGAGACTCAGAGGAAACCCTCATCATCGTCCTCGTAAGAAGTAGCAACAAAGATCAACAACCGCAAATCACCGAAGGGGAAGATCGCCTTCGCCGTTTAAACGGCGGGCAATCCACTCCAAGCCTCAGATCACCTCATCATTGGCCGTTCCGCTATAAATGTGAGCTATGAGACGTTTTCCTCACAATATGCATGTTTATTTCAGGTTATGGAGAAGAATGAAGGAGAGCGAAATAGCGAGAGAGAAAGACGGAGGCGAATGCGAGTAGCCGCGAGAGAGAGATGGAGAAGAAAGTGAAACGGCGCCGCGAAATAGTCTTTGGGTGTGAAACCCTAAAAGACATTTCGTCTTATGACTAACAACTGGGTTGGGTCCGGGTGTGATGACCGGCCCAACCCCCCCCCCCCCCCCCCCCCCTTTTATGTATTTTATATTGTTTTGTTTTTTTAAAATTTGTTTTATGTTTTTTAAAAACTGTTTTTAACATTTTACTTTTATAATTCAAAAAAAAACTGTTTAAAATAAAAAAATAAAAAACCTTTTTATGTAAATATTAAAAATAAATAAAAAACTTTTTTAAAATAAAATAAGAAAAACTTTTCTTAAAAATATTAAAATAAAACTTTTTTTAAAAGAGAAAAACATTTTTAAATTAAACTTTTTTTTCGCAAGCTAATATTAATTTTTTTTTTTAAATAAAACAATAATAAAATCTCAAGTTTGCATCTTCTTTCTTCATTGTCTCGTAACTCATTTGATTTCCGCCTCACTCTGCCCACTAACGTCGTTCGTTCATTTTGCAGCTTATTACTTATTTCATCTTATTTTTCACTCAGAGTTCATTACTATATTGTAACTACTTCTCATATGTAACCCCGCGAATCTAATAATCGCGCTTTAAGTTTCTGCCTTTTAATTTCTGTTTGCATGGCTTTAACTTCTGTCTTATTTCCTGTTTGCACAATTCAATCTCTCCCACATTTATCAATATTCCAGTCACACTACACACAGCCGAAGGATAGGTCTAGCATTTGACCGCCGTGTCAATAGTCCTCACCTTCAAACCCTTACACCTTTTCAAACCCTAATTTTCCATAAATGTCTCGCCGCAGACAAAATTACCATTTTACCCCTAGCATTAGGTCAAAGAGCCGCCGCGCTCATTTTAGGGTTTCCCGTCGTAGAATCCCTAATTTAACCCTAATTACAACTTAACATTTCAACGTAGAGATTTGAAGTTTCTACACTCCACGTAAGCGTGTCCTTAAGATGCGTTTATTCCCCTTGAGACCTTGACCACAGTCAAGAAGTCTCTAACCTCCCTTTTGAGGGGAACTACGACTACTCTGATTCCACTCCCGTAAGGATACGTAGGCACAAGATGCGATGTCTTGCCGAGTAAACTTAGAATTAACCCCTTAGGTCTCTTTTCTCACTTTTAATCCTTATGTACATATACCTTAAGCAAATAAATAAAGCAAATAGTAAGCATTTGAACAAAAGGTTCCTGTAGAGTACTACAGAAGTTTAGGGTGCTAATACCTTCCCTAAATTTAACCAACCCCCGAACCCTAGATCTTTCCCCGCATTGTGTTTACGATGCAAAATAGGTTTTCCCTCTTTTGACCTTTTCCTTCGGATAAATCAAAGAGCGGTTGTGAATTGAATTGCGATTCAAACTCATTAATAGTTTGTGATCCTATTTCCACCGCAACAGAAAATGGCGACTTCACTGGGGAAACTCTAAACTTTTGAGGGTTATCCCTAACTTGTTCATATTTATTACTATCTGCGTGTATATATCTGTGCTTTGATTGTGGGACTGTTCCTTGTGCTGTGAGATAAGTCCTACGCCCGGACTAGTGACATTATTATAGGATGGGGATATATTCGATGAGGCTTATAGGGAGTGAATCCCGACCAAGTGGATTCGAGAATCACCGCTCAGTTGAGACCCTTTCGAAAATGGTTCGGTTGAACGAGTAATCGTTGAAAACTTTTTCCATAGTCGATTGGAGTCTGTGATATTGGGAACCGTAGTACCTTTACACCACCTTGGCCTTATTTAGGACGTAGTGCGGGAGCTATGTGGGAGTAATCCTACAATGGTTGCCACGCTATACTACACTCAAAGGAGGTTCTCTTGAGAATATTATTAACCCCCGAGTTAGTTGGAAGGTTGATAATATCCGAAAGATGGGCTGATGACTTTGGGCACTTTTTAGAACCTTGTTCGGCAGGTACAACTAACCTATAGTACACTCCTTTTGGGATGGGTAGACCTTGACTCCGCTCACGTTCCTTTAACCTAGGACTTTGTGTGTTTTC
The DNA here is from genome assembly GCA_963859935.3 of Lathyrus sativus. NCBI lineage: Eukaryota > Viridiplantae > Streptophyta > Magnoliopsida > Fabales > Fabaceae > Lathyrus > Lathyrus sativus. The sequence continues at coordinate 612,921,074 of OZ012739.1, forward strand.
ATGCATTGCATCCATAAAGCATCTCATTGCATTTCATGGAGTTCAAATATCATTTATGGAAATCGCGGGATACCATAAATAAGAAAATAAAATGAAAAAAACAAGAAAAAGATTTCCTTGGTACCCCACGACATTCGTAAATGTTTGAATTCCATGAAATCTTCATTTGCATTTGCATCATAGCATCATGTACTTTCTTGCATTGCATGTGTCTTCCGTTTTCTCATGTTCGGTTCTCTCGCCTTCCAGTTTCGTCACCCTGAGTTCTCGGCACCAGTACAACACCAGAGCTCAAACTCGGAAAAGAATGGAGGATCAGGCAAAAGAGATTGATCGCCTTAGCAATGAATTTGAAGACCTTCGAGGGGGTATGGGGCGTATGATGGAATTGTTACATGTCATGAATGCTAAGATGGATACCCAGCCCACTGTTGTTTCCGAGATTACCGGCGTTACTGTGGACCCTCCACCAAGTGTGACCGTAGCAAGGGACCCACCTTATGGTCTTGCTCCCGGTTTTGTGCCTCCTCAAGCCACTGTTCCGATTAATTAGCCTGTTCAGCAAGCCGTGCCTTTATTTTCTGAAGTTCCTAGGGGGGCTCCTATCTTTGCACCACCTGTTGTACACACCCGTGCGCAACCGTACTTCGATGAGACCGTCTTTGATAATCTTGATGAGAATGTTGAAGGTTATGAGAAACGTGATAAGCTTCGTGAAGAAGTAAACACCATCGTCCAGAGATTGAAAAAAGTAGAGGGCGATCAAATTTTTGGGACTGCTGCAAGGGATGTTTGTTTGGTCTCAGGTTTGGTTATTCCCCCGAAGTTCAAAACTCCAAACTTCGATCGTTATGAAGGTGCCACCTGTCCTAAGAGTCATCTGATCATGTACTATCGCAGAATGGCTGCCCATGTTGAGAATGATAAACTGATGATTCATTGCTTCCAAGATAGTTTGAAGGGTGCTTCTTCTAAGTGGTATTTAACTTTGGACCAGTCTCGCGTTAAGAGTTTCCAAGATTTATCTGACGCTTTCATCAAACACTACAAGTACAATATGGATCTGGCTCCTGACAGAAGATAGTTGTTGAGTATGTCACAAAAGAATTCCGAGTCATTCAAAGAGTATGCTCAAAGGTGGAGAGAGATTGCTTCGCAGGTAGAACCTCCTTTGACCGAGAAAGAGTTAGCTGATTGGTTTGTCGACACGGTTTGTCCAGAATTTTACGAGAGAATGGTGGGTAGTGTGACTTCAAATTTCTCTGACATCGTTGCTGTGGGTGTCAAGATTGAATTGGGCATGAAAAGTGGTAAAATGACGGGTAATCATGGTGCTTCTAAGGATCAGCCGAAGAAACCTCCGTATAGCTCCCAGAAGAAGAAAGAGGGCGAGACTAATGCTATATCCTCTGGTAGACTAAGAGACCAATTTTATCAATATCCGCAAGGTTATGCTCAACCTCAAGGGTACCCAATGCAATATGCTCAACAACCCTACGTGGCAGCTGTTACACCTTCTTTCAATCAACAGGTTCCTATGTATCAACCTATGCAACAACCTCCTGTTTATCCGCCTCCTATCAACTACCTACAGGCGCCCAACGCTCCCGCTCCTCAACAGCCAAAGAGTCCGGCTCCTCGCCAGAATGTTCCGAACAGAAGAACGTATAAGCCTTGTCCGCCGATTCCGATGACTTTCACCGAGTTGTATCCCTCTTTGGTCAAGCAAGGTCTAATCACTACTCGGGCTTTGGGTCCGCCTCCTAATCCTCTACCCGCCAATTACAACGCCGCCGCTCATTGTTTATTTCATGAGGGTGCGCCTGGTCATGATCTGGAGAATTGTTATGCTCTCAAAAATCTTGTCAGGGATTTATTGGAAAAGAAGATTTTGTCATTTGAAGATCCTCAACCGAATGTTAAGAAGAACCCTTTTCCTAACCATGAGAGTGTCAATGCCATTAGTGCCGATTCGGAGGAAGGTTATGTCCTTGACGTTGTACAGATTAAGACTCCTCTCAAGATGTTCCATTCGAAACTGTTTGAAGCTGGTCTGGTAGATACTTCCCACGTTGCATGCGTAAGTTGTGAAGCCAGTATTAAGGGTTGTGTGTTGGTTCAGAATGATGTTCAGAGGCTGATTAATGAGGGTGTTTTACAAGTGACAAGCCAACCCAAGAAGGATGAGGTCGCTGTGGTTGAGCCAGTCTTCCATCAGCCTGGATCAAAAGGAAAGGTACCAGTGTTTAATCTATCAGGGGCAGGTTCTGCCAATCTCGTGTTCGATATACCAAAGTCGTTTATCCCTGAGGTGAATCAGCATAGGCCAATAGTTATTCAAAGACCAAGTCCGTTTCCTTTCAGTGATCCTAAAGTTGTGCCTTGGAAATACGACGTGACGATGATTGACAAGGAGTCTGGGGAGGTTATTCCAAATGAAGAGGTTAAGGACACTGTGACCAATATCGCAGAGGCAAGCAGGATGACTCGCAGTGGCCGTGTGTATACTCCCCGTTCCAATGAGGTTCTGCCTAAGGAGACCACTAATATCCCAGTGGCCGTCAAAGACAAAGGTAAGGGAGCCGTTACGAATGATGAAGATGCTGAGTTTTTAAGGATCATCAAGAAAAGTGACTATAAAGTTATCGACCAACTTCATCAGACTCCTTCCAAGATTTCGATTTTATCTCTGTTGATGAGTTCACCCGCTCATAGGATGGCCTTGCAGAAAGTTTTGACTCAAGCACATGTGGATCAAGATATCAGCACCAGTCGGTTTGATAGTGTGATTGCCAATTTGACCGCCTGTAACACCCTTAGTTTCAGCAATGAAGAGTTACCAAAGGAGGGTCCGAATCATAATCGTGCTTTACATATATCGGTGAAATGTCAGGAGGACAATTTAGCGAGAGTACTAGTAGACACCGGCTCTTCCCTGAATGTTCTACCCAAGAGGGTTCTTGACAAGTTGGTTTTCAAAGAGACTGTATTGAAACCTACTCCTTTGATAGTCAAGGCTTTCGATGGTTCTCGCCGGTCGGTAATGGGGGAGGTTGAGCTTCCTATCCTAATTGGTCCGCAAGTTTTTAGTATCACGTTTCAAGTCATGGACATTAATCCCAATTACAGTTGTTTACTTGGAAGGCCGTGGATTCATGTCGCTGGGGCAGTAACCTCAACGTTACATCAAAAGATGAAGTTCGTGATCGATGGAAAGTTGGTTATTATACACGGTGAGGAGGATCTGATGGTCAGTAACCTGTCTTCTTTCCGTTACATCGAGGCCGATGAGAATGCTTTGGAAATCTCCTTTCAAGCACTTGAGATCGCCAATGCTGTTCTGCTAGAAGTCGAAGAGACAGTGGGTCAGGGTAATCCATCTTTTGCATCTCTGAAGAGTACCAAATCAACAATTGACAGGGGCATTCCTGAAGGTTGGGGAGAGGTAATTGATGTCAAAACCAAGACTGATCGCTTTGGGTTGGGTTACAAACCAACTCAGAATGGAGCTGCCACAACTGTCGAAGGGCGTCCGAAGGTTATCCAAGAGGTATTTGTCAACGGAGGTTTCCAAGTCAATGCCATCAGTGACTGTGAGGAAAATGAAGAGCTGAGCAACCTGGTGTTTAAGGGTGATGCAGTTTTGAACAACTGGGAGGCCGTAGAGATCCCTGTTATTTTTCCCTTGTCAAAGTAATTTTTTTTAAAGTTTTATTTACATTTTCAAATAAAAATCCGTAGCTCTGCCCAAGGCTATAGGGTCGTTTTTGTTGGGCCACTTTTCATTTCTAAGAGGATATTAATAAAGGCATTTTGTTCAATTCCACTTTGGTTCATTTGCGTTTTTTGTTTTCACCTTTAAAAATGAAATTGGCAACCTTTTTTCCAAAAAATAAAACAAAAAAACAACATTTCATTTCTTATCTTACATATCTTTGAGCATTTTAAGCCTTCCATCATGCAGAGACATCGTAAACCTTGTTGGATCCAATGACTTTACTGACACTCCTGACTGGGACGCACCCATCAATCAAGCTGAAGACGAGGGTGAAGAAGATTTTGAAGTACCCGCTGAACTGACAAGATTGATTGAGTACGAGTATACAGAGCTTCAACCGCATAAAGAGCAGGTGGACTTAATTAATCTTAGTACAGATGAGAACAAGAAAGAGGTCAAGATTGGTGCAATGCTTGGGACAGAGGTTAAGCCGATGTTGATTGAGTTGTTAAAAGAATATATTGATGTGTTTGCGTGGTCGTATCAAGATATGTCGGGCCTAGACACGGATATTGTTGTTCACAAGTTGCCACTTAAGCCAGATTGTCCACCTATCAAGCAAAAACTTCGAAGAACGAGACCCGACATGGCTTTGAAGATTCGAGATGAGGTCAAAAAGCAGTTGGATGCAGGTTTCTTGGCAGTCGCAAAATATCCAGATTGGGTTGCCAACATTGTGCCAGTGCCCAAGAAAGATGGTAAAGTTAGGATGTGTGTGGATTACAGGGATCTGAATAAAGCAAGTCCGAAGGATGACTTCCCTCTGCCACATATCGATACACTGGTAGACAATACAGTCAGTTTTGCGTTGTTTTCATTTATGGATGGTTTCTCTGGCTATAATCAGATCAAAATGGATCCCGACGATCGAGAGAAGACTACTTTCATTACTCCTTGGGGGACCTTCTGCTACAAAGTCATGCCCTTCGGTTTAAAGAACGCGGGGGCAACTTACCAACGCGCTATGACCACTCTTTTTCATGATATGATGCACAAGGAGATCGAGGTGTATGTGGACGATATGATAGCCAAGTCTCAGAGTGAAGAGGAGCACCTAGACCATTTGGTGAAGCTGTTTGAACGACTCAGGAAATATCAGTTGAAATTGAATCCTGCTAAATGTACCTTCGGTGTCAGATCTGGAAAATTGCTTGGTTTCATTGTTAGCCAGCGAGGGATTGAGGTGGATCCTGACAAAGTCCGAGCCATTCAAGATATGCCAGCTCCACAAACCGAGACGCAAGTTAGAGGTTTTCTGGGACGTTTGAATTATATTTCCAGGTTTATCTCCAACATGACCGCTACTTGTGAGCCGATATTCAAGTTACTTTGCAAGGGGCAGACGGTTGAGTGGAACCCCGATTGTCAGAAAGCGTTTGAGAAGATTAAGGGTTATTTGCAAGACCCCCCTATTCTGATTCCTCCCATACCTGGAAGACCGTTGTTTATGTACCTTACCGTTCTTGAGAAGTCTATGGGTTGTGTGCTTGGACAACATGATGAGACTGGAAGAAAGGAGCATGCGATTTATTACCTGAGCAAGAAGTTTACTGATTGTGAAAACAGATACTCACCATTGGAGAAAACTTGTTGTGCATTGGCATGGGCCGCTAGGCGCCTTCGGCAATATATGGTCTGTCATACCACATTGTTGATTTCTAAAATGGATCCGATCAAGTATATTTTTGAAAAACCTGCTCAAACCGGGAGGCTAGCCCGCTGGCACATGTTGTTATCCGAATATGACATCCAGAATGTACCCCAGAAGGCGATTAAGGGTAGTATTTTATCTGATTATCTTGCAGACCAGCCAGTTGAAGATTATGAACCTCTTAAGTTTGATTTTCCTGATGAGGATATTTTGTTGATTAAAAGAGATTGTGAAGAGCCAGATCCGAGCGAAGGTCCAGAACTAGGTCTTTGGTGGAGGATGATGTTTGATGGTTCCTCGAATTTCAGTGGGCATGGTATAGGCGCCGTTTTGATGAACCCAAAGGGTGGATTCACTCCATTTACAGCAAGGTTGGACTTTGAGTGTACTAATAACGTCGCAGAATATGAAGCATGTATTCTTGGCCTCGAAGCAGCGATTCACCTCCGAATCAAACTTCTTAAAGTAAGTGGTGACCCAGCCTTGGTTATTTACCAGGTACAAGGCAAATGGGAAACGAAGAATGAGAAGTTAATCCCTTATAAGGACTACATTATTGAGCTGATCAAGTATTTCGACGAGATAGAGTTCGAGCATGTTCCTAGATCCGAGAATCACGTTGCTGATGCTTTAGCCATGTTAGCATCCATGTGGAAAGTTAAATTCGTTAATGAAGCACCTCTTATCCATATTGAGCGCAAAGTTGAGCCCGTTTATTGTCAGGTGGTTGAAGAAGTTGAGGTGGATGAAAAACCTTGGTTTCATGATATCAAGAACTATCTCGTCAAGCAAGAGTATCCCGATGGTGCTACTGGTCTGGACAAGAAAACATTGAGAAGATTGGCGTCCAAATTCTTTATCAGTAATGGTGTGCTATACAAGAGAAATCACGACATGGTTCTGCTCAGATGTGTTGATAAACGGGAAGCGGACATGTTACTGCAGGAAATTCATGAGGGGACCTTCGGAACTCATGCCAATGGTTATGCTATGTCCAAGAAGATGTTAAGGGCTGGGTATTATTGGTTAACCATGGAAGCTGACTGCATCCAATACGCTAGAAAATGCCATAAGTGCCAAATTTATGCCGATAAAATGCATGTACCTCCATCACCGTTGAATGTTTTGTCTTCACCATGGCCGTTCTCTATGTGGGGCATTGACATGATTGGGGCAATCGAGCCGAAGGCTTCTAATGGTCATCGTTTTATCCTTGTTGCTATTGATTATTTCACCAAGTGGGTAGAGGCTGCCTCCTACACCAACGTGACCAAGCAAGTGATTGCCCGCTTCCTCAGGAAAGAAATCATCTGCCGTTATGGAATCCCAAACCGGATAATAACTGACAATGGCACCAATCTGAATAACAAGACTATGAAAGAGCTGTGTGACAGTTTCAAGATCACTCATCACAATTCTTCTCCGTACCGTCCTAACATGAATGGGGCCGTTGAAGCTGCGAATAAGAATATCAAGAAAATCCTGCAAAAGATGGTTGTGACTTACAAAGATTGGCATGAGATGTTACCGTTTGCTTTGCATGGATACAGAACCTCAGTGAGAACTTCGACAGGGGCAACACCTTTCTCATTGGTGTATGGAATGGACGCCGTGCTCCCCATCGAAGTAGAGATACCTTCTTTAAGAGTGTTGATGGAAGCTGAACTTGAGGAAGCTGAGTGGGTTCAAGACAGACTGGATCAGTTGAATCTCATTGACGAGAAGCGCTTGACAGCCATGTGCCATGGGCAATTATATCAGAAACGGATGAAAAGAGCGTTTGATAAGAAGATTCGTATCCGTGAGTTCCGTCAAGGAGAGCTCGTACTCAAAAAGATCTTGCCAGTGCATAAAGATATGCGTGGAAAGTGGATGCCCAATTATGAAGGCCCATTCGTTGTAAAGACCGTCTTCTCCGGAGGGTCTCTGATACTTACAACAATGGACGGTGAAGAACTAGCACATCCCGTGAATTCTGATGCAGTCCGAAAATATTATGCCTAAAAACCCGCTAAGTCGAAAACCTGCAAAAGGCGACTTAGGCAAAAATAAGGGTCGAAGAAAAGAAATAATAATAAAAAGCTCGCTAAGTTGAAAACCCGAAAGGGCGACTTAGGCAAAAAGGAGCGTCCCGGTGGATTGAAAACCCGAGAGGGCGGTCCAGGCAAAAGTTAGGGACAAAGGCATTTCATTGCATCAGAGGACACTGATCATCACGAACACACTTTCCGCATGAGAGCCATGTTTCAGTTCTTTCATCCTTGCCCAAAGCAAGATTCTGGATTAGTCTTAGTTATTAGTGTCAGTAGGTGTCATTGGATTCAATGTAACCTTTTCCCCATGTTGCCAATTTCAAAACATAATCATCTGTGGAGCTACGCCTTCAGCGAGCTGCCACCCTTTAATAAAAGATACCATTTTGTTACTTACATTCCTTGGTGCATTGCTCTTTGTTTTCTATTGTTATGCAAAATGCGTTTATTCTTAAAATTTGAAAATGAAAGGTGCATTATAGATTTTTCAAAACTGTTCTTCAAAAAACGAATTTGAAATATAATAAATTACTTTGACTAGTGGAAATTTCGGAAGGATCTCTTCACTCCCCGAAAATATCATTATTGCAGAAACACTTTCAAATCATTGCTCTAACACAGTCCCCAGCGAGACTATAAGCTGACAACCTTTTCTTGGGTAACTCGAAAGTGTCCTTCAGGTTTTCCTCTCCCCATGAGAAGACGTGATACTGTACACCCAAGCGATTTACTTTCTCCCCAGAGAATTCAGAATTTTGAAACCAGATTTGGTCCTACCATTCCCTCCCATGATTGACGTATTGGTTGCAGAGAACGCAGGGTATTTCCGTCGAGATGTTTATTTCATCTCTCGTCCCGTCTCTAGTCTGTTTCGTCAACGTACGCAAGGGCATAAGCATCACATGCCTATTTCATTACATATTCATTACATATTCATTACATACTCATTACATACTCATTTCATAACATCGTGCATATTTAACTACATAGACATTAACATACATTCATATTAACATATTCATTAACATACGCGTTAGCATTCACAGGTTCATTGTGTCTCTATCATTGGTCGTTACCGCCGAGTAACTGGGTTGGTCCACTCTCTTCAAATAGATTGTCAACCCTAAGCATAAAATACTTACTTGTTTCCAGTGTCCCCACAGAGCTCGATCCTCGTGGATGACGGTTACTTCAGCTATCTTTCCTCGCCAGGATAAGATATTTACCCTTCGAGTTCATTCCCTCGATGGAGTCTTGATTACCAGTTTTCTTTCTAGCTCGATCCTAGATTGAATCTCAGTCTTGTCGGTCGTCAAGCCCAACCGGACGTGCATTTATTTTGCACCATCTGAAGATTTTCACCATACCATGACAGATACGCGACTATCTCGCTTGAGAGGTTTATCACTGTACCCGGACGTGCATTTATTTTGCACTATCTTTCAAGAAAATCAACTACAATCCTTTACAGATACATGCAAGTTCATGCCTGGATAATTTATTATTACAATCCTACATCTTACAGCATCGATATACAACATTTCTCACCTAAGAAGCCGATCCTATCTTCGTTATGACTCGCAGCAAATGGCCATCTCCATGGAGCAGTTGGGCTTCCATTTACCTGTCGTCTGGAAGTATGGGGGGTTTCTAACCAAACCGCATTCAGGAGAGCACGATCTTGAAATACGGGGAGGTTTGAGCGGAATCATATTCAGGAGAGCACGATTCTGAATTATGAAGAATTTCATTTACCCGAAAGAGCCGAATCATATTCAGGAGAGCACGATTCTGAAGTATGAGGAAGTTCAGTCAGCCCTTTTCATATTCAGGAGAGCACGATTCTGAAGTATGAGGAAGTTCAGTCAGCCCTTTTCATATTCAGGAGAGCACGATTCTGAAGTATGAGGAAGTTCAGTTAGCCCTTTTCATATTCAGGAGAGCACGATTCTGAAGTATGAAGAATTTCATTTACCCGAAAGAGCCGAATCATATTCAGGAGAGCACGATTCTGAGGTATGAGGAAGTTCAGTTTACCCTTTTCATGTTCAGGAGAGCACGATCTTGAAGCATGAAGAAGTTTATTTATCCTTCAGTAAGAGAAGAATCAGAATCGTATTCCAGGCGCCGACCTTAAATACGAGAAGATTTATTTATCAGATAAGCAGCAGCCTCTTTATTTGAGTGCTTATCCATTTTGGCACATAAGTCCCTTCCAACGATAAGTGACAGTTCTCCCTCGAGAAGCTTATCAGGGCATTTCCCATTAAAGTCCATTTATTTTGGCATACAGCCGATCTTTACCCTGTATATTTGCTACGGATTCCCGAAAAGTCCGTTTGATCCTGTCACGAGAGATAGTTTACAGAAGCTTGGATGTTATTCTTTGCTCAATGCTCCAGCATTCTGTAATCGATCTTGCAGTCGTACATGATCCAGTTTTACTTTTAGATTCCCAGTGGAGGCCGTCTCACAGGTGTCATCTCCATTTGAGAATCTCGTTCCCAAAATGACAATTGGTCGTGTTCGCACCAGCTGACCATCATTTTTAGAATTCCCCAGTGTTGTACTGTGTCCCAGCGCGCCGTCTTCCCTGGTGTGTTCTTCTCGTAGCATCTGTCCCTGTGTCGTCATAGTCGTCAGCATTTTCGCATTCATCATTCCAGCATACGCATCATATCATATTCATGGCATCATCTGCATTAAGCTGTCCTTGCTTTGTCCATAGCATTGCATATCGTCGCATATAAGGGCAAAATTTTCGGTTACCTATATTTAAATCTCTCCACCACGATTCCTCGAGTCTCTGTCACTCAAATCGTTCGGTGTAGCTATTTAAATAGGGGCAACTGTAATACCCCAAATTTCACCCTTATATTTAGTCAGTCATTTCGCATAGCATCTCATATGTACATTTGCTAACCACTAACAAGTTATGGAGGTGTTTTGTTTTGCAGATTTGGTTCCAGGGGTATTTTGGTCATTTTACGCAAATTCTGCTAATTCCTCGAAGACGGGCTGTCATTAAGTTCTGAGGCGTTTGATACACTATTTTTGAGGCATTTACCTATCACCAGGTCTGATTATATCAAGGTGCCAATTCGACGTGGCCGATGTTAAAGTTTGTCGAGCACAACTGGATTTAAGACTTATTTTATTACTCGTGGTTTATTTCCGGCACACCTCCGTTAATAAGGCACAGTTTTACTGGGGTATTATTGGATTGTTGCTCACAGTCTTTGGTCGATGGAATTCAATTACGGGCAAGGTTATCATTGATATTAAATCGGTGTTGATTACAGCGTGCATCCGGGTTTGGGTTATAAAATGATTGGTTAGAATCTAAAATTGGAATGCGATTTGAATTTAATCAAGTGCTGAGATTAAGACTACAAATGAACGAACAAGAATGTCGTTCGGGAAATGCTTACAGTTTATGACTATGTTAATGAGTTTAAACATTTGTGGATTTATTCACAAATATTTATAATTTATAACTAGAAATAAAGTAAGTAAATTCAAAACTGAGCAGGTCATGAATATAAAGGAAAATCTGACATTTTATTTCATAAAAAGGATCATCATACAAAAGGGACTGAATTGTTTCACATTCTTAATTGTGATAAAATTACAATTACGGATATTACATTAACTCTAAAAATCCTAAGTCCTAAAATTGCTAAGTGTCTTCATGATGCTCCTTCGATGCTCTTTACGAATCTCCCATTAACCTGCACAACAAAAAGAATACAACACAAAATAGAAAAATGTTAGAGTTTGTTTTCGACACTCTCAGAACAGTGTCATCATCGAGTGCCGGGAGTGGCACAACCGAAGCTGCGTCCTACCCCCGTTACCGATCCGCGCCGTTGGCGTCAGATCAGGTAACACCTGTTCTTATCGTTACGGGACATCCGAGAGATAGAAGTAATAAAAGAAGCGGGACTGATTCGTTTTGCCGCGATTGGATTTCCAAACTGATACGAGAATAAGGCAACATAGGCAAGTTTGGACTCAGACCCGGATGCCGGCAGGTCTGAGTCGCTTTGGTTTCGAAATTTCCAACACCTGAAAAGCCACAAACATCATCAGTACAACAGAACTCAAAGCATAAACAAGCTGCATAAACAAAACTAGGCAAGAAGGAGCTCGCGCCAGTACAAGTATGAAGAGGCACCAAAGAAACAAATATGTTACAAAGGTTCAGAATGAAGGCCAAGTTCAAAACAGAATGAAAGCCAAGTTCAAAACAGAACAAGAGAAATGAAACCAAACTATGGCATCAAAATGCATCAATTCTGAACAGGACAGAAAATACAAACCATCAAACAATGCATCAAAAGGCAAGTTCGTGCGCAAGAGCAGGAAAAGAACATTCAACAAATCTGTCACATAAAGTGTAGTTCCTGTTGACAGAAAGGTATTCAACAGGATCCAAAAAAAGCACAACAACATCAAACATGGTTTAGCAGCGAGGCTATCACGAAGTAATCACGTCAGTTCAGAATGCAAGCAGCACTAAATCATGGCACGAATTGTACAAGAACGGACGAGGGCTCAGCAAACATCATTGCCCCAACAAACGAGTCACGAAAATCAGTTCAAAGTACGAGGGTAAACCGCATCAGTTATCGCACATCATGGCTTCACAATCAGTCTGAAAGCCAATAGCCAATAGCAGCCCAGAACTCATGTCCTAAATCCAATCAAGCGTCGAAAGCATAGATCATCAGAGGCAACAGCGGTGTCATCAGGCTCAGAATACCATCATCATCGCCGTATACCTTTCCCGGCAATTCTGACTCAACCAAAGCCGTGGTATCAGCCCTCTCTGAAAGAAGAAGAGGAAAAGCTAACTGCATCAGGAAAAGAATTCGTGTCAACAAAACAAACCAATATCCAGATCGTATTAGGAAGAGAGATCAAAGAATCCAAATGAAATCAAACAAATTAGTTCGAAATCAAAAACGAATTAATTCAGATATCAAGCAGATCAAGTGAAATTCAAAGGCAATCCAATCCACATCTGCAAAAATCCAATCAGTATATCAGAAAATAATCAAACAAAATCGAATCAATTAAGGAGTTCTGAAAATGGAAAGTTTCGAGTCAGTATCAGATCCGTATCAGAAAACATCCAATTGAAACCCAATCAGTATCTGAAAGAACAAACAAATCCAGATGAAATCAAATCATATCAAAATACCAACACGAAATCATGTCTCAAAAATAGTACAAATCCAACATAGATTAAAGGCCCAAAAGAAAATAGAAGTTATAAAAAGGGGAAAGGTATCACCTCGTGAAAACCCTAACGGAGATCGCAAGCGAACACCCTAACGAAATCACGAAAGCCCAGAGGAACGAACGAGATCACGAAACCACCATCGCAAACCCTAACGGACCAATCGCGTCGCAAACCCTAAACGGCGTGGCTGAGACTCAGAGGAAACCCTCATCATCGTCCTCGTAAGAAGTAGCAACAAAGATCAACAACCGCAAATCACCAAAGGGGAAGATCGCCTTCGCCGTTTAAACGGCGGGCAATCCACTCCAAGCCTCAGATCACCTCATCATTGGCCGTTCCGCTATAAATGTGAGCTATGAGACGTTTTCCTCACAATATGCATGTTTATTTCAGGTTATGGAGAAGAATGAAGGAGAGCAAAATAGCGAGAGAGAAAGACGGAGGCGAATGCGAGTAGCCGCGAGAGAGAGATGGAGAAGAAAGTGAAACGGCGCCGCGAAATAGTCTTTGGGTGTGAAACCCTAAAAGACATTTCGTCTTATGACTAACAACTGGGTTGGGTCCGGGTGTGATGACCGGCCCAACCCCCCCCCCCCCCCCCCCCCTTTTATGTATTTTATATTGTTTTGTTTTTTTAAAATTTGTTTTATGTTTTTTAAAAACTGTTTTTAACATTTTACTTTTATAATTCAAAAAAAAACTGTTTAAAATAAAAAAATAAAAAACCTTTTTATGTAAATATTAAAAATAAATAAAAAACTTTTTTAAAATAAAATAAGAAAAACTTTTCTTAAAAATATTAAAATAAAACTTTTTTTAAAAGAGAAAAACATTTTTAAATTAAACTTTTTTTTCGCAAGCTAATATTAAATTTTTTTTTTAAATAAAACAATAATAAAATCTCAAGTTTGCATCTTCTTTCTTCATTGTCTCGTAACTCATTTGATTGCCGCCTCACTCTGCCCACTAACGTCGTTCGTTCATTTTGCAGCTTATTACTTATTTCATCTTATTTTTCACTCAGAGTTCATTACTATATTGTAACTGCTTCTCATATGTAACCCCGCGAATCTAATAATCGCGCTTTAAGTTTCTGCCTTTTAATTTCTGTTTGCATGGCTTTAACTTCTGTCTTATTTCCTGTTTGCACAATTCAATCTCTCCCACATTTATCAATATTCCAGTCACACTACACACAGCCGAATGATAGGTCTAGCATTTGACCGCCGTGTCAATAGTCCTCACCTTCAAACCCTTACACCTTTTCAAACCCTAATTTTCCATAAATGTCTCGCCGCAGACAAAATTACCATTTTACCCCTAGCATTAGGTCAAAGAGCCGCCGCGCTCATTTTAGGGTTTCCCGCCGTGGAATCCCTAATTTAACCCTAATTACAACTTAACATTTCAACGTAGAGATTTGGAGTTTCTACACTCCACGTAAGCGTGTCCTTAAGATGTGTTTATTCCCCTTGAGACCTTGACCACAGTCAAGGAGTCTCTAACCTCCCTTTTGAGGGGAACTACGATTACTCTGATTCCACTCCCGTAAGGATACGTAGGCACAAGATGCGATGTCTTGCCGAGTAAACTTAGAATTAACCCCTTAGGTCTCTTTTCTCACTTTTAATCCTTATGTACATATACCTTAAGCAAATAAATAAAGCAAATAGTAAGCATTTGAACAAAAGGTTCCTGTAGAGTACTACAGAAGTTTAGGGTGCTAATACCTTCCCTAAATTTAACCAACCCCCGAACCCTAGATCTTTCCCCGCATTGTGTTTACGATGCAAAATAGGTTTTCCCTCTTTTGACCTTTTCCTTCGGATAAATCAAAGAGCGGTTGTGAATTGAATTGCGATTCAAACTCATTAATAGTTTGTGATCCTATTTCCACCGCAACAGTGTGTCACAAAAATTGTTCCGAGTGTCCTATTCAACCAAGAGAGTGTGAGGGAGTCCAAAGGGACGTCCAAATTTTAATTGACCAATGTGTGCTTCAAATTAGAAAATGTGTGAAGAAGAATGTGGTAGCTACAATTGAGCCAGTGTTTAATTTACTAACTCATGTGTTCAATTTGGTTGATCCCACTCGCAGTGAGGTTGAACTTGTCTTAAATTTGCCTAGGCCGGTGTCTAAACTTCCAGATCCAATTGTGACTCTTATTCAAAGTAAGAAGATTGTTTATGTTCCGAAAGCACTTGTTAAACAAAGACCCACTCCTTTTTCTTACAATAGTACAAAAGTTGTACCTTGGAATTATGAGGTGGTTGGTAATCAAAAGATTGTGAAAATTTTAGAAAAACGGTTGAAGATTGTTAATGATAAGGTGATAAATAAAGCAGGACCGAGCAGAATGACCCGCAATATTCGAATTTATAACCCTCTCATCTGTGTGGTACCTCAGACGTCAAAAGAAACTACCCAAGTTCCCTCAAAATACAAGGAAGCTGTCTCTTTCAATGAAGATGAATAATTCCTCAAAATCATAAAGAAAAGTGATTACAAGGTTGTTGACCAATTGCATCAAACGCCCTCAAAAATCTCAATATTGTCTCTTCTTATGTGCTCTCTCGCACATTGCAGTGCTCTGCAAAAGATTCTTACTCAAGCTTATATGACACAAGATATCACCGTTGAACAATTTGATGCGGTGATAGCTAACATCACCGCCTGTAACACATTAAGCATTAATATGGGGGAATTTCCCAAAGAAGGTAACAATCACAATCGTGACTTACACATTTCTATTAAATTTTAAGAGGACACTTTGGCTAGGGTATTGGTAGACACTAGATCATCCCTCAATGTGTTACCCAAAAGAACTCTTGCAAAGCTGGCGTGCGTAGGAGCAGAGATGAAACCAAGTGCTATTATTGTGAAGGCGTTTGATGGTTCGAGAAGGACCGTGATTGGTGAAGTGGAATTTCCTATTCTTATTGGTCCTCATGTTTTTGATATAACCTTTCAGGTTATGTATATCAACCCCGATTATAGCTGCTTGTTGAGAAGGCCATGGATCCATGCCACTGGGGCAGTGACATCAACCTTGCATCAGAAAATGAAGTTTATTGTGGATGACAAGTTGGTGACTATATTTAGAGAGGAAGATCTCATGGTAAACAATATTTCTTCATTCAGATATATTAAGGCAGATGAAGAAGCGCTGGAAACTTCTTTCCAAGCGCTTGAAATTGCAAATGCAGTCTTGTTGGAGATAGAAGAGCCTGTGCAGAAGTTTGTTCCATCTTTTGCATCCTTGAAAAGCACCATTTCCACCATTCAGGAAGGTAAACCAGAGGGAAAGGGTGAAGTGATCAACGTTAAAGTCAAAATGAAAGCTTTGTGTTGGGTTACAAACCAACTACCAAGAAACCGTCAACTCCAATCAAGGGTCGTCCAAAGGAAATCAAATAAGTATTCTCCAGTGCTGGATTCCAAGTGATGCAATTGGAGAAGATTCTGAAGAGGAAGACTTAAGCAATTTGGTGTACCATCCTGATGTGGCTTTGAGCAATTGGGATTTTATGGAGATCCTCAAATTTTGTCCTTTATCGAAGTAATTTTGTTGTTTTGTCATTTTGATGTTTTCAAAATCCATAGTCGTGCCCAAGGCTATAGGATCATTTTGTAGGGCCCTTTCTGATTTTCAAATCTTAATGAATGAAGGAATTTTGTTAAATTTTTCTTATTACTTTTAAGTAGAAATAGAAATCTTCAGAAAACCACTAAAAGGAAATAGAATTCTCTCTTTGCATCACTTTTGTTTTCATTTTAATAAAAGAAATCATCTAAAACATGCAGAATTATTGATATCCATATTGAATTTGATGACTCTCAATCTCTCCTAACTTTGATGCACCCATCAATCAAGCTGATGAAGAGAGTGAGGAAGATTGTGATATACTAGATGAATTGGCTAACATGCTTGAATACGAGTACAAAGATCTCCAGCCTCACTAAGAGCAGGTCGAAACCATCAACTTGGACAATTAAGAAGAGAGAAAGGAAATAAAGACTAGAACTACACTTCTCCGAGAATATATGGATGTGTTCGCATGGTCATATCAAGATATGCCTAGTTTGGATACAAACGTCATCGTTCATAAGCTACCACTCAGACCCGAATGTCCTTATATCAAGCAGAAACACCAAAGGACAAGACCAGACATGGCCTTGAAGATCAGAGAAGAGGTAAAAAGACAAATTGACGCTGGATTTCTTGCTGTTGTAAAGTACCCTCAGTGGGTGGCCAACATTGTTCCTGTATCGAAGAAGGTTAGAAAGGTTCGAGTGTGCGTCGACTATAGGGACCTAAACAAAGTCAGTCCGAAGGATGACTTCCCTCTTCCGCGCATTGATACCTTGGTGGATAATACTGCTAGGTTCACTGTCTTTTGTTTCATGGATGGCTTCTCAGGATACAACTAGATCAAAATAGATCCTGATGACATGGAGAAAACTACATTCTTCACACCTTGGGGGACCTATTGTTACAAGGTCATGCCATTTGGTATTTAAAATGCAGGTGCTACTTACCAAAGAGCGATGGTTACACTCTTCCATAACATGATGCATAAGGAGATAGAGGTCTATGTCGATGACATGATCGCTAAATCCCAAAGGAAAGAGGACCATATGGATCATTTTCTTAAGCTGTTTGAGTGTCTTAGAAAGTTCAGATTGCGACTAAATCCATCTAAGTGTACTTTTGGAGTTCGATATGGAAAATTGCTTAGATTCATTTGTGGCCAACAAGGGGTTAAAGTTGACCTAGATAAAGTCAGAGTCATTCAAGAAATGATTGTTCCGTAAACTAAGAAGCAAGTCAGAGGTTTTCTTGGGAGACTAAACTACATCTCCAGATTCATCTCTAACATGACTGCTACTTGTGAGTCTATCTTTAAGCTTCTCCGAAAGGATCAAGCAATTGAATAGAATGTCAATTGTCAGCTAGCTTTCGAAAAGATCAATGGTTATCTACAAAAACCTCCAATCCTGATTCCACCTGTGCTAGGGAAACCCCTGTTTATGTATCTAACTATGTTAGAAGGATCTATGGGTTGCATATTGGGGCAACATGATGAGACTGGACGTAAGGAACACACTATCTACTACTTAAGCAAGAAGTTTACCAACAATGAAAGCAGATATTCACTCTTGGAGAAAACTTGTTATGCTTTAGCATGGGCTGCCAAGCGACTCAAGCAATATATGATATGGCACACTACTTTATTAAACTCCAAAATGGATCTGATAAAGTACATTTTTGAAAAGCCTGCTCAAACAGGAAGGCTCGCCTGTTGGCACATGCTGTTATCTGAGTATGATATCCAGTACGTGACTCAAAAGTCCATTAAAGGGAGTATCTTGTCAGATTACCTTGCAAAGCAACCAATTGAAGAGTATGAGCCGTCGAAGCTTGACTTCCCAGATGAAGACATTATGCTAATAAAGAAGGATTGTGGAGAACCTTATTTAGATGAGGGTCCCGAGCCAGGTTCCCGTTGGAAAATGATGTTTGATGGTTCTTCTAATTACAATGGGCATGGTGTAGGTGCTATTTTAATGAAAGAAGATGGTGGTTATACCCCATTCACAACAAGGTTATGCTTTGAATGTACAAACAAAATTTACAAGTATGAAGCTTGCATTCTGGGCCTTGAAGCAGCAATTGATCTTCACATCAAAATTCTTGAAGCAAATGGAGACTCAGCCTTGGTGATTTTTCAAGTCATGGGTGAACGCGAAACCCGAGACAAGAAGTTGATTCCATACAGTGCTTATATTGTGGAGTTGATCAAATACTTTGATGAGATCACCTTTCAACATGTTCTGAGGTCTAAAAATCACATTGTTAATGCTTTAGCCATGCTAGCCTCTATGTGGAAGGTCAAATTTTTCAATGAAACGCCACTCATCTGGATTGAACAAAAGACCAAGCCCGCCTACTGTCAATAGGTTGAAGAGAAAACTGATGGAAAGCCTTAGTTTCACGACATCAAGAGATATCTGCAGAACCAAGAGTACGCAGCTGATGCTACAACTCTTGACAAAAAGACCTTGTCGAGGTTCGCATCCAAATTCTTCCTCAGCAATGATGTGTTGTATAAAAGAAATCATGACATGGTCCAGCTCAAATATGTTGACAGACGAGAAGCAAACTTTTTGATTCAAGAGATCCATGAAGGACCATATAGAACTCACGTTGATAGCCATGCTATGTCTAAGAAGATTTTGAGAGTTGGGTATTACTGATTGACCATGGAATTTGATTGCATCCAATATGCCATAAAATGCCATAAGTATCAGATTTATGCTAATAAGGTCCACGTGCCTGAAGGTGTGAGAAAACACAAGAAATTCGGGGGGGGGGGGGGGGGGGTTGAATTGGGTTTTCAATAATGAAAGCTTTTTGTGAAACTCAAACAAAGATCACAAAGATACTAACAAGAGAGAAAGACACCAAATATATCCTGGTTCACTTGAAAACTATCAAGCTAATCCAGTCCACCCGCCAAGGTGATTTTGCCTTATACACAAGGACTTAATCCACTGTAGCCAACTTATTACAATTTGCACTAGCAACATCTGGTGACTAACAACAAAGACTAACAATCTCTTCTTAAGGATTCTTACCTAATTGGTCCTTTAAGGAATTACAAACAACTGTTTGAAAGTTAAAATGTTTACAAAGAATTGCTTCTACACAAGCAGATATAAACACTATGAATATCACAAAATACTTAAAGAAAATTTGCACATTATGAATATTATTCTTGCATTGTGTTGTAGTATTTCTCTACTATTCTTATTGTCATACGTTGCTACACTTTTTCTTCAAGTGGTCAATTCCTTATATAGCCAGTAAAAGATCCGTTGGAGGGCACATCAGGAATATCCTTGAATGAGCTGATAGCTTGAAGGAGTGTTGTTACGCAGGGATGAAAATTGTACATAAAAGTTGTCCTTTGTACCACCAAATCAGGGTAGTGGAATGGAACGTTTTGGTATGTACTATGTATTATTTTCCCTCGTAAACTTTTGATCTTATCTTCCGTACATCAGAGGCTTCTGAATAGAGATGATTAAAGCATGCGTACAAGAATTGATCATTGGATCTTCTGAGTATTGAGTCTTCAGAGTCTTCAAAACTTGTTCAGCAGAACCTTGTCTTCAGAACTTTTAACACTCAGTCTTCAGAACCCTTGGTCTTCACAAACTTAAGTCTTCCGAGTCTTCAGAACTTTGTTCATCAGAACCTTGTCTTCAGAGTCTTCGGCACTTGGTCTTTAGAAGATAACGACTGCAGAAGCTAGAAAGCCTTCAAAAGTAAAATGTCAGAGTCACGCTCATATGCAGAATCGAAGAGAACATTGCAGCAACAATATATTGTCTTCTTAGAATATTTCTGAATATGAGTAGATCAAAAGCAAACTTGCTTCTTTAGTGCAGAAGCGACTTTTGGTCAAACCAGATTTTCATTGTATATGGTCTCTATCAGAGTCAGAACCTATTTGTTAAAACTTTAGAATAACAAACATTAGAGTACCAAAATTATTCTCACAGAAATACTACTTTGTTATTATCAAAACTTAGAGATAATGAGCAGAACCAAATATTGTTCTAACAATCTCCCCCTTTTTGATAATGACAACAATGTATTTTGATGAAACAATTTCATACAAAAATAATCAAAAGGAAGTGACATATATAAGTTTAGAAATAACTTCCCTTTATCAAGCTCCCCCTAAATCTAAGACTTAAAAATCTTATCAGATTTGGGATACCAGAGCCTGATTATAAAGATCTTATCAGATTCAGAATAACAGAGCCTGATTATATACCAGAGCCTGATTGGTCTTATTAGATCTAGAATAAGGTTCTGAGATGGTTCAAGTCTGATTCTTATCATATGCATCAGATAGTCATGTTTACCAGTTTTTCAATATCGTTCCTAAAAAGAAATTCTAAGAAGAAATTGTGTGCAAATATAATGTTAGAATGCTAGAATTGTGGTTCAGAGAACAAGATTTATTTATCAAAATAATTTTTCCAATTAATACTCCCCCTTTTTGTCATAATCAAGAAGGTAATTAAAAGAGAAATTAGGTATATCAATACTTCTCCCCCTTTGTTAGCAATCAATAAGATGAACAAATGCAATCAAAAGATAAATTTCATTGATTAAAGATAATAGCGCCAGAGGTGCAAGTACATAAGTAAGGAGCAATACAAGATAACTTCCAAAATAAACAAACAAATAATAGACAGACAGACACGCAAAACGGTTAATCAAAAGAAATAAGAAGACAAATTCTGAAAGAACAACAAGAACACCCACCCACCAACCACTAAAAATCCTCCACCTTATCAACCCTTTCACACCTTTCTTCAACCACATCATTTTCTGGTCCGAGTATTTTTGCTAAACCAATTATTTCAGCCTTGAAGAATAGCTCAGACAAAATTATTCTGTACGAAATAAAAGACTTATGCTGATTTCTGAAGATTTCAACATAATTCTTCAGATGGTTGAAAATGGTTTGAGGCAGGTTGACCCGGACATTGTGCATCATGAAGTAGATAAAGAGTCTATCATCATAAGACAAAGCATTTTTGGAAACTCCTTAGGTTCGAAAGTTGGTTAGCAAAATTTGAAACCATATTTTGGCGGTGGGAAGGAGCCCTTCAAGATTGTAAGGTTCATGTCTGTGAAGAGAAACATCATGAATGACAATGAGTTCTCCAACAAAAGAGTAGAACAAATGAAAATCTTTAATGGTGACTCCAGATTAAACATAGTGGATGGCTTGAGCAATAGAAGTAGGAGTGATGATAAATAGAACACCATAAATAGAAGACCAGATAGATTTGTTATGTTCGCCAATCTTCACATATTTCCAAAATTCCTTCAAAAGAATAGGAAAGATAGGTCCATGCAAGATTGTGTAGTACCCAAACCATCCTTGAATCTATATACTAGTAGATATATGCAAACATGAGTCTCTGAGACTGGAAAGGTTAAGCCATTTTTCAGAGATGACTTTCATAACTTCTACATTGCCAAGGAAGGTTTTGATAGGCATAATGACAAAAACAAGGTAAGAAGGTTTTGAGGGACTAAGAAAGAGAGAGATGAAGAGGAGTATAATATAGAGAGGAAATGTATCGGCATAAATAAAAAATAAGTTTATATGAGTTGACACAAAAATTCATCATTTCCAAGAAGAATGATGTAAGACACGGGTAAAGGAAGAGACAATCATATCAAGAAAAAGTATAGGAGTAAAGGTGGCTATTATTGAAAGGAGTATCCAAAAGGTCACATATTAGGTATACAGAATAAATAATTACAACAAATCTTTAATTCACATAAGTCTTAATGAATGCACAGTAAAAGGGAATCCGTAAAGATTTAAGCTATTCTCAAGTAGGTTACCAAACCCATTACGTAAAATCATAATTACAACAATAGTAAGGAGTAAAAGGAATAGTCATTTTAAAACATAGTCTCACGAAATCACAACGCTCAAGGTGTCTCTTCAATAGTAAGTTATGATTAGATATTGTACAAGTGTCACAAGAAAATCATAGCCGTCTGTTTAAGAGAACACGTTTGATGTTCCCAAAGTCAAGAATACCAAGAGGTATCTGACTAAACAAGTTTCTAATCAAGACATCTTCTAACAGTAGAAGTATCTTTAATCAGAAAGACAAATAAGTGAGTAAGAAATATTTGCTTATCATCAGAATCACTTTTTACATAAGGATTTTAAACACGTTCTGATAAAACTTTTTCTGGACAAAGATCTATATTTAAGTTTTTCAGAATGAACTGAAATCTATCTTCAGTTAAGGGTTTTGTAAAGATATCATCCCCTATAAATTTTTAAGTAAAATCCCTTTTTGAACATAGTTCCTGATGAAATGATGTTTAATTTCAATGTGTTTAGCTTGAGAATGTAAAACGGGACTCTTACTTAGGAAAATAGCAGTTGTGTTATCACAGAAGATAGGAATGTTACCCTCGTGAATCTGAAAATATTCTAATTGATTCTTTATCCAGAGCATCTGAGTGCTGCACAGTGATGCTGAGATGTATTATGCTTCTGTAGTAGATAGTGTAATGGTTGATTGCGTTTTTCTTGCCCAAGAGACGAGGTTGTTACCCAGAAACTGACAGTTTCTAGAGGTACTTTTTCTTTCTAATCTGCCTCCAGCATAATCTGCATCACAATAACCCGAGAGTTTGTACTCTGATGTTTTCTTATACATCAAGCCAAGGTTAGTTGTTCCCTTTAGATACCTTAGGATTCTCTTAACAGCTGTTAAGTGAGTTTCCCTTGGATCTGATTGGAAACGAGCACAAAGACATACGCTAAACAAAATATATGGACGAGAAGCAGTCAAATATAGAAGAGAGCCTATCATACCACGATAGAGCTTCTGACAAACCTTCTTACTTACTTCTTCTTTCTCCAGAATGTATGTAGGAGGCATGGGAGTCTTTGCAGGTTTACTATCTGACATCTCAAACTTCTTCAGAAGTTCTCGTGCATATTTGCTCTGATGAATATATGTTCCTTCTGAACATTGAGCAATCTAATTCCCAGAAAGAATTTGAGTTCTCCCATCAGACTCATTTCAAATTCGGCCTGCATTAACTTAGAAAATTCCTTGCACAAGGAAGGATTCGCATAACCAAAAATAATATCATCTACATAAATTTGCACAACCAAGATATCATTTTTAAGAGTTTTGCAAAAGAGTGTAGTGTCTACCTTCCCTTTGATAAAATCATTTTCCAAAAGGAAATCATTAATTATAGCATACCAAGCTCTAGAAGCTTACTTCAGACCGTATAATGATTTCTTCAGTTTAAAAACATAATCTGATTTCTTAAAAATTTCAAAGCCAGTAGGTTGATGGACATACACTTCTTCAAAAATATACCTATTTAAGGATGTACTCTTAACATCCATCTAATAAAAAAATGATGTTATGATTAATAGAAAAGGAAACTAATAAGCAAATAGATTCTAACCTGGCAACTGGTGCAAAGGTTTTAGTATAGTTTATCCCTTTTTGTTGATTATAGCCTTGTGCAACTAGTCTAGCTTTATTTATTACGATCTCGCATTTCTCATTGATCTTGTTTCTGAATACCCATTTTGTTCCAATGACGTGGAAACCTTTTGGTTTCTGAACAAGATCCTAAACATCATTTCTGGTGAATTAATTCAGTTCTTCTTGCATGTCCAGAATCCATTCATTCTTCAGAAGAGCTTCATCAACTAATGTTGGCTCTATTAGTAACACCAAACCCAGAACAATTTCTTCAGAAGGTTTGAATGATGAAAAAGTTCTAACCGGATCACCTTTGTCTCCCAGAATCAATTCTTCATAATAAGAAGTCCTTAGTTTATTCTTCTTCCGATGAAATGGATTATTCGCTATTTTTGGTGAAATTGTATATTATTTTGTAGTTTTTGCAACTTTGTCTCCATCGTTAGAATCTTCCTCCTTGGATTCTGATAAAGTAATCTTCAAATATGCTAACTTTTCAACTAGCTTTGACTTTTCAGGGTCAAGCTTATCATTGAATCTAACATGAATTGATTCCTCAATAATCTGTGTTTTTGTGTTATAGATTATGTAGCCTTTAGAGTGTTCAGAGTATCCTAACAACAAACACTTTTAAGCTTTGGAATCAAACTTACCAAGATTCTCTTTAGTGTTCAACATAAAGCATATAGAACCAAAAGGATGAAAATAAGAAATGTTGGGTTTTCTATTCTTCTATAGTTCATAAGGAGTCTTACCCAGAATAGGTTTGATAGAAATCATGTTCTGAATATAAGATTATGTGCTTACTGCCTCTGTCCAGAAGTGCTCAGCCATGTCAGTTTCTTGGATCATGGTACGAGCCATTTCTTGCAAAGTCTTATTCTTCCTTTCCACTACTCAATTTTGTTGTGGAGTTCTAGGACAAGAGCAATCATGGGAAATGCCATGGGAATCAAAAAGATTCTCAAAGTATTTGTTCTCGAATTCTCTACCATGATCGCTTTTGACTCTAACAATTTTTCTATCCTTCTCTGTTTGCACTTGTAAGCAAAAGGTAGAGAACATAGAATGTGACTTATCCTTGTGTTTCAATAATTTTACCCATGTCCAATTACTATAATCATCTACGATGACTAATCCATATTTCTTACCATTGATTGATGCAGTTTTCACTGGACCAAAAAGATCAATGTGCAGAAGTTCTAATGGTCTAGAACTAGAAACAACATTTTTCAATCTAAAAGAGGTTTTGGAAAACTTGCCTCTCTGACATGCTTCACAAAGAGCATCTGAAGAGAACTTCAGATTTGGTAAGCCTCTAACTAATTCAAGCTTATTTAGCTGAGAAATCTTTCTCATGCTAACATGGCCCAAACATCTATGCCATACCCATTGCTCTTTATTTACAGACATTAGACATTTAACATTTTGGTCCTTAAGATCAGAAAGTCTAATTTTGTAAATGTTTTTTGTCCTCTTTCCATTAAAAAGGATTGAGCCATCCTTCTGAATAATAGTCTTACAGGACTTTTGAGTAAAAATGATATCATAATCATTGTCACTAATTTGACTAATTGGCAATAAGTTATGCATCAAACCATCGACCATAAAAACATTAGTAATATAAGGAAGTTTACCATTACCAACATTTCCAGGGCCAATGATCTTACCCTTCTGGTTTCCTCCGAAACTAACGAATCCTCCAGGCTTAAGTTCCAGACTTTGGAACATATGCCTTGTTCTCGTCATGTGTCACGAGAAACCATTGTCCAGGTACCATGATTGGTGTTTCAATTGAGCTGTTAAGGATATCTGCAACATAGACTATCTTATCCTTACGTACCCACTTTCTGGGTCCTCTTTTGTTAGTTTTCCCAAAGTTTTTCATAACTTTGGGTTTATATGCAACAGGATAATCAAGTGAAATTTGTGCATGATACTTTAGTTTAAGATCAGATTTCTATGTCCGTGAAGGTGCTTTCACAAGCTCAGAACAATCAAGCTTAGTACAGAAGGCACGAAATGATCATAGAGAGGTTCTGGTTTTATAGGTTGACTTTCGTCATTTTCAAATGTTTTTGTACACCCCAAACCTTTTTTTTTTTCTATTTCTACTAACTCCATAGATCATGGAAGCAACATTGCTTCTATTTATGCTTTTAGGCAGAAAATGCTGGAATACTCTATCATACTTGTTGACACAATTAGTGTTAGAGATGTTAGAGACTAGTTCTTCTTTTAATTTAGAAACTTTGCTTTTAAAAGCACAGTTACTATTTTTTAAAGAAAAAATATTTTCATTCAAAGAAGAATTATTCTGCTCAAGCTTATCTCTAGCTTCAGAAGTAATTACACAAGATTTTCTAAGATCCTTGTATTTACTTTGAAGAGTTTGATATCTCTCCATCATTTCTGAAAGACACGACTCTAATTCACAACGAGAGAGTTTAGATAATACCTCTGTGTCAGTGTTTGAGACAAATTCTGATTCTGATAGCATTTTGTGTTCTGGTTCACCAGAGACTTTAGCGTTAATTGTTGTTGCCACTAGTGCAACATTTTCCTGTTCTTCATCAGATTCTTTTTCTTTAGAATCAGAGTCATCCCAAGTTTCCATAAGTCCCTTCTTAACTTTGGTGAAGTTCTTCTTAGGCTTTTTGTCTTTCTTAAGCTTTGGACACTCGTTCTTGTAATGATCTTGCTTATTACACTCATAGTAGAACGACCATTATTTTGATCCTCTGGACTTCCCTTGCCTATATTTCCAGAGTTTGTTGATCCTTCTGGAGATAAGTGATAGCTCAGTTTCTAAGTCTTCATTAGAATCTTCTGATTCTTCCTCAGCTTGATAAGCCTTTGCCTTTTCAGGCTTAGACTTAAGAGCAATAAATTTACTCTTCTTCTGAGGTTCATCTTCCTCCAGCTTAATCTCATGACTTCTTAAAGAACTAATAAGTTCTTCAAGACTTATATTGTTCAGATCCTTGGATAGCTTTAGAGCAGTTACCATAGGTCTCAATTTCTTAGCAATACTTCTGATAATCTTCTTGACATGATCAATAGTAGAATATCTTTTGTTTAGCACTCTGAGTCCTCTACTAGCATCTGAAATCTTGAAGACGTAATTTCCACAAATTCATCATCATCCATTTTGAAGACTTCATATTTCTGGATTAGGGCAAGAGCCTTTGTTTCCTTTACTTTAGTATTTCCTTCATGATTCATTTGAAGTGACTCAAAAATGGACTTGGCAGATTCTCTATTTGTTATTTTCTCATACTCGGTATAAGAAGTAACATTCAACAATATAGTTCTTGCCTTGTGATGATTCTTGTATTCTTTCTTTTGTTGATTTGTCATAGCAATTCTTGATACTTTTACTCATTTAGCATTAACTGGGTAAGTGTAGCCATCAACTACAAGATCCCAAAGATCTATGTCGTAACCAAGAAAGGAACTTTCAATTCTATCTTTCTAGTAGTCAAACTTTTCACCACCAAAGACTGGTGGTTTGGCACTATAGTGATCTTTTTCTTCTAGAATAGGATTAGCATTAGCGGCAACCATGATATCTCACACAAATACTGGATCGGTACTGAACACGGTGAAGTGTTGATAAATTTTTTATCACAATCAAAACCAGAGCTCTGATGCTAATTGAAGGTGTGAGAAATCACAAGAAATTGGGGCTTGAATTGGGTTTTCAAAAATGAAAGCTTTTTGTGAAACTCAAACAAAGATAAAAAAAGATACTAACAAGCGAGAAAGACACATGATATATCCTGGTTCACTTTAAAACTATCAAGCTAATCCAGTTCACCCGCCAAGGTTATTTTGTCTTATAAATAACGACTTGATCCACTATAATCAAATGATTACAATATTCACTAGCAACTTCTGGTGACTAACAACAAAGACTAACAGTCTCTTCTTAAGGATTCTGACCTAACTGGTCCCTTAAGGAATTACAAACAACTGTTTGAAAGTTAAAATGTTTACAAAGAATTGCTTCTATACAAGAAGATATAAACACTATGAATATCACAAAATACTTAAAGAAAATTTGCACAGTATGAATATTATTCTTGTGTTGTGTTGTAGTATTTCTCTACTGTTATTATTCTCATATGTTGCTACATTTTTTCTTCAAGTGGTCAATTCCTTATATAGCCAGTAAAAGATCCGTTGGAGGGCACATCAGGAATATCCTTGAATGAGCTGGCGGCTTGAAGGAATGTCGTTACGCAGGGATAAAAATCATACAAAAAAGTTGTTCTTTGTACCACCAAATCAAGGTAGTGGAATGGTAGTGGAATCGAACATTTTGATACGTACTATGTACTATTTTCCCTCGTAAAATTTTGATTTTATCTTCTATACATCAGAGGCTTCTGAATAGAGATGATTGAAGCATGCGTACAAGAAGTAATCACTGGGTCTTCAGAGTCTTCAGAACTTGTTCAGTAGAACCTTGTCTTCAGAAATTTTGGATTTCATTCTTCAGAACCCTTGGTCTTCAGAAACTTAAGTCTTTAGAGTCTTTAGAACTTTGGTTATCAGAGCCTTGTCTTCAGAGTCTTTAGTACTTAGTCTTTAGAAGATAACTATTTTAGAAGATAGAAAGCCTTGAAAAGTAAAATGTCAAAGTCATGCTCAGAGGCAGAATCCAAGAGAACATTGCAACAACAACATATTTTCTTAGAATCTTTATGAATGTGAGTATATCAAAAGCAGACTTGCTTCTTTGGTGCAGAAGTGACTTTTGGTCAAACCAGATTTTCATTGTATATGGTCTCTATCAGAGTCAGAACTTGTTTGTTAAAACTTCACAATAAAAAATGTTAGAGTACCAAAATTGTTCTCACACAAATACCATTTTTTATTATCAAAACTTAGAGATAATGAACAGAACCAAATCTTGTTCTAACAGTGCCTACAACGTTGTTGAATTTTTTATTTTCACCGTGGTCTTTCTCTATTTGGGGGCATTGACATGATTAGAGCAATCGAGCCTAAAGCTTCCAACGACCATCGTTTCATCTTGGTTGCCATCGACTACTTTACAAAATGGGTAGAAGCTGCTTCTTATGCCAACGTGACCAAGTAAATGGTTGTCTGCTTCATCAAGAAGGAAATTATCTACCGTTATGGAATTCCATGCAAAATTATCACAGATAATGGGACCAATTTGAACAACAAGACTATGAAAGAACATTGTGAATCCTTCAAAATTGAGCACTATAATTATTCACCTTACCGTCTGAAGATGTATGGATTTGTAGAAGCTTCCAACAAGAACATCAAGAAGATCCTGCAGAAGATGGTCAAAACCTTAAAGGATTGGCATGAAATGCTACCCTTCGATTTGCATGGATATCGGACCTCAGTCTGCACTTCAACAGGGGCAACCCTATTTTCCTTAGTTTATGGCATGGAAGCAGTTCTCCAAATGGAAGTGGAGATATCATCCTTCAGAGTCCTAATGGAAACCAAGTTGGAAGACGCAAAATGGATCTACAGCAGATACGACGAGTTGAACCTCATCGACACAAAATGGATGACAACCATATGCCACAGGCAGTTATACCAAAAAATGCTTAAGAGAGCATTCGACAAGAAGGTTTGCCTATGCGAATTCAAAGAGGGAGATCGGGTACTCAAGAAAATATTGTCTTTGCAGAAAGATACTCGAGGGAAGTGGGCTCCCAACTACGAAGGCCCATTTTTTGTAAGGACTGTTTTCTCAAGGGGGAGGGGGGGGTTCCCTAATCCTCACAACAATGGATAATGAATAGCTTGCACATCCTATAAATACCGATACAGTCAAAAAATATTTTGCCTAAAAAAAATCTGCTAGGTCAAAAACCAGAAATGGAAACTTAGGCAATAACGGGTATCCTAGTGGATCTAAACCTATGAAGGAGATCCAGGAAAAAGTTAGGTATGGAAAAAAATGAGAGCTCGCTAAGTTGAAAACTCGAAAGGGCGGCTTAGGCAAAAATGAGCGTCCCTGTGGATTAAAAGCCCGAAAGGGCGATTTAGGAAAATTTTAGGGACAAAAGGCATTTGACTGTATCAGATGGTGTTTACAAATACTGAGGAATTAGCCAAAGACCAATCCAATCGCTCTCGTCAGAAGCAAGGATCTGGGGCATCTTAGTTATTAGGGATTATAGTAGTTGTTGGATTCAATGTAAACCCTTCCCTGTTGCCATTTTCAAAATTGTAATGTTCCATGAAGCATTTTCCATTTGCAAGCTACCATTCATTAATAAAATACATACTTTTTCTATCATGTGTTGTCATTTATATTTCTTTTACCTTTTCTTGTTATGCAAAATTCCGCTTATTTATTAATAATGAATTTTGAAAATAAAGGGTCTTTGAAAAAGAAAATATTTTGAATACATCTTTGATAAAAGCATAAAATCTCTTTGACATATGGGAGGATAAAAAAGAAATCCTAAGTATCCCTAAGAAGTCTCAAGGTTGCAAAGGTATTGTCATGATATTTGCAAGTCCCCACTGAAGCCAGAATGATAATAGTTTTTGATTGATTCGTTGATCAAATGTGACCATCAAGTTTAAGGATGTTTCCCCAATATCCATTATATGGAATTTTCGCTTAAGTTACTGATGTTGAGGATTCATTCCCCTAGTGGAGTCATCTCTTTTGTTCCTTACTAAAAACGTTTTATCTCTTCAGGAGTCAACATTAACATACCATGATCATACACATCGTGTTCAATCATGCGAATTTGGCATTAGCTTCCCGTCTTGGACGTTGATTTTCACCAGTCTTCTTTCCCCATGAAGTCCAGTTATCACAACTTCATGATTGTTAAACTTTTTCCCCAAGTCGTCACCATTTGTTTTTTCCCAATTGTTATTGGTGTTCACCAATCTGTTTATTCTTGGTGTCTTGAAATATTATTCGTTGCCAATATTTATTTCCTTAGCATGTCTGCTTGAAAACCAATTGTTATTGGTAATTATTTTGGTTGTCACCAATTTTTCCTTGAAGTTTAGTTGTTACTAGCACAAATCTGTCGAAAGTTGGTCTTGATACCTTTGCTCACGGTCTAAATACAATTGATTTGGCACGTACAGAAGAGTTTAGTTACCTTGTACCTTCCTGATGGTTCTTGAAGATCCCGTTTGAACTCTTCACTTTAAGGAATTTCCAGTAGATTGGATGTCTGAGAACTTCAATAGCACACATTATCGATCCTATTGTTATAAGGATCCCTTTATGCTTGGTAATCCTATTGTCATGAGGATTCTACCTTTTCCTGCTATTCTTATTGTTATGAGGACATTGCTAATGTAACATTATTGATATAAGGATTTTACCCGGCTTGATCTCCTATAGTTATGAGGAATTTGTTGTTCATTCTATTGTTATAAGAATCCTTTGTGTCTCTTATTGTTAAGAGGATCTCTATCATATTGTTTCGAGGATCTTTCCCTATTGTTATGAGGGTTCCTATTATCCTATCCTATCGTTATGAGGATTGTGTTGTCCATCCTATTGTTATGAGGAGCTTTATTTTATCACTCCTATTGTTATGAGAATCTTGTTGCTTATCGTATTGTTATAAGGATCTTATATCTCTTTGCATCCTATTGTTGTGAGGATCGTTGTTTCCCTAATCCTATTATTATGAGGGATTTGTCTTATATTTTGTTCTAGTGTGTCAGTCGGTCATTCCTAAACCTTTTGATCAACTGCTCTAGATATCCCCTAGTGGGAACCATCATTTTCTGTTTTGTGTCCTATTGTTACGAAGATTTGTCTTTGATCTCTTGTGGGAGGTCTTACACTTGTCGGTCATCCCTAGTGGCGTCTGTAGCACCCCAAAATTTTCCCATCCCTTTTCTTAAATCTTGGCTTATGTTTCATATCATTTTGCACTGGCATTAGTGTATAGCACTGGTACTAGACAAGGAATCAAAGTATTTAGTTAAATACTCAAAGAAAGAGCTTCATCTTTCAAAAGCTCAATTAAGGGTTCATGATCAACTTTGTGGAAACCTCAATTCATAAGGTTCCGTCATCATCAAGATAAGTCTCACAACCATTTGAATCAAGGATTCAAGCATTGATCACCTCCTCCTATCTTGTGGACAACTGGACTAGGGTTTTGGTTCTAGAGGCATTTCTGGCTAGTTCTCTGGGAAAGAAATGATTCTAGAGCTCAATACACATCTTAAGGGTCCTCTACATGGACTATGTGTCATCACAAGCCACCGCAAGAGCTTCAATCAGTGGAAATGATCGTAGGATTTCATCTAGTCAACAAAAGTCAACTATGGTTCAATGGGGTCAAAATCTTGGATCTCAAGGTCAACTAAGGGTATGCTATGTGTTTTCAAGTGATTTCATGTGTTTGGAACAAGAAAAATCAAGAGGAAACATAAAATCAGGAGATTGGTTGAATTAGGATTTTAGTGAAATTTTTCTAAATGTGGAAAACCCTAAATTCTAGCCATTTTGCAACTTCCATAACTTTCTCATCCTTGATCCAATGGAAGAAAACTTGTTATCAAATTAAAGAGGGCATCATGAACTACAAGTTTATCGAAGGAAGAAAGTCTAAAAGATCCATAGTTTGAGAGATATGGTGGGCTAAAGTTGAGAAAATGAAGATTTTGACATTCCAACACTTAGAATTTTTTCTAAGTATGAAAATTCAGCTTGAAGTACCTACTTTCAAGCCTATCTTACATGGTCATACAAGCTTCAAATGAATTTTCCTCCAACTTGAAATTTATAGAGCATCCTCTAAGCTTTCTTTGAGTACTAGAAATTCTCCATTGGATGTGTAGAGTTCAAGTTATGATCTCTCCAAATTAGGGTTTCAAAGTTGTCAAGATTGGACAAGTTCTAGGCAAATTTTTGGGGCAACTTTCCAAGGCACTTTTCACCAAGTTCTTAATCTCAAATCACTTTCCCTTGAACATGAAAGTTGAAGAACATTCTTCAAGATTTCTATCCATTACTAGAAATCTCTTATTTTATCAATAGAGCTCAAGATATGTGGCAATTTCCTTTGCCAATGTCAACAGGCAAGTGGTTGCTCGTTTTATAAAGAAGAACATCATCTGCCATTACGGAATACCATAGTAAATCATTATTGATAACGGTTTCAACTTGAATAACAAGATAATGAAGGAACTGTGCACGAGTTTTAGAATTGACTACCACAATTCTTCTCCGTACCGTCCGAAAATGAATGGCTCTGTTGAGGCATCAAATAAGAACATCAAGAAGATTATACAGAAGATGGTGGTGACTTATAAATATTGGCATGAGATGTTGCCCTTTGATTTACATGGTTATCGTACTTCAGTGCGTACATCGACTAGGGCAACTCCTTTCTCACTAGTGTATGGTACGAAAGTAATCCTACCATTAGAAGTTGAGATCCCTTCTTTGAGAGTTTGGTCTGATGTGAAGCTCGACGAAGCTGAATGGGTGCATGCTAGGTTGAATCAGCTAAGTCTTATTGATGAGAAGAGATTTGTAGCCATCGTCTATGGCCGGTTGTACCAGATCAGAATGAAGAAGGCTTTTGATCAAAAGGCGCACCTTCAGTGCTTCCAGATAGGGGATTTAGTTTTGAAAAGGATCCTTCCTCCTCAAACAGATCACAGGGGAAAATGGACTCCAAACTATAAAGGTCCATATGTGGTAAGAAAGGTTTTCTCTGGTGGAGCCTTATTATTATCTACTATGGATGGTGAAGACTTTACGTCCCCTGTGAACGCAGACGTAGTTAAAAAATACTTTGCTTAAAATATACCCGCTGGACAGGAAAAAAAGTCTAGGAAAAAATGGGGCATCCTGGCGAACCATAAAAGGAAAGGTTCGGGCAAAAATTAGGGATAAAAAGAAAAAGAATAAACCCGCAAAGTTGAAAACCTGAAAAGGCGACTTTGGCAAAAATGGGTATCCCAGTGGATTGAAAACTCGCAAGGGCAATCCAGGAAAAAGTTAGGGATTTAAAAGAAAATGACTGTGGTCTGTGTTCGATCTATGAACTCATCCCGACACATGGAGATCCTGAAGGATAAGAATCAGTCCAGTCAATCTCTTCAGAAGGCGGAGCATTGGTGAAATGTTGAAGATATACAGGTCATAGTCGAATCAACACATGATGGTTGTCTATTTCCACATTGCCGACATTTGTATATTTCTTGTTGTACTTTTTTCGCAATTACCTTTTTTCAGAAATTGCATCCAATTGTAACTTGCCTATTTACAGGCCATTTCAATCAATAAAGTATTATTCACTCAAAGAGCTCTCCTTTTCCTGTTTTTACTTTTACTGTTTTGTTTGCAAAAAAGGTCGTCCGAATTTTTTAATAAACTTTACATGTGAAAACATTGAGGGCTTTACAAAGCATATTGAAAACAATAAATTTACTTGAATAATATCATGGATGTAACCAAAACAACCATTTTGCATATAGGACATTCTATTTGTTTATTGATTGTTTACAAGATAACATTATCCTTTTCCCCAGTAAAACTTACCTCCCCGATGATGAAGCTCTAGTAGTATTTGCAACACATGGTGAATCTTTCCTCTCCAACAGGAGTTCAGGGTTTTGTGTTCCCTAGCTAGTTGAATTTATGCTCCCCAACGAGTATTCAGAAGCTGATTACATCAGATAGGGTGTTAATATGCAATCATGCATCTATCCCGCGATAGAGATTATGTATCCCCATAGAGTAAGGTTGTCAAACTAGAAGTATCTCACCAGTAATGAGGTGCACTCACCCCCGGCAGGGTAAGATTGAGATTTTTTCCTCAGTAGCAGGGAAAGGTTAAAGGATATTGCTCGACAGGATCTATGTCATTGACTTCTCTCCCTAAGCAGAGATTGATGTTGATTCCCTCGACGAGTAAATCAGTAATGGTTGATATCCTCAACAAAGTCCAATGGTCATCGACATTCTTCTGAGTCATGTTTTTTGGACGACCTCCCAAGAGATGTCTTTCTCAATTCCCAGCAGAGTGGACGTTATATTCATGGAAGCCATTCAGTGGATCTTCCTCAGCAGAGTTTGTTTGCTGATGCACTTTTCTTGGTGGTGTTCTTTTGCATATCATTTGCATTGCATCCTCCCAAATGCGTAGCATTTCCATTTCATACGGAACATTACTCTATTTTCAAACATATGCATCCAAAGTATAAGCCAGGTTTGATACCTTTACTACCAGACATCTCTCCAGCAGATAATGGCATGACTAAATCTATGTCATTGACTTCTATCCCCAGTAGAGTTTATTTGTTTAAGCTTTTCTTTCCTCCAGCGGAGTATTATTTTCAGGTTGTAAGTCGTTTGATTCTACTTCCTGCCTATCCCGGATGTTATTCCAACTTTTGGTTGGTAATCCCCAGTTAGTTATTTTTTGGATGTTATCCCAACTTTTGGTTGGTAGTCTGTCATTTTATACATGTTATCCCAACTTTTGGTTGGTAGTCTGTTGCTTTTCTTGGATTTTATCCCAACTTTTGATTGGTAGCCCTCTATTGTTTCCCCTGCGGAGCCATTATCCCAACTCTTTGTTGGTAGTCTTCGTTACAGTGGGTTCGCCTTTGTTCGACGTTCCAGTGACTCCAACTTTTGGTTGGTAACCTTTGCTTGATCCTAACTTTTGGTTGGTATAACTTTGTTGATGATTCCAACTTTTGGTTGGTAGTCTTCCTTTCCGGCAATCCTAACTTTTGGTTAGTAGTCTTTGCCCCAACTTTTGTTTTTTGTCATTTCTTGGATGTTATCCTAACTTTTGGTTGGTAGTATGTTGCTTTTCTTTGATGTTATCCCAACTTTTGGTTGTAGTCCTCTATTGCTTCCCCTGCGGAGCCGTTATCCCAACTCTTGGTTGGTAGTCTTTGTTACGTTGAGTTCGCCTTCGTTCGGCGTTCCGGCGATCCTAACTTTTGGTTAGTAGCGTTTATCCCAACTTTTGGTTGGTATTCCTTATGACGATCCCGACTTTTGGTTGGTAGTCTTCTTTGTTTGTGTATTTGCCTTCGGTCGACACCTGGGTGATCCTAACTTTTGGTTAGTAGTCTTTTATCCCAATTTTTGGTTGGTATCTTATGCGCTTCGGTTATCCCAACTTTTGGTTTGTACCCACTACCTTTAAGTCCACCTTCGGCTAGCAATCACTTTATCCTATGCACATCTCCGCAGGTTGCAAATTTATGGGTTCTTTTAGTATTCAATCACCTTTTATCTTGAATGTTTGAAAGCGGTTGCTCTTCATCCCTTCAGGTCCAAGTTGTTTGAATAGGCGCAGATGTAGCACCCTAAAATTTGCCCATCCCTTTTCTTATATCTTGGCTTATGTTTCATATCATTTTGCACTGGCATTAGTGCATAGCCTTGGTACTAGACAAGGAATCAAAGTATTTAGTTCAATACTCAAATAAAGAGATTCATCTTTCAAAAGCTCAATTAAGGGTTCATGATCAACTTTGTGGAAACCTCAATTCATAAGGTTCCGTCATCATCAAGATAAGTCTCACAACCATTTGAATCAAGGATTCAAGCATTGATCACCTCCTCCTATCTTGTGGACAACTGGACTAGGGTTTTGGTTCAAAAGGCATTTATAGCTAGTTCTTTGGGAAATAAATTATTCTAGAGCTCAATACACATCTTAAGGGTCCTCTACATGGATTATGTGTCATCACAAGCCATCACAAGAGCTTCAATCAGTGGAAATGATCCTAGGATTTCATCTAGTCAACAAAAGTCAACTATGGTTCAATGGGGTCAAAACCTTGGATCTCAAGGTCAACCAAGGGTTTGCTATGTGTTTTCAAGTGATTTCATGTGTTTGGAACAAGAAAAATCAAGAGGAAACATAAAATCAGGAGATTGGTTGAATTAGGATTTTAGTGAAATTTTTCTAAATGTGGAAAACCCTAAATTCTAGCCATTTTGCAACTTCCATAACTTTCTCATCCTTGATCCAATGGAAGAAAACTTGTTATCAAATTAAAGAGGGCATCATGAACTACAAGTTTATCGAAGGAAGAAAGTCTAAAAGATCCATAGTTTGAGAGATATGGTGGGCTAAAGTTGAGAAAATGAAGATTTTGACATTCCAACACTTAGAATTTTTTCTAAGTATGAAAATTCAGCTTGAAGTACCTACTTTCAAGCCTATCTTACATGGTCATACAAGCTTCAAATGAATTTTCCTCCAACTTGAAATTTGTAGAGCACCCTCAAAGATTTCCTTTGAGTACTAGAACTTCTCCATTGGATGTGTAGAGCTCAATTTATGATCTCTCCAAATTAGGGTTTCAAAGTTGTTAGGATTTGACAAGTTCTAGGCAGACTTTTGGGACAACTTTCCAAGGTACTTTTCACCAAGTTCTTAATCTCAAATCACTTTCCCTTGAACATGAAAGTTAAATAAAATTCTTCAAGATTTATGCCCATTACTAGAAATCTCTCATTTGATCAATAGAGCTCTAGATATGTGGCTTCAAAGATGATATTCCAAAGTTGCCAAAGTTTAATAACTTAGAAAAACTTCTAAGTTATTTTAGGCAGATTTGCATACCCAACTTCAAGAACAATTTTCTCATCATTCCAAGATCTATTTCAAGATACCATCCACTTGAAATTTGTAGATTATCATTAGAAATTTCTCTCAAGCACAAGAACTCATCAAGAACAGCCAAATTCATCAAGATAGAGCCATTCAAAGTGAGTTATATGGATGATGACCATGCATGGTTTTTGGTATATTTTCATTTGCCATTTCCTTTTCTTCATTTAGCAACTTGGTTTTCTCTTTTCCGTATGCATAAATCACTCCAAAATTCCACTCTACATATTGCCAAACTTAGCCAAACATGTTTCTCTTCATTTCCATATTTTTCACTATTTTTCAAAAACGAGAAAGAGAACAAAACCACAAACTTGTCCACTAAGAATGCTGCTCCACTTCTCTATTCTGATTTCTTTTCCTCACCAAAAGGACAACAAGGATGTACAACTCATGCCATCCACCCTTATACTCTATATTTTCACAAAGTGGCAAACAAAACCATAACAACTTTTGGGCCCACAATTAAGCTCTTAACCTATCTAAGCCTCATATATAAACTAAAGAAACCCTAGAAAGAGACACGCCTCATTCTGTAGCCAAAGAAAACAAAAATTATCTCTCACTCTCAAAAACTGTTTTCCTTCGAATCTTTATTTGTAAGACCTATTTCATCATTTGCTGACCACCATCATCACTCCAGAAGCTCAAGGAAG
Source organism: Lathyrus sativus (assembly GCA_963859935.3). Lineage (NCBI taxonomy): Eukaryota > Viridiplantae > Streptophyta > Magnoliopsida > Fabales > Fabaceae > Lathyrus > Lathyrus sativus. Next base: position 612,959,154 of record OZ012739.1, read on the forward strand.
TAGAAAGGAAAGGTTTGATGGAGCTTTAAGCAAGGATCAGAAGCTACAAATCTCCATTTTTTGGTAACTTTTCCTTTTCCATTTTTCCCATTCTACATGTGTAATGTATTCATTTTTTGCATTTTTGAGGTCTTGAGGTAACATAGACCATTTGTGAGTACTAGTTGTCCTTGTTTGTGAAAGTTCCAGTTTGTGTGTTTAAGATTCGTGCTCTGTTTTCCATAGTTTATAGTGGTTTTTAACAAGGTCGGAACTGATATTTGAGATCTATGTGAGAAAATGTGTGGAATAGTTGTCCTGATTGGTGTTTCTGGGTGGTTGCAGGTTGCTCTGGTGGTGTCTCACTGGAGAAGACAACCGAAGCTAGGGCTCTGGCGTCTCTAAGGTTGAAGAAACCTGACATGGCCTTGGCGCCATTCTTTTGGATTCAAATGCAATTTCCTGGCTCTTTCTGATTCTCCCTCACGCGTGACTAGATGCCACCTTAATTAATAAGGATGACATGGCCTCCACGCGTGCATATTTTTTGTTTGGTTTCTGATCTTTCTTGATTTGCGCTTTATTTATTTGATGTCCACACCCCCAGATTTAGGCCAAAGCGCGCTTTGAACTTAGCTTCAGTTCATTTCAAATTTGCTCATACACCTTTCTTGGGTTATTTTTCTCATTTTATTTTATTGTTATTTCCCATTTAATTTTATTTTTAATTGTTCAAACCTTTTTTTTAAAAAATTAACTAAAATATGTTTCTGATTATCTATTGTATTGACAATATTTTCCATATTTTTATTTTATTTTTCATTTATTTTTGATATTTTTTAATTTATTTTATTTGGAAAGGTGTTTGACATGTTTACCCTTGGATTAGGGTTTGTTTGTTTGATGACTTTTGAGACACTTCTTGACCCAATCTTTTTGCCATGTTTTATTATGTGATTGATGATTGTTTGAAGGATGTTTTGATGTCTTATTGTGATTCTTTTTGATAATTTCTCATTACTTTTTGTGGATCCTAGATGCATGCTTGATTATTATGCTATGTTTGTCTTGATGTGTTGCTTTAATGATGCATTTATGCAAGTTTTATTGGGATATTTTGTACACTTGTTCTTGATGGATATGAAATGAGTTAGACCCTCTTGTTGGATTTTATTATGTCATTCTTCTATTTTTTATTGGTGCCTAATTGTGACTTGGTTTTGGATTGAACATGCATGAGGCTTGACCTAGTTTGACATCACTTTGACTACTTGTGTTTAAGTAAAGCTTGAGATGATTTTTTGATGTGATAACATGCTATCTTAATTTTATTTGAGCTTTGGATTCATTTTAATTTGATTATTTTTCAATTTGTGATTGAATTTCTAAGTTGATGATGTTTTGACTTTGCTCCTTTGATGTTCTAGATCTAATCCTTTAAGATGTTTTCTTGTGGGATCTAATGGATGCTTGTGAACTCTTGTATGCTTTGAATGACATGTTTGAGTGTTTAATTCCCATGATGTTACATTCATTGTATGATCATTTCTCATCTCTTCCTTCACTTGATCTTTTTTTTTCTTTGAATGGGTGATTTGAGTAGTTCCTTGAGTACAATTTGAACATGATCCTTCTTGAATTTGGTTGATGTCTTGGAAATGAATATGATGTGTATCATTTGTGTTTGGTTTTGATATTGATGATATGGTATGTCTTGCTTGATCATTTGTGCCTTGTGCCTTACTTGAACATTTCCATTTCTTTAAAGATGACTTATATATATGTTTGCTTAGTCTTGATGCATGTTTTGAATTCAATCCTTGTTGTTTCTCTTGTGTACCCATGAGTGTATGTTTAAGTTGATGTTCATGTTTATGTTTCTGCCTTCACTTGGTTTCATACCCTAATCTCACATGTTTGATCATTTGAAGTGTTTTTTTGCATGAGTTCGTTGTTGATATTTGTTTGGATATTGATGAGATGCATGCTTGACACTCTTGTGTTTATTTTACAATTTTTGAATTGAGTTGAACATGATATGATGTTGCTACTTCCCTACCTTGTTTCTCATCTTATTTGACTTCATTTCCATTTGCTTGATGATTGATAATACTTCTTGTTGGACTTTAAATCATTTGTGTGTGTATTGGTACTTTGTCTTGCCAATTTATTTTGACTTCCAATCTTTTAGTATGGTTTGATATGTGAACACATTCTTGTTAATTTAACATGATGTTGATGTTTACCTTGTGTGATTGAGATCAACGCTTATTTGTTTGATACCTTGCCTTTTGAGTTGAACTTCCATGAGTGTTTACTTGGTGTTGCTTCTTCTCCTTCATCTCTCATTCTTCTTTCTTCTCTTTCTTTTCTTGAGACTTGGTTAAGTCTTTAATTTGTTTTCATTTGTTATTGATTAGTATGGTGTTTACTTGTGCTTGTTCACATGATCCCTTAGGATTCCTAGTTCCACTTAATCTCTGATTAAGTTGGGAGTAGGAGAGACAATAGGCTTTCAATCCTTTGCATGATAACAATTAGGATAGTCCCTTCTTGACCTCAACTTTAGGACCATTTTGTATTATAACATTAGGGTTTTTAGTTTCCTTTAGTGTTTTATTTTGAGTCTTCTCTTCGCATCTCAAACAATTATATGACACTTAATAAAGAATGATGAACATTGTGCGCCACGAGCCTTAAGCATATGAGAAATGATGAGTGGGGGTTTTCTCCTCATTTGCCTATAGTGTTTAGCATATGCCCTTTGGGTGATATGCAACGCATTCGCTCCTATATCATAGTCTTTAGTGCAACATGAATCTCAAACTAATTCAATTCACTTTCTTTAAAACTCTTAAACCAAATTCAAATCTTTTTATCCTTCGGGATTTTCTTTCAAGATCATTTTCAGAAAAGAGTATGTTACTTTTCCGTTCTACCATAAACAGGCATCGTCCCTAACTGCTGAAATGGAAACTTAGTGTCACTCATAAAAAACACTTAAGCAACCCGTGGTTTCATTATACAAACTATGTTTGCTCTAATTTCTCATACCATATGAGGATACTCAGGCACAAGACAATGATGTTTTGGCGAGCAAACTTCCCCCATCACCCGTAGTTTTCCGAACTACGTTGACTCTGACTTTCCCATTGCACGAGGGAATACGTAGGCATAGGGCGGTAATTTCCTATCGAGTCTCCTTTTTCTTTTCCCTCCCTCTTTTAGCAGTAGCTTTTAGATAACTCACCCTTTTGATTAGACAGCAAGCGTGGATCCCGTTGAGTACAACGAACATGAGGGGTGCTCATACCTTCCCTTTGCATAACCGACTCCCGAACCTAAGATTTGGTTGTGATGACCTCGTCTTCTCCTTTCTTTTATGTTTTATTTGATCATTTCCTTTCCCTCCTTTGGGATAAATAACGTTCAGTGGAGACTCTTTTGTTTGTTTTCGCCAGTTGTTTTTCGTAGTTGCGACAGTGTCTTCTTTGGACATCCCAATGTTGTCTTTCTTTTATCTCTAGCGAATCTTTACTCATTGTCGCTCTTGTTTGCATTTATCATTCGATCATGGATCATTATACTAGATTTCGTTGCATGTTTTCATTGTTCATAACATCGTCTAAGATAGTCAATTTTGTCTGTAGCATAGCCTACCATTGCATATAAGGGAAACATTTTCGGTTATTTTTGTATTTAAATACCTCTCACTCTGATTCCATGAGAGGTTGTCACCACTCATGCCATCCAATAAAGTTATTTAAATAGAGGAAACTGTCATACCCCAAATTTTGACCCTAGATGTCATCATCATTCTAGGACCATATCACATTGCATTGCTAACCATAATATTGTTCAAATTGCTCATTGTCTTGCTTCATTTGAATTAAGGTTTTGCACCAAGAGAATCAAGAGAGTCTTCACTTGATCATTCAATGTCTTGGATTTATCATCAATATACCAAGTATGCATGCACTCAAGAGGCCTCTCTTCATCAAGAATCAAGTGCAAATTGGTTTTTTTACAAGTTCTTTGAAGCTCAATTTCATCTGTCCCCAGACTAGGTTTTGTTAGGAAAAGTCAACAGTGCCTTTGACTTTTGGTCAAAGCATGATCCTAAGCCTTGGGACATGATTCAAGACACTCAAATAAATCTTTGGAATCCATCCATGATGTTTGAAAGATTCAACAATGCAAGATCATTGAAGATCACACGATTGAATTCATCTGATACACAAGTTTTGTCTGGCAAAGTCAACCCTTTGACTTTTGAGTTCTTTGGTAAAAATTGAAGTCATCAAGCAAAAATTCATCAAGACATGTTTAATCAATTAGTTTGATCATGAAAAATTAAGATTTGGAAGGTTTCTTGCAAAAGGGGCAAAGTTAAGAAACTTGAATTTTTTCTAAGTATGGAAGAAAAAACCCTAATTTGGTGCCAAATTTGGAGAGTCATAACTTTCAATCTACACATCCATTTTTGGTGTTCCAAACATAAAAGTGAAGCCCTTGAAACATACTACAACTTTGTCAATGGGGGTTAATCTCCAAAAAGTACTTAGATTTTGAGTTATGGAGCCATCAAGTTTGTGAGAAAGTTTAAACACTTAGAAAATTTTCAAGACAGATTTTGTTCATAAAAAGTACCAATCTTTCGAGCCAGTTTTCACTATGATCCCTTGAGAATCAAATACTTCATCAAACATGAAAGTTGTAGAGCATGTTTGGGGATTTTCATAAAGTACAAGAACTTCTCCATAGCGTTTTTGAGCTAGAAGTTTTGAAGAGAGAAAGATGGCCTTCCACACTTGAAAGTTGCAAAACCTAATCCACTCTAAAAAATCCTTGATTACAGCCTATTTAAATTGAAAATCACACTTAAATCAGACAAGTACACTTTCTTTTGGTGCATTATCCAAGTGATTATGACTTTGTTCACTAGTTCTGTCCATTTTTGGCACAAAGGCAAGACTTTCATTTTGATAAAGCTACTTTAATCAAGAAGTCAACTTCGCTTGAGCTCCCAAATTTTTTCTCTACACTCAAAACTTTCTTTACACATAAGCAAACTTTCTAAACCTTTCAACGATTTTAGAAAAGTTTGTACTTGGCATTGGACCATGAAGATCATGAAATCACCCTTTGAAATCCAACTAAACCATGAACCAAACCACTTGCAATTTTGCAGAACCTCAAGCCTCATTATTTTCCTATAAATAGAGGCTCTTTCTAAGCCTCAAACGCACAACAAAACCTCAGTATTCCCCCCCTCAAAAAGCCCTCAAACTAGAAAATTGTTCTTTGATCCCTTTTGTGCCAAGAAATTCCACTTTGCACAAACTTGCCATCTGCCTTCCACAAACCACAAACCATTCAAAAAAAACCATCCATACACATCACAAAGCACCCTTTTAAGGTGTCCAAACCTTCATCTTCACCTCTAACCATCAAAATCAGAAAGTCAACCTTCAAAACCTCATATTTTTTACTTTTTGTATTTTACAAGCCATGTTTTGATTCTGGCCATTTCCAAACATTTCAACACATGAAACACACTCTAATAAACATCCCTAACTTGTTCCAAGCATGATTTCCAAACTGTAACTTCATTTGACCAAAGTTCCATTTTGGTCACTTTTGACAATTTTGCAAGAAGAAGGCACTTTCAGTTCTAGTGATCTTCCTTTGATTCTAAGTATTAATGAAGTTTCTTTGAGGTATATTTGAAGTTTCTAAGGCATCACATCACTTCTGTAGCAGCTATCTTGGAAGTTGGCTTTTGCTTCAAGAAGTAAGTGCACTAGAACTTGGAACTTTGTAGAATATGCTTTGCTTTGATGTTCCTTGACCATGGACATGTTTGATATATCATATATGTTGTGTTTGAACCATTTTTGAGTGCTATGATTGAGTGTACATGACTGTTGTGTAGAACTTATAAAAATATGCCATATTGAATGTCGCCTTCGTGTTTTGAAATAGAGACATATTTTGACAAAACCAATACCACCAATGTGTTCCTCTTGAAATTTCAAGAAAGTTAGGTCTTTACATTTTTAAATTTCATGAAGAAGTGAGGAAGTTACAATAGGTTTTGCATTAGGTAAGAAAACTGATATTCTTGGGCAAGAACATGGTTGGGCGCCTTTTTTGGCCAGGCCTAGGTCACACTTAGGCATACCATTTAATTTGTGAGGGTAATACAATGGATGTATTACCACCCCAGTGGTTGTAACCTGTACGCCTTGTACCTTGTCACCTTTAGAACTGGGGTTCGAATCACCCCTCGATGCGTTTGTTTTATGTTTTTTTGGATTGTCCAAGTGATTAACACATATTATTTCATGCCTTCCCCATATGTTCATCACCCACGTGTGGTTGGACTGGTTAGTGTTTTGGTTGGTAAGCATGATGACTTGAGTTCAAGTCCCATGGGGACCATTCCCATTTATTTTAGTACTTTGTTTTCTCTATTTTGTTCACATTTTTAATTGATCATAACTTCTTCATTTTTTATCATTTTTGAGTCATTCTTTTTACAAAATGTTCATGATGTTACCTATTTTTTTTTTGTGGAATTAAATTTCTAAAAATAATTATTTTTGATGCATTTGTGAGTGGTTAAAGTATGTGGCATTTATAGGGTTTCCTTAAGTTCCTTTTGATTCTTTTGATTGATTCTTTGATTTCCTTTGTACATGATGCCTTGTATAAACCATATACATCTTATATAAACTTTGTATGTCCTTATGAACTTGCAAATTATGTTTTTTTACTTGATTTTAATGCATATTTACATGTTAAAATTGTATGTTGATCTTTTTGCATACCATGTGCTTTTGCTTGACCATTTTTCCCTAACATGTAATGTTCCTTTCATGTTTACATGACCTTAATGTGCATGTGTGCCTTTGTGTTGACTATATTGTGTTTATGTGTTCTTAAACACTTGAATTTTGTCTTGAAAATGCTTTTGAATACATGCTTTTATGCTTGAACCTTTTTGATCTTCCTACTTTGTTTAAGACCATGATTGAACTCATAACATGTATGTTTGGTTGTTACCTAATTGTCTTAACATGTTCAACTTGTATCCATGCTTAAATATTCAAGTAATGCCTTAACTTGTCCACATGATGTTTGAACTTTAACTTGTCATTTTTAATTATGCTCACATGTCATCCATTGTATTCTTACATCTTCATCCACATGTTATTGTCATAAGCATGTTCCTTTTGCTAAAGTATGTTTTGTTATTTCCTTTACTTGTTTTAAATTGTATTCATGATTAAGTATGTTTTAACTTATACATGTTTACTTTGAAATTTTAATGATACCATGTTAAGTAATGCTTTGACTTATACATACCTTATTTCATCTTTGAACTTTGTTTACATCCATGTTTAAGTGATGTTTTAACTTTCACGTGTTAACTTGAACTTTATTTCCATCCATGCTTAAGTATTGTAATGACTTATCCATGTTGAAATGTTTAAGTTATATTCATGATTAAGTGTTGTTATAATTTTTTCATGCTTGTTTTGTATTCATGATTAAGTGGTGTTAGTAAACCCTAATGCATGATTGCTTTGATTATGAACTTAAACTTGTTATCCATGATGCTTTATCTTGTTAGAACTATAATTCATTTTTGTTTAGATGTTGTAACATCTTTGTTTATCTTGGTTGTCACCATGTTTTTGAACTTCTTCAAACTTTGAATATGCTTGGTTGTTTCCTTATCCTTTATGACTTTTTCAAGTCTTTATTTAAATGTTGTCACATTTATCCTTATGACTTGGTTGTAACCATGTGTTATATGTTTATCTTTAACACCATGTTTGAATTTTACTTTGAATACTTTCCATTGACATCATGTTTGAATATCATACTTGTTCATACCATTCATATTGTCCATATTTCTTTAAATTTGTCAAGTTATCTCCCTACAAGTTATGTTAGGTTGTTAGCTTTCATCCTTAAGTTTCCTTTTGTTCCTTAATCAAAGGGAAAGTCTCTCTATTGACTCAATGTCATAGGTAGTTTAGCAATACCCATCCCTTTGACCTTGTTAGAGTCATTAGATCTACAACTTAAACTTAGGATAAAACTTACAACTCTTTTGACTTTGTTAAGTCAAGTAAGTGTTAAGGTTTTAACACTTACCTCCCCCTTTGAACCTTGATCATAATCATGTGTTCATTCATCCTTATTTAGGTGAACTACAAATGCTCTGATTCCATCCCTGTAAAGATATGTAGGCACAAGACCACAATGTTTTGGTGAGCATACTTAATAACTAAACCCTTAGGCCTCTATCCTCACCCATAAAACTCAAACATAAGACAAAACAATAGCAAATAATAACACAAATACTAGCAAGAGGTTCCTATATTGTACTATAGATGCTTAGGATGCTAACACCTTACCTAGGTATAACCAACCCCTAAACCCCACAATCTCTTAGCATTGTTGTTACATTGCAAACTTAGGGTTTTATATGATCTTTACCCTTTCCCTTGGATAAATGAAAGCTCGGTGGTGAATATTTAAAGATTTATGATATCCATGACTAGCTAACTATGAGACATAAACATCCACCCACCAAGACGTGGCTAGACCATAACATGGAAAACAAGGAAAATAAGTGGTAGGTAGCTATTGATGCGGTAAAGTGGCAAGAAATTTTTTTTTTGAAGAATTCCCTTTGGGATTTGTGTCTTCTCCACAGGGATCAGTGCAAGGGAAAGAACATCATTCGACAATCTCTATGTCTCTAAGCTTGGGTTTAAATGGTTTTTGACTGAGCAAAACGAAAAAGGAAAAACCTATGACAAGAAAATAAATACACTCTTAAGTCATGAGAAAACTCGTCAGGAGTTTTATTTCGTTCTACCCATCATGTACTAAAAAGTATATGGATCAAATGCATGCAACCTAAATCACTCGTCAGAATCCCCATGTATCACGCACAACAAGAGGTTATGTCTAACACAAATGTTGAGAGATCAATTGCATTCTCTCGTCGGTGATTTCTCACGCAACTGAAAAACATGGAACATTAAGATCCGACACACATGTGAATATTAGACCATTCCAATACAAATAGACGTTCATCTTAGGTCGAGTTTGAAAAGTATGTGTCTATAGCAATCCAAACGCATTAAGATAGATAGTAAAGCAAAGATGACATCGATTAAGAGTTGTAAAAGAGATTTATATAGAGATCCATATATACACATACAATCAAAGTAAGATTACATACAACAACCCCAACAAATAAAAAATACATAGAGAAGAAGGAAGAAAAAAACATCTCACAGTTTGTCAACTCCGATTGAAGTGGATTCGACTCCGGATTGTCAAGATGCATCCTCCATGTGTTGTTTCTAAGCTAAAACTACTAAATAATGTGCTCTGATCAATTGGGTGTAAAAATCCCCAAACGATATCAAAAATATCTATGAAGTAATGAATATATACAAGTTTGAAACTTCCATGTTTGCACTGCGAGGTCATAGTTCACATTGTGAACACTGCTTTATTGCATGTGGTCTGGATGTCAAATGCTTAAACCGTCTTATTAAAGATATCTAAGCTCGCAATGTGAACTTCCTCGCCTTGGCCTTGCACTGCAAACACTAACCCTAATTGCTACTACCAAAATAGTGAACAACTTTTCCTTCACTTCGCTTTGTGTTCGCACTGCGAACATGACAGTTTGGAGAAAAATTATTTCTTGCTTTTATCACAACTTGAGCACCGTAACTCCGATTTAAGCACCGTAACTCCGATTCAATGCTCTACAAGATAATGACAAAATATCATTGATTGAATACCTACAAAAAAGGGATAAAAACAATCAAACTCAAGATATGTACACGATTATGCATATTATACACTATAACATAAATTATATAAAATATACACAAAAGTGGGAGATTGATGGTATAAATTAAATGAAACAAGTCAATAAGTGTTAATTATTCACATTAGAATTCACTACAATTTAGAACTTATCAAAATCTCCCCAACTTAAACTTGTTTTTCCTTAAACAATAATCAATCAACTCAAAGAAACAAAAGTAATTATCACGGAATCATGCTCAACAAGTTTTTACAAACGGAAACAAATGTATTGTACAAATATCAAAAGTACATTCAAAGCAATGCTTACCACTATACTACAACAACAACATGAATGTGAAACAAAGTCTAAGCAAAAAATACATGTCAAAAATTCTAAAGCAATACATATGTTCAAGAATGAATCACACCTAACACACAACTTCATCAAGAGATGAATAAAACAAATATGACGGACAAACTCACATACAAAAATCTTGCTAACAAAAATTCGAATTAGGCATTGAAAGTATAAAAGAAAAAATCGCAAGGACTTTAAGGGTTATGATGTGGCTTTGATAACAAGGAAAGGTCATATCTCAAGGTAATTGAAACAAAAATAATGCCTAACAAATGAGTGATACATCTCAAATACTCAAGAATTCACAACTTCTTTCACCTTTTTCTTATCTTCAAATTGTAATTGTTACACTAACCAACACAACTTATTAGCACAATAGTATTTTTTTTTTTCTTTTTCACTTCTTTTTCCTTTTTTCTTTTCTTTTCTTTTTCTTTTTCACTTTTTTTTTCAAACTTTTTATTTTTATCAACCTCTTAGCAACCAACATTTTCTCCCCACTTGAATACAACCACACATGTAATGTGAATGCTCCCAACTTATTAGACAATGGTAAAAACTCAAATAACAAGTCATGGTTATAGTTCAAGAAAAAAATATTAGAATCTGTAAAAAAAAATGAATTTAACACCAATATGGATTCTAAGAAAGTCTCAAAGGGGGTCAGTAAATTGTCACTCACTCACAAGGTAGATTGACTACTTGGTCAAGTGGTTATGCTTAAAACTAAAAAAAATGTCTTGATCATTTCAGTGTTATCATACAAATCAACACAAATACAAGATTAAAAATAATTCAAACGAGTTAAACAAGAAAGTAGGTCTCCATGTAATTTAGTAAAAAATGGAATGGTTCCTCACATTGGGCTATGAACTAGAGTGATTCAAAATTGAACAAAATTTTTAAAAGAATAAATGTCATGTAAGTTGTACAAAGTCCAAGGTTCATAAACATGTTATGTTCTAGAAAAGAAATAAATACAAACATTTGCAATGCAACTCACTTTAAACTTTTCACACTACCATAACATTTTCTTGTTGAAAGAATCAAACTTGAACAATCACAAAATCCATCTTCAGACTAATAAAAGACAAAACTTGAGAAAAAACACAAAAAAAATGTAACAACCTAACAAAAATCAAATTAAACTAACTAAACATAAAGCTATACAAAATCAAAAATCGTTGGGTTACCTCCCAACAAGCGTTGTTTCATGTCGTTAGCTCGATGCCTTTATTGTGCTTGGCTAGTAACTTCCTCACGGAAATGCTGATGCTTCTTCAAAGCACAAACCTAAAGAAAATATCCTAAAGAAACACTTGAATAAACGTTACGAGAATAAAATATATACAACACTTGAACAAACATAATGGAAAACACAAGCAAAACAAATATCTATACAATCATATATACAATATAGACAATTATGTACAAATCTTAGAAATATAGAAATTATCGCAATGCGATTCAATATCAAAATCAATCCCTGGCAACAGTGTCATTTTGTTGATGCGGTAAAACGGAAAGCAAAAATTATTTTTGGAAGAATTCCCTCTGGGATTTATGTCGTCTCCACAAGGATCAGTGTGAGGGAAAAAAAAGTCATTTGACAATCTCTACGTCTCTAAACTTGGGTTTAAATGGTTTTAGAGTGAGCAAAATGAAAAAGGAAAAACATATGACAAGAAAATAAATACATTCTTATGTCATGAGAAAACTCGTCACGAGTTGTATTTCATTCTATCCATCATGTACTAAAAAATCTATGGATCAAATGCACGTAACCTAAATCACTCGTTAGAATCTCCACGTATCGCTCACAACAAGAGGTTATATCTAACGCAAACGTTGAGAGATCAATCACATTCTCTCGTCGGTGATGTCTTAGGCAACTAAACAACATGGAACATTAAGATCCAACACACATGTGAATATTAGACCATTTCCAATAGACAATAGACGTTCATCTTAGGTCGAGTTCGAAAAGTATATGTCTATAGCGATCCAAAACCATTAAGATAAATAGTAAAGCAAAGATAACATCAATTAAAAGTTGTATAAGAGATTTTATACAAAGATCCATAAATACACATACAATCAAAGTAAAATTACATAACAAATGAAAAATACATAGAGAAGAAGGAAGAATAACAAACATCTCACTATTTGTCAACTCCGATTGAAGTTGATTCGACTTTGGATCGTCAAGATGCATCCTCCATATGTTGTTTCTAAGCTAAAATTACTAAAGAATGTGTTATGATCAATTGGGTGTAAAAACCCCCAAAAAAACATCTAAAATATCTATGAAGTAATAAATATATACAAGTCTGAAACTGCCAGGTTCTCACTGCGAACACTACTTTATTACACTTGGTTTGGCTGTCAAATGCTTAAACCGCCTTATTGAAAATATCTAAGATCGCATTGCAAGCTCCAACTTGCACTGCAGCTCCCTCGCTTTGGCCTCACACTGCAAACACTGACCCTAATTGCTACAGCCAAAATAATGAATAGCTTCGCCTTTACTTAGCTTTGTGTTGGCACTACGAACATGACAGTTTGGAGAAAAAATGTTTCTTGTTTTTATCACAACTTGAGCACCGTAATTCCGATTTAAACACAGTTAGAAGTGCCATAAAGCTTATTCAATGCTCTACAAGACAATGACAAAATATCATTTCTTGAATACCTACAAAAAAAAGGGATAAAGACAATCAAACTAAAGATATGTACACGATTATGCATAGTATACACAAAAGTGGGGGATTATTAGTATAAATTGAATGAAGCAAGTCAATAAGTGTTAATTATTCACACTAGAATTCACTACAATTTAGCACTTATCAGTAGCCCGCCTGGTTATGTTTTCTTTCTTGTTCTGTATTAAATGTCATTCTTGTATAATCTCCCTACTCATACGCATGAGCTTTCTTCAGTTATGAATGAAACATGTTGATTTTTTAAGTGTTTGTTTCTTTTTGGATATGTGTATTACAAGATTTGAATCCTAGTAACTAGATTTTTTTTCCATTTTTCCTATTACAAAATCCTGTGTCACTTAAATTCAAAAATAAATAAAAAATTGAACACTATTTAACCATAATTTTAGTCTACAACTGTTGTAATAATATCTATATTTCACTACAGTTGTAAATATCAACCGTGGTTAAAGTTTTTCCTGATAAATTTAAAGCAAAACAGATTCATTATTTCTTTCATAACATGCCCTAAGCGAACTAGCGAACCAGCGAACCAGAGACGACATCGATAACGATAGCGAAATCTTCATCTTCATAATCTTTGTTCATTTGAATATTCATTTTTTATTATCTTCACTATCTTCATTCTTGGTCTCTTCGAAGTACGGTATGTTTCATGAAAATTTCACTCTCTTCCTCATCTTCCTTAATCTTGATAATCTTCACCATCTTCATCCTTGTTTGATTTTATGGTCTATTTGGTGCAAAGCTCATATGCTTTATCCATATGCTTAAGATTTAGAGTTGTATTATTGTAATGAATATGTTTTATGTTTTGTTGATGGATTTTGTAGTCTGTTTCTTGTAAAGTTGGTACGTTTTATCCATATGCTTAAGATTTAGAGTTGTATTATTATACTGAATATGCTTTAGTTTTTCAGAATGTTTTAGGTTTATATTTTATTGTGCCATTCACAATATTGTTTAGATATAAATTTCAGAATTTATTATGGATTGTAGTTGGATGAAAGCTGGTAGATTAGGTATGGTATATGAGAAAGGTGTACTTGAATTCCTTGAATACGTTGATCAAAATCTTCCTTGAAATAATGGTATCTTTTATTGTTCTTGCGTTAATTGTGAGAATATAAAGAAAGGTACAATGGATGAGATATTCCACCACCTGTGTTTGATGGTATATGTCAAAATTATACAATATGGACGTGGCACGGTGAGGTGGAAAAAAATCGAAACCCTATGTCACAAATTCATAAAGTTGATAAAGATGAATACATGGATGACCGTCTAGAAGATATGTTTCGTGATATTGGAGAATCTTATTTTAAGAAAGCTCATATTTATGATACTTTATGTAGTGATAAGGACATCCCTTTATATAAGGGGTGCACAAGTTTTACACGATTGTTTGCAATTTTAAAATTGTTTAATCTAAAAGCAAAAAATGGGTGGTCGGATAAAAGTTTCACGAAATTGCTTCATTTGCTAAAATAAATGCTACCAGAATATAACAATTTGTATGATCGTTATTATGATGCCAAGAAGATATTGTGTCCAATGGGTTTGGATTATATCAAAATACATGCATGCCCTAATAACTGCATATTATACAGGAAAAAGTATGAAAATTTTGATCAATGTCCAGAATGCGGGGTGTCGCGTTACAAGCTGAAGGACAATAATAGTGATGACAATAACAAGGAGAATGTTAATAGGAAGAGGCCTCATGATAAAGTGTTATGGTACTTTCCAATAATTTCAATATTCAAGAGACTTTTTGCTAATGCGGATGACGCAAAGAATATTAGGTACCATGCAGATGAAAGAAAATGTGATGGTAAGATACGTCATGCAGCTTATTTTTTGCAATGGAAGAAAATTGATTCGTTGTTTCTGGATTTTGGCACTGAGCCAAGAAAGGTTTGGGCTTGCCGCCGATGGAATGAACCCCTTTGGTAATATGAGTACTAACCATTCTTCGTGGCTTGTTCTTCTCACGATTTACAACCTATCTCATCCGTTGTGCATGAAGCGTAAGTATATGTTATTAAATATGATGATTTATGGACCATGACAACCTGGAAACGACATAGATGTTCATATAAGTCCATTAATTGAAGATCTAAGACATTTGTGGGAGGAAGGCATTGAAGTTGATGATGCATTTTCAGGTGAAAAGTTTAAGGTGTGTGCAATGTTATTTTGCACAATTAACAACTTTCCTGCATATGGTAATTTGGATGGATATAGTGTAAAAAGACACAAAATGTGTCCTATTTGTGAATCTGATACATGTTATCACCAACTTGAGTTTTGAAAAAAAATTGTTTACCTTAGGCATCGGAAATTTCTAAAACCCGATCGTTCTTATCGTAGATTGCAAAAGGTTTTTAATGGAGAGCAGAAGTTTAATATCGCTCCTAAACCTTTAACCGGAGGTGAAGTTTATCAATGACAGAAACACATTAATGTTGTCCTTGGAAAGAGAGAAAAAGAAAAAGGGCAAGTTGTTGAGAAAAATATATGGAAAAAGAGGTTTGTGTTCTTTGATCTTTCATATTGGTCAAGTCTCGATGTAAGATATTGCCTTGGTGTGATGCATGTGGAGAAAAATATGTGTGATATTTTGATTGGAACACTTCTAAAAATTCCAGGCAAGACTAAATATAGTAAGCAATCTCGTCTAGATATGGAGGCAATGGGTATACGAACATAATTTGCTCCAATAGAAAAAGGGAAAAGAACTTATCTGCCTCCAGCTTGTTACACTTTATGTAAAAAGGAAAAGAAACATTTTTACGAGAATTTGCATGGCACCAAAGTTCCCCAAGGTTACTCATTAAATATCAAGAAACTTATATCAATGAAAGATCTCAAGTTAATTGGTTTTAAATCTCATGATTGTCATGTCTTGATGCAACAACTTCTACCAATGGCTATCTGTGGCATCCTACCAAAAAATGTGAAAGTGACTATCACCAGATTGTGTTTTTTCTTCAATCCCATATGTAATAAAGTTTTTTATTTCAAAAAATTAGATGAATTAGAAGATGAAGCTGCCATAATCTTGTGTCAATTAGAGATGTATTTTCCTCCATCGTTTTTTGACATTATGGTTCACTTACTTGTTCATCTAGTTAGGGAAATCATAATTTATGGTATATTTTATTTAAGGTGGATATATCCAATAGAGCGATACATGAAGATCTTTAAAGGATATATGAATAATCATCACTGACCGGAAGCTTCGATTGTTGAAAGGTACACCACAGAAGAAGCTATTGAGTTTTGTACAAACTATTTGTTGAAAGTAGAGTCTATAGGAATTTCAAATTCTCATCATGCTGACACTGAAGGTAGAGGTATTCAAGGTTTAAATGTTAATTCAATGGTTCGAGATGTAGTTATTCAGGCACATTTCTATATATTGAGTAATCTTGAAGAAGTTCAACCTTACATGGCTACTCACAAAAGACTTTTGAAGAAAAAATATCCACGAATGAGTGACAAGTTTTTGTTGATCGAACATAACAAGAAATTCCTAGATTGGTTTAATAAAAGGATACCAAAAGATCATAGTACATCTGAGATAGTTAAATGGTTATCGTTCATGCCAAAATTTAATGTGATAACTTGGACTGCATATGACATTGGTTATTATACCTTTTATATAAAATTAAAAGATGATCGTAGTACAATACAAAATAGCGGGGTTATAGTTGAGGCCGAATCCATGTATTTCTCTAGTTTGAAAGATAATAATCTAATATTGGCATCTAGTGCATTCTATGGTGTCATTTAGGAGATTGATTATGTCATCTTCAGAGTGCCTTTATTTAAATGTAAGTGGGTTCCCAATAAAACTAATGGTGTATAGACTGATGACTTAGGATTCACCTGGGTTGACATTGGCAAGGCAAATTATATGACCGAACCATTCATCATGGCTTCACAAGCAAAACAAGTTTTCTCTGTAACCGACCCTTCGAACACATCGGCGAAATGGTCAATCATTCTCTGAGGAAAAGACATTCTTAGTAGTGATGAAAGTTTTGATATTCCTTCTACTCCTTCTTACACAATAAAAGTGACGAAGTTGATAGAGATGATGTGCAAGTTATTCATATCGATCATAATGAAGGCATATGGAAAAATAAACAAGCAATTAATATTTTATTCTTTATTCATAATTTAATTAATTTAAGTCATTATTTCTAAGTATATTTACTAACGAGTATGATCGTTTGAAATTCTAGGTGTTTAAAGTCAATACACCAAGAGACAAAGAAACCAAAACACTATAAAATACAATTATGTGATGTTATATAATGTTTGTAGGTTGTTTTGTGCCATTTTTCTTTTAATGTAACTAGTAAAAAAAACTTGTGCCTACACACGGGGGAACGTTTTTGGGTGAAATATGATTTTGAACGTGTATTTGTTTGCAGAGTGTCATAAAAATTAGAAGTTGAAAAAAGAAAAACACTTAAGAATAATTTTAAATTTAAGTTGAAATAGTAATATATGTAGAACATTAAAAATAAACAACAATATCAAAAATAATTGATTAAAAATAAAAGCTATGGAAACTTATATTAGATAAATTAATTATTTTAATTTTTTTTATAAATAAGACAATTATTTTATATAATGTTTCATATAAATATTATTTTAAATAAGATAATTATTTTATAAATGTTTCATTACTTAATCAATTATTTTTATAAAAATATTTGAATTAAAAATATTTTTTTCTATATATAAATATTATTATTTTTTGAAAATATTTATAAAAATATTTAAATCAATAATAAATTTTATTCTTATGTATAACAATCTATTAAAAAGTAATGAAAATTGTACATGTATATTTGTAAAAGAAAAGGAAAATTCATGTGACACACTTGAATGCTGATGATGGCTCCTTAAGATTGAACTCAATAGAAATTGTATTTGCGTAAGAAAGAAACATGTTAATTTCCGTTGCCAAAAAGCAAAGCTAGGGAAAGACATGGATTATGTAATGTGTAAGCATAAAAGGTTTTAAAAATGTATGTGGATGACTAAATATTCAAAAACTCAACCCATATATTTTCTTTCATTATGTAATATAAAATATAAAAAAATATTTGTATTAATAAAAAGGAGAACCTTTTTAATAAAATTCGTTGGTTTATCAAAAAAAAATTGGTTATCCCTTAAAGTTGATATGCTAGTGAGCAGGGATGACAATAGGATGAGGCGAGGGCGGATTTAACTATATTCGCACCCGCCTTCAGTAACACACTCGTCTCCGCTTTCAAATTTAATTGGGGTTAAAATTTTACTTCTCAGACCCGTCTACGTGGAAAACGTGTGTACCGGCACCCACCCCACTTCCACCAGTAAAAAAATTAATTTCTTTTTAATTATAATAAAAATTAATAATTTAATTAAAAAATTAATTATTTTAATAAATTAATTAACCATTTCATTAAAATTTTAATTAGTAAATAAATATTAATTTGATTATTTTAATAATAATAAAAATATTAATAATTTAATTAAAAATATAATAAATAAATAAATATTAAAATAAGTAAAATAAGAAAATTAAAATAAAATACATTATTTAAAATTAAAGTAAAATGCATTGTCAATATTACATGATGTATACATTTGAAAATAGAGTGAACTTTTGGCATTATGATACATCTCCTAAAATTAGTAATGTCTTTTTAGCTTAGCCATCAAATCTAGCTCTGCAGCAGCTAGTAATGTCATTTAATGATAGAAGTTTTATTGTGTAAACTTAGATAGTTGTACTTTTTCTAAATTATCTTTTAAATTTATTTAAGTATTGTTCATTTTAAATTGATTTATAATAAGTTTGATAATGATTATTTATTTATTTTTATTTTATGTTTTGAAAACAATTATTTTTTATTTTCACAATAGAAACATTAATAAATATTCTAATTAAATCCTTAGATTGTATAAAACACTAAATAAATAATTATTTAAATTACAATGTAAATTTACTTATCTCTTCTTCATTCTAAATCGAATTTTTATTTTGATTTTTATCAAATGTCTAACCTAAAAAATAAATTGGTTTAGTAATAAAATAATTCAAGTCACACAAGCTATTTTAAATAAAACATGTGCAATGCAGATTGGTGAAATTCAAAAAAATAAAGGGTATTATTTAATATTTTTCTAAAACAAATATTAATTATCTATGGTTTAACCTTACAAAGCCATAGTCATAAAGTCATAACAGAACACTTGTAATAGTCATAGAGTCGGAGTAGAATAGAGTAGATTGTAATGTACTAATGTACTCATGTTCAAATTTTATCTATTTTTAATTGATTGCTTAGATGCATATAAGTGTATAGTAGCAGCATAATAACATACAATTCAATTTTATTTTATTTTAATTTTTCAAATTTTCCTTTGGTTTGAATACTTTTTTACATTAATTAACTACGTTAGAGAAGAGAATAGATAAATTCACTTTTTTCACCCATCTTCAAAAAAAAAAAACATTATTTTTGGCTTAAATAAATAAAAGATCATTCACACCAAACAAATTTAATTGTCATGTCTTTTATTTTTAATTACTTTTTAAAAAAACAAATGGTCAATACTGTTTGAATGGAGTAATATAAAAATTTAAAATAGTGTTTTAATAGAACATATATAATAATATTTCACACTACTTATTTAGTTCACTCATTAAATCATAAAGAATTATATATATATATATATATATATATATATATATATATATATATATATATATATATATATATATATATATATATATATATATATATATATATATATATATATATATATATATATATATATATATATATATATATATATATATATATATATATATATATATATATATATAAAAGGTTTAACATAAGCAAATAAATAAAATAGAATCTCTTTTTGACTTTTAAATTCAAAATTTAACTTTGGAATTCTTAATTCAATTTTTTTAAATACGTATTTATCAATACATAATTTTAAAATTACTTTTTTATAACAAACTATATCATATATTTTTCGAAGTATTACATATAAATGGAAAAACTGTATTCTTTTGATACTAAATTATTATATAAAAATAACTAATACAAAAAATTAATAAAAAAATTAAATACAAAAATTAGCCCAAGCACAAAACAGAAGAAAACAAATCCGGGATATTATTACCATTAAAATAAATTTCAACTAAATGCAGTTCAAAATCATTCGGTTTTTGAATTTGAAACAAATGAGAAATATAAAAATATTGAATAAAAAGCATAGAAAAGACTTTTTTAAAAATATCAACTTATAGTTTTGCTTTCGTTCTCTTTTTCAGTTTTTGTTTTGTGCTTCTGCTTAAAGGAGAAAAAAACTTAGTTATAAATTATATGATAAACATGCAAAGAACAACATTTCTATAAAAATAAATCTACCATTGAAATTATAAAAAAAAAAACTTAAACTTATAGATCCATAATCACCTTAGTAATAAAATACAAGTAACTTCTTAAAGTTTTAGAAATAAATAGAAAGAAAAAAAAAAAAAAGAGATATACTTACACTTTATTAGCAACAAAGAAGATAGAGAGCAGTAGAGTGAACTCAATATTTAGTGGAAAGATGAAAACTAAGAAAAGGGGTTTGAGAAAGTAGAAAAAAATAGATAATTATATAAAAAGAACAATTGATAAAAAAGAAGAAGAATGAAGAAAAGGAAGATTTTGTATCTTGAGAGAAGTCAAATTTCTTGTTCAAAATTTAAAAAAAGAAGGATGCATGTTTGCGTGAGATTAGAAAACAATACTTTTAAAGTTTAAATATATGCTTGAGTTGATTTTGAAGAAGTTGAAGAATGATAAAGATGAATATTGAGTTGATGGTGACAGAGAGAGAAAAGATGAATTCGAGGATGAAGTGGAAGAGATAAAAAAAGAGTTAGTAGAAAAGTAGAAAAGTAGAAAAGAGAGATTTTAAGATATATTTTGTTGGTGTTCATAAATTGCATTAAGAAACGAAAATGGTTGAAAAGTGAAGATCTTAAAGTATGTTTCAAACTAAAATTTGTACATATAGGAGTTACTGTTAAAAAAGTGGAAGTAAATGAAATTGATAGTAAACCATATCATTAGAAATGTTAGTTTGGTTTTAAAAAAAAAATAATATTTGGACACAAAATACTCCCAAATTAATGAAGTGGCAATTTTATAAGAAAGGGCAAAAGTGAATTTTCCAGAGCATTGAATTTTCTTATATTATATATATATATATATATATATATATATATATATATATATATATATATATATATATATATATATATATATATATATATATATATATATATATATATATATATATATATATATATATATATATATATATATATATATATATATATATATATATATATATATATATGTATATAATGTTTGGTTTTTAATCTAATGTATGGATTTATGTAATACAATACAATTCTTCATTATGATACAATTGTTATTTCTGTTCTAATATGGTTCAAAAAAATACAAGTTAAAAAATGGAAAAATCTCAAAATGCAGAAAAATTATTTTTAAAAAACATATAATTTAACGACAGTTGTAATATATAACCGTGGTTGTATAGTGAACGTTCTGCAAAATAATATATTACACCAAAAAACTCGCTGCTAAGAATCGAACCTGTGACTTTTAATATATTACAACAGTTAGTTATAGCGATCATGATCATATATATGAGTATCTGTAAAAAAAAGTAGCGTTGATACTCAATAATATTTCTTGTGGATTAATGTGTGGGAAGTGTCTTTAGCGTTGATACTCAATCAATGAAAGACAAAGAAAATCAATAAAATCGCTTATTTTATCCTTTAGATTTTTTTTACAAAAAACGAGGTAAAGTATATTTCTTTATAAATAAAATAAAATAAGGACTTTTTTACTTGATGTATATATCCATCGAGGTAATACATTACCTCTATTAAATAAAAAAATAGTGAATGAAAAAAATTGAAAGTAACATGTAATGTTTCCTTTTTTAATTTTTTAACATTCACCAATTTCTTTGTGTGTTGCAATAATCAAACAACAGACTATATTCTAAATAAACTTTCAATATTGTTTTGTGAAACAAGAATATTGCAGTATGATTAGGAATTAATTTCTCAATATTGTCAACCAAAGGAAACAATATATTATAAAATGTTTCTCTACTGACAATATTGGGAAGTTATTCCAAAATAAAATAATATTTTCTTTTACCATTCAACATTGGAAAGAGGTAAAAAAAACATCAACAATGATAACGACAATAGAGGCGGCGGCGTAGATGACGACGAGGACGATGACAACGACAACAAAAATAACAACAACAACAACAACAAAGACAACGACGACTGGGACAATGAAAATGACAATGACAACGACAACAAGAACGAAAACGACAACTACAATGACAAAGACAACAAAAATGACAACGACAACGACAACGAAAACAAAAACAAAAATGACAATGACAACAGCAACAACAACAACAACGACAACAACAACAACAACAACAACAACGACAACGACAATGACAATGACAACAACAACAATGACAACGATAATGATAACAACAACGACGATGACAAAGATAATGATAACGACAACGACAATGACAACAAAAACACCACCATTATGTGAGAAAGATTGCAAAAAAATGTTAAAGGTGGGTTTTAGAAGAACAACAACACCGAAGGAAATAATTTTTTTTATTGTCATTCATCCAAAAGAATGATGTCTACGAGTATGAAGTGGTTGTGTATATGAGTTTGCTTTAGGGTAAAATGTAGTGAACGAATCCTTTTATAGATAAGTATGGGTATCATACCCCACGGTTATTAGGGAGACCAATGGAATAGATTATTTAATAAGTTAATAAAAGTTATAATAAAAAGAAAGGGGTCATTTTTAAAGAAATAAAAACAAAAACTACATTTGCCGGGATTTGAAGCATGGTCCTGGATTATTTCACCCCTTACTTATATACTATAACTTAGGGAAAATATGGTAGTTTGTTTAGAAAAGAAAATAACGAAGCATGTCCAAGAATTATACCTCGGCTTTTTGTTGGATGAGGTGAAAGTGTTGTCATAAAATGTATTATTTATAGTAATGCATTTATAGAGATGAAAGAAAAGGGTTATAGAAATCTTTCCTTTTTGGTACTCACACCAATATGGGTAAACCTTCATTTATGTTCATCTTGCTGGATGAAGTTGCAAAGGAGTCATCGCTAGATGCCTCAAGACTTCTATCTCAAAGTAGAGAAGGGGAGGCGAAGACCTAATACAGAGAAACCACAATTGCCATACTTGTTGCATATCCTTTTATCCTCAGTGGGAGTCAAGAATGTCCATTAAAAATATTGCTCGACTACAATAAAGCGTCATCAAGATTGCCTACTTTAGCGAAAACACAAACAATAGAAGAGTAAGCAGAATCCACCCAAGAAGTTTGAGCATTCTTCTGAGATTTGTGAGCACTCTTCTATGATTTCTTACCCATTATATACTAACTTTTTTTGATGCAAGAAATCAAAACACCTAAGAGGTGAATAACCACTAAACTGGGAAAATACTCATTCAAAGCAACATTGAATATTTGAGGGTTATATTATTGTAGCATGCAAAAGGAAATGTACTATGTCAAATGTGCCAAATCAATCTCACACAACACTCAAGTTTTTTAGTTCCCAAGAGTTGCAATGATGGAACTTTTGAAAATACATTTGAAGTATGAAGCATTAAATGCATGAAACTCCAGGGAACTGAAATTTTTTATTTTGTTCTTCCAAACATAAACACGAGAGTGGTCGACAGCTGATGTAGGAGTAACAAATCCATGTCTTGCAAAACATAGGCACAAGCTTGGGGGCCATTATTATAGACTTGTTATATCAACCCTAAACGACCATTATAAGGGAACATAATCCTTCAAGAACCTTCTTAGCACATGAGGACTCTCATTCTGATGATCACAAAGATCTTAAATGCAAGTGCATCTAACGGTCCTCCACAATTCTCTCCTAACAATTAGTGAACTTGTTATTCCCATTCTCTACTATATAAAGCGAAGGCTCTAAATTAAGGTAACAAGTTTCAAAAAAAATTAAACTCACTCTTCTTTCTCACATACTAACATTAGCGTTGGAGTTCTAACTTTACAGGTCCCCCTAATCTACCGCGCTAGAAGTTCAGAACCACCATCACTTCATATTATCATCATTCCATTGATGGTTCTTGAACAGAATAATGTATGTGTGCATGCATGTCTGCGTCTGTGTGTGTGTGTGTGCTTGTGTGTATGTTCCATTCAGGAATTATGATTTGATATGATTGATGAATTGATGCCCTTGAATCAGCAACTCCAATCTCCGATATGGCGGCACAAGGTAGTCGTGTAAGGTTAGAACTTCAATGTCTAATTTAGTTCAAACAAAACAAGTATAATGAAAAGTGGAGATTAGAGAATGTACCTTCGTATGAATTGGTTTTTATACCTTGGGTCATGTGAATTTGATTTGAGATGGATTGGGCTTTAACCATTTGGCCACTTGCCCGGTCCAGAACAATTTCCCCTAAGGCTTTACTAGGAATTGAAGAAGTTGGGGAAGCCTTTAACGATTTGGCCAACCTCTAGGGATATCGCCCGAGTGAAAAGGGAATGAAATGCTTGTAGCGAGTTAAAAAGTGGTGGGAACATAAGCATTAAATGTTTTCTTATCACGGGAACGATTCCCCTAGTTAGGGAAGTTAAGTACTTTATTCCTTCTGTTCTGCTTGGAGGGATGGTGTCTAGAGAATCTTTGTATTGGTACCTTGTCTTTGATATGGATCTTTGATTTCAGATTGATTTTTCTATAAAAAAGGGATTTTTCCCTCAAGGTTTTGGTTTGCTCCCTGTTATTCTTTGATTACAATTTCTTTCCGGGCTTTAGCCATCGGCTTTCCACTCAAACTCTTGGTTTCTATCATGGTTTTCTTATATTAATCCATGTATGTTATTGTCAGGTCCTTTCCCTTCAATTTCCATGGACCTGTCCCTTTTATCACTGACCCATTATTGTTAACCATTTTAATTTGTTGTAATTATGGTGTAGGATTCTAAATTTCTAATGATGACAGCCATTGTAGAAGATTACCCATGGGTAGAACCAAAATACTTGGCAATGCCCTCCATTCAGACCCAAAAGGATGATGAAATATAAGTTTCTATATAAGTAGGGTCCTCTTCAGAATGAAAATCTTAAAAATATTTGTAGGCAACATGGTGTTTCATGAGTTCGAAGGGTGTTTTATTCCCTTCTACCACTGTATCTTTGAGAAGTTGGGTGTTCGACTCCCTTTGACTGCCTTTGAGAATGAGGTGTTGGACTACCTTTGTGTTCCCTCGTTGCAACTATATCCCTTTACCCAAAGCTTCTTAGGGTTTTACAATACTGATATGAGTACCAGGGAAACATCGATTCAGCTTCCCTAATCCCTTCTTCCACCTTTTTGAAGTTAATATCATTTTGAAATGGGGGAACACTTGTGGAATCGTTTCCCTCTGAAGGGCAAAAAATATCATCTTTCGTGCCTATATGGGAAGCTGGAAATATTTCAAGGAGCATTACTTCTTAGTTACCCCCTTTCCCCTCTCACCCATAACAAGTTTTACGCGCTCCTTCTTCTTATGTCGGCCCCTTATACCTAACGGAAAAAGCGATTTTAGTTTACAGACCACTTCTTTACAAAATATAAGGATTACTTTATCCTGTGAGATGCTCTCAGTGACACGGAGAAGGCTATGAAAGAAACATTTCTTTCTTCCTATGACTCAAAGATACATTGCCGAAGCAAAATATAATGATAAGAGGAGGAAACCTTTTGGTAAATCCCCTACTTTGCTTCATTTGTGGTATGCAATTTTACATGTTCTATTACTGATTGATTACCTTCTTCTTTTCTTTCAGATATCTTAAGAAATAAAGACACCTTTGTGGATATATGTGCTTGCATACAATAAAGAATTAGCATTTGAAGTTTCAATGACAACAACGCATGACAAATAACTTTCAACTCTAAAAATATCTAGAAGCATCAATAAGAGAACTCAAGATCAAATGCTTATAAAAAACAGACACTATCAAGCAAAAGTGTTGGAGCTTCTTTGATGAAAGGTATGAAAGCTCGCCAGGTCTTGTATGTCAATCAGTCTGAGTGAGTTAAATATTGTAAAAGTATGATAATAGCTTAAGATTACTAAGGCAGCTCACACATACATCTTAAAATATTTTTCTACCTTGAAAATGATTTTCTAAATCTAAACAAACTGATTAAAAAGCTATCCAAAGAATTTCTTAACCATATAATCGATTAGAAAGATACGCTAATCGATATATATATATATATATATATATATATATATATATATATATATATATATATATATATATATATATATATATATATATATATATATATATATATATATATATATATATATATATATATATATATATATATATATATATATATATATATATATATATATATATATATATATATATATATATATATATATATATATATATATATATATATATATATATATATATATATATATATATATATATATATATATATATATATATATATATATATATATATATATATATATATATATATATATATATATATATATATATATATATATATATATATATATATATATATATATATATATATATACACGGTTCTATATTTGTTTGGTCTCTGCCCCATGGCAATCAGTCATTAGATATTGGCGTGGCAACTCAGTTGTCACATGGCATGTCCACAAGTATATTCATATCATAATGATAAGTATGTATGATATGGAGACTATGTCAAGGGTTCGTGTATATGATGAATATTATTGCAACCGTTTTTATTAATTACGGTTGTCTTGTTAAATAATAGGACCATGTCAAGTTATTAATAGTTAATGAATGGCTACATAAAGTCAATGAAGTTGTTCTTATAATACATGTTTTAATTATTTGCATTCCTATTTTTCCTATAGTTCCCATGCCTCAACCGCTTACATAAATTTGAGAAAGCATTCTTGATGTGACTTCCATTTGGCCTGTCAATTGGATTTCTTTTATTTAATTCAGCCTCATAAATTCGAGTAATATGATGATTATGGTATAAAATCCACTTTTTATACAAATTTTGTAAATACAATTATTGAACTAAAAATATCTATTACAATTTTTTTTTTAAAAGTGATTATAAGTTTATGGAACATACTAAAAAGATTTTTTTTAAATAACCATGTTTTAAAAAAATATATAAAATAATAATTTTTTTTAAAAACATATCAAAGTAATTATGTTTTAAATAAAAAAATTCGTCCACAAAAGATAGATACTGTAAGCGGAAATATTCATTGATTGATTATATAAAATTAGAACATCAATAATTACTTGTTAAAGTCATGATTCGGAATTTTAAAAGAATGATAACTGAATCTTCCTCTGTATCTCACACTCTCATTCACAATTTTCAATAGGGCAAGTTGTGAAACCGTCAATTGAGTTTTTGATTCTTTCGTGATTATAGAGAGGACCTAGCCATATAATATATAACTCTAGTCTCTACCCATTATAGGCCCAAGGTTAAAGCACACACTTTTGCTCACATCAATCAGGTTTCAGATACTCAATCTTTAATTAAAAGATATCACTTAACTAATAAAAGAGCTTATATATTCACCTCCATCAGAATCACAATTAACTTGTTTTTCATAAACTAAACAACAATTGATTGTAGCCCATAAAAAGTTAGATAAATCTAACATTCTCCCACTTGGGCAAAATCAATTGTATGATTTCTATTTTAAAATACATTTTGAAAACGACTCTCGGGTTAATGACTAATTCCTCATTTTAAGGAAATGCATGATTCCACGACGATTATTATATCCTTCATTGACATAAAACCTTATGTGGTTACAAATATTACGGACTTCGTCAACTAGTCATCAGTGTGGAGTGTAACAAGAAAATAGCATGATAATGTGATCTAACAGCCAACTGCTATTTTTTTGTCAGTCCTTAGAAATTTCTCTCAAATGCATTAAAGCCAAAGATATTGCATGGTTTTACAAACCATAATGCCTCGGCTCCAATATGGTGTCGACCACCGACATAGTGGTCCAGACAGCGCCGAGCTTAAAATGATACCTCATCTCCAATATGGCATCGATCAGTGGTATAGTGGTCCCGAAGATGCCGAGCTCAAAATCATAACCATACCTCGAACTCCAAACAAGTGTCGACCATAGGCACTATGGTCCCAATGACACTGAGTCCTAATTTTAACAATTGAATTATAAATAAACAATGACAAATAATAACAATATTCATTGTAATATCAATGGAATAAAATTGAAAGTACTTGAAAATCCAACACTTAAAGTGTCCAAAATAAAATACATCATGATAAGAAAATGACATAAAGAGCAAACTCCCACTAAACAAGTACTAAGCATGGCAAAAAAACCCAGACCCGTTGGGGCCCGCCCGGACCCGCCTCGAAACTAGCGGGGAAAACCCGACTTTTAATTACGGGCGCGGGAAGACACTAAGACCCGCCCGCACCCGGCCCGGCCCGCCCCCGAATAATGTATTTTAGTTTAATTCTCTTATTTTACTTATTTTAGTATTCATTTATTAAATATATTTTTAATTAAATTATTAATACCTTTATTGCAATTAAAATAATTAAATTAATCAAATTAATATTTATTTACTAATTAAATTTTTAATTAAATAATTAATTAGTTTATTAAAATAATTAATTTTTTAATTAAATTATTAATTTTTATTGCAATTAAAAAGAAACTAATTTTTTTCGGGTGGGGGCGGGTGCGGGTGTACCCGTTCTCTACTGGGGGCGGGTCTGGGCGGTAAATTTTTACCCCCGATTGGGTTTGGGGGCGGGGGCGGGTGTGTTACATGGAGACGGGTGTGGGTGCGAGTATAGTAAAACCCGCCCCCGACCCGCCCCGTTGCCATCCCTACCAAGTACATCAAAAGAACTCACAATGCCCATACTCTCAACATGGTTTTTGAACACAATGGGCCTAAGTTCCTTAGTTAGGGGATCAACTAGCATGAAATCAGTACCAATATACTCAATAACAATGTCTTTGTTCTTTACAAGGTCTTTGAATGTCAAATACCTTAATTCCAAATGCTTAGAACCGCTCGAAGTTTTATTATTCTTAGAGTAGAACACGGATGCATTGTTATCACAATAAAGCTTTAGTGGCTTTGCAATGGAATTAACAATACGAAGTGCAGTCACTAAATTTCTTAACCAAACACCTTGAGTGGCAGCAGCATAACAAGCAACAAACTCTGTCTGCGTAGTATAAGAGATGACAAGAGTTTGCTTTTTACTCTTCCATGATATCGCACCTCCAGTCAATATAAAAATGTAGCCATAAGTAAATTTCCTATCATCAACACACCCAACAAGATCAGAGTCAGTATACCCAACTATTTCCAAGTTGTCAACTCTCCTAAAAACAAGCATATACTCTTTAGTTCTCTGCAAATATCTCATCACTTTCTTAGCAGGAATCCAATGATCATTCTCAGAATTAGACTGGTATCGTTCCAAGACACCAACTATGAAAGCAATGTCATGCCTAGTGCATACTTGAGCATACATTAAGATGCCCAATGCATAGTCAAATGGTTTTCCCTTCATCTCTGCCCGCTCAATCTCATTTTTAGAATATTGATATTTACTGAATTTGTCTCCTTTAGTATTTGGAACATCTCATGGCTTACAGTTCTGCATATTGAACCTCTCAAGAAATCTATCAATATAAGCCCTATGTGACCAACCAAGCACACCACGTGATCTATCTCTATGTATTTCAATTCCCAACACAAAGGATGCTTCACCAAGATCTTTCATATCAAAGAACTTGGTTAGCATAAGTTTAGTCTCGTGACGTAGACCAAGATCACTACTAGCAAGCAAATGATCATCAACATATAACACGAGAAAGATGAATTTTCTCCCACTGAAATTAAGATAGATGCACTGATCAACTTTATTTTCTTCAAAACCCAATGAAGTTACCACCTCATCAAATTTCAAGTAGCATTTTATTGAGGTCTATTTCAAACCATAAATAGATTTTCTTAATTTACAAACCAAATGCTCATTATCGCTTATCACAAAACCCTCAAGTTGTTGCATGTGCACCTCCTCATTAAGACCACCATTCAGAAAAGCAGTCTTAACATCCATCTGATGTAATTCCAAGTCAAAATATGCTACAAGGGCCATAACAATTCTAAAAGAGTCTTTTGTGGAAACAGGAGAAAAAGTTTTATTAAAATCAATCCTCTCCTTTTGTGTGAAAGTTTTAGCCACAAGTTTTGCTTTAAACCTTTCAATTTTACCTTTTTAGTCCTTCTTGGTTTTCAATATCCACTTGCAACCAATCGCCTTACAATTTCTTAGTAACTCTACTAGTTCCCAAACATCATTATTTACCATGAATTTCATTTCATCATGCATTGCATCTATCGACATGCTAGATTGAGAATAAATAACATCATCTAGATAATTTTTAGGATCAATAGAAATACCAACCTCATAATCATTCTTACAAAGATAAACTATAAAATCATCAGGGGTAGTAGGTCCCTTTTGTCTTACTGACCTTCTAACATGAATTTGCTCAACTGGCTCAGTAGGTTGTGCAACCTCAGCTACAACAGGAGTATTAACTACATTTTCCACAAGTGGTTTGGCCGCATTTTCATTTAGAGCATAACCTCCACGAGTAGTGGATGAGCTAGCATTATCAAAATTAGGTAGTGACAAAGTAACAACACCGGGCATAGCATAATCAATATTATCAGATGCAATGATAGGCTCAACAACATCAAACTCAAGGAATTTTGCATGCATGGACTCCACAATTTTATTACCTCTACCACAAAAAAAGAATCTGTATCCTTTAGATCTATCTGGATATCCAATGAAAAAACAACGACTTGTTTTTAGGTCAAGCTTTATCTCAATAAGTTTATACATTTTAACCTCTACAGGACAACGCCTGACACGGAGATGGTTCAAACTGGGTTTTCTACCTGTCCAAAGCTCAAAAGGCCTTTTGTGGAACTGATTTACTAGGAACTCTATTAAGTATATATAGAGGGTTGTTTTCAAGGCGTTGCCCTATAATATTTATGGTAAATTACACCTACTCATCATATTTCTCATCATATCCTTAAGGGTGTGATTTCGCCTTTCGGCTACACCATTTTGTTCAGGAGTACCAGGCATGGTGTATTGTGGAACAATTCCACAATATTGCAAGTATTTTACAAAAGGCCTCACGTGTTGCCCAGTAGACTCATATCTACCATAATACTCTCCTTCACGGTCAGAACTTACCACCTTTATCACTTTTCCTAGTTCCTTTTCAACCTTAGTTTTAAAGATTTTAAAATTTTCAAGTGCTTCTGATTTTTCCTTAATCAAGTAGAGATAGCCATACTGGAAAAAATTATCAATAAAAGTGATAAAAGATTTATTACCACAAATGGTGGGAGAAAGGGATCTGCTAATGTCTGTATGAATAATTTCCAAAAGGCCTGAACTTCTAGTTGAACCTTTCTCATTGGCCTTAGTAAATTTTCCTCTAATGTGATCCACACATGCCTCTAAATCATTGAAATCTAAGGAAGATAAAATATCATCTCTAATTAACCTTTCAACTCTTTCTTTAGAGATATGTCCTAAACGCTTGTTCCAGAACAAAAAGGATTTTTCTCTAATTTTAGATCTTTTAGCAATGGAGCTTTCAATATTCAAGGATGAGAAAATTATATCACAATTAAAAGATAACTTATATAAACCATCCAACAAGATACCATCACCAACAATTTGAGAATTCAACATCAAATTTATTTTTCCATCATAAAAGCTAAACTAAAATCCAAACTTATCCAAACAAGATACTGAAATCAAATTCCTCATAAAAGAAGGTACATAAAATGATTCTTTTAAAACAAGTTCAAAATCAGTTCCTAAAACTAAACTAACATTTTCACTAGCTCCACAATGACTTCAAGATCATTTCCTACCTTGAGATTGCTTTCCCTCAAGTTTGGTCTTTGTTGGTTTCTGAACCTCTGTAAAGACACAACAATATGGATTGTAGAACCACTATCAAGCCACCAAGAATTAATGGGAACATCAACTAAGTTAGACTCAAAACAGACAAAATCTAAAGGATTACCTCCAGATTTGTTCTTATTGTCTAACCAAGCTTTAAAAGTCTAACAATCAATTTTCTTATGCCCATTTTCCTTACACCAAAAGAATTTCTTAAAAGCAACAGGCTTATGACTTCCTATATTATGGTGTTGAGCGTTATATGGTTTCCTGAATTCAGGATATCTATGAGAATCACTGAGTTTTTTTTCTTATTTTTCCAAGAACTTTCAACAGAGTGGGGTTTAACATGAAAAGTTGGAAAGTCTAAATCACTTCTTTCCTTCTTAAGTTTCTCTTCTTCAGCTACACACTTGGCAATAGCAGTAAGATATTATTTAACATTTTCTTCCTCAGGCAATCCACTTATCAAACGTTCATAAATGGTTCTCTTCATTGCAAACAAGCTAAGTCGGTCACTCCTTCCCACTTAGCTAATTTTTCTTTCTCTTCAAGTGTAATCTGATCATTGATCAAAGGTTTGGTTTCACGCAATGTCATGTCAAGATGAGGAATCCTTAATGAAAATATTAAGTCTTTCTTCCATTCTTAAAATTAGACCCATTCAGAATCTCAATAGAAGCAGAACAATTGTTAATAGAGCAGGTCATTGTTGAGACAAATATGAATGCATTTGAAAAAATAATAAAGGCAAGATATATCTTTAACAAACATAAGCTATCATGAAGAGGCCAACATTATCACACAATCTCCTTTGGATGGAATACACAAATCCCAGGTTACAACCAAGGTCAGAACCTCAGATGAGTCGCTCAATGAGCATACGTTGGGTTCAAAAATCTATCTCCATTAGATAGATAAATTCTATAAATTAAAACACCTCTAACAACTTCATCAATAAATTTCAAGAATAAAAATCTATCTCCATTAGATAGATAAATTCTATAAATTAAAACACCTCTAACAACTTCATCAATAAATTTCAAGAATAAACTACTCAGTGATCATACATCGAGTTTAGAAATTTATCTCCTTTGGTAAACAAATTTCTTGGACCTAAGCATCTCTAATAGATATATCCTTAATCAACCATAATCTCTACATACAGTTGTTCACCTTTGGTAAGACAATCATAGTAATGACTTAAAACCATTCCTCAAACTGCAAAAAAACTTTTATAAATTAAAATGATGATCGCACTTTGGTGGTAATCATACACAATAATTTATAGAATTTCTTGCATAGGAATCAAATTTCTCTTGCCAAAAATTATAAATCAATCATAAATTTACGCAATATAACAGTTCCAATAATTTTTGTCTTCGACGGTATCAATCTCAATATTATAAGAGATATTACATAATATCTAAAAATGTTCGGCACATCAAATATATCACAAAATTATATAAACAAATATTTATTTAATAAAATGTTTAAAATAAATGCAATTGAAAACAATACTAGTTTGGAGTTGTAATGTTTTACTTCCTTTTTTCCTCTTGGTTCTTAAGAAATATCAATGTACAGTGCTCAAAATACCACTAGACCACAAGCCAGTAAAATGGAAAACATGAGTAGTAAAATATTTTATTGATTAATCACCCCCTAGCTATAGAATAAGAACAATGTTTAAGACTAACTATGTATATGTATGTAGGTGTGGCACTTTTAGGATATAAATCAACGGGACGAGAAACATTAGTGCATAAAGCAGTGTTTTTTAACTTTGAGAAAATTATATATCATATCTTGTAGATATATTATTTGTAAATAAAATGTAAGCATACGACTGTTTTTAGTTTTATGTACATATTTCTTTTGTTTTGGTCAAAAGTTTTTACATTATCTAATTTTACATCCAGTATAAATAATAACGAAAAACCGAAAGAGACGTGATTCACAAGTGCATAAAACAGTGTCGACGAATACTAGTATAACATATATATATACCAGCAACACCTGCGTTTTCTCACTACATATATGGAATCAGTACCTTGAAAACCTATCAATTAGAAATTGATTGCATAAATGGTTTAGGATTGGAGCAAAATAATTTTAACCCTTAATTCATAATTATATATTAACAATAAACAAGTGAGTCATAACTCATAATCAAGCTCCGATATTAAATATAGGCAGAAATGTTCATTGATCGATTATATGAAATTAGAATATCAATACTTACTTGTTAAAGTCATGATTCGGAATTCCGAAAAGATAAATAACTGGATCTTGCTTTGTATCTCGCACTCTCATTCACAACTTTCAATGGGCCAAGTTGTGGAGCCGTTAGTTGTGTTTTTTATTCTTTTGTGATTACAGAGGGGACCTAGTCATATAATATATATATATATATATATATATATATATATATATATATATATATATATATATATATATATATATATATATATATATATATATATATATATATATATATATATATATATATATATATATATATATTTATATAACCCTAATCCCTACCCATTATGGGCTCAAGGTTAAAGCTCACACTTTTGCTCACACCAATCAGGTTTCAGATATTCAGTCTTTATTTAAAAGAGATCACTTAACTAATAAAAGGGCTTATATTTGCACCCCAATTAGAATCACGGTTAACCTGTTTTTCACAAACTAAACAACAATTGATTGTAACCCATAAAAAGTTAGATAAATCTAACAGATAGAAGTTATGACACATGCATTTTATTTTTGTACATAGCTGCCATGTATGACGCATACTTATAGAACATGTCACTGCATGTGGCATATGCTTATATCCTTTAGGAGCACGTGCAACAAACTGTGGCTATTATGTTGTCTTGTTTTTTTCTTATTGTTTTAACAACAAAATAATATTAAATAAAATATTTAGAAAAATAAGTTATAATATTATTCTATCAAAAAGAATTACACGATAATTGGATATAAATTTAATGACCCGCTCGATTGTAACGTCCATCAGTTTCACACCTTGGCACATTCGCTTGCCTTCGAGGTCTTCCATAATTTTCCTAAGGTGTTTGGGGTCTCGTAGTATTCGCCTGAGGCAAAGGTGGTTGGTGCGAGGCTTTTTGCATATCTAACAAATTTTAATCATTTCTCTCCAGTAGCCAGCGGTGTCGCAATCGTGTTTGGTGTCCACGTTGTCGTAGTTGGGTCATGGTGGTTAGGTTACATGTTGACGGGATGGTTGGGGTTGGTTGAATTAGGGCATTAAATTGTTTTAGAAATTAAGCAATGGTTCTTGTGGTGTTTGAAAGGCATGTGGTGGTTGGGTGCTTTGGTGATGTGATGTTTTGGTACTTTGGTAGAGTGATGTTTAAGTGTACATTGGTTAGGGCCTATGGTGGGATGGGGTGAAATCATATGCATCATTGGGGCTATAGTAAGATGTGGTGGCGACATATGTTATTGGTAGTATGAGTCATGCTCTTGGTTTTGTGTTTGGGTGTGTTGCATGAATTGGTTGTAGGTTTGGATTTTTGTGGGTTCGTAATCATGTTCGATAGGTGGTTCGGTGTATCTAGTATGGTGATGTTTTGAGGTTGGTAGTTGGGTTTAGGTGGGTTGACATTGTTGTTGGGTTTGGTAATGGTGTGTGGTTGGTTGTTGGGCAGGGGTTTGCTGCTGGACGTATGATGACGAAACTCGTTGGCATGGGTCAATCAAATACCTCGGGTGAGACACAAACTATATCGTTGCAAGCAACCTATACCAATTCATATAATTTTGAGTTGGTCTTTTATTTTGTATGATACGTTTGATCAAGATGTGTTGATGTCGATGCATCCATTAATGACACATCTCCCTAGTGAACTATCTCTAATTGGGATAATTCCATTGGGCATTGAATCTTGGTTGATGCCATTATCCCAAACACATCAGGGGGTATGAGATTTGTTGATACATGCCGAACTGCAGTTTGACACAGTCACTATGGTGCATCTCCACAGTAGTGAACTTGATGATTGATGTTTTTGGTATCTAAACTGCATCATCCTTGAGGTTAACCTCATGGTCGAGACCCAGATACGACCTCCAGATAAACTGTATGGGAAAAATACGTGATTAGAAGATTTGTAAGTTGGTAATATTAAAACTAATTTTAGATTCTAATGAGTTATTTAGTTGTAATATACCGTCTGGTCCAAGGTGGTCTATAAGATTTTGATAGACCGTTATAACGTGTTTGGGACATTTGTTATGGTTCATTCCTAGAACAGACCACCTAAACTGAAAAAGAGTGAACATAAATTATGTACAATTGAATGTAGTATAAATTAAGCCAGTGGAAAAAATAAGATATACTTACTTTGTTGCGAAGGGGAATGTGAAGCTATTCTCGTTGACAAGGGCGAGTGACGACATTCTCGGCAAACCCCATGCTTGGAGCTAAAAAGCACAGGAATAAAATGAACAAGTACCCTTTTGTGCGTTTTTACACAAAGAGCTATATAGATGAGACAAAATATCTAAATCCCAACTATATGTTCCTATCTTATTTATGTTTCTTAACAAAGACAAATACATAATATGTACCGTATTACCAGTAGTTTCAAGAAATAAGAAATTACTAAATTGTATCATAATATAACACTGAGTTTTAATTATTTTTCATACTCAATCAAATATTTGGTTAATAGTATGCTTGAATAGTGTTGTTTAAGATACCTTAGATTAATAACTTGACCCCTTGTTGTGTCTTCACACAAAGGGGCACCCAAAAGTTCTTTGCATATTATATTATCTTGGTTAACTCTATGATTAACAACCCTATCTTCGATATGTAGACCCAATAACATGTACATGTCCTTTAGTGCAACGGTGCATTCACCGAATGGAAGGTGAAATGTGTGTGTCTTAGGTCTCCATATTTGTACCAAAGTGAGGATAAAATTGTAATCATTAGAATATGAGACTATGTTGAGTAAATGACCAAAATCGCCTGCTCATAAATATGGTTCTGTCAATTCGTCATGTGGTACATTTTCATGTACACGAAAGAAAAATCTCTTTCGATCCTAACAAAAAACAATTAAGGAAAATTATTAACAATAAGTTTTGTAATACATTCAAAATAATAGCTTACAAATTCAACAATATTATTGATAGTTCTTCGATGTGTCTCACTGTTGCAACCCAAAATTTGCCCTCCCTTTTTTAACCCTTAACTGACTTTTATTTTACATTTCATTTGCATCATCATTATCATATTTTGCATTGGACTTCAAAGACATGAGATCAGGAGTGTTCTCTGAATCAAATCACCAGGTATCAGGCTTACTTTCTTCAAGAGTTGTCAGGTATCCGGGGCCTAGGGTTTCATCACCTCCTTGGTTTGAAGATGTTGGCAAGCTTATATTTATCTAGATCAAGGTTAGGGTTTGCCTTTCATCATGGATCAGATTTACCAAGGATGATGGCATAGCTTCAAGTCAGGTTATCAAGCAGTGGTTCGTGTGAGGTTTGGTCCAGAAAGTTAGGACCATCATTATCATCAGTTTAATTTGTGCCCCTTTGTGGGTTTATTTTCCTGGGGAATTAGATTGACAAATTCAAAGGTATTCAGGATTCTCTTGATCAGAGATTCAGAGGCTGCCTCATTCAGATGGTTGTTGTTGCTGTTGTAAATTGTTCAGTGGTTGTTGTGTGCACTTAATCGGATATTGTGGAAAGTTCGGAATTGGTGTAATGTGGTTATCCATTGTCCATCTTAAACCATTTTATCATTTCGAATCCATTTCTCTTTATCCATCATTATCCTTATTATCTCCATAATCCATATTAAACCCATTTTTTCTTTCTCGACATCCTTTGTCCATCTTAAAACCATCTTACCATTTTCTACCTTCAATTAACCATTTTTTGTTTCATTTTATCTTTTTTCTCATCTAATTTCATATTCGGCTCATGTTCAAATCCACATAAACCATTATAACCATCCTCAAGAGAGATCATTTCCTTGGCTGCCAGAACAAGCGATTGCAACCGGATATCGACGAAGCTCCGAATTATCGTCAGGCTGATTCGTTACATGTTCATGTTGATGTGATTTCAACAATGGATGGAATAAAAAATGTTCTTAAGTACATTAGTGCTCAATCAGAAAAGGATAAAATTCATGTTATTTGGTTTAGCCTTCGTGAAGAACTGTTTGCGAACATTAGTGGATGCCCCTTTGTTTTGCGTAGAGACCATTCTCCAATCTGGAGTATACGGGAATTAATAGGGAAAATAGTTGAACAAGTGGAAGGGTTTTTTGTTGATTATGGACTTGTTTCAGTAACCGATAAAGACCACCAAAGGAATTTTGGTTCAAAATGCCCGCAAACGAATGTGCATAAAGACAATTTTCAATTGCCAATTAGAGTGGTCATTACGCTTTTGAGTTATCTAAATTGAATTGAAGCTGCTGAAATTCCAAGAAACAACTCAACTGATACAATTTCTTAATGTTTGACTAAATACCCAAATCATATGCCTAGCTTTGAGGAGGAAATTCAATGGGGAAATTACAGAAATTGCACATCAGAATAGCAAAGGGACCACACAACATAACTGAAAAAGTGCATCACAGAAATTACATGGCAGTAAAATTAAAAATTACTCACAATAATCTCACAACAGAATACAACACGAATCCATAACAAACTTGTTTTACACAATTCTAACAGAACTTCACAATACAAAACCAATTACACAGCTCACTATCCTAACAGAATTTTTTCCTACAATCACTACCCTGCTACAAGTTGTACCAACGGCCCCACCTCAAGATTATGGTCACATGGCCTAGCTGCAAAATCGTACGGTTTTTTTGTACAAACACCAGCCCACGCTAGGAAAAACCTCTGCAACAAAATGCCCAACATCACACTACCACCTGCACATGCCTCAAACATTGGTGAGACAGATTATGGAAATGAAGAAAATAGATGACAGACGTGCCAAAATTCCAATCTTCAAGTTCACTTGAATAAGCCAACAAAAGCAACAAAAGTACTGTCAGAAAAATGAAGACAATAAAATGAGTAGAATCATCAAAATAGAGACACTTTTCAAAACATCAAAAAAGGCCATGAACAGACTTGCTGAAAATGTAATTTCTTCAAAAGATGCTCAAATTCGCAAAACCCTAATTTTGACAGTATATAAACGAATTCATCAGTTCGCGAATTTACTCTAATTCAATCTACACAAGCTGTCACGCACCAAAAGCTTTGAAGTACCCTAATACATTGGCTGCGATCCCCCACACTTTCACAAAAGCTCTAAAACAATCTTGAGACTTAGGGTTCAATATTAGAACCCAAATCCCTCAAAGTTCTATCTCCATTCACCAGTACCTGCAAAGAAGAAAAAGGGAGAGGATTAAAAAAGAAGTAGAATAAAGAATTGAAACAAAATAGAAAGAGAAGGGAGTGAAAGCATCTTAAGTGGTCACGACAAGAAAGGTAATGGCACTTAACTTTCATTTCGTGTGTGGTTGTTATAGATAAATTTTTGTTTGGTTTGATTTGATTGTTTAGGGTATTTTTGGGTGTTTCTGGAAAACTTTAGGGTTAGGGTTCTTACACATTAAAGGGGGTTTGGGTGATTCTGGGTTCGAGGTTGAGGCTGGAAGGGTTAGGTTTCATCGAAGAACCCTGGGTTCTTAGGGTTCATAAGGAACCCATATGAACATGTTGAATTTTTGAGGGAGAGTGTTCGAGAGAGGAGATAGTGATTTCGTGAGAGGGTTATTTTGAGAGGGTGAGTTCAGATGATATTATGAGAGAGGGTGAGTAAATAGAGAGAAGAGAGAAAGCTGCGTGGAGAAGAGAGAAAGTAGGTTGGAAAGAGAAAGAGATCCGTTGGAAAGAAGAAGAGATGTGTTGGGAAGAGAGATAGTTCCGTTGGAAAGAGAAAGGTACCGTTGAGTTGTCATTGAGAGAGGGAAGGTTGCGGACACGTGGATGGCTGACATGCCTCCACTTCTCATCACCGGTGACACGTGTCACCGTATCTGTTTTTGATCCATCATCCGGTGTGACTCACCCTCACGTGGTCCACCGTATTCCTTCTTGTTTGAAGTGTAGATCTCGTATCCCTTGATATCTGACGATCATGAGGTGAGGTCCACGATGGGGTCTCGTTGGACCCCCTGTATCTGATCCAACGTGCAGATTTGGTGCTGGGTTGGGCCAGAAGTTCTTTTACCACCCCCTTTTTTTAGGCCCATTAGGTTTTTCCGCTATTTCTTTGCTGTTCCCCTCCCCCCCCCCCCCCCCCCCCCCCCCCCCCCCCCCCCCGTTCTATTTAGACTTTAATTTATATTTTAGGTTTAGATTTAATATTTAGGTTTAGTTTAGGACTAGATTAAGACTATGATTAATTTTAGGATTAACTCTAGTTAGCTTTTATTTTAAAATTAGGTTTTAATTAATCTTAGAACTTAGTATTAATTTAGATTACTTTAAGTTTAATTAGAGTATTTTATTATTTAGTTTATATTTAGACTTTAATTTATATTAGTGATAAATTAATTTTAATCCTAGAATTTAATTTAGAATTAAGTTAGAATTTGATTAACTTAGACTTATTTTAGTTTAGATTAGTTTAGGTTTAATATTTAACTTAGGTTATTTAGTGTAGTAATATATTTAATATATAGTGTAGAATGTTTTAGTTTAGATTTATTTAGGATTAATTCTAATTAGGTATTAATTTTAAAATTAGGTTTTAATTCACTTTAGAATAGAATTTAATTTAGATTAGCCTAGATTAATTTAAGATTATCTTTAGGATTTATTTTCTTGTAGAATTTATTTAGTTAGAATTTAGGTTTTAGTTCTGACTAATTAGAATTTTAATCTTTGACTATTTCTTCTCTTGTTTAGTTTCGGTTTCGATTAAATCTCGAGTGTGTTTGTAAATACACTTGTACATATTTTCTGAGTTTAAAACTTGACGTTGTCTGCGATTGTGTTGCTTCATGTTTACTTGTTGTTTACTTCCTGTATTCGCACGATCCATTGGGATTCATAACTTAACTTAATTTCCGATTAAGTCTGAGGTAGGAGAGACATTAGGTTTTCAATCCAAGCATGACAATATTAGGTAGGTTTCCTCTTAAGCCTGATTTTAGGGCCACATTGTATGACAACAATTAGGGTTCAGTTTTCCTTAGATGTTTGTGTGCATCTCTTTTCTCACCTCAAACTTTCTTCAAGACACTTAATAAAGAATGTCAAGCGTCGTATGCTACGAGCCCTAAGTACATGGGGAATGATGAGTGGGGGGTTTCTCCTCGCTTGTCTAGAGTGTTTAGCGTATGCCCTTTGGGAAATATGCGACGCATTCGCCCTCGTGTCATAGTCTTTAGTGCGACGTGAGTCTCAAACTAACTCAATCCACTTCACTAAAACTCATAAACAAAACACAAACCTTTTATCCTTCGGGATTGTTCTTCAAACTCATTTTCAGAAAAGAGTACGTTGTTTTTTCCGTTCTACCGCAAACAGGCATCGTCCCTAATTGCTGGAATGAGATTTTAACGTCACTCATAAAAAACACTTAACCAACCAATGGTCTAGTTTACTTGAACTACGTTTGCTCTAATTTCTCTTACCCATAGTTTTTTGAACTACGTTAACTCTGACTTTCCTATTGCACGAGGGAAAACGTAGGCATAGGGCAGCGATGTCCTATCGAGTCTTTTCTTTTATTTCTTCCCCATTTACAGTAGCTTTTAGATAACTTTCACCCATATATTAGACGACAAGCATGGATCCCGTTGAGTACAACACACGTAAGGGGTGCTCATACCTTCCCCTTGCGTAACCGACTCCCGAACCCAAGATTTGGTTGCGATGACCTTGTCTTTCCCTTTTTTTAGGTTTTCTTCGATCGTTTCCTTTCCCTCTCTTTGGGATAAATAATATTTAGTGGCAACTCTTCTGATTTTTTCCGCCGACTCTTTTTCGTAGTTGAGACAACTGGCGACTCGATTGGGGATCCTGTTTCCCTATGCGAGTCAATCCCAGCGCTTGTTTGCTTTTTATTATTGGGTGTGTATATTTGTGTGTATGTATGTTGTATTTTGTATATTATTGCATTTACATTTTATTTTCTACACTTTATCATTATTATCATATTGTTGTTATGCTGTTGGGTGGGATGTTCCACTGTGAGATAAGCCCAATACCCAGGCTTGAGTACACACCTAGTATTAGTGTGGAGAGTAGTGCGGGCTTGCATGTTTGGCATGCAAGAGCCCTCATGAAATTCGCGTTCGGACGAGGTTTTCTTTGAAGACATCCTGTCCTGTGCGCTTTGGACAATTGAGGGGGTGTTGGATCTGAAACTAACGACTCTGGAGACTGTTCATTGGGAAGTCAGTTGAGGCCTCCTCGTTTGACAATGATGCCAAACCAGAAATGGTGAATGTATCATCGTTTCTCGACTTAAGAGTCTGTGATACTGACGACCTGCATAAGATGCCATACCTTTACAGAGACTAGGTCCTACCTGTGAGTGGGAAGGGTTTTATAGGAAAACTTGA
The DNA here is from genome assembly GCA_963859935.3 of Lathyrus sativus. Taxonomy (NCBI): domain Eukaryota; kingdom Viridiplantae; phylum Streptophyta; class Magnoliopsida; order Fabales; family Fabaceae; genus Lathyrus; species Lathyrus sativus. Next base: position 613,001,915 of record OZ012739.1, read on the forward strand.
CCTTCAACCAACCCGGTTTTCTGTCAAAGCAGACTTTTGGTCCTAAGTGTTTTGGTATTCTGTGTTTCTTGTCAGAGCAAAGTTTTGGTTCAACTCAATCAACGACACAACAGTTCAGCATGTCTTGATCCCATGTTTGCATTTTCATTTTCATTTATAAATTAACATTTACATGTATGTGTGATCTCAGGTTCCCGTTTTCCCTTTGATTCTGGTAATCTGATCTGCTATCAACATGGAGCCTGAATTAAAGAGGACTGTCACTTACAAGTTCCCGCTGCCAGAGTTAAGACCTTTATTTGGTCTTATTTCCATGGTTGGTTCTGGTGTCATTGAAGATTTCAAAAAAGACTACGGGAAGATTCTGAGTTTCTTCCATAAAACCTCAGGATATGAACAAGGAGCTATTCATACCTTGCTACAGTTCTACGACCCTCTGCTACGATGTTTCACATTCCTCGATTATGTCTTAGTCCCTACCTTGGAGGAGTTTGCTTTTCTGACAAAGTTCGCCAACGCTCTTTATTGAGCAAATTTGAATTGGAGGGTAACGTGGTCTGTAGGAATGGGGCCTCTGGTTTTCCTTTGTCTTTCTTGGAGGGTAAGGCTCAACATTTTTCTAAGGAAAGTTGTTGGGTGGTCTTCAATGCTATTCTAGCATTGCGCATATATGGCATAGTTCTATTTCCCAACATTCTAGACTTTGTTGATATGGACGCTTTTCATATCTTCGCTTCCAAGAATCTTGTACCTACTCTTCTGGGAGATTTATACCATTCAGTACATTATAAAAATGAGAAGAGGAGAGGGAAGAATGTTTCTTGTTATTCATCACTCCTCCACAAGTGGTTTATGGATCATCTTCCTTGAATCGGAGCTTTTGTTGATACATGGGATACATTGGAATGGTAAGAAAGGCTTATGGGCTTGACATCTAGGAATATTGTCTGGTTTAATCGAGATCTTCTCGGCGTGGAAATCATCTTTAGTTGCGGGAGCTTTCCTAATGTCCCTCTGATAGGAAGAAAAGGTGGGATTAACTACAACCCTTCTCTTGCTATCAGACAGTTTGGTTATGCTTTGAAGGGGCCCCCGAAGGAAAAGGAAGTACATGAATCTCTGTATTTCACAGGAGCAGCCGATTTTGATACTTTGGCCAGGATAAAGGAAGGTTGGGAAAGAGTTCATCACAGAGGAAAACTTTCTTTGGGTAAGAGCGACTGCAGAGCTTATGGACCTTATGTGGATTAGATCCAAGAGAGGGTGGAGAAAATGTTACTACCATTCCCTGTCAGAAAACCTCTGTATCCTTTAGTTGTTGAAGAGCCTACGACAGTCGATATTCAGAGATATAATAAGCTGTGGGCCGGAAAAGAAGAATTACGCAAGAAGAACGAAGAGCTAAAAAAAGAAGTTAGTTAGTTAAAGAGTGACAAGAATGAAGCAGTCTACTTAGCAAAGACGAAGACAGAAGTTTTGGCTAAGATGGAAAAAGAGTTAACTGAAGAGATTCGTGTGCGGGGACGAGTCGGTCAAGATTTGAAGAACACTGATAATGTCCTTAGGCATAAGAAGAAAGAGCTAGACAAGGAATACTTAGAGATATCTAAGTTCAATGATCAGTGTAACGCTGTGTTAACTGCCAACAAAGGAAGAGAAGATGAGCTTCATAAACAAATTGACAGATTGAGGACACAACTCAAAATCAAGGATGAAAAAGCTTCAATGGAATCATCCTGGCGGTATGTAAACGATCGGAAGTTACGAAAAACCCTGTCAGCATTGGAGGAGTTCAAGATAAGGGAAGAATTGAAGAAACCGAGACTTGAAGATGCCTTCGGAGAGGATTCTTGAGAAGATTACGCTCAAAGCTTGAAAGACGTTATCCGTAGAAGAGACTTGCTCATACAGACGTTGGTTGCAAGGCCTGACCATCCGGACACAAAGAAGTTGTTAAAGGAATTTCAGACTCATTACAATGGCTGAAGAGAGTTATTTGATACAGCTTTCCTTTATTTTTTCTTCATTTTGTTCTTATCTTGTATTATGGCCATCACCAGACTTGTTGAATGGGGTCGTAGGATTATTTGTAGTTGTATCTCTTGACAATGTTTTGTGTACGCTAACTTCTGTTCTCATTTTATTTATGAGAAAAGATTTGTGATTCTATCTTGTTAGTTCCATAATTCTATGATTGGCTAAATTTTGGTTAAACATGATTCTACACTGATGTTAAGTAAGATGTTATAACATCTTCATTAACTGTTATGACAGTGCTACTGTCATGTGTTTCAAACAAGATGTCGAGACAGATGTCATGACATCCTTGTCTAGTATAGCAGGTGCTGCTATTTTATATCTCTTGACAGAGGTTTTTTGGTTTGATGAGATCCTCTTGGATATACCTCATCATTATGCGCATGTCAAAGAGATTTATTAGGAACAAAGTGCATATTTAATTGGATTTCATAAAAAGGATCTTTAAGACTTTTTAGGAAACTATAAAATATTTGTTTCTATTTATATGAAGAAGATTCTGCAGAAGATTTACAATGAGAAGATTTGGAATTGGATTTGATTGGTAGGCATTTTGGTAAAACTAGGTGTAATCACAAGATGTCCTACAGGATGTCGTGACATCTGTCTGTCAGGATCAGCAGGTTGCTTCCATATCTTTTTGTGCAAGCTTGCTGCACTATTCTGGTGTAGAACCTGCATGTTTTTGGTGGTTTTCTAAAGGCGTTTCTAATACACTTATTATGGATCAGATTTGATTTGATATGAAGTTATTATCAGAAGATTGGAAGAATGATATGATTAGATTTGATTGATCAAATCAAATCTGTTGCAGTTTATGAAGATTGAAATCTTCTCTTCATGCTATTACTTTTGGCACATCCCAAGCCCATTATCATTTCTATTTAAAGAGGCGAAAACCCTAGCTTAAGACAAGCATCCACAACAAGAAGATATTGGGTGCAAAATAAGGGTTTAGGATTTTGAGAGTCTCTTGTGTGTGTGACTTTGTAAGTCACCCTTTGTATCTTTTGATGCATCGTGGTAGACATATTTATGTGTTGGTTTTGTGAGCCATTCACTCATTGATTAATATGTGAATTGGACTAGGTTGTTAATTGTAATTTTTCCACTCAAAGCTTGTAAGCAAGAGTGTATTGTCCTTGATTGAAGCTGTTAAGCAAGATCAAGTATTGTCTTTGAAGAGTGTCTTCTAAAGCTTATTCATTTGTTGTTATCACTGCTGTGATTGAAGGGAGTGAGAGGGGTCTCATATCTAGGAGTGTCCTAGGTAGAAGTTGCACTGGGTAGGGATTAAGTGAGGGGTTGTAAACTAGGAGTTTAGCTCTGAATTGATACTACTGATAGTGGATTTCCTTCCTGGCTTGGTAGCCCCTAGATGTAGGTGATGTTGCACCAAACTGGGTTAACAATTCATTGTGTTATTTATCTTTCTGCATTTAATATTCTGCTCAATTTAAATGGTTAGATAAATTGTTATGTCAATCTACAAATGTTACAACAAATGTCATGACACTGGTAATTTTTAAAGTTGTTCAAAATGCTCGTGTTCTGTCCTTGTTCTGTTTTAGCAGAGATCTATGTTCTTAACATCTCTTTGGACATCTGAGATCTGCATACCAGAATTTCATATCTTTCTCCTGTTTTTCTATTTGTTCGTGGAATTAGAATCAAGGGGAAGATCTCCCTGAATCATGTATACATGCTTGAATTTTTGCATTCTCATTCTTATTTGCATAACAGGTGTTCTTGGGGCCTTCAATCTTATCTCTGCATGGTTTTCTCCAACAGTCTATAGGATAGCAAATCCAGTCTTCCACAGGTACTCTATAAGATGGAATCAACGAAGAGTCATGGACCAGGTACAACAAGAGCTACAGGAGTTCAGATACAGGATGACGCAATTTATGGAAATGATGCAAGGGGTAGCCAACGGGCAAGAACAATTGAGAACTTTGGTCCAATCGCTGATAGCACGGGTGGATGGCAGTGGTGTTTTGCATGGAGGAACTACTGTTATTCCTCCTGCCGTTGATGGTAGCATTCCTCAGGCCAACATAGTTCCAACTGTTATTAACCCTCCGGGCGGAGGTCACCAGGGAGGAGTCCATATAAGCGGCGTTGGAGGCGGTGTAGGTGCTGCACACGGAGCTGCAGGTCCTCACTGGGAAGAAGATGATCAAGATTATGTATTTTCAATGAGAGACTTGGACATGGGTCTCCCCACAGAAGCCGACAAGAGATTCAAGATGCTTGAAGAGAAAATGAAAAGCCTCGAGAACCAAAATTCTTTGGGACTCAATATGTCGAATTTGGGACTAGTACCAGGGGTCAAAATTCCCCCTAAATTCAAAGTACCAGATTTCGACAAGTACAAAGGGAAGACCTATCCTAGAGTACATCTTAGGGCTTACTTTCAGAAGATGTTAGCCTATTTGGATGACGAGAAGCTTTTAATGCATTTGTTTCAGGACAGTCTGTCAGGTCCTTCTCTAGAATGGTATATGGGCCTGGAAGGGACGCATATAAGGAGCTGGAGAGATTTAGGGGAAGCCTTTGTGTATCACTACCAATACAACAGTCATTTGGCACCTAACAGAGTACAATTGCAGAATTTATCACAGAGAAATAATGAGGGATTCAAGGAGTACGCCCAGAGGTGGCGGGAATTAGCGGCCAGAGTTTAACCCCCGATGGTGGAACACGAATTAATTGACATGTTCATGGCAACCTTGCCAGGAACATACTACGAAAAATTGATTGGATGCATGTCTGTAAGCTTTTCAGACTTAGTAATGGCAGGGGAAAGAGTGGAAAATGGAATAAAGACAGGGAAGATACAAAGTGGAGAGGGGTCTACGTCAGAAGGAATGAGGAAAACATATGGGAACCCGAAGAAAAGGGAAGGAGACATGAATGACGTATCAGCCTACAGAAATAGAGACCGAGTGTAACATCAACATCAGTACCAACCTTAACACCATCATCAACAACAAATTGCTAGTATAACTATTCCGGCTGTACCTCGGCAACCAACTATTGTGCCTCGCTGTTATCAAGACAGAGGAAGGATGGCCAACAGGAAATTTGACACGCCTCCCATGCCTTACTCTCAGTTATTGTAACATTTGTTACAATTGCAACTTATTCAGAGGACTTTGGCGCCGCTTACTGGAACCCCTCCACCAGGCTATGACGCAAATGCTAGGTGTGATTTCCATTCCGGTGCTTCGGGTCATAACATTGATAACTGTAAAGCTTTTAAGCATAAAGTGCAGGATTTGCTTGATTCCAAAGCAATCAATTTCACAAATGAGACCTCAAATGTGAATCAGAATCCTATGCCAAACCATGGGGTGGCTAGAACTAATGCTGTTATCAAGGAGGAAAGGCTAAACATGATAACTAATGTTGCGGAATTGAAGACACCTTTGAGCTATGTGAAAGACAGATTGCTGAATGGTGGTGTTTATCCTGGTTGTTTAGAAGGTTGTACGGAATGTGGTGTGCACTCAGAGGGATGTGTTGAGTTGAGAAACCATATTCAAAATTTGATCGATGAAGGCAGTTTACAATTTGACAGAATAGTAGGGGAAGAAGACATGAAGGAAGTCGATAATGAGCGGAATGAAATTGCAACAATTTCGATCCCACACCGAAAAATCAACATTTCAGTGTCGCCGAGGCCAACTCCTATTATCATTACTACACCAGGACCGTTACCCTATGAAAGCACCAAGGCCATTCCTTAGAACTATGAGGCAAAGGTGTTCTGCAATAGGCACAAGCAAGAGTTGGTGGAAACATCATTCGGAGGTACGTATGTTGACAATATTGTTAGATCAGGAGGCATAACTAGGAGTGGCAGAGTTTTATCTCCACCTGAGACTAATGTGGGAAGGAGTGACAAAGGTAAAGGTAAAGTTGTGGTAGAGAGGGACAATCAACAACAAGGGGAGAAAGACTCCTTGACTAAAGATGCTGAAGTGTTCATGCGACTCATTCGCAAAATTGATTACAAAATTGTAGACCACTTGCATCAGACACCTTCTAAAATCTCGATCCTATCATTGTTGTTATGCTCTGAGTCACATAAAAATTCTCTATTGAGAATTTTGAATACGGCTTATGTACCACAAGAGATTTCTGTTAATCAACTGGAAGGGGTAGTGGCTCACGTTAATGCTGGTAATGGATAGGGCTTTACTGATTTGGATCTTACTTCTTCTCGGAGAAATTACAACCACGCTCTACACATATCCATAGAGTGTAGAGGAGTTGTTCTGTCTCATGTGCTAGTTGATACGGGATCATCACTCAATGTATTGCCGAAGAAAGCGATGATGAAGCTAGACACTCAAGGTTTGATTTGTACTCCAAGTGATCTGGTAGTAAGGGCATTTGATGGGACCAGGAGGTCAGTATTTGGTGAAGTCACGTTGCCGATTCAGGTGGGTCCAGAGATCTTTGATGCAATATTCTATATCATGGATATCCAGCCTGCTTATAGCTGTTTAGTCGGCCGACCATAGATACACTTTGCTGGGGCAGCCACCTCGACTTTGCACCAGAAATTGAAGTATATGATGGAGGGGAAGATTGTTATAGTCTGTGGAGAGGAAGATATTATAATCAACCATCTGTCATCTTTCAAGTATGTGGAAGTGGATAGTGAGATTCATGAGACGTTGTGTCAGGCTTTTGAAGCAGTGCATATTCAGGAGAGGCTTCCTATTGAAGATAAAATTCCAAATATTTTGATGTCCTCGTTTAAAGAGGCCCGTGCTATTGTAGATTCCAGTTCTTCGCAGAAGTGGAGCCAAGTTCTCAATGTTCCTAATAAGCAAGACAAGTTTGGCCTGAGGTATAGCCCATCTTCTTCTCAAAGTGCTCCAAAGTACAAAGGACCCGTTCAGTTCACCAGTGGTGGGGTTATTTTAGATAGGATTAATGTTGTTGAGGATGATGAAGGAGATAGAGATTGCGATATGGATGCTTGGATTCATCCATGTGTTCCCGGACAGAAACTTTGCAACTGGAATGTGGAGGAAATCGTCCAAGCCACTTTAGAAGAGTAATTTCCATTGTTTTTTTATTATGTCTGGTCCTACGTTCTGCCTGAGACGTAGTGTCTTTTTCCTTGTAGGGCCCCTTGGTTTATTTTCAACTTTTTATCATGAATGAAAGGCGTTCTTTTTGCATTCAAATATTTTGATCCTTGTTTTTCTTCTTATATTTTTTAACAAGAACAAAAAAATGGCAATGTGTTTGTGTCTGTTTGCATATCATAATACGCATAAAACATCAATCATGCAGGTTTCACATCTCAGATACCATCGATTCAGATTTGGCTATGACTCGATATGATTTCGAAAATCCTATTTATCAAGCCGAAGAAGAGACTGATGAAGATTGTGACCTACTTGAAGAATTGGCCAGAATTTTGAGACAGGAGGAAAAAGTTATTTTGCCTCATCAGGAGGATGTTGAAGTCGTCAACCTGGGCACTGAATACGACAAGAAAGAAGTCAGAGTCGGGGCTGCATTGGAAGATGATGTCAAGAGAAGATTGGTAGAAATGCTCTGTGAGTACATAGATGTCTTCGCTTGGTCGTATGAAGATATGTCAGGGTTGGATACTGATATAGTGATGCACCGTCTACCTCTTCAAGAAGAATATCCGCCTGTGAAGCAAAAGTTAAGAAGAAGCAGACCTGATATGGCAGTCAAGATCAAAGAAAAAGTCCAGAAGCAATTGGATGTTGGTTTTCTTATCGTCACGAATTATCCTCCATGGGTCGCTAATATTGTTCCTGTGCCTAAGAAAGATGGGAAGGTCATGATGTGCGTCGATTATCGAGATCTAAATAGAGAGAGCCCAAAAGATGATTTCCCGCTCCCCACATTGATTTTTTAGTTGATAATACTGCTCAATACTCTGTGTTTTCCTTCATGGATGGCTTCTCTGGGTATAACCAAATAAAAATGGCCCCAGAGGACATGGAGAAAACTACTTTTATTACGCTATGGTGGACCTTTTGCTACAAAGTTATGCCTTTCAGATTGAAGAATGTAGGGGCAACCTATCATTGAACAATGGTGACTCTCTTTTATGATATGATTCATCATGAGATCGAGGTATATGTTGATGACATGATTGCAAAGTCACAGATAGAAGAAGGGCATCTGGTCAATCTTCTCAAGTTGTTTGAAAGGTTAAGGAAGTTCAAATTGAGGTTGAATCCTAACAAATGCACCTTTGGGGTGAGATCTAGGAAGTTGCTGGGTTTTATTGTCAGTGAAAGAGGAATTGAGGTCGATCCTGCAAAGATAAAAGCTATTCAAGAGATGTCTAAGCCGAGACCAGAGAAAGAAGTCTGTGGTTTCCTCGAAAAATTAAATTACATCGCGAGGTTTATATCGCACCTTACAACTACTTGTGAGCCTATTTTCAAGCTGTTGAGAAAGGATCAATCGATTGTTTGGAATGAAAATTGTCAGAAGGCTTTCGAGAAGATAAAAGAGTATTTACAGGAACCTCTAATATTGATGCCTTCAGTTGTAGGAAGACCTTTGATTATGTATTTGACGGTTCTTAAGAATTTGATGGGTTATGTGCTCGGTCAACACGACGAGACAGACAGAAAAGAGCACACTATCTACTACTTGAGTAAAAAGTTCACAGAGTGTAAGTCAAGATACTCGATGCTAGAGAAGACATGTTGCGCACTCGCTTGGGCAGCCAAATGCCTAAGGCAATACATGTTAAATCATACAACCATGTTGATTTCGAAGATGGATCCGATCAAGTATGTTTTTGAAAAGAAGGCACTTTCCAAGAGAATTGCTAGATGGCAGATGGTTCTGACAGAGTACAACATTTAATATGTTTCTCAAAAAGCCATCAAAGAGAGTGTTCTGTCAAAATATCTTGCAGAACAACCAATTGAGGATTATCAGCCAATGAGGTTTGCGTTTCCCGACGAAGACATAATTTTTTGAAGATGAAGGACTGTGATGAGCCTCAACCAGACGAGGGTCTCGAAATTAGGTCTCAGTGGAAGTTGGTTTTTGACGGTGCTGTTAACTCATACGGCAACGGGATTGTGGAAATTATTACAACTCCTCACGATTCTCACATACCGTTCACTGCTCGATTAACGTTCGCCTGCACCAACAATGAAGCTGAATATGAAGCATGCATCATGAGTATAGAAGAAGCTATTGATTTGAGAATCAAGAATCTTGATGTGTATGGTGATTCGACTTTAGTCGTCAATCAGATCAAAGGAGAGTGGGAAACCTGTCAAGCCAACCTGGTGTCTTATATGAACTATGCAAGAAGATTGCTGCCTTTCTTTGACAGGGTTGAATTTCATCATGTACCGAGGGCTGACAATTAGATGGAGGACGCCTTGGAAACGTTATCATCAATGTATAAATTGAACTACTGGAATGAAGCTTCAATGATCACTATCATGCGCCTCGATAGGCCAGCTTTTATATTTTCAGTAGAAGAAGTGCCTGATGGGAAGACTTGGTATTTTGACATCAGAAATTTCCTCAAGACTCAAGTGTATCCGCTCGGGGCATCAAGTAGAGATGAGAAAACTCTGAGGAGGCTGTCGGGAAACTTTTACTTGAACAAGGATGATGTGCTATACAAAAGAAATTTTGACCTGGTATTGTTGCGTTGTATGGATGAAAATGAAGCAAGTTTGCTGATGGAGGAGGTCCTCGAAGGTTCTTTTGATACTCATGCTGGAGGACATGCAATGTCTAGAAAACTATTGAGAGCAGGGTATTACTGGATGACCATGGAGTCCGACTGTTTTAAGTATGCCAGGAAATGCCATAAGTGTCAAATTTATGCTGACAAAATGCATGTACCACCGAGTCTTCTAAATGTATTGACGTCTCCTTGGCCCTTTGCAATGTGGGGCATCGACATGATTGACAAGATTGAACCGACCACCTCCAATGGGCATCGCTTTATCTTGGTGGAAATTGATTATTTCACCAAGTGGGTAGAGGCATCTTCCTTCGCCAACGTGACCAGACAAGTAGTTGCTTGTTTTATAAAGAAAGACATCATCTGTCGATATGGAGTGCCAGAACGAATCATCACTGACAATGGTTCGAATTTGAACTATAAGATGATGAAAGAATTGTGCCAGAATTTAAAAATTGAATACCACAACTCTTCTCTGTATCGTCCAAAGATGAATGGTGCTGTTGAGGCAGCCAATAAGAGTATCAAGAAGATCGTGCAGAAAATGGTGGTGACTTACAAAGATTGGCATGAGATGTTGCCCTTTTCTTTACATGGTTATCGTACTTCAGTGCATACGTCGATTGGGGCAACCCCTTTCTCGTTTGTGTATGGTATGGAAGTTGTCCTACCATTAGAAGTCAAGATTCCTTCTCTAAGATTATTGTCTGATGTAAATATTGATGAAGCAGAATGGGTAAAGGCTTGGTTAAATAAACTTAGTCTGATTGATGAAAAGAGATTGGCAGCTATTGCCCATGGCCGGCTGTATAAGAGTAGAATGAATAAGGCATTCGATCAGAAGGTGCGCCCTCGGCATTTCCAGGTGGCGACTTGGTGTTGAAAAGGATCCTCCCTCCACAAACAGATCACATGGGCAAATGAACTCCAAATTATGAAGGTCCTTATATAGTAAGGAAGGTTTTCTCTGGAGGAGCCTTATTACTATCGACCATGGATGGTGAAGATTTTATGTCCCCTGTGAATGCAGACATAGTCAAAAAATACTTTGCTTAAAAAAGAGACCCGCTGGACATAAAAAGAAAGTCCAGGCAAAAATGGGGCATCCCGGCGAACCAGAAAAAGAATAGGTTTGAGAAAAAATTAGGGATAAAAGAAAAATGAATAAACCCGCAAAGTTGAAAACCAGAGAAGGCAAATTCGGAAAAAATAGGTATCTCGGTGGATTGAAAACCCGCAAGGGAGATTCAGGCAAAGGTTAGGGATTTTAAAGCAAACGACTACAGTCCACGTCTGACCTGTGGACACAGTTAGATTCTTGGGGATATCGAGGGTTGATAAATCAGTCTCTTTGTAGGGCATAGCATTGGCGAAGCATAGAAGACATGCGGGTCATATCTGAATCAACACATGGTGGTTGTCTGTTTCCACATTGCCGACATTTGTATATGTTTTTCATCTGTACTTTTTGCGCAATTTTCTCTTTTCAGGAGTTGCATTCGTTGTAATTTACCTATTTACAGGCCCTTATAATCAATGAAGTGTTTTTCACAAAGAGCTTTCCCTTTATTGTTTTTGTTTTTACTGTTTTGTTTGCGAAAAGACGTCTGATATTTTTGATAAACTTTACATACAAAAACTTTGGGGCTTTGCTAATCATATTTAAAAATGATGACTTATTTGAATGATGTCATGGATGGTGACCGAAATAGCCCTTGTTGCATACAGGACATGCTATTTGTTTGTCATTTACAGGGTTCCCTTCACCAGGTACTGTTTCCAAATCAGAAGTATCTCACCAACCGTGATGTGCACTTATCCCCAGCAAAGTAAGATTGGGTTTGTTCCCCAGCAGCAGGGTACGCTCGGCGTTGTTCCTCGACAGGATCTATATTACCGACTTCTCTCCCCAAGTAGAGATTAATGTTGATTCCCTCGACGAGTAAATCAGAAATGGTAGACATCCGCAGCAGAGTCCAATAGTCATTGGTATCCTTGGAAGTAAGATCTTTGGGACAACTTCCCGACGGATGTTACTCTCAATTCCCAGCAGAATGGAATTATCCCCATAAGAGTTCTATTCAGGAAGGTCGTTCAGGGCATATTTCTTCAATAAGTTTGCGTATCGTTTCTCTCGGCACCTCTCTTGGTGGTGCCCCTCTGCATTTGCATTTTGCATAGTATCCTCCCAAACGTGTAACATTTCCATTTCGTATGGAGCATTACGCCATATTCAAACATATGCATGCGAAGCATAAGCCATGTTTGATACTTTTGTTGCCATACATCTCTCCAGCAGATAACGACATAATTCATGAAATTTTGCAGTACCTGACCCCAACAAAATCATGTTCTCATCTTGCTTTTTCTCCCCCAACAGATTTTGCTTGTTTAAGTTTCTCTTTCCCCATCAGATTTCTCTTTTCAGGTTGTAAATTGGTCGATTCTACTTCCTGCCTTTCCTGAATGTTATCCTGACTTTTGGTTGGTAGTCCGTCGTTTCTCGGATGTTATCCCGACTTTTTCTTGGTAGTCCGTCGTTTTGTGGATGTTATCCCGAATTTTGGTTGGTAGTCCGTCGTTTTGTGGATGTTATCCCAACTTTTGGTTGGTAGTCCTCTTTTGCCCCCCTGCGGAGTTGTCATCCCGACTTTTGGTTGGTAGTCTCCTTTCTTGGTGATCCTGACTTTTGGTTAGTAACCTTTATCCCGACTTTTGGTTGGTAGATCTTCTTTCATTCCCCGTGGAGTCGTTATCCCTACTTTTGGTTGGTAGACCTCATTTTCGGGTTTGCATCCAGTAGACGTCCTGGTGATCCCGACTTTTGGTTGGTAGCTATCTGTTTATTTACAATTCCGACTTTTGGTTGGTAATATTTTCTTGGCGATCCTAACTTTTGGTTAGCATCCTCTTCCTCGTAACTTTTGTACATAGCTCTCTAGTGATTCTGACTTTTGGTTAGTAGCCATTGTTATCTTTTTGATCGGTTATCGTGTCAGTCATCCCAACTTTTGGTTGGCGCCCACTACTTTTAAGTCCACCTTCAGCTGAAAACCTCTTTGCTCTATGCATCCATGCAGTGTGCGAATTTTTAGGTTCTTTTTGTATTCAATCACCTTTTACCTTGAATGTTTAAAGGCGATTGCTCTTCATACCTTCAGGTCCAAGTCGATTGAGTAGGGGTAGCTGTTGCACCCCAAAATTTGCCCTCCCTTTTTTAGCCTTAACTGACTTTTGTTTCGCATTTCATTTGCATAATCATTATCATATTTTGCATTAGTCTTCAAAGACATGAGATCAGGAGTCTTCTCTAAATCAAATCACCAGGTATCAGGCTTACTTTCTTCAAGAGTTGTCAAACATCCGGGGCCTAGGGTTTCATCACCTCCTTGGTTTGAAGATGTTGGCAAGCTTATGTTTAATTAGATCAAGGTTAGGGTTTGCCTTTCATCATGGATCAGGTTTACCAAGGATGATGGCATAACTTCAAGTCAGGTTATCAAGCAGTGGTTCATGTGAGGTTTAGTCCAGAAATTTAGGATCATCATGATCATCAGTTTAATTTGTGCCCCTTTGTGGGTTTATTTTTTTGGGGAATTAGATCGACAAATTCAAAGGTATTCAGGATTCTCTTGATCGGAGATTCAGAGGCTGACTCATTTAGATGGTTGTTGTTGCTGTTGTAAATTGTTCAGTGGCTGTTATATGCACTTAATCGGATATTGTGGAAAGTTCAGAATTGGTGTAATGTGGTTATACATTATCCATCTTAAACCATTTTATCATTTCGAGTCCATTTCTCTTTATCCATCATTGTCCTTATTATCTCCATAATCCATATTAAACCCATTTTTTCTTTCTCGACATCCATTGTCCATCTTAAAACCATCTTACCATTTTCTACCTTCAATTAACCATTTTTTTGTTTCATTTTATATTTTTTCTCATCTAATTTCATATTCGGATCATGTTCAAATCCATATAAACCATTCTAACCATCCTCAAGAGCAATCTTTTCCTTGGCTGCCAGAACAAGCGATTGCAACCAAATATCGACGAAGCTCCAAATTATCGCCAGGCTGATTCTTTAGATGTTCATGTTGATGCGATTTCAACAATGGATGGAATAAAAAATCTTCTTAAGTACATTGGTGCTCAATCAGAAAAGGAGAAAATTCATGTTATTTGGTTTAGCCTTCATGAAGAACAGTTTGCGAACATTAGTGGATGCCGCTTTGTTTTGCGTAGAGACCATTCTCCAATCTAGAGTATACGGGAATTAATAGGGAAAATAGTTGAACAAGTGGAAGGATGTTTTGTTAATTATGGACTTGTTTCAGTAACTGATAAAGATCAAGGAATTTTGGTTCAAAATGCTTGCAAACGGATGTGCATAGAGACAATTTTCAATTGGCAATTAGGGTGGTCATTACACTTTTGAGTTATCTAAATTGAATTGAAGCTGCTGAAATTCCAAGAAACAACTCAACTGATACAATTTCTTAATGTTTGACTAAATACCCAAATCACATGCCTAGCTTTGAGGAGGAAATTCGATGGGGAAATTACAAAAATTGCACATCAGAATAGGAAAGGGACCACACAGTATAACTGAAAAAGTGCATCACAGAAATCACATGGCAGTAAAATTACAAATTACTCAAAATTAGCTCACAACAGAATATAACATAAATCCATAACAAACTTGTTTTACACAATTCTAACAGAACTTCACAATACAAAACCAATTAGACAGCTCACTATCCTAACAAAATTTTTGCCTACAATCACTACCCTGTTACAAGTTGTACCAACTGCCCCACCTCAAGATTATGGCCACATGGCCTAGCTGCGAAATTGTATGAATATTTATACAGACACCAGCCCACGCCAGGAAAAACCACTACAACAAAATGCCCAACATCACGCTACCAGCTGCACATGCCTCAAACATTGATAAGACAGATTATGGAAATGAAGAAAATAGATGACATATGTATCAAAATTCCAATCTTCAAGCTCAGCTGCATAAGCCAACAAAAGTACTGTCAGAAAAATGAAGACAATAAAACGAGTAGAATCATCAAAATAGAGACACTTTTCAAAACATGAAAAAAGGCCATTAACAGACTTGCTGAAAATGTAATTTCTTCAAAAGATGCTCAAATTCACAAAACTCTAATTTACCCTAATTCAATATACACAAACTGTCACGCACCGAAAGCTTTGAAGAACCCTAATACATTGGCTGCGATGCCCCACACTTTCACAAAAGCTCTAAAACAATCTTGAGACTTAGGGTTCAATATTAGAACCCAAATCCCTCAAAGTTCTATCTCCATTCACCAGTACCTGCAAAGAAGAAAAGGGAGAGGATTAAAAAAGAAGCAGAATAAAGAATTGAAAAAAAATAGAAAGAGAAGGGAGTGGAAGCATCTTAAGTGGTCACGACAAGGAAGGTAATGGCACTTAACTTTCATTTCGTGTGTGGTTGTTATAGATACATTTTTATTTGGTTTTATTTGATTGTTTAGGGTATTTTTGGGTGTTTTCGAAAAACTTTAGGGTTAAGGTTCTTACACATTAAAGGGGGTTTGGGTGTTTCTGGGTTCGAGGTTGAGGCTGGAACAGGTTAGGTTTATTCAAAGAACCCTGGGTTCTTAGGGTTCATAAGGAACCCATATGCACATGTTGAATTTTTGAGGGAGAGTGTTCGAGAGAGGAGAGAGTGATTTTGTGAGAGGGTTATTTTGAGAGGGTGAGTTCAGAAGATATTATGAGAGAGGGTGAGTAAATAGAGAGAAGAGAGAAAGTTGCATGGAGAAGAGAGAAAGTAGGTTGGGAAGAGAAAGAGATTCGTTGGAAAGAAGAAGAGATGTGTGGGAAAGAGAGATAGTTTCGTTGGAAAGAGAAAGGTATCGTTGAGCTGTCGTTGGGAGAGGGAAGGTTGAAGACACGTGGATGGTTGGCATGCCTCCACTTCTCATCACCGGTGACGCGTGTCACCAAATCTGTTTTTGATCCATCATCTGGTGTGACTCACCCTTGCATGGTCCACCGTATTCCTTCTTGTTTGAAGCGTAGATCTCGTATCCCTTGAGATCTGACACTCGTGAGGCGAGGTCCACGGTGGGGTCTCGTTGGACCCCCTGTATCTGATCCCGATGAGTACAACGGACGTGAGGGGTGCTCATACCTTCCCATTGCGTAACTAACTCCTGAACCCAAGATTTGGTTGAAATAACCTTGTCTTTCCCATTCTTTTTAGGTTTTCTTCGATCGTTTCCTTTCCCTCTCTTTGGGATAAATAATGTTCGGTGGCGACTCTTCTGATTGTTTCCGCCGACCCTTTTTCGCAGTTGCGACACTCACCCAGGGTTAATATAGCCATTTTTTGGAATGCTTCTGAGTGTATGTTGTTGACAAAATATATATGTTGAGTGTGTTTGATGGAAATGATGATTTATATAACTATATTTATGGATGGGGAAAAGTATTCACGTGAAATAATTTTGCATATAGCCTACAACTAATATGCCATACCCAATGGCGCATGGGTTATTTTTTGTGAGCATGCGCAAATCAAAGTGGCTACTCCTAGAGCCATGCATGCAAAGTCACGTGGTTGAGTGGTGTTGCACCCCAAAATTTGCCCAACCTTTTTCTTTAACTTGCTTTTGTTTCACTGCATTCATATAGCCTTAGCATTGCATTCATAGCATTAGCATTTGCATACCATCATCCATTTGCAGGGGATCAAGGGGGTGTGCTCATCAAGAAAAAGTTATCCAAGTTTTAATCCTAATCAAGGGGTTATATTCAAGCTATTCAAGAGCTTATCACCATCAGAAAAGTTATGAGATGTATGTGGTGCACCTCCTATCTTGTAGGCCATGAAAAGATCACCAGATGATTGTAAGTCCATGGATATGGGTATGAAGCATTTTGGGAGCTCATAAGAGGTCTGGAGAGTCATTATGGAGCTTATTTAAGTCATTATGCAAAGTGCAAGAGGCCACAGCCAAAGTTGGTACAACTAGGGTTTTCACCTGGTCAACCCTCAGTCAACTGTGAGTCTTAAGGAGATTAAGACTCAATTCTAAGCAACTATGATCATGGAAGGATGTGAGATCATTTCAAGATCAATTCATCAATATTCAAGAGTGTGAGAAGTTATTGAACTAGGGTTTCTAAGCTTGACAGTGTAAAATCCCCTATTTCAATGCCTAACTTCAAGACCACATAACTCAAGATACAAGTCTCATCTAATCTTGATATCCACATGAGACTTGTAGAGCATGTTCATGCCTTTAATTTGAGTATTAGAAGTCATTCATTGGATTTCTAGAACTCAAGTTGCGAGGTAGACAAGTTACAGGTCATCAGATGAATCTGATTTTGGTACTTGAAAGTCAAACAACTTCCAGGACATTTTTGAGCTAGAATAATGTTTCTCCTCAACCCTTGGCCAACATGAATGTTGTTCCTCATGATCTTAGCTTTCCAAAGAGTACTAGAAGTCTTTCATCTGATTTGTAGAACTCAAGTTATGGGGGTTACAAGTCAGGGGTATTTTGGGAAAGTAAGATTACAGGTCATTTTCATTACAGGTCAAGTTCACCACTTTGCATACCTCAAATGAAAATCTTGCCAACTCAAAAGTTGCTCCAAATGGTAGTATTTGGTCAATCAAACTTCAAGGGATCATTGGTATGGTTTGGATAGGAAAATGTATGGAGAAAAATTCATGAAAGGAAGCTTGAAAAGGGCTAGTTTGGATCAGACACATTTTTAACCAATTCATGTCATGTTGGTACCTTTTTTGAGTGCAAACAATGTTTTAAACAATTCTCGCGTGGCCATTTCAAGCAGCAAAACGCTGCGTTTTCCTCACACATGAAGTGCTGAGTTTTAACTCAGCTGGGCCCAATGCATATGCGCTAATCCAACCCCCCAGCGCACGGCCCATAGTGAACATAGCGTAGGAAATTACTTCAGCACCCCCCTGGCTGTTTCCATTTTAGTTCATTTTTCTTTTGTTTATATTAATACTTGTTTAGTTTTAATTCAGAAAAAATATTAAATTGCTTCATAAAATCATGAGAAAAATCATGTGAGTTGTTTAACATGTCTAGAATATTTTCATATTTTTTAATTTCAGTTTTCATGCATTTTTCAATTAATTTCATATTTTTCCATTTTAATGTGTTTTTAAAAGTTGAGAAATTACATGTTGTGCTTTATGATTTTATTTCTCTTTCAATAATTCATATTAGTCTCTGATTTTTTGCGTGGTGAATGTTGACACATTGTAGGATAGTGTAGTATTTTTATTGCATTTGAATAGGTTTTGAGATGGATTTTTATAGCCAGCCCCATGTGAATCCCCCATAGCATACATCTTGGTTTAACCTCTAGTTAGTATACTTAGACTAATAGTTTGGACTTGAAACTTTATCCATAGACTCCTAACACATTTAGGATCATTTAAGATTTTTATCAAGATTTTAGGACCTGATTTCCTATTTTTCCCATATTTTACTTTCTGACCAAAGTTTGTGTGTTCATGATTGCACCTTCTCATAGTTTGGCCTAATAAATGAACTTTTAGCCAACTTTAAGCACCCAATCTTCCCATTGACCCTTAGTACATAGGTTGACACCCTTATAGGTTTATTTTCAAGCCATTAGGATACCTTTAAGTTCCCTTAGGATGACTTCTTTTAGAGCTAAAACATTTAAGGTTTCTTTAGTGCTTTTGGTGATGATTCTTTCCCTTATGTGATTTCTTCCATGGGCTTTGCCCTACCCTCTTTCTCCAAGTCTTGAAGAGGAGCCCTCCTGGGAGAGCCTAATCCTTCCTTTGGTTGGATTCTGTGCATTCCTCAGGAGGTTGAGCCTTGAATTGACATTCACTAGTATAGTACATTCCTTTGGTTTGTACTATCTTTCCCTTCAAAGGCTTGATGAGGAGCCTTCCTGGGAGAGCCTAATCCTTCCTTTGGTTGGATTCTGTGCATTCCTCAGGAGGTTGAGCCTTGGATTAACATTCTTGGCATGGTATATTCCCTTGGTTTATATATTGTCATCCATCTCCAAGTCCTGTCCTTAGGATCCCTCTTGGGAGAGCCTAATCCTTCCCTTGGTTGGATTCTGTGCATTCCTCAATAGGTTGAGCCTGAGGTGGACACTCTGTGTTGATACACTATAATCAGTTACCCTTATATTGATATCTAGGACCAATACCCAATTTTTTGTCCTATTGACATAGGATCCCTCTTGGGAGAGCCTAATCCTTCCCTTGGTTGGATTCTGTGCATTCCTCAAGAGGTTGAACCCATGATGGACTCTGGTGTTGATACACCTCCAACCTGATGTAGCCTGGGATGACTTCCCTGTTTCTCATTTTGGTTTCTCTCCCTTGTTTGAATTGCTTGATGCATTAGAATAAGATCATATTTAGATTACTTTAAGCTAGGAGAATGACTGCTTAGAGGTTGAGTGGGTCTCCCTCTGCTTGTTTGCATTAAGGGTTGAGGTGATCCTCCCCTTGCTTGTATGTTGTTTTCTTTCTATCTGTGTGTATGCATTAGAGGTTGAGTGGGTCTCCCTATGCTTGTATTGCTGCATTGCAGGTGCATCTTTGCTGTATTCTTCTCTTTATCTGTTTACTGTTTAGTTGATGCTTTATCTGTTGTCTGTATCCCATTGACATGATCCCCTAGGCGTCTCACTTCCTTTGATAAGGGAGTGATGATTAGAACTTTAGGTTGAAACCTATGCATGATAACTTCTAGTAGTTCCCTATTTCAAACCTCAACCATAGGATGAATCCTTGGCATGACAACATTAGGGCTTGACAGTTCCCCCTTAGAGTTCATTCTCTTCTCTCTCTAAAACAACAGTAAAAAACGTAATAAAAGGCAAGTTAGTACAAGCGCGTTACGAGCCTTAAGCTACTTGGGTAATGATAATTGAGAGGCCTCCTCTCAATCATCTAAAGTGTTTAGTATGCGTCCTTTGGACGATATGCGACGCATTCGTTCCCAGGTCATCGTCTCTAGAGCTGTACGGACTACAGACAACCATAAAAAACACTTCTTCTGTAAAAGACAGAAAACAAACTTCAAACCTTTTTGCCCCGTGGGCCCATAAGTCAAAGGAAAGCTTTTTTGAAGAAAAGAGTGTCGTTAACTCCCAGTTCTACCGTAAACGGTAACACACGAGTCTCTGACGAGTGAGCTGCATACACCAAACTGCTGGAATTGTTTGTTAACCCTACTCGAAAAATAGATGAATCTGAAGCCCCGTAATCCGTATTATCCCAAACTACGTAAGCTCTGATCTCTCATATCTGTTGGGAGTACGTAGGCACAATACTGACGTATTGGCGAGCCACCTTCCCCCATCTGTTACCCGTAGTTAGCCGAACTACGTTGACTCTGATTTCTCATTCTCTGATGAGAATACGTAGGCATAAAGCGCAACGCTTTGCCGAGTCATTTTCTTTTCTTTTTAGACCAACCTTGATAGGTAGATAGATAAAACCAAACCGTCAGATAAACACAACAAGCGTGGATCCCATCGAGTACGATGGACGTGAGGGGTGCTAATACCTTCCCCTTGCGTAACCGACTCCCAAACCCAGACATGATTGCGATGACCTTGTCTTATACCTTTTCGTCAAGTTTTTTCGATCGTTTCCTTTCCCATTCTGAGGGATAAATAACGAAAGGTGGCAACTCTTCTGTTTTGCCGACACCTTATTTTCGCGGTAGCGATAAGTGGCAGGCTATGGATGCTAGACTTAGGGTGGCATGCATGCAAACACATGACAAGCCATTGCATATGACGCATATGTGAAGGAAATAAAGCATGTGCCATCCCCTATGGCGCATGGGTAATTTTTTGTCACCCTAGATGAATTCTATTTAAGTGCATTTTTATTTGTTTTAGAACCAACTCACACTACATTATCACCTACCAGTACAATAAAATACATTGCATTTCACAAAAATGGCTCCTTCACCACAATACATGATCAACACTCGCATCAATGGTGAGACATTTGAATGTGACTTATCTGATTTTAATTTTTGTAATATCAGTGTTACTTGGTTTACAATAAATAGACGATTAGAATTTTTATATTTGAAAGAGAGAGTAGAAAATAAGTTGCACTGTGGTTCGGTGGCACAAGTCATCTACAAAAGTCCAGTTATTTTTGCCAACCACCAAGTCAAGGTTTTTTAAGCTAAAGGTATGAGATGATGAAGATGTTCAAAATATTTTTCTCATTCATGAACATTCCATGTTCAATGATATTGAGTTATATATTTTACTACAACAATATTAGTTGTCTCAGATCATTGATTCGTCACAAGTGCTTTGTGAAACTGAAAACGATGAACAAGCCGAAGTCGGTGTTATTGACGAGGAAGAAGAAGAATATGGTATATTTGTTGATCATATGGTGAATGATGACATTGTCGACCACGGGTGTAACACCCTTTTCTACCCCACAAATATAACGGCAAATCAATCATTTTTGTCAGAGTAAAATATTAAACGCAATAAAATCATCTCAAAAGGGCGCACATTTCTCAAAAATTCAAATATAGTCAATGCTCCATAAACAACAGGTTTTCCCAAAATTACTCAAAAATTGCTCAAAAGACAGCGGAACTCAAAAGGGCATTAGTCCAAAGTTTTCCTTACGCCGCAAGGCAATCAACATAACCAAAAACTCAATAAAATAATGTTTGACTCAAAGACCCCAACCCGATGTTACACTATCAGAGCAAGACCCTCTAAGTCAACCACAATGGCCAACGAACCAAAAACTTCAAAATTCCTCGACGGATCCACGACTAAATCTGGTCATCTGC
Organism: Lathyrus sativus; assembly: GCA_963859935.3. Classification (NCBI taxonomy): domain Eukaryota; kingdom Viridiplantae; phylum Streptophyta; class Magnoliopsida; order Fabales; family Fabaceae; genus Lathyrus; species Lathyrus sativus. The sequence goes on from OZ012739.1 coordinate 613,023,572, forward strand.
ACGTTACCCAAGTGGAGGCAACATTCAAATAGGCAGGGTGAGTAAAACGATTCATAATAATCAATACATGAATCAATATATAAAATGGCGTCATTTTCATATTCAAAATAATCAAAATCATCAAGGAACATCAAAGGCCACAACATTATAAATTACACCAAAATGTCACATAAATGCAAATGCAACAAGACTCATGCATGTGGTACCAATCAATAGAATTCGATGGACATTGGACCATCAACCCTTCATATATCCACAACAGTAGGATCGATTCTACTCGAGAATCGGAGCGCAAAAAAATACCTCACATCCGCACAATAGAACTGAAGCCACAAAAATCAAGGTCCTGAACCGGAGTTCAGATGCATATGAATGCATGATGCACACGTCAATATCATCCTCATAATAAATTCATTAGGTGCATCATGATTCATCAAAATCATCATAATAATTATGTCATCATATAATCATCAAAACTCATGGAAATCAACATCATACAGTCATGTATTAATCTCATAAAAATCACAATTATACTCATGGTAATTCATCAGAGAAATCACAGCATCAAAACATCAAGACAACACTGCACAAGGTCAGAATTCGTGAAACTCGGCTACGTTCGCTAGCAAGTTCGATGTGCGAGTCTGGGGCGAATGTTCGCCGCGCGAAGCATTCTTCGCTGTGCAAACTCGCGATTACAGCAAATCGCTGTTACGCACCAGCACCAAAACCAGACTACAAACCTCTATGATTTCCTTCCCCAATGCCCTAAAAATATCCCTAATTCATTCCTAATGTATTACGGCGATAAAGACACAAAATCTATGACTTATTAGGCCAATCCCGTATCATATTTATGCCTCTAATTCCCACAGTTTCCTTATAACTACCCCACAGTCATTAGAGTTTCTCACAATTCAATTACCCTACAGGGTTGAAACCTCAACAACAGATTTTGGCCACGAAGGCCTACTTTCCCCCAAACCCAAATCAACCTCAAACCTATAAGACCATCAGTTCAAATCCTTATATGGTTAAAACCTCAATAATAGATTTTGGCCACGAAGGCCTAATTTCCTTTATCTCAAATCAGCCTCAAACCCCTTAAACCTTTAAACCAGCTTTAAATACATTGAATCACATATTGAAAACAATGAAGACAATACTCCTCATACCTTAATTTTTCGACTCTAAGCCTTTCTCTTTGATTCTCGGAAACCTTGCGGAGCTTTTGCCTCAATCCTCTTCCTCAGAGCTCTGGCCTCTATTTCTTTCCTTTTCACGGTCTAACAAGAATGAATCCTAATTTCCTCAAAATTCCTTTTTGTTAAACCTAACTTTGGGCCTTAAATTTGGACTTTCCAACTTCACCCTCATTAACTCCTCCTCAAATGTCCACTTTGCCCTTAATTCACTTATATTTATTTAATTTAATAACAATACCAATATATTCATATTATATACTATTATTTAAATAAATAATTCTAAAATCCATAATTCCCAATATTCATACCAATCACCGAAAATCACCGAAAAATGTGAATATTCATATTTAAATAAATTAAATAAGTATTCCAAGAATTTTGGGGTGTTACAACGGGTAAGAGCCATTACCTTTGGGTAATGTGTATTGTCCGCCTTAACACGTGACAAACTTGAACTTGGGTGCATATGAATCATCCTTAAAAATATTTTACAATTTGTATATGCAAACAAAAGGATCTTTAAAAGTGGGAGATAGGCTTTACAGAAAAGAAGACTATGTAAGAGTTGTTAAAAAGTATCACATAGATATTCCAGCTGATTATACTATTGATCACACTAATGAGACGAGGTATAAGATCTTGTGTCATAATGTGGTCTCCATGTTTTGGCTAACATCATCTTACCAAAAGAGGAGTGATTCTTGGGAGATAGGTTCTATGGGTCCATCTCACACCTGTTTAATCACCAATCTGATGCAGGATCATTGCAAACTCAATTTTCAGTTAACATGGAATAAAATTTTGTATGTTGTTTGTAACGCCCCGATTCTGATTTCCCATTTTTGTTGAGTCTTTTATTTTATTTGGGTGATTATTATTTTATTTTTGAAATTGGTGTGTTAATATGTTATGTTTGCATATTGGGTTATTTTATCGCTTTTGAGAGTTTTCAGGAAAATTAGGTTGGAGGGTATTTTAGATATTTCTTAATTAATGTTAAGTTAGATATTTGTGAGAATATGAATTATTAGATGTTTTGAGAGAAAAGTAATAGAAGAATGAGAATAGAAAGATATAAGAGGGAAAGAGGAGAGAAAAGAGAAAGAAAGAAGAAAAAAGAGAGAAAGAAAAGAGGAAGAAGAGAAAACAGAAGAAAAAGAGGAAAAACTTGTAGATCTTCAAAACAACTTCTAGGAATTGATTTAATCGGGTAAGGGTGAGAAATCTTATTATCTCATCAATGTGTATGATTATGTATGTGTTGTTTGGATTGTTTGGTTGTTTTTCTACATATTTCCATTTTAGATCGAATTGGATTAAATCGATAGAAACTGATGTGTTTACGGTTAGAATTCGAAATAAATTGCGTAGTTTAGTCGAGGAATGTTAGGACGAGACTATTGAAACTGGTTTGAATTAAATCAGATGATTTTGTGACTTTCTAACATTTTTGGATTATTGAAGGTTTGTGTAGCGAAGTATTCGCTAGGCGAATCACTGGCGAGTGAGGTAGCGAAGGGTTCGCTAAGCGAGCACCCAACGAGCTGCCAGCGAACACTCCCAAACTTGGGCAGAACCAAAAAGACCCAAACTCGCTGGAGCGAGTAGAGTAGCGAAAGGCTCGCCATTCTGCTCGCCTAGCGAGCATGCTAGCGAGCATGACAACATATCATTTTCTTTTATTCCATCCAATATCGATTCTTCAACTTGGATGTGATTAACCTTATCCCGAATGTGTAGCTTGTGTGCTGTTATATGATATGCTGTGGGTAGCCGTATGTCGCGAATCCTAGATTATGGAATTTATTGTGAACTGTGGCCTTTTGGCAAATTATATGCATTGTTTAAATTAAATGTGAATGCATGATAATTGTGAGAGAGTTCGTTGTTGTTTAGGTGGTAAAGCGATGGTCGTTGGCGTTTGGCGTAATTAATGTGATTGTGTATATTGATTGTATGTGATAGTATGAGATGAATGCATGAATTTATTGTGAATATGTATGCATTTCAAGAGTGTCTTGAGTCATTTTGCATGTGAAGCATAATGATGTGCATTCTTGTGTTGTGAGATTCTAATGAGAATCCGTTGTAACATCGCGTGCCAATGTGAGGTATGAGTGATGATTACAAATGATTGTGTGCCTATGTGAGGTGTGAGCAATCGGATTGTGTGCCTATGTGAGGTGTGAGCAATCCATAAAAATTGTGTGCCTATATGAGGTGTGAGCAATCCATAAACATTGTGTGCCTATGTGAGGTGTGAGCAATGGGTGAACATCGTGTGCCTATGTGAGGTGTGAGCGATGGTTCCAATAAGTTCCTGAGTGAACTTGAGATGATTGAGTCGGTACCGCATTGCATTTGCATAGAGTCGTGAGTCGGTCTCTATGATTTGCATTTATCATCTTTATAATGGTGCATTGGTGAATGAACATAATTGTGTATGTTTATGTGGAATGATGGAATTGTAGAAGTATGCATGATGAATATGCTTGGGTTTATGTGTATATGTATACATTGTGATGTATATGAGTGAGTTGTGTTGAATTGTGGTGAGAATGTGGAATATGTGTATTTTATGCTATGATATATATAATTATATGCATTGTTGTTATGATAATATTTCTCACCCTTCTGCTGTTTTATGATGCTCTATGAGGCATTGCAGAGTAGGTTTGCTGAAGGTCTTTTTGTGAAGCGTGTCTTCATTCTTTTGGTCGGTCGGCTCTGATATGTAGCACCGGGTAGCTAGGTTGTTCATGATTATTTTGTGATACATTTCTGTATGTATCTTGTTGGCGAATGTTTATGATAACATGACTTATGTTGTTGTATAATTCTGGATGATGTATATATGTGTATATGTTTGATGTTATTCAATGTTTAGATTTTCCGCTTTTATTCTAAATATTGAGATGTGGATGTAAGGACTAAGTTCCTCTGTTGTAAAGTTACCCCACTGTTGCATATCTTTTGTTGAGCAGGTGTTGTATGTTTTAATTTCATACGTAATGTGACTCGCCCCTTTTGTACCATGTTTATAATTATACTCTGATGAAATTTTTAATACGTGACTAATTGATTAAGTGATTATTTGGGGGTATAGAAAGGGGGTGTTACATTAAGTAGTATCAGAGCCAGTGTTGAGTCAGTTGTGTCTGTCTTGTTGTTGTGTTGGTTGAACGGTTGTTTAACCTTGTTGTTATTTTTGGGAATGGTCAGAATATGGCTGGTCAAAACGAAAATGAGATGGCTGCTACTTTGGAAGAAATGGTTAGGGCGGTGCAAGGTGCGCCGAACGTGAATGCTAATGATGAGTTTAGGAAGAATCAACCACCGGTCTTCAAAGGAAGATTTGATCCTGATGATGCTCAAATTTGGTTGAAAGAGATTGAAAGGATCTTCAGAGTCATGGGTTGTGCGGAGGGGAATAAGGTGATACTTGGGTCTCACATGCTGAAGGAAGAAGCCGAAGATTGGTGGGTCGGTATGCGTCAAGCTCTTGAGGTGGATGATGAAGAGATAACTTGGGATTTATTTCGCACTGAGTACTTGAGGAAGTATTACCCTGAAAGTGTGAAAGGGAATAAGGAGATAGAGTTCATATAGATTGCTATCACAAGTTAGTGAGGTTTCCTTCTTTGGAAGATGATGAAGATGAGAGTTTCCTATCCACTAAAGAGTTGAAGAAACTTTTAGCGGACGAAGCTCAATTGTTCGGTTTGTTTGCATCATTGTCGGTGGAGAGTAAAGTTGAACTCGATGTGTTCCCAGTGGTGTGTGATTTTCCAGAAGTTTTTCCAGAGGATATTACGGATGTACCGCCGGAAAGAGAAGTTGATTTTTCTATTGATCTAGTTCCGGGTACTATACCAGTTTCATGGCACCATATCGTATGTCGGCATCAGAGTTGGTAGAATTGAAGAAGTAGTTGAATGACTTGTTGGACAAGATATTTGTAAGGCCAAGTGTTTCTCCTTAGGGTGCTCTGGTGTTGTTGGTAAAGAAGAAGGATGGGAGTATGCGGTTATGCGTTGATTATCGATAATTGAACAAGGTGACAATTAAGAAGAAGTATCCGCTTCCAAGGATCGACGATTTGATGGACCAATTGGTTGGTGCGCGTGTTTTTAGCAAGATTGATTTGAGATCGGGATATCACCAGATTCGTGTGAAAGGAGAGGATATTCAAAAGACAGCCTTTAGGACACGGTATGGCCATTAAGAATATTATGTGATGCCATTCGGGGTTTCTAATGTGCCGGGTGTGTTTATGGAATACATGAATCGTATTTTTCATGAACAGTTAGATCGTTTTGTGGTTGTGTTCATCGACGATATTTTGATTTACTCTAAGTCTCAAGAGGAGCATGAAGAGCATTTGAGGATTGTGTTACAAATTTTGAAAGAGAAGCAATTGTATGCTAAGTTGTCGAAATATGAATTTTGGTTGTCGGAAGTAAGCTTTCTTGGACATGTTATTTCCGGTAGTGGTATTAGTGTTGATCCGTCCAAGATTGATGAGGTGATGCAATGGGAGGCTCCTAGATCGGTTACGGAGATTCGAAGCTTTTTGGGCTTGGCAGGTTATTATCGGAGGTTTATTGAGGGATTTTCGAAGTTGGAACTTCCGTTAACGCAATTGACTTGTAAAGAAAAGGCTTTCATTTGGGATATCAATTGTGAAAAGAGTTTCATTGAGCTAAAAAGAAGGTTGACAACGGCGCCGATCTTGATTTTGCCGAATCCGACATAACCATTTGTGGTTTATTGTGATGCTTCTTTGACATGTTTAGGTGGTGTTTTGATGCAAGATGGAAAAGTTGTGGCTTATGCTTCAAGACAATTGAGAGTGCATGAAAAGAATTATCATACACATGACTTGGAGTTAGCAGCTGTGGTGTTTGTGTAAGAGCAAGATTTGTCTCTACTTAATTATCTCTATGTTTTGATGATAACAATTAAGTATTTGTGAAAGAACCATTTTATGTTCTAATGTTTGTTATATGCAGATCATGATAATTAAATATATAATATCAAACAAACAACACCAACATGTGCAACTAATACAACATGAGAGTTACTATGTGTGACGTATCATAAAGCGCTTATGGGAGAAGCTAGTTTACGTATGCATCTGATCATGATCAGAGAGATCCAAGGATGTTGTATATTGCAGTTGCAATGCTTCTGTGGATTCTGCTCTGAGAAGTGCATCTGATCTGAAAGCAATCAAAGAGTATTGAAGAAGCAAGTATGGCTCTGTATCTGATCACAATCAGAAAGATCCAAAGATGTTGTATATTGCAGTTGCAATGCTCTTGTGGATTCTGCTCTGAGAAGTGTATCTGATCTGGAAGCTATCAAAGCATCTGAGATTTAGTCCTCTGAAGAACCAAGCTCTGAAGACTCTTATGACTTGAAGTTCTGAAGGCTGAAGGCTCTGAAGACCAAGTGCAGAAAGACTCTAAAGACTTAAGGGTTCTGAAGATCAAGACTCTGAAGATTCTGAAGGCATGATTTCTGAAGAATCAGTCACGAAGATTCTCAAGACTGTTTTAGAAGAAACTTAGATCTTGGAATGCTGAAGACTGGATTTTGAAGTTGAAGATTGTGTCAGCAGAAGATTCATCCAGACAGAGGCGTATTACTCATCAGATAAGTTGTTGCTATCAACTATGATAAACAAGGTCCTGAAGTCAGACTCTGATGCTGAAGCTTTCATACCAAAGTAGTTTCTGAACTACTCATCTGATACATCATCAGAAGAAACAAAGCCAGAAGCTGATCTGTCCAAGCTGATAAATGAAGATCACATCATTGGTGGATAAGGGCTGTTTCCCACAATGATATATTAACGTTGCAAGAAAAGGAAAAGAAAATTGATGTCAATACTATACAACACGTGAGTATTCTATCCGTTGGAAATGACCGTTGGAATATCTGAATGGACATCTCTTCCCTCACAACGTCTCTCTTGAATGCACTATAAAAGAAAAACATTTGATTCATTCAAATGTTAGCTAGTCAGCTAGCAAGCAAGTTAGCCAGTCAACGAGAAAGACAGTTGAGCTCATTACAAAGCAAGCCAGCTTGTTATGAAGCAATGATGCTGACGAGTGAAGTTAGCAACATAGTTGATTAACAAGAAAATCTTTATGCTAAGAAGCCGTAGTGCTCACATAAGAAAGTTTTTAAGCAATATGGAAACTACTATTCTAATAATCTCATAAAGATTTATCCTTAGATTAGTTTCTATATTAGGAAGCAAGGAGTTGTTGCTCAATACTTGCCTTGTACTTAATTAGGAGTAATCTGCTTGATAAGAAGCAATCACGTAATCTCCGGCAACACAAATTCATTTTAGAATTAGTGGTTCCTCAAGTGATCTTGTGAAAATCAGAATACTTGAGATGACAAGTGACAGTTGTCATTTGTGGAAGTCTAATAGGAGATCCTTTGTGATTGGATTCTATTGGATGTCAATGAACATTATATGCTAAGGGATCCCTGAACGTGTCATTGCCTATTTGTTAGTCACCCACAGTTAGCTTGTGCAACTGTAATCAGTTTGGTTATAGTGGATTAAGTCCTTACTTGAGTAAGGTGAAATCACCTTGGAAGGGTGGACTGGATTAGCTTGAGAGTTGCTCACGTGAACCAGGATATATCATGTGTTATTTACTTGTGTTATGCTTTATTATATATGCTTCCGCAATGCATCTTATAGAACTCTATAGAAAGAAACAAGTGAAGAAACCCAGAAAAAGTTTTAATAAAGTGAATACCCAATTCAAACCCCCTCCCCCTTTCTTGTGTATTTCTCACACCTTCAGTTGGTATCAGAGCCTGGTTCTGTTATTGATGGATATCAAACACCTAACAGTGTCAGATAAAGATCCATAAGCTGTGTGAAGAAACACTCTTGGGGATTTTTCACTTCTCTCACCATTTCAGTCTCATATCATTTTTTTTTTTAGGATGATGAGTACTAAAATTGTAATCTATTGGGTTACCTTAAGCAAGTCACTGATTCAGTTAGAAGTTTGAAGATTTTCTACAACAAATCTTCATTTTATCCTAGAAGAAGATTGAAGAATCAGCTGACAAGACCGATTCATCAGATAAGAAGATATATCTGTTGAATGCTATCTTAAAATACGATTGGATTTACAACGTATTAGCTCAAAGATCAAATCTTCAGCAAGCAAGAAATCTTGATTGCTAAAGATTAATTCCTGTGAGTATGAGGTGTTTTCAAGTAACGGATTAGTCCACTCTTGACTTTCTCATGAAAAGCTCATTGGGATTTGTCTTGAGTAAGAAAAGATATATTGCTGGCTAATGAAATTTATTCATCAGAACGTCAGATTGAAGTCTGCAGAAAAAGGGCAAGTTCAGAGAAATGTTAAAATCTTGAAGAAATGACTTTTCTAATTCAAGGCATTTGAAAGATGCTTTCTCTGAAGAGCTTCAAAGAATTCTGCAGAGGTTTCAAGAAAGGCAATTCATTAACTCATCTGAATTATGATAACAGATAAACTCTAAAGGTCTTATTAGAAGTAGCATGGACAATTAAATTATGTTAACTTGAGATGTTATCTCAGGTGAACAAACTGTAATTGGTCAGTTGTTATCAGACATTCTTTCTCAGAAGTTCATAATGATTGGATCCTGAAGTCAAGCTATTTAGAAAGATACAATGACAAAAGTCATTCAATCCGTCTCTGAAAGTGATTTAAGTCACTGGTGTTGTTCATAATGAATAAGTCAGTTGACATTCTTTTCAGAAGCAAATGTACTGTCAAATCTGGTTAAAATAACTCTGTACGAGTTAGCTCAGTATTGCAAGAACAAAATTATCATTTAGACTGTGTCAATTGATGCATCTAAGTTTGATGATAATTGTATCTAGACTGGATCTGCGTTTGATTCTAGTAAATCAAATCAGAAGATAAAATCTGATGGAAGTTAGATGCTCTACTCATGAAGATCAGAATATCTGTGCTCTGAAGATGTCTCTCAGAAATCAGATGGATGATATGTTGATGAAGATTCTACAGAACGCAACCAGAGGATAAGAGATAAGTTCAAGAAGACTTATTCAGAAGATCCTACTTCAGATGTTGTTACTAGATCCTCTCACAAGAACAAGATCCTTCCTCATATCTTCAAGGCTAGTCAGCAAGAAGGCTTTGACTACACAGAGACATATACTTCTGTGGCAAGGTTAGAATCCATACTCTTGTTAATTTCCTTTGTTGCTCAGAATAACATCAATCTAAATCAGATAAATATTAAAAATACTTTTTAAATGGTTTAATTGAAGAAGAAGTATATGTTCATCATCCTCCTAGTTTTGAAAATGAAAGATTTCCAGAACACATTCTATAAATTAAAGAAATCACTATATAGCCTAAAACAAGCTCTTAGAGCTTAGTGTGAAAGGCTGAGTAGTTCTCTTCTGGAAAATAATTTTATTAGAGGAAAGATTGATAACACTCTTCTTCATAAATCAATTAATAAAGATATTTTAATCTGTCATATTTATGTTGATGATAATTTTCTTTGGAACCAAATATTTCACTTGGAAAGGAGTTTGCTAAGTGTATGCAGGCAGAAGCTAAAATTAAGCTACAAAGTGATATGAACGCTAAGCTACAGATACCTCTAAATGTTAAGCAACAATACTTCAGAAAATTCTGAGTGTGTTACAAGAAGCGAAGCTACAGAGGACTTTGGGAAAGCAACTCTACAGAAGACTCTGAGTGGTTGGTTGAAAGCAATGTTTTAGAAGAATCTGAGCGCATTTATCTCAAAGGCTGCAACTGCAGAGGCTCTGAGAATCAGATTACGCTTGGCTCTGAAATGTCAACAACAAAGCTTACATCTGGATGAACTATTTTGCTGAAACATTCACTAGAGCTAAGCTGCATAGATCTGAAGCTTACTCTAGAACTTCATTAGAAGACCTGAAGCTTACTCTGATAAGAAGAAGACGGAACTTCATCAGAGGATCTGATGCAAGGAAACATTTCCATATTTGTTCACTCAATAGATGTTGATCAAGATAAGTTGAGTTGCAACTTCACAGTCAGAAGAATCTATTATGGAAATCAATGAAATCTAGAATCTGATGTAGAGAATCTCTCCTGAAGATAAAGCAGAAGTATCCAAAGCTCTAGTTCTTCAAAATCAATTACAGATATTGAAGAAAGAACAAACTTCAAAATTAATGTATGTAATCATGAAGAATGAAAGCATTCTATACAGTAGTTAGAATGATTACTCAGAACCGAATGCAATTAGTATCTATCATAATGCATATTGTTTCTGGAAGACCAAATTTGGTATCAAGGACTCAAAATCGAAGCACTATTACTAAGATTCAATTCATGATGGATTTGATAACAAGCTTGGAATCAAAAACCAAAGGCGGAGAAACCAAAGGTATATTAGCAGAAGTTCTCACACCTTCAATTGGTACGAGAATTCTAGCAGAAGAAGTCACCCTCAGATGAACTGATACTGATTGATAAAGAGCAGGATTGTCATTCAAATAGATGCTAGAAATACATCTTGGTTTGATGACAGTTTGTGATTATCAACTGATAACACGAAATCGTATATATATTTTGATGCATAATTCAACCAAAGTTTAACTGTTTTCGATCCGATTTCGGGTTATTTCCGTGTTATTTGTCTGATGTTTTGCAGGTATTCGACGATCACGTCTAAACAAGGCAACATGAAGAAAAGAAGCAATCTCAGATGAAATACGGACGAAAAAAGAGTGAAAACATCATGAAAAGTGCAGAAAGCTGTTTTTGCTGATGTGACGACCGTCACAGCTCCATGACGACCGTCACACGGGTGACGACCGTCACACCTTGTGACGACCGTCATGCAGGCAAAAACGCCCCACTTCAATTACACGTTAAAGAAGCAGTTCCAATTCCCACAGAGTGGACAACTACTCCCTGATTTCTCTACCTCAAAGTCCACCCTCTTCAAAGTATAACCGTTAGAATTCCATTTCTATAAAAGGGGAAGAAGGGGACCTCAGAAGGGAGCCGCATTCATACCACGAAGTGCTGCCAAATTTATTTCCAGAGCATATTTTCCAGTTTAATATTCTTATTTGTTTCTCTTTACTTCTTCTGCATTATATTTTCATTCTTCCAAAATTTCTACTTTCATTGTACGATCAAATTGGCATAGAGACCAGAATCCTGCCAACATCCGTGGAGGATTTGCCCAAAAGGCCAATTGGAATATTTACAGGTTTCTCATTTCAATCGATTCCAGTTTTATTATAATGCAAATTATTATTTATTGCTTTTGTTTATGTTTTATCCTTCCCAAATCCATGTCTAGCTAAACTTAAGTAATCGATATGTAGTAATAATTCGAATGGGATTTGATAACAACTGGTTGAAAAACTTTCTTTTCAAAAGTAATTTATGGTCTGAGTGTTTAAAATTGATTTACTGAATAAACTTCGTCGCGAAAGCGAGAACTTATTTAAAAGTAGTTTTGCCACGAAAGTGGGAAATTAATTAAGATACGAACCAACAAGCGAAAGCTGCGGTAAGGTCAGATAGTAAACACTAGTCATTTATTTTAATAACAGCGAAAGCACTTTAAAATGAATTAGAACTTAGAGATTTCCAAAAAATAATTTTAACCCCGAATGGGATACGAAAGTGTACGTTTGGCCCTTAGAATTATGATTAGCGTCAATAACCATCGTGAGGCGAGAGTCTTCAAATCACCATTTTCTGCTTAAATAAACTTTGAAAATTATTTCATACACCAGTAACTTGACAAATCCCTGAAGAACACAATTACTACATATCGATTCAATCATTTATAATCTAAGTAGCATTCTTAGTTCCCTTTTAGTGACAATCTTATTCCCTTAAACATATTCTACCTAGCTAAACATAGTAACTCCCGAGAACACTAGTTTGATTACGAGTCCCTGTGGGATCGATATCTATTATTACTACGCGATAGACTGTGCACTTGCAGTTAAATTGTATTAGACATAGAAAGTCGCGATCAAGTTTTTGGCGCCGTTGCCGGGGACCCGTTTAGTCAATAGTGTAACCTTCTTTTACGCCGTATAGACTAGGTTAACGATTTTCATTTTTTCCTTTACTAGTTCTGTCGATTGTATGCCAAGTAATCGTCCGCAAGGCGATATCGTAAAACCCTCAGTCGCAGAACTAGAACGCTTCTTACATTTAAGAAGTCGAATCATTGAGTACCAACTCAAACAACTCAAACATAACACTCCCGAACCTCTCACTCCCATTCCCAAATCAGAAGAAGAAGAACCAACGATGGCTGAAGGACCTCCAAACAAACCGCTGAAGGCATACGCTACACCCTCTCAGATGGAGCCTAGAAGTAGCATTGCTGCCTCAGCTATTACCCGAAATGATTTTGAGCTAAAACCATCATTGTTGTCAGCCGTACAACAAAACCAATTCTCAGGAAACGCAACTGAGGATCCGAACGAACATCTAACGAAGTTTGTACAATACGCGGACACAGTGAAAGCAAATGGAGTAACTCCAGACGCGATAAGACTTCGTCTTTTCCCATTCTCTCTCAGAGACAGAGCGTGGACATGGTTGCAATCGTTACCATCCAACTCCGTTACGACGTGGGAACAATTGAAGAACGTCTTCTTAGCGAGATATTTTCCGCCAAGCAAAACTGCTATGCTTAGAGCTCAAATCAACGGATTTCGACAAAAAGATACTGAGTCTCTTTACGAAGCATGGGAACGATTCAAAGATATGATGAGAACATGTCCTCACCATGGTCTAGAAGACTGGGTGACAATCCATACTTTCTATAATGGGCTTCTATACAATACTAGATTGACAATAGACGCTGTCGCGGGCGGTGCACTTATGGATAAGCCATACGACGAAGCCTATCAATTAATCGAAAACATGTCACAAAACCATTGCCAATGGGGAGGTGAACGCACTCCAACTGAGAAAACCACAGCGAAAGGTGGGATGTACGAGATCAGCAGCCTTGAAAAGTTCAACGCTAAGGTAGATGCTCTAGCACAGAAGATTGATAGTCTGACCGTTAACCCCACTGCAACTGTCGCTGCAATAACTCCAAATTGCGAGTTATGCGGAAACACCACTCATAATGCGCCCGAATGCCCATTGCTAGCCGGAATCCCACCAGACCAGGTAAATTATGCTCAAGGAAATCCCTACGCAAATACCTACAACCTAGGTTGGCGAAATCATCCAAACTTTTCTTACAAAAGAGAAAATGCGTTGCAAATGCCTACTACTCCGCCAGGATATCAAAAACCAGCTGCTGCTCAGACTGCACCTAGGAAATCGAACCTCGAATTGATGATGGAAAAATTCATAGCTACTCAAGCTCAAACAAACAAAGAATTCCTGAATCAAAACGTACACACTAGCGAGCAAATTAAACAGTTGACCAGAAAAGTAGACGCTTTAGCCACCCACAACAAAATGTTAGAAACTCAGATATCACAAGTGGCTCAACAGCAAGCCTCTGCTGCCGCACCTGCTGGCACATTTCCTGGACAACCCGAACAGAATCCAAAGGGCCAAGCAAATGCTGTAATACTAAGAAGCGGAAAAGAATTGGACGAACGGATCGATCCGAGGACCGAAAACTCAGCCATGCAACAAAAACCAACTGAACAAGCAGAAAAGGAGTCCGAGTTAGAGAAGAAGGAAGACAACGAGAAGGAGGATGCCGCAAGTGAAAAAACTCAAGCACCTCCAGCGCCATATAAACCACCTATTCCTTATCCTCAAAGACTAATAAACTCCAAAACTTCAGGACAGTTTAAGAAATTTGTAGAGCTTCTTAAACAACTGAATATTACTATCCCTTTTACAGAAGCGATAACTCGAATGCCGTCATACGCTAAATTTCTCAAAGAAATCCTGTCGAATAAGAGAAAGATCGAGGATAATGAAACAGTTACACTTACTGCAGAGTGTAGCGCTATTATTCAAAACCGCATGCCTCCTAAATTAAAAGACCCAGGTAGTTTCTCCATACCATGCATCATAGGAAAGTTCGTAATAGACAAAGCTCTATGCGATTTAGGAGCCAGTATCAGTGTTATGCCCTTATCTATATGCAAAAAGCTGAATATGGGAGACCTCAGATCAACCAAAATGTCCGTACAATTAGCTGACCGATCAGTAAAATACCCCGTTGGAATACTGGAAAACGTTCCAGTACGCATAAGACAATTCTACATTCCAACCGACTTCATAATCATGGACATCAAGGAGGACACTGTAACCCCAATTATCCTAGGAAGACCATTCCTAGCTACAGTCGGAGCTATTATAGACGTGAAGAAAGGAAGGCTAACATTCGAAGTAGGAGAAGAAAAGATAGAGTTCATTCTCACCAAGTTCTTACAAGCACCAGCCATAGACGATACCTGCTATTTAGTAGACGAAATTGACGAATGCATAAGAGAACTTGAAAATGAAGAGACCACGTATTCAGAAATAATAAAGATTCAAATACCCGATATTTCTGAAGACGATGATTGGCGTAAACCGTATAAAGACGACAGCCTAAGCGAAAGCTTAGCACTGACCCCAAACCATATGCCAGGTCCGAAGAACCCATCTTTAGAACTTAAAACACTACCCAAAAACCTTAGATATGAATTTCTAGACGATGAACTAAAAAGACCAGTGATAGTCAACGCCGACTTAGGACAACCAGAAACCGAAAAGCTATTAGAAGTCCTAAAGAAGTACCCCACCGCGTTAGGCTATAACATAAGCGATCTAAAAGGTATAAGCCCTTCAATCTGTATGCATCGAATTACAATAGAGGAAGACTCTAAAACCTCTCGAGAACATCAGAGGAGACTGAACCCCATCCTGAGCACTGTAGTCAGAGATGAAGTAAAGAAATTGCTAGATGCAGGAATCATCTATCCGATCTCCGATAGTAAATGGGTCAGCCCAATTCATGTCGTACCGAAGAAAGGAGGAGTTACAGTAGTTAAAAACGAAAAAGGCGAATCAATAACAAAAAGAGTCGTGACTGGCAGCAGAATGTGTATAGATTATAGGAAGCTTAACAAAGCCACACACAAAGATCACTTCCCGTTACCTTTCATAGACCAAATGTTGGAAATATTAGCCAAACATTCATATTTCTGCTATCTAGATGGTTACTCAGGATTTTTCCAAATTCTCATCCATCCTGATGACCAAGAAAAGACTACATTCACCTGTCCTTATGGTACTTTTGCTTATCGCCGAATGTCGTTCGGACTCTGTAATGCTCCAGCAACCTTCCAAAGATGCATGATGGCAATCTTTGCAGATTTCATAGACAACATCATGGAAGTGTTTATGGACGATTTCTCGGTATGCGGACAAAGTTTCGAAGGATGCCTACAAAACTTAGAAATGGTATTAGAACGTTGTGTAAAAGTAAACCTCTTCCTAAATTGGGAAAAATGCCATTTTATGGTCCGACAAGGAATAGTTCTAGGACATGTCATATCAGATAAAGGAATTGAGGTAGACAAAGCTAAAATAGAGATTATAAAAGGTCTCCAACCTCCAAAATCCGTACGAGAAATACGGAGTTTTCTAGGACATGCCGGTTTCTACAGAAGATTTATAAAAGATTTTTCGAAAATCACAAAACCTCTGACCGGCCTGTTGATGAAAGATGCTGAGTTCGTTTTCGACGACGACTGTCTACAAGCATTCGAAACATTAAAATCAGCACTTATCACCGCACCAATCATGCAACCACCCGATTGGCGACTACCGTTCGAAATCATGTGCGATGCGAGTGATTATGCCGTAGGCGCAGTTCTAGGACAAAGGAAGGACAAGAAACTTCATGCCATCTACTATGCCAGTAGAACCTTAGATCCTGCCCAAATGAACTACGCTACCACAGAAAAGGAACTTCTAGTAGTTATATTTGCGCTTGACAAATTCCGTTCTTACTTAGTAGGAGCAAAATTTATCATATACACAGATCACGCTGCCATAAGGTACCTAATAAGCAAAAAGGATGCCAAACCAAGACTATTGAGATGGATCCTGTTATTACAAGAGTTTGACTTAGAAATCAAAGATAAGAAAGGAACCGAGAACGTTGTTGCAGATCACTTATCCCGAATAGAAGGCATCAAACATGAACCAGTACCGATAAACGACGATTTCCCGTACGAACGTCTGATAGCCAAATTAGAAAGTGACACACCCAACTCAATCTCGGAAGATCCAGAATTCGAAAAAGCCGTAGAAGCCGTCTATGCCCAAGTCACATTACCTTGGTATGCTGACATTGTTAATTACCTCGCTGCAGGCATGCTTCCACCAGATCTCACTTATCAGCAAAAGAAGAAATTCTTCCACGATCTGAAACACTACTACTGGGACGAACCTCTACTTTTCAAGAGGGGGACCGACAACATATACCGTCGCTGTGTCCCAGAGGAAGAAATAGAAAATATCATTTCCCAATGCCATTCAGCACCATACGGTGGTCATGCTAGTACATCCAAGACGTGCGCTAAGATTCTTCAAGCCGGCTTATTCTGGCCTAACCTCTGGAAAGACGTTCACATCGCTGTGCAAAAGTGCGATCGATGCCAACGAACTGGTAACATCTCACGACGCGATGAAATGCCCCAGAAAGGAATCTTAGAGGTAGAAATCTTCGACGTCTGGGGAATAGATTTCATGGGACCATTCCCACCTTCTTTTGGTAATAACTACATACTCGTCGCTGTCGATTACGTGTCTAAATGGATAGAAGCCATAGCTGCTCCAACAAACGACGCACGAGTAGTAATCAAACTCTTCAAAAACACAATATTTCCTAGATTCGGTGTACCAAGAATCGTCATTAGTGACGGCGGATCTCACTTCATATCGCGAATATTCGATAAACTTCTCTCTAAATATGGAGTCCGACACCGAGTAGCTACACCTTATCATCCGCAAACTAGCGGACAAGTAGAGGTCTCGAACAGGGAAATAAAACATATATTGGAAAAGACTGTCGCTACCTCAAGGAAAGATTGGTCATCAAAGCTACAAGAAGCTTTATGGGCTTATAGGACCGCTTTTAAGACACCAATAGGAACTACCCCCTACAAATTAGTTTACGGTAAATCCTGCCATCTCCCTGTAGAACTAGAGCACAAGGCCTTCTGGGCCATTAAGGCACTCAACTTCAACTACACCGAGGCAGGAGAAAAGCGAATCTTGAACTTACACGAGTTGGAAGAACTTCGATTAGACGCTTACGAAAATGCATGTATCTACAAAGAACGAACTAAAAAGTGGCATGATAAACGTTCAGTCAAGAAATAATTCAGTGTGGGAGACATCGTATTGCTATTCAATTCAAGATTAAAACTCTTCCCAGGTAAACTAAAATCTAGGTGGTCTGGACCTTATGAAGTGACTAAAGTACTTCAGAGTGGAGCTGTTGAAATTACCGATAAGATGAATGTACCGTTTATCGTAAACGGGCAACGTCTAAAACATTATAATAAGAACGACAACAGTCCTCAAGTCAGCAGTATAGCATTGCTTGAGCTTCCAGCTCAAACACCCGAATAGCTTCTCACCAAGCTATCGCCAGGCTTTAGACGTTAAAAACAACGCTTACTGGGAGGCAACCCAATTTCCCTCGTTATTGTACTTCATTTTTCTTTAAAATTTTACTTTGAAAATTTAACAAAAATTCTAAACTTACAATTACTACTACTTTTCTACTTTCGTTTGTTTTCGTATTTTTATTTTATTTTTTTTCTCTTTTGTCTTTTGTTTCTACCGTTTTTGTTTTTCAAAATCCTGACTTCAAACTCCTGTTTTACACTTTTCAGGATTTTTTAAAGTCTTCAAAACATTCCTTCTGTTTTCTCCGAATTACCTGCGAGTATGGCCGCGTACGACTTCACCAAAGTTCATTTTCGAGGACTCGCTCAAAAGGAAAGATTTGAAGCATTAACTGAGAGAGAAATAGCCTTAACGCTATATTATGATAAGTCTACCATGGATAAACTAGGAATCACGGATAACATTCAATACATGTTCAATCAACTAGGTTGGGAGAACACTGCTTTGAAAACACGTTTTGCTACCTATAAGGATCTCACCTATGAATTCCTAAGTTCCTTCAGATACCTACCCAACTATGGTTTTGGATCCAACACAGAGCTGATTACCTTCCGAATGTTTGGAATGGACCAATCCCATAGCCGGATGTCACTGGCTAACCTCCTAGGATTTCCTAGCGGACCGCATGTGTTCATCAGTGCAGAAGATGACGATATTGATCTTCAACTCGACCAATTCTGGGGTAGAATCACAGGCGACTATCACCCTGAACCAGACAGAATGTACAATGATGATATTCATAACCCAGCCTTCAGATACTTCCATAAGATACTAGCTCACACCTTGTTTGGGAAAGAAGAAAATATTACTACAGTATCTAAAGAGGAGTTATTCATCATGTTCTGTGCTTCTCAGGGACGTACAGTAAATGCAGTGCCTTTCATGATGAGATCCTTCAAACGCCTCACGCAGGAACCACAGACACCTATCCTTATAGGAGGCCTCGTGACAATGATTGCCCACGAGCTTGGCCTTAGATTCCACTTAAATGAAAGCACTCGTTTTGGCACCATCCGACCCATGAATATTCAATTCTGCTTCAACAGGCGCATTTTAGGAACTATGGGACCTGGACCGTATGAGTACCTCATCAACGAAAAACCTGTCCAGCTATTCACACTGCCTGATCATCTGATGACAAGTATCCACAACAAGGACAACTGGCTCTATGAATTGGATGAGCCCATGGAACCTCCTTCACCTCAGTCAACACCACAGAACTATATGTATGACAGTGACCACATCTCTGAGGCACACGACTATATGTACTATGAGGATGTTGTATCAGAAGCTGAAGTAGACCCTACGACTCCTCCGCATTACAACACTTATCCTGAGCCTATCCCTGAGGAGACCACCGACAAAATGGATACCGTTTTACTCCGATTGGACAACGTTGATGCAGCTCTGACTACTGTAAGAGACGACACCGCAGGCATACACAGCGAACTGGTAGTATTCATGGATTTAGTCTGCGACCAGCTCGACTACTACGCACGGAAATTCGATGAGCTGAAGACACGAAAAGACTAGATACTAGTTTTTAGCAGTAGATTCAGTTTAGTTTAGTTTAGTTTAGTTTCGTTTAATCATTTGGATTTTTCGCATTGTTTTCTTTATGTACTACATACAATCATTTCAATTTTATGTTATTTCAATTCAAGTTTTTATTTAATTATTCTTTTTTTATGTTACTCATTGTTTGTTGGCTGTTATATTACATTGTCGTATCCATACTAAGCCTTAAAGTCACTGCAAGAACGCCCTCAGAGCAAAACTCTGCATTCTGCAGATTTTGCTGCTGTGACGACCGTCACAGGAACGTGACGAGCGTCACGCGGGTGACGACCGTCACTGTAACACGGTGGGAGAACTGACTTTAAACAATGTTGCGGATAGCAAGAGTCGCCACCGACTTTTATTTTATCCATAAGGAAAGGTTATAAAAGAACAGGAAAGACCTTAGAGAATATTTTGGGTCCGGGGGGTAGGTTATGAAAAGGGAAGGTGTTAGCACCCTTTTCATCCATGGTTATCCATGGGCTCTTAGGTACTTAAGCTCACTTTTGAATTGTTTTGAAAGTGTAGTGTGTGAATAGAAAATTTTCAGAATAGTTAATAAATAATCCATGTAAGGATGTGTTAAGAACTTGTTTAAAAACTTGTTGAAAATTTGTTTAAGTGTGAAACAGTTTTGGAGTGAGCAAGCACCTAGGAGTAACCTACCCTAATGTTTAAAGGTCTTTCTTATTCTTTATCCTTTCCTTAGTAAGACTATCCCTACTATAATGGAGTAGGTAATCCTTACTTTGGATGCTAAGGGACATATGAGGGACAATTGGATTTTTGAAGGCCATTGTGGGGTGTAATAAGCAAACTGGAGGGACTATCATCATTTTTCGAAAGGGACTCGATTCGTAAAGGCAACCATAAGGGACTTTGATGATTTTTCTATTTGAGGGACTTGCTTTATACACCCCACTTAACCATTATTCGTAGGCAACTTGAGGGATATCCTTAGGAAGTGAGATGGCGATTAAAATCGACTTACGTGTGTGACGTGTTTATTTTAATTATCTTTATTTAAAAGTGATCTAAATTTATTTTAATATTACATACATGTTGTTACACTCCCTAATTATTAAACATAATAATAATTAAATAATTAAACAACTTTACATCCAAGAAACAATTACAAAATAATAAGCAAAATAATTAAATAGCAAAGATAAATAAAATATAAATAAGCAATAATAAATAATAAAGGGGGTTAGCAAGCAATATTTAACAAAATAATAAGCATGATTAGAATATAAATGGGTTAGTAAATAAGAATAAACAAAATTAATCCAAATATTATAATAATAAGAAATTAACAATTTTTTAATATAATCAACTAAAAGATTTGAATTAAATTAGATAAAAGTTTGTTATAATAATTATTATTATTATTTTGGTTGTTATGAAATAGATTTTAAAACACATTATTATTTTTGTAAAGAAAATGATTTATTAATTTTTTTTAAAAGATGATTAAAGAACAAATTTATTTAATTTTTAAATTTAAAAATAATTAAAGGGTGATTTAGCCTTTTTTTTTTTTTAAAAATGTTGATTAGATAATTAAAAAAAACTGGTTAGGAGAGTTAAGCGTGGGATTAAGGTGTGCATGTGGTATGTGTGTAGTGATTAGTGATTAATTATACACTAATAATAATAATAAAAGAAAAGAAAAAAAAAAAAGAAAACCCTAATTCCCCATCGGTTCCCCTCCCCGCGCCGTCACTCTCGTTCACTCTCTTCCTTCACGATCGCGACCCAGTTCTCTTCTTTGTTCCTCGCTAGTTTGGACCTGAAACCACGAACAGAACATCAATTGTGCAATAGCATGGATAAAGGGTTAGGGATTACCAAAAGTTTGGATAATAGCGGCGGCGGGTGATGAAGCTTTAACGCGAATAGATCCTTCGCTGCGGTTTCTGGTGGTTTTGGCGGCGACGCTCGATGCGACGAGAGGGAGGCCTCGTCGATGGCTAGTGGTTCCTTCAACGGAGAAGATAAGCTCTTCTCTTCTTAGGTTTTTTCGTAGGTTTTACGTTTGTAGTCTCTTTGTCGTACTAGGGTTTTTTTTTGTGAATTTCTCTGTGTTATCTATCCTCTGCCTTTTTCGATCTCAATCTCCTCTTTATATAGGTTTCAAATGGGGTTTTATGAGAATTTGATTAAAACCAAACTTGAATGCTGATTGAATTTTCTGATTTGGGATGGGCCGGATCTGGGATCTTCCCCTTTTCATTTGATTGCAATAATATCGATTGATGAAACTTTCCATTTGTGACATCTTGATTTAAACGCGTTTAATGCCTTTGCCTGTCCGGATTCGTTAGTTGCCTTAGATTGAATTTTTTTTTTAAAAGGCATATTCCTCAATTGATTCATTGATTTGGATTGATGATTTGGCAGGTGTAGCTAGTAATTGTTCTGGGCCAAAGGATGAGTCAGAAGCCCAGGGGAGGGAAACTTGGATTTGACGTGTCTGTTGGAGGACCTTTCGTGTTTAGAGTGCAAGGATTTGAGCGACAGACCAGGTTGTATTACAGGCCACTGACCAAGCATGTTATGTTTGCCATCTCGATCCAACAAACTTTTCCTAGCGTGATTGATCATGTGCCCAGTTGGATCAACGAACGACTGTTGGGAAGAATGATCTTCTCTGTCACTACCAAATCCTGATAGAAGATCTGAATATGTTGGCTCCTGCTTTTTAACTCAGTTACCTCAATTGGAACTTGCCAGCAGCTTGTTATAACAATATTTCTATCACTAGTAATTTCTATGGTGGTCGTAGTTTCATCATCACCGTCACAATTTGTTCTGTCAACAACTTCAATGCATCTCTCTGTCGCTTCAGTTGTTGCTGATACCTTGGCTGAAAACTTGGGGGAAGTACTGGATCCTTCAAGTCTTTTACCTGTGATGATCTTCGCAAGTCTCCAACCATTAGATGAAAGTGGTCAATATTTGGTGGTTTGGAGGACTCTCGCCTCAGCCTGATCATCAGTATCGGATCAATGCTTTGGTGAGTCCCTCCTTAAATGATTTATCACCGTTATCATTGTCCTGAGCTGAAATTGCTTGACTCTTGACAATGCTTGTTTCCTTTGCGATGCAGGACCTGCCGTGAAACATTCAGAAACGACATCAGACGTGCTGATACTTCCAAAGATGGTACATGAAGTTCCGCCCGATTCTGATCCACTGCTCTGCGCATCGTTGGAAAGAAGTGACGAGTGAAAAAAGCTTTGATGGTCCTTGGCATTACTTGCTATGGCTCGTGATGCAATCTCGGTAAATTTTGATAGGTATGTGATGGTAGTTGCTCCTGATTAACACTTGAAAGTGAAGTGTTCCTTTCTCTTCTATGCAGGTTATTGTTGTTGCGAGGTTACCGTAAATTGAGTTTGGATGAAGGTGTTAGGCTTTGCATCTGCTTCAAGACACGGCTCGGTCTTCTGCCTTTGGTCTTCCGTTCGTTGGTAGGTCGTATGAAGTGGTCATATGGACATCTTTTAAAGCCAACGCAAAGGTGCTTTGTTCACATATCCTGCAGGAAGGTATCGTCGCTAATGCCGGCAGATGGCAGCACCTCGTTCAGGCTTGTAGCTGATGTTTCAGGACCGTTACTTTTCAAGTAACCATCAATTGGTTGAAGTGGAGAACGTCGCCATGGTCACTATAAGTCAACTGATTAGTTTCATAAGCATTTAAAGATGTCATAAATACTTACTGTGAAGACTGGGTAGCCGATGGAGTCGTAGATTTGACAGTCAAATGAGCATTCCTAACACGTATAGATGTTGGTAATGCTTGCTGGGAAGATTGGGTAGGAGTGCATACAACAAAGCCTAAGCATGGAGGGACCTGCAACCTAATCCTTCCGCAGTTGGAGGTGAAAATTCGGGAAAGCCTGCTCGCAAGTCCTTCCCCGCCTGTTTTGGCCGCAGTTGGATGGGCCCCTGTTTTGATAATCACCTTTCTTTGACTGATATGAGCCTATTGTTTGTAGGTGGAGATAGCAAACTTGGTGGTTTAAAATCTCTTGGAGCTTGAATAGTATTATCAGATTATGACCAGTATCCACATGTTTTATGAGTCTCTTCCTTAATTATTTTGTAACACCATTGTCATTGTCTTTATTTAAATTCGTTTGATTCTACAGTGTCGATAGAAAGAGGGACGTCGTGGCAAGAAGTCCAAGCGTTCATCTTGGGAGTGCTAGAATATATTTGCTGCAGGTGGGATTACTGAGAGGCTCTTGTAAGCTCTTAGAAGTAGCTCAGCTTAGATTCCCTTCTTCATACTCTAGGTTTGTACTCTAGATTGCGTGATAACTCAGTGCATATTGTGATGTAGGTTGTGGATTGTTTATCTGTTCTTTTTCAGGTAACCGGGAGCTTCGCGACATGATTCAAAGGAAGGCCAATGAAGAACACCTAGAGTTTTTCTTTTTAGGACTTTGGGGCCTAGAATAGATATTCATTGTAACATGTAGTCCTTTTGTAAATGAATGATTATCCATGAATAAAAATGTTCTTCCGATTCCATTGTGTTTTAATATTTATGAAATAAAATTCCAATAAATACTCATATTTACTTTCTCAACTGTAGATTGAAATCTCCATGAATAATAAATCACAAGTTATTTAGATTCACTTTTAAGTCGTAACTCATGAGTACTTGTGGATAAAAAATTCCAAAATATCTAAAACTCACTTCTCTTTTGCCTAAACGATATCCCGTAACAAATCCAAACTAAAATCCTTTTGGTCACGTGATTTCTCAAACCATGTCTAACAACCTTCCTCTCATTTTCAATTCAATCTTAACTTGTTATGAGGGCCTAAGCTACTTGTCAAATATCCTTGACATAATCAATACATGCAAATAAATGTCTCAGGAATAATGTCTCATTTGTCCCAAAATTATGACATTTGCTTGAAATGACCAAAACGCCCCTGGGGGGAAATTCCAAATGCCAAGATCTTGATATGATCAGACCTGGTGATAGATAAATGTATCAAACCAACACGTATCAAATGCCTCAGAATTTTAATAACAGCCCATCTTCAAGGAATTGGTAGAATTTGTGTAAAATGACCAAAATACCCCTGGGACCAAATCTGAAGTCTTGGAAGTCCATTTAGCCTGATTAAAGTCAAAACCCTAGTTTTGGATGCACTGCTTAGGAGGTGCATTGTCTGAGGGAATTGTCAACTCTTCTGACCAATGGTGAACTTTGTGAACCTTCTTGGAACACAAAGTCTTGTATTGTGAGGGCAAATTTTGGGGTGCAACAGCTGCCCCTGTTCAATTTTCTGAAACCTGAGGGGTTAGATTGGTATATTTGCCAGTCGTAACCTGGAAGGTTGAAGGGGATTGAACACAAAAGCCCAAAAATTTGCACTCACCAGTGCATGGAGTGATATTGATGGTTGGTTGAACATGATTGAGTGGGCTTAAAGATGCCACTAGGGGAAAGTTCTTCAATAGTATAATGAGAACTGTCAGGAGTCTGGAGTAATACCGATGTAACAGCACGTCTTCATGAGGATAGAGCAATCAATAGCGATAACCCTAAAGCAGTCTTGAAGCAATGATATGATTTCAGGAGGATAGAACAATGAATGGTTCTAAAGCAGTCTTGAAATAATAATGTAATTTCAGGAGGATAGAGCAATGGAGAACTCTAAAGCAGTCTTGAAATAATTAGATGGCTTCAGGAGGATAGAGCAATGAATAGCTCTAAAGCAGTCTTGAAGTAGTAATATGACCTCATGAGGATAGAGCAATAAATAGCTCTAAAGCAGTCTTGAAGTAATAGGATGATTTCAGGAGGATAGAGCAATCAGTAGCTCTAAAGCAGTCTTGAAGTAATAATGTGATATGTCTTCAGGAGGATAGAGCAATCAATAGCTCTAAAGCAGTCTTGAAGTAACGATTTCAGGAGGATAGAGCAATGGATAGCTCTAAAGCAGTCTTGAAATAATAATGTGATATGTCTTCAGGAGGATAGAGCAATCAATAGCTCTAAAGCAGTCTTGAAGTAATGATTTCAGGAGGATAGAGCAACGGATAGCTCTAAAGCAGTCTTGAAATAATAATGTAATTTCAGGAGGATAGAGCAATGGATAACTCTAAAGCAGTCTTGAAATAATTAGATGGCTTCAGGAGGATAGAGCAATGAATAGCTCTAAAGCAGTCTTGAAGTAATGATTTCAGGAGGATAGAGCAACGGATAGCTCTAAAGCAGTCTTGAAATAATAATGTAATATGTCTTCAGGAGGATAGAGCAATCAATAGCTCTAAAGCAGTCTTGAAGTAACGATTTCAGGAGGATAGAGCAATGGATAGCTCTAAAGCAGTCTTGAAATAATAATGTGATATGTCTTCAGGAGGATAGAGCAATCAATAGCTCTAAAGCAGTCTTGAAGTAATGATTTCAGGAGGATAGAGCAACGGATAGCTCTAAAGCAGTCTTAAAATAATAATGTAATTTCAGGAGGGTAGAGCAATGGATAACTCTAAAGCAGTCTTGAAATAATTAGATGGCTTCAGGAGGATAGAGCAATGAATAGCTCTAAAGCAGTCTTGAAGTAATGATTTCAGGAGGATAGAGCAACAGATAGCTCTAAAGCATTCTTGAAATAATAATGTAATATGTCTTCAGGAGGATAGAGCAATCAATAGCTCTAAAGCAGTCTTGAAATAATAATGTGATATGTCTTCAGGAGGATAGAGCAATCAATAGCTCTAAAGCATTCTTGAAGTAATGATTTCAGGAGGATAGAGCAACGGATAGCTCTAAAGCAGTCTTGAAATAATAATGTAATTTCAGGAGGGTAGAGCAATGGATAACTCTAAAGCAGTCTTGAAATAATTAGATGGCTTCAGGAGGATAGAGCAATGAATAGCTCTAAAGCAGTCTTGAAGTAATGATTTCAGGAGGATAGAGCAACGGATAGCTCTAAAGCAGTCTTGAAATAATAATGTAATATGTCTTCAGGAGGATAGAGCAATCAATAGCTCTAAAGCAGTCTTGAAATAATAATGTGATATGTCTTCAGGAGGATAGAGCAATCAATAGCTCTAAAGCAGTCTTGAAGTAATAATGTGATATGTCTTCAGGAGGATAGAGCAATCAATAGCTCTAAAGCAGTCTTGAAATAATTAGATGGCTTCAGGAGGATAGAGCAATGAATAGCTCTAAAGCAGTCTTGAAGTAGTAATATGACCTCATGAGGATTGAGCAATAAGTAGCTCTAAAGCAGTCTTGAAGTAATAGGATGATTTCAGGAGGATAGAGCAATCAGTAGCTCTAAAGCAGTCTTGAAGTCATGAGAGGCTACCAGGAGGATAAAATAACCCTGAGGTTACAATAAAGCAGTCCCAAAGTAATAAGAAGCTCATCAGGAGGATAAAGTAACCCTGAGGTTACAATAAAGCAGTCCCAAAGATCATAAGATTGTTTGTTGGATAATTAACCTGAAAACAAGGTAGCATTCTGTATAACAACATTAGTTTATGCTTTATGTATGCATGTATGACATGATGCACTTAGGTAATGTACTATAGACACATATGTTATGGTATGATGTAAATGATGTATGTATGCTATGACACTGCTGGAAGTGTCTGGATATCCTTGTATAACAACTGCTGGCCAAGAAAAAATAAATCCCGATTCGTTGTTGAAGAATATATAACCCTCCGTCTGCTGGGGATAACAAGGTATAGATAACCTCCCGTTGTTGGGGATAACAAGGTATAGATAACCTTCGTTTTCGTTTGATAGTAGGGTAAGTATAACATCCCGTCTTCGTTCATCGTGCCCTTATTGGAAAGTAATTTCCCGTATATCCGTATGAGGATAAAAGAAATGGATATAAATTCCAGGGGAGATTAGACTTTGTGAAAATGGATTAGTCCTACTGATGGTTTGTAACTGCCTTGTAAAGATGAACCGGCGAAGCTTCGTTGAAATCCTTCCCTCGTTCGTCCTTAGTAAATACTATTACTGCATTTTCATGCAATTCTGGTAAACATCAATCATATTAAAAGCATACATGCGTTTCTGGTAAACATCAATCATATTCAAAGGCATACATACATTCAAACACAACCAATGGACGTTTCGCTTATGTAAATAGGGTAAAAGTAAATCTGGATTCAAAAGATGGGGTTTATTTATATCAAAAGTGACCCATACACGGGTAAGTTTGTACAAGGAGACATAAACCCTAGTAAGAGAATTTTGTCATGAAGTTTTACAAAAAGAATCAGCTATGTGGGAAATAATCCTATTGAGTTTCAATTCTACTATTGCCTCTCAAGTATCTCATCTTCTTGCTGTTGAGTCGGAAACGATTGGATTGAGCTTTATCTGTTTGAGCTTGAGTAAGTAGTACAACTGATTGCAGTTTCATGAGTGATCCAAACGAGACATAGTCATACGCTTTAATCCCTAACTTTTGCCTGGATTGCCCTTTCAGGTTTTCAATCCACCGGGATACCCTTTTTTGCCCAAGCCGCCTTTTCAGGTTTTCGACTTGCCGGGTGTACATCTTTTTATATATATATCCCTAATTTTTGCCCAAACCCTTTTGGTTTGCCGGGATGCCCTTATTTTTGTCTAGGCCTGTCAACCTAGCGGGTCTCTTTTTATGCATAGTATTTTTTAACTATGTCTGCGTTTACAGGTTGTGGGAAGTCTTCACCATCCATTGTAGTCAGTATCATGGCACCTCCTGAAAACACTGTCTTGACTACAAATGGTCCCTCATATGTTGGAGTCCACTTGCCCCTAGGATCACCCTGTGGTAATATGATACGCTTGATTACCAAGTCACCAGCCTGATATACCTTTGGCTTAACCTTCTTGTCAAAAGCTTTGATCATCCGTTTCTGGTACATCTGGCCATGACAAACTGCTGCTAACCTTTTCTCATCAATCAAATTTATCTGGTCAAGTCGAGTCTGAATCCACTCATCTTCATCCAAGCCTGCATCCTTCATAATTCTTAAGGAGGGGATCTGAACTTCAATAGGCAGAACTGTTTCCATACCATAGACTAAGGAGAATGGGGTTGCCCCTGTTGAAGTACGTATTGTAGTGCGATAACCATGCAGAGCAAATGGTAACATCTCGTGCCAATCCTTGGAAGTAACAGTCATCTTCTGTACAATCTTCTTAATGTTCTTATTAGCAGCTTCAACTGCCCCATTCATCTTTGGACGATACGGAGAAGAGTTGTGATGCTTAATCTTGAACTGCGTACAGAGATCAGTAATCATAGTGTTGTTCAGATTGGCGCCATTTTCGAAGTCAACAAGGTAGTATGGGTCAACATATACTGTCTTAGTCGGCGAGCAGCCCATGCCAAAGCGCAGCAAGTTTTCTCGAGCAGTGAGTATCTTGTTTCACAGTCGGTAAACTTTTGCTAAGGTAGTATATTGCCTGCTCTTTTCGACCAGACTCGTCATGTTGCCCCAATACACACCCCATTGAGTTGTCTAATACTGTTAAATACATAATCAAGGGTCTTCCATCAACTGGTGGCATTAAAATTGGAGGTTCTAGCAAATATCTCTTGATTTCATCAAAGGCAGTCTGGCACTCATCATTCCATTCCATCATCTGATCTTTCTTCAACAACTTGAAGATTGGCTCACAGATGGTAGTTAATTGGGAAATAAATCTTGCAATGTAGTTCAATCGTCCCAAGAAACCTCTAACCTCCTTCTCAGTACGGGGAGCTGGCATCTCTCGTATAGCTTTCACTTTTGTAGGATCCACTTCAATACCTTTTCCACTGACAATGAAACCCAGGAGCTTTCTAGATCTAACTCCAAAAGTACACTTGTTTGGATTTAATCTCAACCTGTATTTCTTCAACCTCTCAAACAACTTGTGCAGATGATCAAGATGTTGCTCTTCATTCTGAGATCTGGCTATCATATCATCCACATATACCTCTATCTCATGATGAATCATATCATGAAACAAAGCCACCATAGCACGCTGATATGTTGCCCCTGCATTCTTCAAACCAAATGGCATTACCTTATAGCAAAAGGTGCCCCACTGTGTCACAAATGTAGTCTTCTCCATATCTTCAGGTGCCATCTTGATTTGATTGTAACCAGAGAAACCATCCATAAAAGAGAATACCTTATGCTGAGCAGTGTTGTCTACCAGAATATCAATATGAGGCAGTGGAAAGTCATCTTTAGGGCTAGCCTTGTTCAGATCTCTTTTCTGTTTTCTTCAGTTCCCAGATTCACAACTTCGACTGGCTCTTCATGTGGCTGTATAGCTTTCTCTTCTTGTTGTAACAACCTAGCAAGCTCCACAGGTATTTCACAATCGTCCTCGTTTCCGTCTTCAGTTTGATAGATCGGATTCTCGAAATTGTAATTGGCAATAGTAGAACTGTTATCAACTGGATCCAGAGTGGATGAGGATCGGCATTTTAGTGACGTGGGTGTGTGTAAGAACACATAGCTGATAAAGCAAAAATAAAAGAAAAAGAAAGACAAGGAACACAATATTTACGAAAACGAAACGTCCATTGATTTTATTGAATGAAGTATGCAAATGAAATGACAACCCGTAACAAGCACACCATTGAGCCCCGGGTAAGGCACATGGCTTGAAAGTTTTAATTGTTCCAGAAATTACAAATTTAAAAACATAACACAGTAATAGTATTTACTCCTGACTAAAGGAGATAGGGATAACATCTTCAGCTTTCCAATTATTGAGTCCAGCACCCACAGTAGGAAAAATCCATGCCTCCAAGTTGTAGTCTTCATCTTGATCTCCCACAGCATTGATAACCCCTTGATTGGCGATACGAACAGCACGGGCACGACGGACAACCTTCTGGGACTCTGCAGTGAAACCCAAACCAAACTTGTCAGACTTGTATGGAATATCAGGAAGCTGACCCCAAATAGTACAACCACCTTCTTCCACCACAGCTTTTGCATCATTGAGGGAGGCCATTGCCATTGTTGGAGGGTTTCTGATGACCACAGGAACCTTCTTCACAGCAGGAGGAGTCACACAATCCTTAACAGCCCAGGGAACCACTTCAAATGACTGACATGGAGTTTCAATGTATTCACCTTCTACTTCCAGATACTTGAAAGTGTTTACATGGCTGACAAAGTATTCTTCCTCTCCAAAGACAGTAACAACTTTTCCATTCACCGGATATCTCAACTTTTGATGTAATGTGGAGGTCACAGCACCTGCCCCATGGATCCAGGGACGACCAAGCAGACATGAGTACGAAGGACGAATATCCATCACATAGAATGTAGCAGTAAACACCTGAGAGCCAACCTTGATTGGAAGATCAATTTCCCCATGCACTACTCTTCTAGAACCATCAAAAGCCTTTACCACAATATTACTGGGCTTCAATACCGTATCTTCAGGACTCAGCTTGTTCAGGACTTCCTTAGGCAACACATTCAGAGAGGAACCATTGTCTATCAGCACATGAGACAGGGTAGTGCCCCTGCATTCAATTGAAATATGCAAGGCCCTGTTATGATCCCTCTTGGCTGGGGTCAAGTCAGCATCAGAAAATCCTAACCCGTTGTCATAGGTCAGGTGCGCAACACAATTCTCAAACTGGTCCACAGAAATTGCACTGGGTACATGAGCCATCTTTAGAAACTTGATCAATGCCTTGGCATGAGCCTCAGAACATAATAACAGGGAGAGCATAGAAATCTTTGAGGGAGTATGCCCCAGCTGATCAACAATATCATAATCACTCTTGCGAATGATTTTCAATACTTCTTCCATCTGCTTAGAGAGGTCATCAGCAGCTGGCACATCAGTAGATACAGGCTCAATAACAGGACCCTTGCCCCGAGCATCAGTGGTGGAAGTAACAGCAGGAGTAACTGCACTCTTAGAAGCAACTGGAGGAGAGAAGACTCTTCCACTACGAGTGATCTTGCTAGATCCAGCAATATTATCAATGTCAACAGGCATATCAGGTAAAGGCTCCTGCTTGACACCATGGATGTAAACATCAGACCCATAGTGCCAAGGCACAGCTTTGTCAGATGTATAAGAAATAGGACCAGGAGTGGTAATGATCAGAGGAGCTACTCTGGCTTCAGCGACAACTTTCACAGGACCTTCAGCAGTAATCTTGATTGGGCCCTGATGAGTGATTTTAATGGGACCCTTTGAAGTGATTCTTAGTGGTACTTTGTCAACCATGTCAACCTCTTCAATCTTCTTACCCTGAGTCAGATGATCCACCATACTTTCTACAGATGCTGGTCTTCTTTCAAACACTATAGTATATTTATCCATGAGACGTTGAATCCCATCTCTCAAAATGAAGCAACTATCCGGCTTATAGGTACAATATAGACAATCTTCATGACAACCTGGAAAGATCCCAGCTTGTACTAACCTCTTTTTGATAACAGACAATGGTGTGCTCAACTCCATAACTGAATAGACATGCAGATCTTCATCAATATCTTCATCAATGGCGTTGACAGTCTTCTCGTGATTTGGCATTGGAGCTGTAATCACATTTGGAGTACCTGGTGGATCAAACTCAATTTCTCCAGTATCAATCATATCTTGAATTTTGTTCTTCAAGACCCAGCAGTTATTAGTATCATGTCCTGGACAGTTTGAATGATATGCACATCGTGCATTGGGATTGTACTTGGGAGAGGTAACATTGGGATTCTGAGGGGCCTCCCTCAGGGTAATAAGTTCAGCTTTCAACAAGTGTTGCAATGCCTGAGCCATTGACATGTTGATCTTCGTGAACTGTCTTCTAACCCTCTGTTGGTTGCCTTGAGGCTGCCCTGTTGTTGCAGGCGTTGGATTTGAAATATGAACTGCACTAACAGACTGATGCCTTCTGTTACGATCAGGCTGACCGTACACAGCATTAGATTCTTTCTTCCCAGTGGGAGGCTTCCTCTTTGTGTTGAGGTATGAGTTGAGGTTTCGTTCCTCATGAAGTAGCTTTGTTAGCTCTAGGATCCTTGCTTGGCTTGCTTTGTAATGAGCCTCGAAAGTATCCCTTTGCTCTTTCAGTTGGATCCATGATCTCTGCAAGTCTTCCATATCAGTAGGCATATCTGGGTGAAGGATGGTATAAGCTGTGTCTCCTTCAGCAACAGGTTCCATGGTAACTGGTAGGACGGCAGGATATGGCATCATGAGTGTCTGAGCACGAAATCGTACCCATCTGAGATAAGCCTCCATAGGAATGGTGTACTTAGGCTCCAGTGTCTTGCTGTCAATCCTGTTTACCTTTCCCCAAGCTCGTATGAATCTCTGACGGTAACCCTGAAGATCGTTGTCGTAGTCAAACACAATGCCCTGAATCAACATGTCATGTGGACCATCGCTCCGGGCGTAACCAAACTGTCGTAAAGCTAGAGATGGGTTGTAGGTGATGCCTCCTCTTATGCCTAGAAGTGGCACATTAGGAAACTCCCCACAACGATCAATGATGGTGACATTCTCCATAGATCTGGAGCACCAATGGGTGTCTGAGTGAGAAAGTGACATGATCCTCTTGGACCATCTGAACCCTTGCTCATTCTTCACTACTGAGCGAGGAAGGTGAGAAATAAACCACCTAGAAAGTAAAGGTATGCAACACATCAAAGTTCCTCTTGCCCTTGTAGTACGGGTGTGAAGAGAATGTAGGATGTCTCCAAGTAAGGTAGGAACTGGATTGTGACTCAGGAATATGTTGATGGCATGAACGTCTATGAACTGATCAGGATTGGGGAACAACACTAAGCCATAAATCAATAAGGCTAAGATCTCCTCAAAAGCATTGTAGCTCATAGCCTTCAAGAACATTTGAGCTTTATCCACTAATACCTTGGCAAGAATACCTTTAACTCCGCTTCTCGTCTCTAGAACAATGTCAGACTTCTTCAGATGTAGAGCTGCAGCAATAACTTCTGGTTTAAGCTCCTTCTCTAAGCCTGTGAATGGCTTCTGATCAAGAACAGGTATACCCAGAAGTTTAGAGAACTCCTCCATGGTTGGAACCAGCTGATAATCAGGAAATGTAAAGCAATGGTGCTTAGGGTCAAAGAACTGAAACAGCACACTCATCATGTCTTCACTGAACCCTGAAGTAACTAGATCCAATAAGTGACCATGTCTCTTGTTGAACTGGGAATGATCAGACACTTGGGAAACCAACTCTTTGAGCTTGGGAGGTATCCCTACAAAGTTGATCCTGATGGTGTTTCTACGAGCAGAAGCCATGACCTGCAACAAAGAACAAAAATAAATCCCTTGGTCCTTGAAATGGTTAGGGAAAATGATATGCTCATGATGCATGATGATGTCATGATGTTATGTTCAATCACAAACATGTGGCACACACAAACAAGTCACACAATTGCCCTAGGTTTAAAGGCTTGCATGAGGTTTAAAGGTAAGTACCCTCCCCTGAAGTTAGATGGTTCATCCTGTCCTACAAAAGTAACCGGGTTCTAAGGGATCTCAATATCATTGATCCTTCACAAGGGTGGTTGATCAGAAGGCAACTTACTTGCCAACCAAAACCCTCCAAGTTTAAGATCTCAATGAGCGTAGCATCGAGTGTCAACCAACTTCAGTCTGCACCAAAGCCGGTTACCTCACTACTTTCTAAAGGCCAAGATGAGTTAACTAGGGTTCTAAAAGTCAGTTAGTGCATTGACAACATATGGCAGCCTCAATATTATCCTCAACTTGACTTAAGGAATATAAGCACCAACCACGAAGTCGCACTAACTATGGCCACCAGATCAACCGTATCGATATACGTCGTACAGTTTCCTTGGTCTATTGCCATTTACCTAAGGTACACTAGATCCGGGTTAGGACCTTTCACACATAAGAGCACCCCAACAATATAATAATAAAGCAAACAAGGCAAACAATTTAAAGTGATCTTAATTCCTAAGGGTACCCCTCTTAAATAGGTCCCCAGCAGAGTCGCCAGTTCTGTAACACGGTGGGAGAACTGACTTTAAACAATGTTGCGGATAGCAAGAGTCGCCACCGACTTTTATTTTATCCATAAGGAAAGGTTATAAAAGAACAGGAAAGACCTTAGAGAATATTTTGGGTCCGGGGGGTAGGTTATGAAAAGGGAAGGTGTTAGCACCCTTTTCATCCATGGTTATCCATGGGCTCTTAGGTACTTAAGCTCACTTTTGAATTGTTTTGAAAGTGTAGTGTGTGAATAGAAAATTTTCAGAATAGTTAATAAATAATCCATGTAAGGATGTGTTAAGAACTTGTTTGAAAACTTGTTGAAAATTTGTTTAAGTGTGAAACAGTTTTGGAGTGAGCAAGCACCTAGGAGTAACCTACCCTAATGTTTAAAGGTCTTTCTTATTCTTTATCCTTTCCTTAGTAAGACTATCCCTACTATAATGGAGTAGGTAATCCTTACTTTGGATGCTAAGGGACATATGAGGGACAATTGGATTTTTGAAGGCCATTGTGGGGTGTAATAAGCAAACTGGAGGGACTATCATCATTTTTCGAAAGGGACTCGATTCGTAAAGGCAACCATAAGGGACTTTGATGATTTTTCTATTTGAGGGACTTGCTTTATACACCCCACTTAACCATTATTCGTAGGCAACTTGAGGGATATCCTTAGGAAGTGAGATGGCGATTAAAATCGACTTACGTGTGTGACGTGTTTATTTTAATTATCTTTATTTAAAAGTGATCTAAATTTATTTTAATATTACATACATGTTGTTACACTCCCTAATTACTAACCATAATAATAATTAAATAATTAAACAACTTTACATCCAAGAAACAATTACAAAATAATAAGCAAAATAATTAAATAGCAAAGATAAATAAAATATAAATAAGCAATAATAAATAATAAAGGGGGTTAGCAAGCAATATTTAACAAAATAATAAGCATGATTAGAATATAAATGGGTTAGTAAATAAGAATAAACAAAATTAATCCAAATATTATAATAATAAGAAATTAACAATTTTTTAATATAATCAACTAAAAGATTTGAATTAAATTAGATAAAAGTTTGTTATAATAATTATTATTATTATTTTGGTTGTTATGAAATAGATTTTAAAACACATTATTATTTTTGTAAAGAAAATGATTTATTAATTTTTTTTTAAAAGATGATTAAAGAACAAATTTATTTAATTTTTAAATTTAAAAATAATTAAAGGGTGATTTAGCCTTTTTTTTTTTTTTAAAAATGTTGATTAGATAATTAAAAAAAACTGGTTAGGAGAGTTAAGCGTGGGATTAAGGTGTGCATGTGGTATGTGTGTAGTGATTAGTGATTAATTATACACTAATAATAATAATAATAAAAGAAAAGAAAAAAAAAAAAGAAAACCCTAATTCCCCATCGGTTCCCCTCCCCGCGCCGTCACTCTCGTTCACTCTCTTCCTTCACGATCGCGACCCAGTTCTCTTCTTTGTTCCTCGCTAGTTTGGACCTGAAACCACGAACAGAACATCAATTGTGCAATAGCATGGATAAAGGGTTAGGGATTACCAAAAGTTTGGATAATAGCGGCGGCGGGTGATGAAGCTTTAACGCGAATAGATCCTTCGCTGCGGTTTCTGGTGGTTTTGGCGGCGACGCTCGATGCGACGAGAGGGAGGCCTCGTCGATGGCTAGTGGTTCCTTCAACGGAGAAGATAAGCTCTTCTCTTCTTAGGTTTTTTCGTAGGTTTTACGTTTGTAGTCTCTTTGTCGTACTAGGGTTTTTTTTGTGAATTTCTCTGTGTTATCTATCCTCTGCCTTTTTCGATCTCAATCTCCTCTTTATATAGGTTTCAAATGGGGTTTTATGAGAATTTGATTAAAACCAAACTTGAATGCTGATTGAATTTTCTGATTTGGGATGGGCCGGATCTGGGATCTTCCCCTTTTCATTTGATTGCAATAATATCGATTGATGAAACTTTCCATTTGTGACATCTTGATTTAAACGCGTTTAATGCCTTTGCCTGTCCGGATTCGTTAGTTGCCTTAGATTGAATTTTTTTTTTAAAAGGCATATTCCTCAATTGATTCATTGATTTGGATTGATGATTTGGCAGGTGTAGCTAGTAATTGTTCTGGGCCAAAGGATGAGTCAGAAGCCCAGGGGAGGGAAACTTGGATTTGACGTGTCTGTTGGAGGACCTTTCGTGTTTAGAGTGCAAGGATTTGAGCGACAGACCAGGTTGTATTACAGGCCACTGACCAAGCATGTTATGTTTGCCATCTCGATCCAACAAACTTTTCCTAGCGTGATTGATCATGTGCCCAGTTGGATCAACGAACGACTGTTGGGAAGAATGATCTTCTCTGTCACTACCAAATCCTGATAGAAGATCTGAATATGTTGGCTCCTGCTTTTTAACTCAGTTACCTCAATTGGAACTTGCCAGCAGCTTGTTATAACAATATTTCTATCACTAGTAATTTCTATGGTGGTCGTAGTTTCATCATCACCGTCACAATTTGTTCTGTCAACAACTTCAATGCATCTCTCTGTCGCTTCAGTTGTTGCTGATACCTTGGCTGAAAACTTGGGGGAAGTACTGGATCCTTCAAGTCTTTTACCTGTGATGATCTTCGCAAGTCTCCAACCATTAGATGAAAGTGGTCAATATTTGGTGGTTTGGAGGACTCTCGCCTCAGCCTGATCATCAGTATCGGATCAATGCTTTGCTGAGTCCCTCCTTAAATGATTTATCACCGTTATCATTGTCCTGAGCTGAAATTGCTTGACTCTTGACAATGCTTGTTTCCTTTGCGATGCAGGACCTGCCGTGAAACATTCAGAAACGACATCAGACGTGCTGATACTTCCAAAGATGGTACATGAAGTTCCGCCCGATTCTGATCCACTGCTCTGCGCATCGTTGGAAAGAAGTGACGAGTGAAAAAAGCTTTGATGGTCCTTGGCATTACTTGCTATGGCTCGTGATGCAATCTCGGTAAATTTTGATAGGTATGTGATGGTAGTTGCTCCTGATTAACACTTGAAAGTGAAGTGTTCCTTTCTCTTCTATGCAGGTTATTGTTGTTGCGAGGTTACCGTAAATTGAGTTTGGATGAAGGTGTTAGGCTTTGCATCTGCTTCAAGACACGGCTCGGTCTTCTGCCT
Organism: Lathyrus sativus; assembly: GCA_963859935.3. Taxonomy (NCBI): domain Eukaryota; kingdom Viridiplantae; phylum Streptophyta; class Magnoliopsida; order Fabales; family Fabaceae; genus Lathyrus; species Lathyrus sativus. The sequence continues at coordinate 613,061,227 of OZ012739.1, forward strand.
TTGGTCTTCCGTTCGTTGGTAGGTCGTATGAAGTGGTCATATGGACATCTTTTAAAGCCAACGCAAAGGTGCTTTGTTCACATATCCTGCAGGAAGGTATCGTCGCTAATGCCGGCAGATGGCAGCACCTCGTTCAGGCTTGTAGCTGATGTTTCAGGACCGTTACTTTTCAAGTAACCATCAATTGGTTGAAGTGGAGAACGTCGCCATGGTCACTATAAGTCAACTGATTAGTTTCATAAGCATTTAAAGATGTCATAAATACTTACTGTGAAGACTGGGTAGCCGATGGAGTCGTAGATTTGACAGTCAAATGAGCATTCCTAACACGTATAGATGTTGGTAATGCTTGCTGGGAAGATTGGGTAGGAGTGCATACAACAAAGCCTAAGCATGGAGGGACCTGCAACCTAATCCTTCCGCAGTTGGAGGTGAAAATTCGGGAAAGCCTGCTCGCAAGTCCTTCCCCGCCTGTTTTGGCCGCAGTTGGATGGGCCCCTGTTTTGATAATCACCTTTCTTTGACTGATATGAGCCTATTGTTTGTAGGTGGAGATAGCAAACTTGGTGGTTTAAAATCTCTTAGAGCTTGAATAGTATTATCAGATTATGACCAGTATCCACATGTTTTATGAGTCTCTTCCTTAATTATTTTGTAACACCATTGTCATTGTCTTTATTTAAATTCGTTTGATTCTACAGTGTCGATAGAAAGAGGGACGTCGTGGCAAGAAGTCCAAGCGTTCATCTTGGGAGTGCTAGAATATATTTGCTGCAGGTGGGATTACTGAGAGGCTCTTGTAAGCTCTTAGAAGTAGCTCAGCTTAGATTCCCTTCTTCATACTCTAGGTTTGTACTCTAGATTGCGTGATAACTCAGTGCATATTGTGATGTAGGTTGTGGATTGTTTATCTGTTCTTTTTCAGGTAACCGGGAGCTTCGCGACATGATTCAAAGGAAGGCCAATGAAGAACACCTAGAGTTTTTCTTTTTAGGACTTTGGGGCCTAGAATAGATATTCATTGTAACATGTAGTCCTTTTGTAAATGAATGATTATCCATGAATAAAAATGTTCTTCCGATTCCATTGTGTTTTAATATTTATGAAATAAAATTCCAATAAATACTCATATTTACTTTCTCAACTGTAGATTGAAATCTCCATGAATAATAAATCACAAGTTATTTAGATTCACTTTTAAGTCGTAACTCATGAGTACTTGTGGATAAAAAATTCCAAAATATCTAAAACTCACTTCTCTTTTGCCTAAACGATATCCCGTAACAAATCCAAACTAAAATCCTTTTGGTCACGTGATTTCTCAAACCATGTCTAACAACCTTCCTCTCATTTTCAATTCAATCTTAACTTGTTATGAGGGCCTAAGCTACTTGTCAAATATCCTTGACATAATCAATACATGCAAATAAATGTCTCAGGAATAATGTCTCATTTGTCCCAAAATTATGACATTTGCTTGAAATGACCAAAACGCCCCTGGGGGGAAATTCCAAATGCCAAGATCTTGATATGATCAGACCTGGTGATAGATAAATGTATCAAACCAACATGTATCAAATGCCTCAGAATTTTAATAACAGCCCATCTTCAAGGAATTGGTAGAATTTGTGTAAAATGACCAAAATACCCCTGGGACCAAATCTGAAGTCTTGGAAGTCCATTTAGCCTGATTAAAGTCAAAACCCTAGTTTTGGATGCACTGCTTAGGAGGTGCATTGTCTGAGGGAATTGTCAACTCTTCTGACCAATGGTGAACTTTGTGAACCTTCTTGGAACACAAAGTCTTGTATTGTGAGGGCAAATTTTGGGGTGCAACAGTCACGAATTCAAAAAACTGCTATCTGATATAACAGGGTGCGTGTTCTCTCCCACTACCCCCATTATCACTTCCAATCATCAGAACTCCTACCCCACTACAAATTTTCGTCCTCCCAACATTGCACCATATATTTCAACTCCAATCTCAACTTCCAAACCACACTTCTGTCAGTTCTTCCCATTCTGCAGAAAAACCCCAATCTTCAGAAACCTCTCAATCCTCCAACAATGGCGAGAAATGCAGAAACCCCAGATATCAGCAACATCATCTTCAGCGAGGGTGACTTAGGCGAAAGACAGCGGGCAAACTACACCGCATTCCATCAAAGGTCGCTCCAGCCGACTCATTATCCACACATCCCGTCGCTTACGGAGCTCGGACTCCTTGAAGGCGTAACTTGGATGCTTCAAAGAGCAGGCCTCTGGAACCTATGCACCAACCCACTGCCGACATACGAACAACTCACTCTCGAGTTCCTGAGTTCGTTTACCTACCTCACTTCCAGCGGTGACCTCAACCAACACACCGGTGCCGCATGCTTCAGGATGTTCGACATAAACTATCAGGTGAACCAGAACCAGATTTCCGAAATCCTACACTTCCCTCAAGGCGACAATGCTCACCGCCGTCTCACCGATCAGTTCCAGCACGAAGCTTTCGCGCTGTGGTACCAGTTGACCGGCCTCAACACCGATGGTTGGGATTCACTACACGCAACTCATATCCATAACCCGACCATCCGGTACTTCCACCGAGCACTGAACAACACAATCTTTGCCAGGGACAACAACCATAAGGTGAACTCGAAAGAGCTCTTCTTCCTCCACTGCGTCCTCAACAACGAGCCTGTCAATGCCGCCCCGTTCCTGCTGGCTCACATTCAGGCCAACTGCAACCGTGGCTCGAAGCCATTTTACTTTGGCGGGATTGTCACTGCCATTGCACTTGGGCTGAACCTTGGCGACCGCCTCCAGTACCTCCATTCCATCCCCTCGGTGTTCCTTGACACCGACCACTGCAGAGCCTCTCATCTTATCCGCTCCAGAGCTGCGGCAAATACCATCCGGTAGTGCGTGGCAAGATCGTCCGAAGCATCATCCTTCCGTCCCGCACCCGCACACACCCAGATGATCGTACCAACTGGTTATTTGACCTCACTGCCCCTCCTGCTGCCGCTGTTCCTACTCAGGACCACACCCCAGGTTCTGACGATGAAATCCAAGCTGAGTTAGACAGGTCCGAGCAGCCAGAGGCATCGCAGCCTCCTCCTCCCGAAGGTACATCCTCTCGCCGCCGCCGTCATCCAGTACCAGACTTCACAGAAAAGGACCTCCGCCGCTCTCTAGACCAGCAGGCACAGATACTCGCGAAGCTACAGCAGCAGAATCAGCGAGCTGACCAGTTCGAAGCTTGGCACCGGACTCAAATGCAACAACTTCAAACCGGCCAAGCTACTATCACTGAGAACCTGGCGAATCTGACCTTGCAGGTTGACGGACTCCGGGACACCATCTACCACACAGGAGCTATGAATCATGAGGACCGAGTAGCCCTTGCCAGAGCCAGAGGACGCCAGCGTGGACGTGACCGAGGCAGCGAACGTGATTAGTCATCCATCTTTCCTTATTTATTTACTATATTTTCAGTTTATTTGTACTTTCATTTCAGTTGTATCTCCCTCTCGCATGCTTCAAAAATTAGTGGGGACACTGATTGAGATAGTGTGGGAGCGGAGCCTTTATTTCCATTCCACTGTACTTTGAATTTCGTAATTTCCATTTAAACATTTTCTATTTTTAGCAAATAAAGCTCGTTTATATATCCTTTTTCCGTTACGCAAGCATCCCCACATTATTCAACGTAAACAAAAAAATTTTCGTTCGTTCCTCAAAAGCAAAAGCACCACGAGAATGCACCCGAGTTCAAAACAAGTTTTGAAACTCCGAGGAAACGACAGTTCTAACAAAACCAGTACCGTCCTGACACCTTAGATCTCCGGCTTATGCGAGTCGGTTTCACTACCTACGCGTACCAAAGTCTCAAGTGTCTACGCAAACTCAACCCCAAGTAGTTTATACTAGCGGTCAACACCATCCTAAAACACTTCTAAGCGAGCGACCGATGCAGATAAGTGCATGATCTCCAAAAAGACGAAAAATCATGAAAAGAGAGCTAAATAGCCCAAAAATATAAGACACGTTTCCTTCTAAGTTAGGTGCTCCTCACCCGAGCATTTAGCCCAACGGCACGAAAACTCATTGAAAAATCGATGACATAAGCTTATGATCAATGAAGAAGATCAAAAACAGAAATGAGATCATATTCACTAACAGGTCGACTTGCCATGAAAGTGTACGGACAACGGGCTTAATGTGATTGCGCTAGAACAAACAGGGTGAACTTGCCGCGAGAACCTTGACACCAAGCTACAGTAGCATAACTGGGACCGATTTGCATAAAAAGGAGACCTCCGAAGACTTGTAGTCTAGTGTCGTCATGATACTCGTCTTGTTTTTACCAAGAATCCCGGTTTTTCCCAACTCTGCGAACGAAGAAGCTGCCTCGTGCTTGCCGACTTTTTCATGTTTTACTTGAGGACAAGCAAAGATTCAAGCTTAGGGGAGTTTGATAACACGAAATCGTATATATATTTTGATGCATAATTCAACCAAAGTTTAACTGTTTTCGATCTGATTTCGGGTTATTTCCGTGTTATTTGTCTGATGTTTTGCAGGTATTCGACGATCACGTCTAAACAAGGCAACATGAAGAAAAGAAGCAATCTCAGATGAAATACGGACGAAAAAAGAGTGAAAACATCATGAAAAGCGCAAAAAGATGTTTTTGCTGATGTGACGATCGTCACAGCTCCATGACGACCGTCACACGGGTGACGACCGTCACACCTTGTGACGACCGTCATGCAGGCAAAAACGCCCCACTTCAATTACACGTTAAAGAAGCAGTTCCAATTCCCACAAAGTGGACCACTACTCCCTGATTTCTCTGCCTCAAAGTCCACCCTCTTCAAAGTATAACCGTTAGAATTCCATTTCTATAAAAGGGGAAGAAGGGGACCTCAGAAGGGAGCCGCATTCATACCACGAAGTGCTGCCAAATTTATTTCCAGAGCATATTTTCCAGTTTAATATTCTTATTTGTTTCTCTTTACTTCTTCTGCATTATATTTTCATTCTTCCAAAATTTCTACTTTCATTGTACGATCAAATTGGCATAGAGACCAGAATCCTGCCAACATCCGTGGAGGATCTGCCCAAAAGGCCAATTGGAATGTTTACAGGTTTCTCATTTCAATCGATTCCAGTTTTATTATAATGCAAATTATTATTTATTGCTTTTGTTTATGTTTTATCCTTCCCAAATCCATGTCTAGCTAAACTTAAGTAATCGATATGTAGTAATAATTCGAATGGGATTTGATAACAACTGGTTGAAAAACTTTCTTTTCAAAAGTAATTTATGGTCTGAGTGTTTAAAATTGATTTACTGAATAAACTTCGTCGTGAAAGCGAGAACTTATTTAAAAGTAGTTTTGCCACGAAAGTGGGAAATTAATTAAGATACGAACCAACAAGCGAAAGCTGCGGTAAGGTCAGATAGTAAACACTAGTCATTTATTTTAATAACAGCGAAAGCACTTTAAAATGAATTAGAACTTAGAGATTTCCAAAAAAATAATTTTAACCCCGAATGGGATACGAAAGTGTACGTTTGGCCCTTAGAATTATGATTAGCGTCAATAACCATCGTGAGGCGAGAGTCTTTAAATCACCATTTTCTGCTTAAATAAACTTTGAAAATTATTTCATACACCAGTAACTTGACAAATCCCTGAAGAACACAATTACTACATATCGATTCAATCATTTATAATCTAAGTAGCATTCTTAGTTCCCTTTTAGTGACAATCTTATTCCCTTAAACATATTCTACCTAGCTAAACATAGTAACTCCCGAGAACACTAGTTTGATTACGAGTCCCTGTGGGATCGATATCTATTATTACTACGCGATATACTGTGCACTTGCAGTTAAATTGTATTAGACATAGAAAGTCGCGATCATCAACTACGTCTATTCAAAGGATAAATTCTTATGATTTGTCTGGAAGAAGATAAAGAGGCGTGATCATTGGTATACAAAGATGGATGATCAGAAGATGAAGACCAAAGGAAGAATCTAGAATTCATAACTATTGTTCAAAATGATACAAACATCAGAGGAGATATGTTTCTATTCAAAAGAAAGGAAGTTGAAGAAGTCATTATGATTCGAAAGAAGATTGTAGCAGAAAGAAGATTAATCTGTCAGAGAGTAGCCAGCTAAGACTCTCATGCTTTCAACGTACACTTTGGGAAAAGCAGAGGTTTGTAAAAAGGTAGATGAAAAGTTGTACAGAGGTATGAGCTGTTCTCTTCTGTATTTTACTACTTCTAGACCTGACATTCTTTTCAGTATATGTTTATGTGCTTGATTCCAATTAGATCCTAGAGAATCTCACTTAACAGTTGTTAAGAGATTTCTGAGGTATCTGAAAGGTACTACTAACGTGACTCTGTGTTATAGAAAATTAGATGAATATAATTTAGTAGGTTTCTGTAATGATGATTTTGCTGGAGACAAAGTTGAACACAAGAGTACCTCTGGAAACTGTCAGACAATCTGATCCTGTGTTACAACAAGAAGCAACCCAAAATAGCACTCTCTACTGCAGAAGTAGAATATGTTGCTGCTGCTTGTTGAAGTATCAGATGCTCTGGATAAAGAATCAGCTGCAGAACTATCATATGCATAAGACTGAAGAATCAGAACGCATTTTTCGCACATTACCTTCTATTGGTGTCAAAGATGCTCTTCTAAAGATCTAAGCAAATCTGAAGTTGTAGATCATCTAAAGATTTGGATTATCTGGAGATCTAGATAAAATATTTAATTAGAAGAAGTTCTGTCAAATCAAACCCTGACACTTCTGAAGTATAGTGTTTTGATGTTGAAGAAACAAGTTGAAGAAAGATAAAAGTCAGAATGGAAAGCACTCAGAGAAAGAATATCTCTGAAGATCTCAGAATCTCAAAGGAATATAAGCTCTCTGAAAAATGAAAGTTTTGACTCTGAAAGCTCCTTTCATCATCTGCATCTGCTTCGTTAAAAGAGAATATGTTTTCAACAATTCCTACACCTCCTTCAATTGGTATTCCTCAGGAAACTAATTTTGATGATGTCCCCTCATCACTTTACCATTCACACCTTTGAGCACTATTCATTTATCTGAGTATGCTCATGTTTCTGAAACCTCTCCTCACACTTAATAAACCTTCATCCTCTGTTGAACCTCCATCCTCTGGATTTTGAGACTTTCTAGAACGTCCTTCAGAAGTGGTTAAACTTTGAATCTGGACGCTTTTCAAAGTCACTAGAAGCTGAAGTTCAACTGGTTAAGGAAAGAGAAGAAAAGCTAGAAAGGATAAGAAACTTCAAACTTGTTACTGAGAAGAAAAAAGAAGCTGAAGAAAGAGCTACTGAAGAAGCGAGAATTCTAGCAGAGGAAGATTCAAGAAAAGAAACTATCAGATTGACACAAGAAGCTGAAGATGCTGAGAAGGCTAAGCAAGCTGTTATAGTTGGTTCTTCTTTTGAAACTACTCTTGTACGTTGAGAACGTGACAATAGTGAGATTCAAGAAGATCAACAAGCTATGAAGAAAGAACAATAGGTTTTCAGATAAAGCTTTGATGAACAAAAATTTGTCAACAACTCTCTTCTGTGCATGCTTCAACAAATTATAGAAAAGATGTCAACCTATAAGAATTAGGTACTATGGTATCATTTCTTGACTCAAATATTTTAAATTTATTTTCTGATATAAAAGAGGGAGAAATAGAATTTTTTTTTTAACCTTGTTTTTAAGAAAAACTCACCTTTTTGATGATGTCAAAAAGGGGGAAAAATAGAAAATGATTTTGATATAATATGAAGAAATAGAATATGTTTGATATAACCTAAAGAGAATGCAAAACATGAACTCTGATATAAACTGCGTTTACTACTAACTATATGTTTGATGTTTTACCGAGGAACTTTGAACAAGTTCACTAGGCATTCTAAAGACAGGTCAAATGAAAGAACTCTGAGTTCAAATGAACTGGTTGTTCATTTAATAGAAGTTATACACTTCGTGAACATAGATTCAGAATCAGATGGACCCAATACTATTCAAAGGATGAAAGTTAAAGTCATCTGGAATCCTAATGTTCAGAAGATGTAAATTGTCTGTGAATATGATAATCAGAGCATAAGAATCATAAATCTTCATAGAAGCAAGAATTGGTTTCAGACTCTGAATCAATAATTAGTATCAGATTCAGTATTAAACTAATTGGTATCAGACTTAGAATCAATTAGCTTCAAGAGATCAAGAATCAAGACTGTATCAAGCTCAGAAGATCCAAATATCTGACCTATTGTAGCCAGGGGGAGTTCACCCAGAAAGGTTCACAAGTCAGGATATTTGATTTTCACCCAGTCTGAAATTCAGGGGGAGTTTCTCATCTGAAAGAATAGCGTGGCTAAGTTATCAGAAAAGAATTGTTAAAACTTTATGCTACAGATGTTCTGATGAACAGTAGCAAATGCTTTAGAAGGCTCTGAAGTTATATGGCTTTGATACGATGTCTAAAGAAGATAAGCTCTAAAAGATCTGAAGATGGAGTTCTGCTGAACAAGTCCAGATGCTAAAGACTTACGCTCTGATAGACCATATGGAAGTATTCCTTCTATTCTATTATATTTTTATTATATCAAAATATCTATTTTGTAAGTCTTGGGATCAGAGTAAGTCTCTGAACAAGTAAAAATGAAAATTTGAGGTTAACACATTCAAGGGGAGCTATTGCTTGAAACTCTAAATATGTTAATGCTTGGTGACTACCCTGTATAAAATGTTCTATCAAAATACATGTTTTTGTTATCATTAAAAAGGGGGAGATTGTAAGAGCAAGATTTGTATCTACAGGATTATCTCTATGTTTTGATGATAACAATTAAGTATTTGTGAAAGAACCATTTTATGTTCTAATGTTTGTTATGTGCAGATCATGATAATTAAATATATAAGATCAAACAAACAACATCAACGTGTGCAGCTAATACAACATGAGATTTAATATGTGTGACGTATCATAAAGCGCTTATGGGAGAAGCTAGTTTGCTTATGCATCTGATCATGATCAGAGAGATCCAAGGATGTTGTATATTGCATTTGCAATGCTCCTGTGGATTCTGCTCTGAGAAAGTCATCTGATCTGAAAGCAATCAAAGCGTATTGAAGAAGCAAGTATGACTCTTTATCTGATCACAATCAGAAAGATCCAAAGATGTTGTATATTGCAGTTACAATGCTCTTATGGATTCTGCTCTGAGAAGTGTATCTGATCTGGAAGATATCAAAGCATCTGAGATTTAGTCCTCTGAAGAACCAAGCTCTGAAGACTCTGATGACTTGAAGTTCTTAAGGCTGAAGGCTCTGAAGACCAAATGCAGAAAGACTCTAAAGACTTAAGAGTTCTGAAGATCAAGACTCTGAAGATTCTGAAGACATGATTTCTGAAGAATCAGTCACGAAGATTCTCAAGACTGTTTCAGAAGAAACTTAGATCTTGGAATGCTGAAGACTGGATTCTGAAGTTGAAGATTGTATCAGAAGAAGATTCACCCAGACAGAGGCGTATTACTCATCAGATAAGTTGTTGCTATCAACTCTGATAAACAAGGTGCTGAAGTCAGACTTTGATGCTGAAGCTTTCATACCAAAGTAGTTTTTGAACTACTCATCTGATACATCATCAGAAGAAACAAAGTCAGAAGTTGATATGTCCAAGCTGATAAATGAAGATAACATCCTTGGTGGATAAGAGTTGTTTCCCACAATGATATATTAACGTTGCACGAAAAGGAAAAAAGTGAAGTCAGTACTATACAACATGTGAGTATTCTATCTGTTGGAAATGACCGTTGGAATATCTGAATGGATATCTCTGCTCTCACAACATCTCTCTTGAATGCACTATAAAAGAAGAACATTTGATTCATTCAAATGTTAGCTAGTCAGCTAGCAAGCAAGTTAGCCAGTCAACGGGAAAGATAGTTGAGCTCATTATAAAGCAAGCCAGCTTGTTATGAAGCAATGATGCTGACGAGTGAAGTTAGCAACATAGTTGATTAACAAGAAAAGCTTTATTCTAAGAAGCTGTAATGCTCGCATAAGAAAGTTTTTAAGCAATATGGAAACTACTGTTCTAATAATCTCATAAAGATTTATCCTAAGATTAGTTTCTGTATTAGGAAGCAAGGAGTTGTTGCTCAATACTTTCCTTGTACTTAATTAGGAGTAATCTGCTTGATAAGAAGCAGTCATGTAATCTCCGGCAACACAAATTCAGTTTAGAATTAGTGGTTCCTCAAATGATTATGTGAAGATCAGAATACTTGAGATGACAAGTGAAAGTTGTCATTTGTGGAAGTCTAATAAGAGATCCTTTGTGATTAGATTCTATAGGATGTCAATGAACTTATATCCTAAGGGATCCCTGAACGTGTCATTGCCTATTTGTTAGTCACCTGCAGTTAGCTTGTGCAACTGTAATTAGTTTGGTTATAGTGGATTAAGTCCTTGCTTGATTAAGGCGAAATCACCTTGGAAGGGTGGACTGGATTAGCTTGAAAGTTGCTCAAGTGAACCAGGATATATCATGTGTTCTTTACTTGTGTTATGCTTTATTATATATGCTTCTGCAATGCATCTTATAGAACTCTATAGAAAGCAACAAGTGAAGAAACCCAGAAAAAGTTTTAATAAAGTGAATACCCAATTCAACCCCCCCCCCCCATTTCTTGTGTATTTCTCACACCTTCAGTTTGTGTTGAAAATTTGGAGGCACTATCTTTATGGTGCGAGATTTGAAGTTTTTAGTGATCACAAGAGTTTGAAATATTTATTTGATCAAAAAGAATTGAACATGAGACAAAGAAGGTGGTTAGAACTTTTGAAGGATTATGATTTTGGTTTGAATTACCATCCGGGTAAGGCAAACGTGGTTGCCGATGCCTTGAGTCAGAAGTTGTTACATATGTCCACATTGATGATGAGAGAATGGGAACTTTTGGAGAATTTTAGAGACTTGAGTTTAGTTTGTGAAATGACGCCGAGAAGTGTGAGACTTGGTATGCTACATGTTACGAATGATTTTCTTGCAACCCTATGTGAAAAGCAAAAGTTGGATTTGAAGTTCGTTGATTCGATGATGAATGAGAATGAGGATTTCAAGGTTGATAATTTTGGAGTTTTGAGATTTCGTGGTCGTGTTTGTATTCCCGATGATGCGGAGTTGAAAAAGATGATATTGGAAGAAGGACACCGAAGTAACTTAAGTATTCATCCGGAAGCGAACAAAATGTATCAAGATTTGAAGAAAATCTTTTGGTGGTTCGGATTAAAGAGAGATGTAGCTCAATTTGTGTATTCATGCTTAAGTAGTCAAAAGTCTAAGGTGGAACATCAAAAGCCTAGTGGATTGATGCAACCGTTGGACATCCCGAAGTGGAATGGGATAGTATATCGATGGATTTTGTTACGGGTTTACCGAATACGCAAAGAGGTCATAATGCTATTTGGGTAATCGTGGATAGACTTACTAAATCTGCTCACTTCATTCCAATTGATATTAGTTATCCTTTGGAGAAGTTAGCCGAGATTTATGTTCTCGTGGTCGTGAAGTTACATGGAGTTCCTAAGAGTATTATATCGGATAGAGATCCTAGATTTACATCGAGGTTTTGGGAGAGTTTACAAAAGGCTTTGGGTTCTAAGCTAAGATTGAGTTCGGCTTATCATCCGCAAACGGATGGTCAAACCGAGAGGACATTTCAATCGTTGAAGGATTTATTGCATGCTTGTGTACTAGAGCAAGGTGGTGCTTGGGATAGTTATTTGGCGTTAATTGAGTTCACCTACAATAACAGTTTTCATTCAAGTATAGGTATGGCACCATTTGAGGCTTTGTATGGTCGGAGATGTCGAACACCTTTGTGTTGGCATGAAACCGGTGAGAGGTCGATAGTTGGACCGGAGATGGTACAACAAACGACAGAGAAAGTGAAGTTTATTTGGGAGAAGATGAAAGCTTCTCAAAGTAGACAAAAGAGTTATCATGACAAGAGAAGGAAAGATCTTGAGTTTCAAGAAGGCGACCATGTGTTGTTGAGTTACACCGGTTACGGGTGTGGGTCGTGCTTTGAAGTCGAGGAAGTTGACTTCTCGTTTTATTGGTCTGTATCAGATTACTACACGAGTTGGTGCTATGGCTTACATGGCGTTGCCTCCGAATCTTTCGAATTTTCATGATGTATTCCATATTTCGCAACTTCGGAAGTATGTTCCGGATCCGTCACATGTTATTCCTATGGACGAGGTTGAAGTAAGAGATAATCTTACGGTGGAAGCTTTACTGATTAGGATTTGGACCGTAAATTAAAGAAGCTAAGAGGCAAAGATATTGCGCTTGTGAAGGTAGCGTGGGGAGGCGCTTCGGAAGGCAATATGACTTGGGAATTCGAGAGTGGGATGCGAGAGTCTTATCTAGAGTTGTTTGAATCAGGTAAGATTTTCGAGGACGAAAATTTCTAAAGTGGGGGAGAGTTGACGCTCCGATTCTGATTTCCCATTTTTGTTGAGTCTTTTATTTTATTTGGTTTATTATTATTTTATTTTTGGAATTGGTGTGTTAATATGTTATGTTTTCATATTGGGTTATTTTATCGCTTTTGAGAGTTTTCGGAAAAATTAGGTTGGAGGGTATTTTAGATATTTCTTAATTAATGTTAAGTTAGATATTTGTGAGAAAATGAATTATTAGATGTTTTGAGAGAAAAGTAATAGAAGAATGAAAATAGAAAGATATAAGAGGGAAAGAGGAGAGAAAAGAGAAAGAAAGAAGAAAAAAGAGAGAAAGAAAGGAGGAAGAAGAGAAAAGAGAAGAAAAAGAGGAAAAGCTTGTAGATATTCAAAACAACTTCTAGGAATCGATTTAATCGGGTAAGGGTGTGAAATCTTATTATCTCATCAATGTGTATGATTATGTATGTGTTGTTTGGATGTTTGGTTATTTTTCTACATATTTCCATTTTAGGTCGAATTAGATTAAATCGATAGAAACTGATGTTTTCACGGTTAAAATTCGAAATAAATTGTGTAGTTTAGTCGAGGAATGTTAGGCCGAGACTATTGAAACTGGTTTGAATTAAATCGGGTGATTTTGTGACTTTCTAACATTTTTGGATTATTTAGGGTTTGTGTAGCGAAGTATTCGCTAGGCGAATCACTGGCGAGTGAGGTAGCGAAGGGTTCGCTAAGCAAGCACCCAGCGAGCTGCCAATGAACACTCCCAGACTTGGGCAGAACCAAAAAGACCCAAACTCGCTGGAGCGAGTGGAGTAGCGAAGGGCTCGCCATTCTGCTCGCCTAACGAGCATGCTAGCGAGCATGACAACATATCATTTTCTTTTATTCCATCCAATATCGATTCTTCAACTTGGATGTGATTAACCTTATCCCGAATGTGTAGCTTGTGTGTTGTTATATGATATACTGTGGGTAGCCGTATGGCGTGAATCCTAGATTGTGGAATTTATTGTGAATTGTGGCCTTTTGGCAAATTATATGCATTGTTTAAATTAAATGTGAATGCATGATAATTGTGAGAGAGTTCGTTGTCGTTAAGGTGGTAAAGCGATGCTCGTTGCCGTTTGGCGTAATTGATGTGATTGTGTATATCGATTGTATGTGATAGTATGAGATGAATGCATGAATATATTGTGAATATGTATGCATTTCAAGAGTGTCTTGAGTCATTTTGCATGTGAATCATAATGATGTGCATTCTTGTGTTGTGGGATTCTAATGAGAATCCGTTGTAACATCGTGTGCCAATATGAGGTGTGAGCGATGATTACAAACGATTGTGTGCCTATGTGAGGTATGAGCAATCGGATTGTGTGCCTATGTGAGGTGTGAGCAATCCATAAAAAATGTGTGCCTATATGAGGTGTGAGCAATCCATAAACATTGTGTGCCTATGTGAGGTGTGAGCAATGGGTGAACATTGTGTGCCTATGTGAGGTGTGAGCGATGATTCCAATAAGTTCCTGAGTGAACATGAGATGATTGAGTTGGTACCGCATTGCATTTGCATAGAGTCGTGAGTCGGTCTCTATGATTTGCATTTATCATCTTTATAATGGTGCATTGGTGAATGAACATAATTGTGTATGTTTATGTGGAATGATGGAATTGTGGAAGTATGCATGATGAATATGCTTGGGTTTATGTGTATATGTATACATTGTGATGTATATGAGTGAGTTGTGTTGAATTGTGGTGAGAATGTGGAATATGTGTATTTTATGCTATGATATATATAATTATATGCATTGTTGTTATGATAATATTTCTCACCCTTCTGCTGTTTTATGATGCTCTATGAGGCATTGTAGAGTAGGTTTGCTGGAGGTCTTTTTGTGAAGCGTGTCTTCATTCTTTTGGTCTGTCGGCTCTGATATGTAGCACTAGGTAGCTAGGTTGTTCATGATTCTTTTGTGATACATTTCTGTATGTATCTTGTTGGCGAATGTTTATGAAAACATGACTTATGTTGTTGTATAATTCTGGATGATGTATATATGTATATATGTTTGATGTTATTCAATGTTTAGATTTTCCGCTTTTATTCTAAGTATTGAGATGTGGGTGTAAGGACTAGTTACCCCACTGTTGCATATCTTTTGTTGAGCAGGTGTTGTATGTTTTAATTTCATGCGTAATGTGACTCGCCCCTTTTGTACCATGTTTATAATTATACTCTGATGAAATTTTTAATATGTGACTAATTGATTAAGTGATTATTTGGGGGTATAGAAAGGGAGTGTTACATTGTTAGCAAGGATCCGTCATTGAAAGTGAATACAATAATCTCGCATATCGTTACACGATACAATTATACTCCCTCGTACATGAAGGTATGGATAGCTAGGACTAAGGCGGTTGAACGAGCATTCAGAAATTGGGAGGATTTGTACAAAGACCTTCCACAATACCTGGTGGCACTTAAGCATTATGCTCTGGGGACTGTTGCAATTTTGGAGACTTTGCCGACATATACCCCAAACAGGACTTGTGTTAGTACTGGAAATGGAATATTCCACCGACTCTTCTGGGCATATGAACCATGCATCAAAGGTTTTGCGTTCTATAAACCTATTATACAAATTGATGGAACGTGGTTATATGGAAAATATAAAGGAACGCTACTCATGACAATGACACAAGATGGCAACAACAATATTTTTTCAATCGCCTTCACTCTGGTTGAAGGGGAGACTGTTGGTGGATGAAAAATTTTTTCTTCTAAAATATCTCTGAATATAAGTTTGACACAATGTGTATAACAATAACTTTTTGGTAGTAGCAAAAGATGATTATTTAAATTATATAATAATAATAATAATAATAATAATAATAATAATAATAATAATAATAATAATAATAATAATAATATAAAATACTTAATGAATGTCTACTATAAGATAACAAGACTAGAAATATTTAAATTATCTAAATACAATCTATTAGTTAAATTGGTATAATTCTATATTCCGTACAAAATTATTAGAGCAAGTTTTAGCAAAATATAGCTTAGAGCTACTTCTAGCCTCAAAGACTTAAAACGATAGCTTTCGTGTAATCAAAATATGTTATAGCATGTCGACTAGTTACAATATAAAATAACACACTTGCAGTTGGTTGTAACTAATTTTCATTCAATAATTAAAAGTTAGCTGCAATGTGAAATGAAAATCCTAACTAACCTTTTTTTTCTCTTCTAATCTAACATGGTATCAGATTGCTATATCATGATCTAGTGGCCTTCAGTTTTCGTTCCAAATTGCGCAAAAATTAGATGAGAAGAACTTCCATCTACGGGACAACATATTGAACCATACATTAATGTGCATAATCTCACCGAAAGTGTAGTTTGCATTCAAATTCTTCTTCAATTCGAGAATGATGAAAGCTTGCATTTAAGGCAAAATGAATCCTGAATACTCACGCTTCTTGTAGAACTCGAATGAAATTCTTTTGCGTGTTCTTAATTGAAGCCATGAGAGATGCAAAAATAAAGAATAAAGGTCAAAGAAAAATATAAAAATGAAGAATAAAGGTCAAATGAAATTCTTTCAGGTGAAGATAAACACATTAAGGCAAAGAATGTTGAGTAATGTGCTATAAACAAATGCTTGTATTAAAAAACATGTGTCTAGAGTATTGTAAAAGTTTGTATCTAAGCTAATGTGAGTTCATGTATCAACTAAGCGTGCGCACGCAAACACATTATTTATAAACCAAGCACGTGTAACAAAGAAAATAAAAAAAGCATTTCAATCACCTCTAGAATACCATTAACAAATTCTAACAAGAGCCAACAAGAGAAAAGAACAATAATATATGGAAATCAAGATGAATGATGACCAAACATGTAAGCTGATGCATTGAGACAAAAGCAATAATTGAAATCTGATCCTTTTTATTATTATAAGAAAAGAGCTTTTCATTAACAAGCAGAAAATAGAACAACAGAACCCTGAGGGTCAATTAAAGGGCATTCCCCTAACCAAGTTCTAGAACCCAAAAACTTCTCAATTTATAAATAGATTATTTCTTATTCGTCCGACTTCACACTTACAGTATCATTACAACTAAATTAAACTAAAAAGAACTACTTGCTTGCAAACTTTTTTTTTAGGTGTGAATTGAGAATTTTTTTTAAATAACCTATATATTAAAAAAAATGTTATTCACTTGGATTTCAAAAAATTTACAAATATGACCTACATTTAACATGCAGGCGCCAATGACTGAAGTGATGAAGAATGATCCCATTCGTCATATCATATGACGCCGCTATTGTAGTCTTTTTCTAAAAAATCATATTTCCAAGTTATTTCATTTTTTTATATTAATTATTATTTTGTATTAGAAACTTTGGAAATAAAATTTAAAAAAATTAAAAGAAAAGTTAAATTATAATATCCTAATGCATGCCAAATTGCAGTTTCACCTGATCACTTTGGTGCATCTCCATGTTAGACGATGGCGCAAATCTAGAAGGGGGTTGAATAGATCACTTGTTAAAAACAGAGTCGGCGCTACCAACATTTGGTTTTAAAATGTTTTTAGGCGGAAGCGGCCGAGGAACTATATTCGTCTAAAACAAACCTTTACCGAAAAAGCGGATATGCGCAAAGCCTATGGAATCCGACAAAAACGATATTTAAGAATCACTAACTTGAACACACATCAATCATAATTTATTCACTATAAGGTTTGATTATTTCCAATGCTTTAAAATTATAGTCAAATTGAAAAGACAACACAATTGTTTGTTGTTCACACAATTGGTCAAACACTTGGTGTGCAAGACACCACAAGTGAATTCTAATATGAGAGTGAAGTGCTCAAGTGTTCAATTACAAATAAGGATTGTAATAGGCTTCAAAAATGGTTCAACACTACTTACATCAGAATTTTGATTAAAAAAATTGTTTGCACTAAAACTAAAAAATTAAGCAATTGAAAAGTAAAGAGAGAACACCAATTTGTTGAGGCAGTTCCCCCGTCGTCCTCGCTCGGGGTACGTCTGCCCTTAATTCTAAAATTAGAATTGAGACCTGTATATAGATATAATCTGTTGGTAAATGTTTACAAGAGAAGAAAATAGAAATCAAACGATCAAACACAATTGTTGATGCATAGCTTATTCTTTCTCTTCCCTTTATTTAAGCTGAATCAAGTCCTTCGAACGCGATGAATAAACCTCCGACTACGTCACACCCTTTGAAAAACCCACGGTCTTCAAATCTTACCCGACTGATTTCAATCACCAACGCTTCGAACCTGAATCTTCCTCTCACAATCCTCCTGTTACCGCTACTAAACCGACAAAACAACCCATTCTTCGATTACCTTCGCTCGGCTGAATCTGTGATGGACCGATTCATGCAAAAATCCCAAAATCTAAGATTCTTGGAGGAGAAAATCCTAATGGATTTATTCAAGAAAAACCTACTGATTTCTCAACCCAAACTCGATTACACCAATCCTATGTTTGGACTTTATCACCTCTAACAAGCAGAATGCACAACAAAAATGATTATGTGTAATTATTGAGAAAATGCAAGGAAGAGGATGAATATGATGAGAACAATCAGTATCTATTTTCACTTTTCTTATTTTTTTAAGAAAGAGCAAAACTCACTTTATATGCAAGTCAAAAATAATTAACTAACATAACCATAAAAGACAGTTTCACATAACAGATTGTTAACTGAAAACGCGCGAGCGGTCGATCTATGCAGAAAGGAGGGTCGACCTAAGCTTACCCGAATTTCAGATTATGCAAAAAAACAGAACTTTGCATCGACCAGAGCAGGTCATGCATCGACGCAAAGCATGCAGAATTAGACAAATAGAAATGGACACAGTATGCATCGACTAGAGGGTCGATGCGAGCACTCCTGAGAGTAGACCATTCAAAATGATTTATGTATGAGTCGACCGAAACTAGGTTTGAGTCGACTCAAAGACCTAAAATATGAAAAAATGCATATTTTCATGTATCATGCAACTTTTGAGGTACTCTATCACATAGTAAGCTAGACAAGCTTGACCAAACATATATAAAGCATATATTTAACAATTTCTATATGTATCAACAATGTTTCTGACCGATGTTTGACTCATGAAGGATAAGATATGCATATGTGACACAATGATAGTCCAAAGTACATTTTTCTACCAATCTAAGTTTTAACATCATTAAAACAAGTGTAGCTACCTATGAGTATTGCCCTCACATACTCCCCATTTTTGGTGATGACAAAACGGTAGAAGCTTGGTGTACGATGCATTGTATCATCCCTCTCTTACTCGATGCCTTTGTCTGTACACAATCTGCATGTATAATAAATCTTACATATGATGTTTCTGTTTGATATTTTTCTCCCCCTTTGATAGCATTAAAAAGAAAGAAGATAGATGTCAATGTATTACATATAAGAAGAGAGATAAGCAAGTTCCAACCATTTGCAACAGGTTACACATTAACACGCATTCACATATAATGCAGTTAATGAAAGCATATAAATGGATAAATAGAGCAACACTTAAGAGAACAATAATAATCACTATTTCATAATCAACAATAAGCATGTCTCCAAAAGCAAGTAAGTACATGAAACATTCTATAATAGATGTTAATGAACACATGACGAAATAAGATGCAAAATGAAATATTCAAGACATCCTCAGGGTCTCCTCCCCCTAAAGTGATGGCCTCGTCCTCGAAAGGGATATTCTGGAAGTGGAGGCAGTTGCGCATCATCCATTTCCGTGTAATCCAATACTGCTCGATTGAGTGTGTTGAAGCTAGTGGTAAGGGTCCTATGTTGACCTGCTATAGTTTCAACTATCCCATCTATCCTCCCCATTACAACTGATGGTAATACATTAAAGTTTTCTGTGTGAGCTTGAAATTGGTGCTGCAATTGCGAGAACCGCTCATCCTGGGAAGTCATGAAGGTACGTTGCTCAAGCTGCATGGTCCTCATCATATCGAGGAGTCATCAGTATTTTGTTGGGGACGCGGAGGAGATGGAGGCACATAACTCCAGTCAGGGGTGTCTTGATGATCCCAAATTTGTTGTGGCATGTAATTGGCACATAACAATGTCCAGCCAGTGTTTTGCCAGGCACCCCACCCTTGGTCATCATCATGCGCCAAGTGGGGTGATTGGTTTAGCCACCCATTATCATATCGATCATCAGTCTCCATAGGATATCCACCTACTTCTTCTTCTTCTTCTTCTTCTTCTTCTTCTGCTTCCTCTATTTGTTCATCACTTTCATCCGATTCTTCCAACTGAGAGGTAGTAGCCTTGACAAAGAACCAGTAACGAATTTCTCTTGGATCCCATATATATCCTATCATAGTAAGAGTATTTCGATAGTACTCTTGATCGGAGGTCAAGGATGTGCAGGGGATACCTCAAACAGTGATGTTAGCATTGTTAAGAGTCGATCGGATAAAGGACCCATATGACAGAGTTGTTCCTCTACCGGAATCCTTTAGCGAATAGATTCGACTGGAAATGTAATAAGGAAAACTGATCTTAATCTTTTTATTAAGTATGTAAACCAAGTGTACCTCGACTTGATCCACTTGTGAGTAGTCGCCTTTCTTTGGATGCAGAATGTGCGACACAATCCATTGCAGTATTTTATCAACCGGTATCAGTTTGCCCGTTGTGACCATTTTTGGAAAGAGGTCGCTTGCTACAATGGCGTCACCATATTGTTTCTTTAGCATGGAGTTTAAGGCTTCTTTGAAATTATAGCCTACCACAGTATGAGCATCCATGGCCTTAATAATTGGCTCAGCGGATACAGGTGACATGTCAAACAAGTTTTTCCATACAAAGTCATTTACACAAACCTTGGTATTTCCCAGCTTTGTAGTGAACTAAAACCCTTGAAATTTTCCCTGAATACCTGTGTAAAAGATACTCACTAGGTCTTCATTGTATTTGATGTCACACTCCAAAAAATTATTGAAATCTTGAGCATCTAAAAGATCAATTACCTCTGGAATATGCACTCGCTCAACAACCTTTCTATAGTAAGCATGTTGCTCAACTATAGATCATTTGCTAAATTTCTTCTCATAAATTTCTAAAAATTCAGGAGATAACAGAGAGACATCAGTTACCGGTAAATTTCCTCTTTATGGACCAGCTTGAGTAGATGGTGCTTTAGTGGTTCTCTTTCCAGTGGTTCTTCTTGTAGAAATTTTGATTTCTTGTGTGGAGATGAAGAATTTGTAGATGCAGAATTTTACTCTTGGAGTTGGAGAGAAGAAAGTAACTTTACCCTTTTTATGGAGAACCTAGGTTTTGAATAGAGCTTTGAGAAGAGGATAGGAATATAGATAGCCTTGAATAGGTACAATGCTCAATGCAAATGCTAATGATGATGATTTTAAATAGACAACATGATTTTAAGTGCATTAAAGATGATAGAATATGAATAGTTAACCAACACTTTAGCAGAATTCTCGCGTGATGCGTCGACGCACACTGTGCTAAAACATATACTCAGAAATTTTTAGGGTATGCGTCGACCATATGGTCAACCTGAGCATACCCACTTTACAGACATGAAAAATTCTAGTATTGTGAGTCAACCGGAACATTATGTAGGTCGACTCATACAGGCAAAAATAGCAAAAATCATCAATTTTTGTTCAACAAGCATTTAAATAGACATAAATAAACAACCTATACATATTTCAAACATACAATGGGATGAAATAAGCGTAATCATGGAATAAACGACAACAATAACACAAAACTTGATACATTACTTTATATGAACGAAAGAAGTGCGAGAGTTTCTAAATAAGGAAAGATAGTACCTCAGCTCCAATTGTTAGTTAATGCCCTCACATATGGCTCTAAGCTTCTTCATTTTTTATATAAAAGATGAACAAAGCACATAGAGAGATAGATATAAAGCATGCAAAAGTTATTTCCTAAACACGATCCGAGATGTCGAGAACACTGAGTTTCCTACGGATGTGAAAGAAAGGCTCTGTAGCGAGTGGTTTTGTAAAGATATCTGCAAGTTGATTTTTAGTATCAACATGCTCACACACCACGTCGACTTTCTCCACATGATCCCTAAGGAAGTGGTGGCGTATTTCGATATGCTTGGTGCGTGAATGTAGCACGGGATTCTTGGTTAGGTTAATAGCACTAGTGTTATCACAAAAAATCAGAACATGATCAAGTTTTAGGTTGAAGTTGAGCAATTGTTTCTTAAGTCATAAGACTTGAGTGCAACAACTACCAGCTGCAACGTATTCCGCTTCGGCTGTTGACAAAGTAATGAAAACTTGCTTTTTGTTATGCCAACTCATCAAAGAATTTGAAAACAAATGACACGTGCCACTCGTGCTTTTCCTATCTGATTTGCAACCAACAAAGTCGAAATCAGAGAAGTCAACTAAGGAGCAATCATTTCCCTTAGAATACCAAGGCCCATACTTTGGAGTACCAGAGAGGTATCTAAGTATGCACTTTACTGCTTTTAAGTGAGATTCTTTAGGAGATGATTGATACCATGCACACATACAAACACTAAACATAATGTCAGGTCTAGAAGCAGTGAGATAGAGAAGAGATCTAATCATACCTCGATACTTTTTCACCTCAACATCCTTACCATTTTCATCTCGGCTAAGATCCGCACACGTAGGCATTGGAGTGTCGATTGCCTTGGAGTTTTCCATGTCAAAATGCTCGAGAAGCTCAAAGCAGTATTTTGTCTAGCTCACAAAAGTACCTTCCTGCATTTTTTTTGATTTGCAATATGAGGAAATAGTTGAGCTCCCCCATCATGCTCATCTCAAATTCTCCCTGCATTAATATAGAAAACTCCCTTACCATATTCATGTTAGTTGATCCAAAAATGATATCATCAACATATATTTGTACCAAAATCAAGTGTTTTCCTTGACGTTTAATCAAAAGGGTTGTGTCAACCTTACCTCTTGAGTACCCTTGATTAAGAAGAAACTTGCTTAGACGGTCAAACCAAGCCCTAGGGGCTTGCTTGAGTCCATACAAAGCACATTTCAATTTGTACACATGACCATGATACTCATGGGATTCAAACCCGGGAGGTTGGAAAACATAAACCTCTTCATTTATATAACCATTAAGGAACACACATTTTACATCCATTTGAAATAGTTTAAATCCTTCGCACAAGCGAAGGCAAGTAGAAGGCATATAGCCTCGAGTCGGGCAACCGGCGCATAAGTTTCCTCATAGTCGATTCCTTCCTCTTGGTTATACCCATGTGTGACCAAACGTGCCTTATTTCGAGTTATTACTCCATTCTAGTCCAATTTATTCCTAAATACCCATCGGGTGCCAATTACTCGATGGTCTCGCGGAGGAGGGACAAGGTCCCAAACCTCATTTCATTTAAACTGATTGAATTCCTCTTGCATTGATAGGAACCAATGTTCATTGAGTAATGCCTCTTTTGGGTTTTTAGGTTCTACTTGAGAAACGAAAGCGAAGTGATAACATAAATTACTTAGCTTTGATCGAGTTGTCACTCCCTTTGCGATATCACCGAGAATATTGTCGATGGGATGTTCTTTAGAAGACTTCCATGCTGGAGGGAGATCATCGGTGTTGGACGGATGAACTTCCTCAATCCCCTCATGGTGGTGATCTTTTTCCTCCTCAACTTTGACTGGATCAGGTTGATCAATTCCTATCTCAGCACCCTATAGTATGTCTTCATAAGATACACTTGCACCATGAAATGAACTACTTTTTATGACACTTTTCGGATAAGACTCGTCAAATGTGACATGAACAGACTCTTCAAATGTAAGTAATCTCTTATTGTATATTCTATAGGCTTTACTTGACTGAGAGTATCAAAGAAAGATACCTTCATCTGCCTTGGAGTCAAATTTTCCTAGGCTCTCTTTTCCATTGTTTAACACTTACAATCGAAGACATGAAGGTGAGACACATTTGGCTTCCGCCCCTTTAAAACGTTCATGCGGTGGATGAGCACCCTATTTAACACATAACAAGTCGTACTAATGGCGTCAACCCAAAAATATTTAGGAAGCCCACTTTCGTTGATCATAGTTCTTCCTAACTCTTCCAAAATTTCATTTTTACGTTCCACGACCCCGTTTAGTTGAGGGGTACGTGAAGCAAAAAAGTTATGAATAATTTCGTGTCTACCACAATGATCACTTTCTAATTGATATGATGTTTGTGTTTAACTTATTTTGAGAAAGTTTAGCAAATTTTTCAAAGGAGGAGAATGTATCGCTCTTGCTAGCCAAGAAGTTAGTCCATCAAAACCTAGAAAAATCATCGACTATAACAAAACCATAGTAGTTACCACCTACACTTTTAATTCTAGATGGCCCAAAGAGGTCCATATGAAGAAGTTCAAGAGGTCTCGTAGTTGAAACAATGTTTTCAGATTTAAACGAGATCCTTGTTTGATTTCCCATTTGGCATGCATCACATAAGTGATCCTTGGTAAACTTGATTTTGGGTAAGCCAATAACTAGGTCTTTTGAAACTATCTTGTTTAGCAAGTCAAAATTGACATGGTCTAAATGTCTATGCCACAACGATGAGTCCTCACTCATTGTCATGAGACATTTGTTGCTTCTCAATGATACTTCACTCAAGTCTAGCATATAGACATTATTTACTCTCAAGCCATTAAACACATCATTCTTTTTATCATTGTGTTCAATTAAGCAACAATCTTTTGAAAAGGATACTTTGTATCCCTTATCGCATAATTGACTAATGCTAATGAGATTGTGTTTAAGGCCCTCAACTAGCAATACATCAGAGATAGTAGCAGATGAGGGATTACCTACACTACCTTTTCCAAGTATTGATCCCTTGTTGTTGTCTCCATAGGTTACAAATCTCTTCTTCTTTACCACAAAGTCAATGAAGAGAGATATGTCTCCTGTCATATGTCTTGAGCATCCACTGTCGAGAACCCATATTCTCTCGGAAGTCTCAAGACTTTGTACCTATGAAATCTGTTAATGGAAATAGGTACCCAATTGTTTATTGGGTCCTTGGTTGTGAGTGAAATCTTGGTTGCATTTAGGCAACCATTGATAAACCCCTTTAGGAACTAAAAATCTCCTAAAGCGACATTTAGCAATGGTGTGACCCTTCTTCCAACAATACAAGCAAGTAAAGTTAAATCTTGTATCACTTTTTCTATCTTGATTTCTGACCACATATGTATATTTTTGATAAGGATTAACCATACTTTTTCTAAAATGTGCTCTACCAATAGCGAACATGATTTTGGGTTCTAGAGCCTTGTTAAGTTTGGCCTTGAGATTTCTAACCTCATTTTGCCAAATGTAACAAGTATCACACCTGAAGTTAACCACTCTTTTTCTTACTTCCTTATAATCCACCTTTGTTCCTTCCAATATGGAAGCCTTTAGAGCCTCTAATTTCCTTTCGGAATCGAGAATCTTTTGCTCTAAGTGAGCAAATATTTATTTGTTTGAGGCCAGCCGTTTAAAGGCTTCCTTGGCTTCATGGTGTAAGGTATCAAAGGAAGTTTATAATTCTGAATGAGAAAATCTAGTGGAGTTTTTGTATTTTGCATGTCGTACCTTTTTGTTTTTCTTCTTTTGAGTAGAGGAGAGACAAAGGTTGAGAAATTCTTCTTCGTCACTAGAACTATCATCCTCGGATGACTCGCTATTGCTTTCTCATGCGATGTAAGCTCTTCTAGGATTAACTTGCTTCTTGTGTGACCGATTACTCTCCTTTCCTTTGTCCTTTTTCATCAAAGGACAATCTGAATTGTAATGTCCGGCTTTTTCGTGATTGAAACATGACCCTCTAACTCTACTTCCTTTGTTGTCCTCATTCTTAGAAGATCTTGATTGTTTTCTAAAATTGACTAGATTCTTTTCGGAATGTTGGATACCATTTTTATTTACATAGCGTTTGTATCTCTTCACAAACATCCCCATATCCTCATTCTTTTCATCATCTTCGTCATCACTCGAATCGCAATCACTCATCTCTTTTGCATAGGACTTTGAACAAGAAGCCTTTAGAGCTATAAACTTCTTTTATGTATTTTTGGTCTTCTCCTTCTTTTTCCTTTTCTTAAATTGATCGAGACTAAGAAGCACTTGCTCGTGTTCTTGAAGCTTTCCAAAGAGTGTTGTAAGGTCCAAGGTCATAAGATAATTTGCTTCCTTTATGGCGGTGACTTTTGGTTGTCATTCCCTGGTAAGACATCTTAAGACTTTGTTAGTAGCAATATCATTGGAAAGTGGTATACCAAGTGAATTTAGTCTATTGATTAGGTGAGAAAATATCTTTTGCATGTCAGCAATGGTTTTCCCTTGCTCCATGTGAAAGAGATCAAACTCTTGTGTCAAATATTGATTCTAGCTAGTTTGACATCATTTGTTCCCTCATGGGCAACTTGTAATGAGTCCCACATAGACTTAGCAGTCAAACAATGGGAAACTCTATAGTATTCATCAACTCCCAAGGAAGAGATCAGAATATTTTTAGCCTTCTAATCATAATTTTACTTTTTCTCGTATTCATCATTCCATTGTGCTTCAGGCTTAGGCACAATCATGTTATTTTCATCGGTGTTGCGGTTAGAATAGGATATCAAATTATTGATTAATTTGAATCACAATCTTAGATTCACAACTGGTCTTTGATTTATCCGAAGGAAAGGTTAAGGGAAGGAAAAACCTATTTTGCATTATAAACACAATGTGAGGAGAGATCTAGGGTTCGGGGGTTGGTTAAGCTTAGGGAAGGTATTAGCATCCTAAACTTCTGTAGTACTCTACATGAATCTCTTGTTTAAATATGCTATTGCTAATGGTTATCTGTTTAAGGGTATGCTAAAGGTTAAAGATAAAAGAAGGACCTAAGGGGTTAGTCCTAAGTCTACTCGCCAAGACTCGCATCTTGTGCCTAGGTATTCGAGGTAGGGGATGGAATCAGAGTAATCGTAGTTCCCCTTAAAGAGGGAGAAGAGGAACTTCTTGACTACGGTCAAGGTTTCAAGGGGATATAAACATTCATATGGAAGCGCTTACTTAGAGTGCGGCGACTTTTATCTACATTGTAGTTGAGTTAAAAAGGGGTGAGGTAAGTATTCCACAGCGGGAACTTACATGGAGTGCAGCGACTCCTAATCCTAAGGCTAGGATGAAGGGATGGATGTCCACAGCGGGACGCCTAAGCACGAGTACGGAGACTCGGATCCTAAGGCTAGGATGGGGTGAGGGTAAAGGCATTGACACAGCGGTCAAAAGGAAAACCTTTCCTTCGGAAGGGTAAAGCAATGATAATGGAAAATGTAAATATAGATATGAAACAATGATAATATGGTTGACAAGAATGATACGTGAATAATATACAATGGACAATGGTTAGAAATTAAATGTAAATGGATAAATTGAGAAATGAAGTTAGATAGTGATTAGAAGAAATGAGATTAAGTGGAATTAAGTGGTGAATTGAAATTGTTTTTGAAATTAGGAGTTAAATGTTTTTAATTGTTTTTATGGTTTTTGAGAAAATTATGTGATTAAATTTGAATAAAATGTTAGAATTAACTAAGTTTTTTTTAAAAAAATATTTTATTATTTTTCTATAAAAAAAGGGGATTAAGTGGAAATTAGCCAATAAAGCCAAATTATTAATTTTATGGGTTTTTCTAATTTATTAAGAAAAGAGAAATTAAATTAAATTAAATTAAATTGAACATTTTTTTGTGTTTTTATTATATAAAATTAAATCAAAACTAACTTAAAGACTAATTATATTTTTGTTATTTTATAAAAAGAAATTAAATTAATGTTAAATCTAAAAATTATTTTTTTATTTTTTAATTAAAATTCGCTTTTTTAATTATTAAAAATATTTTTCATAAGTTTAATATAAATATGTTAGTGGTTAGTAGTTAGTATTATTTTATTATTATTACATATTATATAAAAAGGAATTAAAAACTAAAAACAATATAAAAAAATGGGTTGGGCCTCGGTGATGAATTCCTAGGATCCAAACCCTGGTCGGTTCAAAAACAAAAGGGAGGGGTGGGTTTCAAAGGAAACCCTAGTTTCCATTTGCACCAACCGGTGTCTATCCATCTCTCTTCCTCTTCTCTGAAACCTTCTCTCTTCCTCTTTTCGCTCGTGTATCTCTTCCTCTTCTTCCCTTTGTTCGTGTTCTTTTCGTCTTCTTCTTTCTCTCCTGTTAATGAACAACACACAAAAAAAAAGAAATCTAAATGTTAGGAAAAAGGTTTACCCAAGAACAAACGGTAGTGATTTGTGATTCTGGCGTGTGGACGATGATGAAAACGAAGGCTTTCCTTTGTTCTTTTGAGTCTCGTGTGGCTCGGTGTTTGCGGTTGGGGTTTGTACGATTTTCGATGGTTTTTCATTGATGGGGGTTTGTGTTTGTGATGGATTTGATGGTTTCCGAGCTGTGATGTTCGTGATTTCGGCGATGGTTTCTGGGTTTTTGAATGTTAGGGTTTGAAACTCTGAGATTTTTTCGTGAGTTTTGAGGATTGGATTCTGTGATGGTGATTTTTGTTTCTCTGAGATTCCCCCTCCCCCCCCCCCCCCCTTTGATGTTTTGTGAACTTCTTCTTTTTATAACTTGGTTTTCAAAACGAAAATAAAAAGCCATTAACGACTTTTCTTTTTCGTTTTATTCTGTTTGAAGCATGTTTAGGATTTTTCCAATTTTTTTTGGCTAATGATGGTTGTGTTTTTTTGTTGTCTTGAACCATTTTGGGATCCTCATTGATGAACTTTCCTTGTTTGGTTTGCTCTGTTGGGGACATGTCTTAGAAATTTCTGAACCGTGTTTGGACTTGCTGTTTTGGAAAAAAAATCATTTTTACTATCTTCAACTTCCTCTTCTTTTTTAACGATATTGACTGGTTGTTTCAGGTGCTGCCTTGTTTTTTTGTGTGGAAGGTTGTGGACGATTTTGTGTCGCAAAAGGATTTTTCTTAAAATGTGATGATGATGTTGTCTGAGCAAACTCAGGGCTAGAAATTGTTGTTGTCTGTTTAGGGAGTTTGGTAGCGAAACATGATGCCCTTCCTCTGTCTGCCCAATGATGATCTTCATGTTCTGAGAGCTGTAAAAAAAATCAATGTCCTTAAATTTTTTTGTTTATGATTATTTTACTGCTTGTTGGTGTTTGCATGTTTAGGACCTTGAAACAAGTTATGGAGGCTTAAAGATAATGAGGACCTTGAAGATTGCATAGTCTTAGGATTTTGTAACTCTAAAAATGTATATTTCTCATTCTATTTTTGTATCTGTATGAAACTTGAGGGAATATGAGCATTATTTGGATTCTTGAAGTATGTACTTGGAAAATATGAAACGAATAACTTTTTGGAGCACTTGTGAGTTTTGAATTCCTTAGAGAAACCACACAACCATTCTTTCTTGAATTTGTAAGGATGCTAATTTACTTCTAAAGGACAAATGAAACTTGAAACTTTGAACACTCCATCTTGATGAATTTGATCACACAAATTGCGTAACTATAAAACTTGAATATTTGGATAATGATTTCTTCATGATGGACTAGAGACCAATGATTTTACAAAACTTATGAATAAGGACCCAGTCTTTTAAAGAATCCTTTGAAAATGTTGAAAATGAGGACACCATCTGTAATGCCACCCAACACAAAATTCTCAATAGTCTTCTAATGATCACAGTTCAAAATCCATGGGTAGAAACACCTTAATCTCAATTCTCTCCGGAGAAATCTCAAAGAACATTGACCTTGTTTTGACTAAGGATCACAACCATAAGGGTATGTCTACTCTTTATTTCAATATATCTTGCAAAGACTAGAACATACATAAAGCCTTGAATCTTTTACAGCAAACATGTCTTCACAAAACAAAACAACAAACTGGTTAAATGGTTAGCTAAAACAAAAGACGATATGCGAATGATCAGTGAATCTAAGGGTAAAATTTAGGATACAACAGTTGCCCCTATTTAAATAACTTCATCGGATGATTTGAGCGATGAAGCTCGAGAAATCATGGTGAAAGGTATTTAAATACAGATAACCGAAAATTTTGCCCTTAGATGCAATGATATACAATGCTATGGACAAACGAAACTAGACTAAAATGCTGACAATTCTATGAATCTAGTATGATGCATATGATAGAAATGATGCAGGAATGCAGACGAGACGATAACACAGGGGAAAGACGGAATGAGTAACCACTCACTGGGTGTCGCAACTGCGAAAAAGGGTCGGAGGAAACAAACAGAAGAGTCGCCACCGAACTTATTTATCCCAACGAGTGGGAAAGGAAACGATCGAATAAAACCTAAAAGAACGGGAAAATACAAGGTCATCGCAACCAAATCTTGGATTCGGGAGTCGGTTACGCAAAAGGAAGGTATGATCACCCCTCACGTCCGTTGTACTCAATAGAATCCATGCTTGTTGTTTAAACTATGGGTGTAAGATATCTAAAAGTTATTGCTAAACGGGGGTGGAAAGAAAGAACAGACTCAATATGAAATTGTCGCTCTATGCCTACGTATTCTCTCGTGCAATGGGAAATTCAGAGTCAATGTAGTTCGGAAAACTACGGGTGATGGGGGAAGGTTGCTTGCCAAGACATCGCCGTCTTGTGCCTACGTATCTCATCTGGTATGAGAAATCAGAGCAAACGTAGTTCGGGTAACTACGAGACAAGGTTGGTTAAGTATTTGTGAGTGACGTTAAATATTCATTCCAGCAGTTAGGAACAATGTCTGTTTGCGGTAGAACGGAAAAGTAACGTACTCTTTTCGGGTGATGAGAATAGGGGACTAAAGGTGGAAAAGAAAGAAGAATGCTCGCTAGGATTATGAACGTTTGGGTTGATGATGATGATGAATAATAGACAGTCGCTAGGGTTTTCGTTCTTGAAGATAATGAATAGTGGTCATGGCACTTATACTCAACAACGTGTCACTGTCTTGCTTTTTTTGTTGTCTTTTTTTGGTTTAATTTTCTGTACTATATTCTATCTAATTCTAAATTAATAACAATAAAAAACTATTCTAATTAAATAATCTAACTAATTCTAAACTAATCTAATCTAAACTAATTAACTAATAACTAACTATTCTAACTTAATTCTAACTCTTCTAATTTAACTCTAATTAACTAATCCTAATTCTAACTAATTAAAAATCTAAATTCTAATAAAAATCTAATTAATTCAAATTCCTAATAAAAATTTAATTCTATCCTAATTCAAAATTAACACTAATTAATTCTATTTCTAAAATCTAATTTAAAACTAATTAAGTTCTAATTTCTAAATAAAATCTAAATATACTTAATTCTATTGCTAGAAACTTACTAATATATTATATTAACAAATGAAATGAAATAAAAAGGAGTCAAACACCGAAACGCAATAAAATTATCAGCACAGACTTAACCACCAGAAAGAGTACGACCTCTGTTTGATTTCGACATTGAACTCATCATCTGAACCGGTTTAAACTGTCTAAAATGCGAACAAGATAGTTGCAATCTCGATAAACTTATTCCGGCTGATAACATGGACAATATGCGAGAAATAATCGACCTAAGTGATATGCAGATGAATGCGAAGCAAAAGCCAGTCAAGGTTAGAAAAAACAAGGGCAAATTTTTGGGTGCAACAGCTGCCCCTATTCAATCGACTTGGACCTGAAGGGATGAAAAGCAACTGCTTTCAGACATTTAAGGTAAAAGGTGATTGAATATAAAAGAACCCGGAAATTTACAGTCTGTTGGGATGTATGTAATTGGAGCCCGGTCATACGTCGTCGGAAGGAAAACATACACAAAGGAAACACATCGTCAATAGGAATTGACGGAAAGAAAACCGTATCCAAAGATCACATCGTCAATAGGAACTGACGGAAAGAATACCATATCCAAGAACCACATCGTCAGCAGGAATCGACGGAAAGAACGTCATATCCAAAGACTCACATCGTCAATAGGAATCGACGGCAAGAAACACCATATCCAAAAATACATATCGTCAATAGGAATCGATGAAAAGAAACACCATATCCAAAGAACCACATCGTCAATAGGAATCGACGGAAAGAACGCCATATCCAGAGAATCACATCGTCAATATAAATCAACGGAAAGAAAACCATATCCAAAGCACCACATCATCAATAGAAATCGACGGAAAGAACGTCATATCCAAAGATCACATCGTCAATAGAAATTGAAGGGAAGAAAAACCATACCCAAAAATCCACATCGTCAATAGGAATCGACGGAAAGAAACACCATATCTATAGAACCACATCGTCAATAGGAATCGACGGAAAGAAACGCCATATCCAAAGAACTACATCGTCAATAGGAATCAACGGAAAGAACGCCATATCCAGAGAATCACATCGTCAATAGAAATCAACGAACAAAAAACCATACCCAAAGCACCACATCATCAATAGAAATCAACGGAAAGAACGCCATATCCAAAGATCACATCGTCAATAGAAATTGATGGGAAAAAAAACCTTCTAGGGATGTCGTCATCGAAGGGTTAATGGACAAAGTATGACCGACGTATGATCCGAAACCCAAAAGAAAGCAAAGGTTTCTGGAGATATATCACTGTCTTGATTTGAAGAGTGATTCGATTTGCCACAAAAGGTAACAAAACTGGCATATGCTTCACATGCATATGTTTGAATATTTTTCTATGGCGTAATGCTCCATACGAAATGGAAATGCTACGCATTTGAGGATGCAATGCAAAAATGATTATGATATGCAATGCAAAAATGCTTATGAGGATGCAAAAGGACCACTCCAGCAAAATAAATGCTGAAGAGACGAAGCCAACTCCATCGGGGATGACAAACTAAACTGTCTCTGGGATCATAACTTTGCTCGATATCCCAACCAAACTTCCATTCTGCATGACAGTAGGAACAACAGATGACTTCTGGGGAAAAATCATTGTGATTTGGTCTTCTGTCCCTTCATGGGAAAATATATTACCTCTATTGGAGAAACACCAAGGACGGTTAGGCTATGACCTGTCGGGGAAACCAACCACTATTGGCGACTTCACTGGGGAGAAAACATTAATAACCAAAGATGATACCCACTCCACTAGGGGATGATGCCAGACTCACTTCTCTCTTGGGGCAATGACCAAATATGCCAACTTGCTGGAGAAATTATAGATCCCCAATCCCTAGTTGAAGAATACTACTTAGCACAACGTTGGAAAATGTCAACAACCATTAGACTTTTACCCTTGCTGGAGATAAGCATTTCATGAATGCACCTATTCTATTAGATGATTTTGTCGCAGCTTGGGGAAGCATCAAACTCTTTAGGTCTTGCTAGAAAGGATATACATTGAAATTCTGCTAGGGGAGACACCAAAGTCTTCACTGAAAAGTTTTAACTCTACTGAGGGTGCCATACGTTGGCTATTAACATGAATCCTGCAATGTCCTGCTACAATACTATGAACTTCGGAGATTTGACTCTGACTAACCGCCTTCTAGGGAGGATAACTCTTCGTGCTCTTGAAATGATCTGTTTCAAAATGAGCCTTCGAAGTAACTTTGCCCCTGTCTGATTGGTCTTTTGAAAAATTTGCTGACTCTCGATTTGATTGCCCCAGATTAACCGATCCTTAGAGAGATTTTCTCGAAATAACTGCCCCATATTAACTGAACTTTAGGGGAAGTTCTTGACGTAACTGCCCTAGATTGGCATCTTCTGACTGTGTCCATTGGCCACACGGCCCTGTCCAGAAATTTCCTCCTGACAAGATAAGACTTCTTGACTGACATCCATTATGTAAATCTCATTGATTCCAAATACCTGTATGCAAGCAAAAAATGTTTATTCTGAGATTGAAAATTCTAATGCAACGCACATGCTACTCTTGAAGTTTTTGTTGAAAAGATATCACCAAACTTTGTGAACAAGTCACTAGTTAAAATGCAACACTAATTTTTCAATGAAAGACACCATGCACATGCAATACCAATGAAGTATTTTAGAACAACTCATGGGAGTCACGAACGTTATCTCGTTGAAGTACGCCTTCAAAATAAACTCTGCTTCAATTAGGACTTTTAAGGGTTTTAACGTGGCCTGGTTCACGGTTATAGAAAGAAAGGATATAAGGCTCAAAGTTTTATTTTAACCCACCCATTCTTCTTGATGTTCTCCAATCCTATGTTCAGCTAATTCGACACAAGCGCTCACCTTTCAAAGGTTGAATGACAAGAGTGATGGTTTAAGGGAACCACAAGTTTTCGGAGTGACAGTCACTCACTTTCCGTCTTTGGTGTCTAGAGTCATACGTCTTTATCTTCATCATTTTTTTATTTCCCTATTTTTTCCTGGACCGGCTCCTTTGGATATATCTTTTGATTTCGAAGTCCAGCGGGATGCCCTAATTTTTTCCCAAGCCACTTGTTTTCAAGTTATCGACTTAGCGGGCTTTTTATTTTTATTTTTCCTTTTCTTTTTAGGAATAAGTCGTGTGACACCGGCTTATCTGACTTGTTTGAAAGGGTTGCGACTGTCTCACTCCTAGGACGGTAAGGGATAACCACTGTAAGTTTTTTTTAGGTACTACCTCTACAGGTGTGATTGATCCTCAACCGGGAACACTCTTTTCCCAATTTGGATGCTTGGTCAAATTAACTGACACCTATCCTACCCCAGGTTAAGATTAAGGGTTTTTTGTTTTCAGAAAGAAACTCCTACAGCTAGGCTCAAAGGCGTTGACAAGGGATTATCTTCCTTATATCTCCAGTGTTTAGGGATTTTAAACAATACATGTACATCATCAGCAAAGGTTTTATTCAAAAGCATACAATCAAAAGTTTTGCGTCTTTCAATTTCGTCATCCTCCCTCAAAGAATTTAAGCAAGAAAGTTGGTATTGTAATGCACAGAAATATATATGATTTAAAACGAATGAATTACTTCAAGAGAAACATACTCATTGCATTAAGATCCTCATTCAAAAACAAACAAGTTTTACATGCAAATAGAGCATTAACAAACAATGAAAAATACAAACGAACATCACTAACTTTCCTCCCGGAAAAGGATATGTACTTTTTGTCAATCAATTGTCGCGCTTTTGCTTGAAAGAATTTGCAATCTTCAGTTGAGTGCCCCATGGATCCTCCATGATATCCATATTGTGCACTAGGATTATACCTAGAAGGGTATGGCTCTGGCACCGGCTTGAGAATCTTGGGCTCCACAAATGAGTTTTGAATTAGATGTGGCAGAAGCTGACTGTACGATATAGGAACCAGATGAAGAGGAGCATTCCTTCTTTCTAAGTTGTTGCGAGACCTCTTTTAATTTTGGCGCTAATAGTTTTGTTGTTGAGGAACATAAGGTTGTTGTTACTGATTAAGGCATTCCTCACGTTCAGGTGCTTTCATTCTCAGACTTGGCCCAGGAACAAGCAATAGCTGTGGGCATGGAGATTCTGAAACCAAAGATTGTAAGATACGCTCCTGACCCAATACAGCTTCAGGGGAGAAAACAGGAATATCAACTTCTTTCGCAGCAACTGAAATAAGACCACCTGGTACGCTCATACCGCTCGGCCTGAACTCAAATGCCTTCAAATCGATTAAGTCCTGAACTTTGTACTTAAAGGCCTTACATTTCTCCATATTATGCCCCGGTGCCCGAGAATGGAAATCACAACGGGCACTTGCATCATAGCCTGGTGGTGGCTTACCAGCAAACGGAGTCAGAGTTCAAAGTTCAACTAATTGATGTTGAAGCAAGAGTTGTAGCAACTGAGTATAAGTCATAGGGATCTGGTCGAAGATTTTGTCGGGTTGCCTCGGCCTCTGCGCATATTTTTTAACCTTAAGATTGTCCTGGAAATAGGTGACAGCTGCTAATAGGGAGATCCTGGAAACTCAGGTCATGCAAAAGATCTACGAGACACATCACGCTCTGGGAGAGATTCCACAGGTAAGGGTAGAACGACCATTTCTGCTGCGGCTTCAGGCATAGGATTGCCTTCCTTTCTTAGCACATTTCTTATGACTTCTGTGATCAGGCCCATATGAGTCTTCAGTTGATGAACCTTCTCCCTAAGCATTTTTTGATCCTGACACAAAGCTTGCATGTCCACCATGAATTGTCCCATCTGGCTTCGGACTTCCCTCAACTCTGCCTGAAATTCCAAAGAAAAACCATATCAGGATAACAAAACCCAGCCTCGAACACCTGCTATGCAAATGAAATACAAATGCCATGTTCATGTATGCCAAGATACAAATGCAATAGACAAAGGGATCAAAGTTTCCACAAAGCTCTGAATAACTGTTGTGCTGCTAACTGGATAAGTTCATAAGTCTGCTCTGAAGAGAAAACCAGAATACCGGGTTGGTTGAAGGTCAAAGTTTCCTGCAAAACCCTTCCCGCTCAAGGTAGGACCTAATCTCTAACAAGGTATGACATCCTATGTAGGTCGTCAGTATCACGGACTCTCAGGTCGAGAAACGATGATACATTCACCATTTCTGGTTTAGCATCATGGTCAAACGAGGAGGCCTCAACTGACTCCCCAATGAACGATCTCTAGAGTCGTTAGTTTTCAGATCCAACGTCCCCTCAATTGTCCAAAACGCACAGGATACGATGTCTTCAAAGAAAGCCTCGTCTGGATGCGAATTTCATGATGGCTCTTGCATGCCAAACATGCAAGCCCGTACTACTCTCCATACTAATGCTAGATGTGTACTCAAGCCTGGGTATTGGGCTTATCTCACAATGGAACACCCCACCCAACAGCGCAACAGCAACAATATAATAACAATAATAAAATGCAGAAAATAAAATGTAAATGTAAAAACATACAAAGTACAACACACAAATATACACACCCACAAATATAAAACAAACAAGTGCTAGGATTGACTCGCATAGGGAAACAGGGTCCCCAGTAGAGTCGCCAGCTGTCGCAACTACGAAAAAGGGCCGACAGAAACAAAGAAAAGAGTCGCCACCAAACGTTATTTATCCCAACGAGAGGGAAAGGAAACGATCAAAGAAAACCTAAAAGAACAGGAAAAGACAAGGTCATCGCAACCAAATCTTGGGTTCGGGAGTCGGTTACGCAAGGGGAAGGTATGAGCATCCCTCATGTCCTTTGTACTCAACGCGATCCATACTTATTGTCTAAACTATGGGTGTAAGCTATCTAAAAGCTACTTCTGAACAGGGGTGGAAAGAAAGAACAGGCTCGATAGGACATCGCCGCCCTATGCCTACGTATTCCCTCGTGCAACGGGAAAGTCAGAGTCAACGTAGTTCGAGAAACTACGGGTGATGGAGAGAAGGTTGCTCGCCAAGACATCACCATCTTGTGCCTACGTATCCTCATCTGGTATGAGAAATCAGAGCAAACGTAATTCGGGTAACTACGGGACAGGGTTGGTTAAATATTTGTGAGTGACGTTAAATCTCCATTCTAGCAGTTAGGGACGATGCTTGTTTGCGGTAGAACGGAAAAGTAACGTACTCTTTTCGGGTGATGAGAAATGGAGGACTAAAGGTGGAAAAGAAAGAAGAGCGCTCGCTAGGACTATGGACATTTGGGTTGATGATGATGATGAACAGTAGACAGTCGCTAGGGCTTTCGTTATTGAAGACAATGAATAGTGGTCATGACACTTATACTCAGAAACGTGTCACTGTCTTGCTTTTTTTTTTTGTCTTTTTTCTATTTATTAATTTTCTGTACTATATTCTATCTAATTCTAAATTAATAACAATAAAAAACTATTCTAATTAAATAATATAACTAATTCTAAACTAATATAATCTAAACTAATTAACTAATAACTAACTATTCTAACTTAATTCTAACTATTCTAGTTTAATTCTAATTAATTAATCCTAATTCTAACTAATTAAAAATCTAAATTCTAATAAAAATCTAATTAATTCAAATTCCTAATAAAAATCTAATTCTATCCTAATTCTAAATTAACATTAATTAATTCTATTTCTAAAATCTAATTTAAAACTAATTAAGTTCTAATTTCTAAATAAAATCTAAATATAATTAATTCTATTGCTAAAATCTTACTAATATATTATATTAACAAATGAAATGAAATAAAAAGGGTTCGAACACCGAAACGCAACAAAATTATCAGCGCGGACTGAACCACCAGAAAGAGTACGACCTCTGTTCGATTTCGACATAGAACTCATCATCTGAACCAGTTTAAACTGTCTAAAATGCAAACAAAACAGATGCAATCCCGATAAACTCATTCCGGCTGATAACATGGACAATATGCGAGAACTGATCGACCTAAGTGATATGCAGATGAATGTGAAGCAAAAGTCAGTCAAGGTTAGAAAAAATGAGGGCAAATTTTGGGGTGCAACACTGGGGAAGACAACGCACTAGGGAACAACACGAAACTGGGGAAATCAAAAATGATGGACCAACGGTTTAGGCATGACCAGTCGTCACTTTAGAAAGAAAGCAAGAAGAGTTCCTCAATGGAGATGGCACCGGTAAGACGGCCTCCACTGGGGGAACATCCGGAGTAGCTGCTTAACGGGTTCAGGGATGACGG
The DNA here is from genome assembly GCA_963859935.3 of Lathyrus sativus. Taxonomy (NCBI): domain Eukaryota; kingdom Viridiplantae; phylum Streptophyta; class Magnoliopsida; order Fabales; family Fabaceae; genus Lathyrus; species Lathyrus sativus. Next base: position 613,099,509 of record OZ012739.1, read on the forward strand.
CTGACACTCTAGGAAGAAAAACAAGAAGAGATCCTCAATGGAGATGGCACTGGCAAGCGGCCTCCACTGGGGAGATATCCAGATTAGCGGCTCAACAAGTTCAAGCATGACTGGCTGACACTCTAGGATAAAAGGGTAACACAGGATCCACATGGCAGTAGGATCGTGTAAACAAAATTTTGGAGTCTTCAAGCTGAAATAACATCTAAGCTCTGTAAATTCCTTAAATGAAGAGATCGAACGGGATCTTCAGGAACCATCAGAAAATATACAGGGTAAAAACTTTTATGTATGCCAAAATGATTAGACTTCAATGGGGAAATGCCTTGATAAGCTTCTCGAGAGAGACTTCCACTTAACGTTGCAATGGACTTATACCACCAAAATTTTGATAAGCTTCTCAAATAAAGAGACCGTCACTTATCTGAAAAGATAACGATGATAAGCTTCTCATGGGAGACTGCCACTTATCTGGGGATACGGATAAAATGATAAGCTTCTCGGGAGAGACTGCCACTTATCTGGAAAATGGTAATGGAAACAAGCTTCTCAAGAGAGATGGCCACATGTTGCTGGATATAATGAAGATAGGATAAGTTTCTCATGCGAGACTGCTACTTATCGGTGCTGTAAAATGGTAGTGATAAGCTTCTCGGGTGAGACTGCCGCTTACTGGGGAGCAATGGTGCAATAATAAGCTTCTCGGGTGAGACTGCCACTTATCTGGGAAAAGGTAATGGAAATAAGCTTCTCGAGGGAGATGGCCACTTGTTGTTGGTCATAATGAAGATAGGATAAGCTTCTAAGACGAGACTGCCACTTATCGGTGCTGTAAAACGGTAATGATAAGCTTCTGGGGTGAGACTACCGCTTACCTTGGGGCAATGATAAAAATATGATAAGCTTCTCTGGAGAGACTACCACTTATCACAATGTAAAAGGCTCTTCTTGATAGATAGTGCAAAATAAATGCACGTCCAAGTGGGTTCGGCGACCGACAGGGACTGAAGTTCAATCTAGGATCGAGCTAGCAAGAAACTGTCAAACAAGACTCCATTAAGGGAATGAACTCAAATGGGGATTATCTTATCCAGGCTCGGAAAAGATAACTGAAATAACCATCATCCACGAGGGTTGAACTCTGTGGGGAAACTAGAAAATAGTAGGTGTTTTATGCTTAGGGTTGACAATCTACTTGGAGAGAACAGACAAACCCAGTTAGTTGGCGGTAACCACAACCAAAGTAAACGACAAAAAGACAAACAAGGATAGAAAACATGCAAATGCTAATGCGTATGTATAAATGAAAATGCAATGAGTATGCTTATGCTTATGCACATGCTGACAAAACAGACAAAGGAGGAGTAGACGGGAGATGAAATAAACATCTCGACGAGGGATACCCAACAACCTCTGCAAAAGTACATCTATAAAGAGATAGGAAATGTTGATGGCGGAACCAAATCTTGCTTCAAAGTTCCAAACTCTCTGGGGAGAGAAAATTCAACTTGGGGATATGATATCATGACCTCACTGGCGAGATTGCCATCATGAATCTGAATTCAGATCAAAGAAGACTTGTTCACTAAGGAGAGTCGTCTTAGGATTAGATACTTCCGTGGATAAAATAAATATCCACTTAATTGGGGAAGTGTGGAGTTGGGCAGCTTCTTGGAGTAAGTGTAGCAACTTCCTAAGGAAAGTACATTAGCTTCCTGGGGAAAGTATGGCAACTTCAATGAGGAAAAGATGATTCCACTGGGGAGTGGGTCCTCAAATAATATGTATCACTTGGAAGATACTGGGGAGATTCTCTGTAGTCTTTAAAATCATTGGAGATTATAGGATCTGTCTAAAAGTGTTGTCAGCTTAAGTTTCACTGAGGATTTGCTGAACAATGGTTTAAAAGTGCTTCTACAATGTTGAGACTTACTGGGGAACGAAGATGTCCTTCGGATGTTTCTGCAAGTCAAAGCAACTTTATATCTTTTCAAAAGCGTTTTCAAAAACAGTTTTAAGTTTGAAAACCCTTCATCTTCAAAAATATTATTAACAAATAACAATTTGCATAACAAAAACGAAAATAGAGATATCATAAATGGCAAAAAAAAATTGAATAGCAAAAGGTTTAATTTTATTGAAGAATGGTAGCTTGCTAATGGCAAGGCTCCATGGAAAAATACAATTGAAATTGGAAATAGGGAAAGGTCACATTGAATCCAACGACCTCTACTGACCCTAATAATTAAGACTACCCAAAATCCTACTTCTGACAAGAGCGATTGGATTGAAGTTGATCTTCTATAAATGTTCTTTGATGATCAGCGTCATCTGATGCAGTGAAATGCCTTTGTCCTTAACTTTTTCCTGGATCGCCCTTTCGGGTTTTCAATCCACCGGGATGCTCATTTTTGCCTAAGCCGCCTTTTCAGGGTTTCAGCTTAGCGAGCTATTATTATTTTTATTTTCATCCCTTATTTTTTCTTGGATCTCCTTCATAGGTTGTGATCCACCGGGATACCCATTGTTGCCTAAGTCGCCTTTCCAGGTTTTCGACTTAGCGGGTTCTTTTAGGCATAATATTTTCTGACTGCATCAGAGTTCACAGGATGTGCGACCTCTTCACCATCCATTGTTGTAAGAATTAGCGATCCTCCGGAGAAGACTGTCTTCACAACAAATGGACCTTTGTAACTAGGCATCCATTTTCCACGCATGTCTTTATGAACTGGCAAGATTTTCTTGAGTACAAGCTCTCCTTGATGGAATTCTCAGATTCAGACTTTCTTGTCAAAGGCTCTCTTCATCCATTTCTGGTATAACTGGCCATGGCACATAGCAGTCATGCGCTTCTCGTCTATGAGATTCAGCTGGCTGAATCTGTCTTGGACCCATTCTGCTTCATCAAGCTTGGTTTCCATCAATACCCTCAAGGAAGGTAGATCTACTTCGATGGGGAGGACATCATCCATTCCATACACCAATGATAAAGGGGTTGCCCCTGTTGAAGTTTGCGTTGTAGTTCCGTATCTGTGCAAAGCAAATGGTAGCATTTCATGCCAATCCTTGTAAGTCTGGACCATCTTTTGTAGGATTTTCTTAATGTTTTTGTTCGCAGCTTCAACAACTCCATTCATCTTTGGACGGTAAGGAGAAGAATTGTGATGTGCAATCTTGAAGCTTTCACACAACTCCTTCATGGTCTTATTGTTCATATTGGTACCGTTGTCTATTATGATTCGGCTTGGAATTCCATAACGGCAGATAATGTCTTTCTTGATGAAGCGGGAAACTACTTGTTTGGTCACGTTGGCATAAGAAGCAACTTCTACCCATTTGGTGAATTATTCGATGGCAACTAGAATGAATCGGTGACTGGTGGAAGCTTTAGGCTCAATTGCCCCAATCATGTCAATGCCCCACATTGAGAAAGGTCACGGTGTAGATAAAACATTTAGCGGTGTTGGAGGTACGTGGACCTTGTCAACATAAATTTGGCACTTATGGCATTTCCTAGCATATTGGATGCAATCAGATTCCATGGTTAACTAGTAATATCCAACCCTTAAAATCTTCTTAGACATAGCATAACCATTGGCGTGAATTCCGAAGGTCCCTTCATGAATCTCTTGAAGTAACATGTCTGCTTCACATCTGTCAACACATCTAAGCAGAACCATGTCGTAGTTTCTCTTGTATAACACATCATTTCTAAGGAAGAATTTGGATGTTAATCTTCTCAGAGTCTTCTTGTCAAGATAAGTAGCATTAGCTGGATACTCTTGCTTGAGCAGATAAATCTTAATGTCGTGGAACCATGGCTTGTCATCAGTTTCTTCTTCAACCATTTGACTTAGATTAATCAAATCTACTTGCTCTTTGTATGGTTGAAGCTCAGCGTACTCATACTCAACCAAGTTTTCCAGTTCAGCAGGGACTTCGAAATCTTCCTCACCCTCGTCTTCAGCTTCATAAATGGGTGAGTCCCAGTCAGGAGTGAAAGCAGGGTCATTGGATTCAACATGGTTTGGGATAGCACTACATGTTGGAAGGCTTATTTTATTAAATGCACAAAAAGAAATGCAAGAGAAAGAAAAATGTATTTTTTGTAGTTTTGAAAAAGATTGCCAATTTCTTTTTAATGGTAAAAGAAAATAACGGTAAATGAAACAATAAGAAATTAACAAAATGCATTTACTAATATTCTTTTAAAAGTGAAAAGGTGGCCCTACAAAATAGTCCAGTAGCTTTGGGCACAACTATGGAATTTTTGAAAACAGTAAGCAAAAGCATTAAATTACTTTGATAAGGGAAAAAATGCAGGGATCTCTATTGCTTCCCAGTTGTTCAAATCTGCATCGCACTTGAATACCAGGTTGCTCAGGTCTTCATCTTCATTGTCATTATTGATAGCATTGATCTGGAAACCTCCGCTGACAAACACTTCTTGGACGATCTTCGGACGACCTTTGGCAGTTGTAGAAGCTTTACCATAAGTTGGTTTTTAACCCAACCCATGGCGATCCTTCTTGGTCTTAATATCTATCACTTCTCCCCAACATTCAGGTATACCTCCTTTGATTGTTGATCTGGTGCTCTTAAAAGATGCGAAAGATGGATTACTCTGGCCCATTGTTTCTTCGACTTCCAATAGGACAACATTGGCGATCTCGAGTGCTTGGAAAGAAGTTTCCAGAGCGTCTTCATCGACCTCTATGTAACGGAAAGAAGACAGGTTATTGACCATTAAATCCTCTTCACCATGTATAATAACCAGCTTATCATCAACCACAAATTTCATCTTCTGATGTAGAGTTAAAGTTACAGCACCAGCGGTGTGGATCCATGGCCTTACAAGTAAACAACTGTAGTTAGGATTGATGTCCAATACTTGGAATGTGATGTTGAAAACATGTGGACCAATCAAAATCAATAGCTCCACTTCTCCAATTACAGTTCTGCGGGAACCATTGAAAGCTTTGACTATCAGCGAAGTAGGCTTCGTCTCTGTCTCTTGGTAAGCCAACTTGGTAAGAACTCTCTTGGGTAGGATGTTCAAAGATGAACTGGTATCCACGAGTACCCTTCATAAGTTATCCTCCTGACATTTCACAGGCATATGTAAATCACAGTTGTGATTCTGACCTTTTCTTGGCAGCTCCTCATTGCTGAAACTAAGAGTATTGCAGGTAGTAATGTTGGCAATCACATTGTCGAATTGAACGGTAGTAATGTCTTGAGTAACATGAGCTTGAGCTAATAATTTCTGCAATGTAGTTCGGTGAGTAGGTGAACTCATCAACAGAGACAAGATTGAGATCTTGGAAGGAGTCTGATGAAGTTGGTCGATGATTTTGTAATCACTCTTTCTGATGATCCTCAAGAATTTAGCATCTTCATCATTTGCAACCACTTCTTTCCCTTTGTGTTTGGCTAGCACAGGCGTAACAGTTTCTTTAGGCGGGGCCTCTTTGAAACGGGGAGTATAAATACGACCACTGCGTGTTGTCTTGCTTACCCCAGCTATATTTGTCACATTTTCATTAGCAGTCTTCAAATCTTCCCTCAGAATAACTTTCCTAGATTCTTTGTCAATCATGGTCACATCATACTTCTAGGGTACAACTTTAGAGTCATTGAAATGAAATGGACTTGGCTTCTGAATAATTACCGGCTTTGGTTGATTAACTGCAGGAGTAACTGGCTTAGATGTATTGAACACAGGCACTACAGAACCTGATTTTGACAAATGGAAGACAAGCACTTTAGCACTCGGTTCTGGCAAGTTGAAGACGGGTTCAATCACAGCAACTTCATCCTTCTTCACTCTGTTAGCCACTTGTATAAAACCGTCATTGATCAACTTCTGAACATCATTTTGAACCAACAAACATCCCTTGGTACTACCATCACAACTTGTACAATCATCATGAGAAATAGATACTAAACCAGCTTCAAATAGCTTCGAATGGAAAACCTAGAGAGGAGTCTTGATCTAAGCAACATCAAGAATAAGGCTTTCATTTGATATATCATCAATAGCATTAACATCCCCATGATTAGGCAAAGGGTTGCTCTTGTCATTCGGCTGAGGATCATCAAAAGACAGGATCTTCTTTTCCATTAACTCTCTGAAAAGGTGCGTGAGAGCATAACAACTTTCTAGATCATGGCTAGGCGAATCCTCATGAAATAAACAATGAGCGACAGGGTTGTAATTGGCTGGCAATGGATTTGGAGGCGGACCCAAAGCTCTGGTGATAATCAGACCTTGTTGCACTAATGAAGGGTACAACTCGGTATAAGTCATCGGAACAGGAGGAATCGGCTTGTACTGTCTCCTGTTAGGAACATTTTGACGAGGTGCCTGATACTTCGATTGTTGATAAGCAGGAGCGTTGGGCACTCGTTGATAGTTGGCTGGAGCTTGTGCAGACTGATAACCAGGAGGTTGTTGATAGACTGGAGCTTGATAAGCAGGAGCCGGTTGCACAGGCTGATAGGCAGGCACTTGTTGATTAAAGGCAGGTGTAACAACAACTACATATGGTTGTTAAGCAAACTGGACAGTATAACCTAGTTGTTGAACATAGTTCTGCTGATGTTGCCAAGGTTGATTTCTTCGCCTACTTGCAGTTACATCATTAGTTTCACCCTCTTTCTTCTTGTGAGAGGTAAATGAAGGCTTCTTGGTATTATCTTTGTTGGAGCTTGAACTACCAGCAGTACTTGACATCTTCCAACTTTTCAGACCCAATTCAACTTTCACACCAACAACGACAATATCGGAGAAATTTGTAGTCACACTACCAACCATTCTTTCATAGAATTCAGGACGAATGGTGTCAACAAACCAATCAGTTAGTTCCTTCTCAGTCAAAGGAGGTTCTACTTGTGAAGCAATCTCTCTATATCTTTGAGCATACTCTTTGAATGATTTAGAACTCTTTTGGGACATACTCAGTAATTATCTTCGATCAGGAGCCAGATCCATATTGTACTTGTAATGTTTGATAAAAGCATCAGACAGATCTTGGAAACTCTTGATACGGGATTGATCCAGAGTTAAGTACCACTTTGAGGAAGCACCCTTCAGACTGTCCTGAAAATGATGTATCATCAGCTTGTCATTTTCAACGTGAGCGGCCATCTTATGGTAATACATAATCAGGTGACTCTTCGGACATGTAGCTCCTTCATAATGCTCAAAGCTGGAAGTTTTGAACTTCGGAGGAATAACCAGACCAGATACGAGACACACTTCTCTGGAAGCAGCACCAAAGATTTGATCTCCTTCCATCATTCTCAGCCTTTTGTCTATAGTTTCCACATTTTCCCGGAGCTTTGCATGATGTTCATCTTCATCTTCCTTCATGTCAGGAATATCATATATCGGTTCATTGAAATATGGTTGTACATGAGTATGAATAACAGTTGGTGTAAAAGTCGGAATCACTTGAGGTGCTTCAGAAACCAAAGGAACAGTTTGTTGAACTGGTTGAGCAATGGGAACTACAGCAGGAGTAGGCACAAAACCAAGTGGAAGACCATAAGGAGGTATTACAGTAGTAAGAGACGAGTGAGGATCCACAACAGCATTGGTAATCTCAGAAACAACAATGGGCTGAGTATCCATCCTCGCACGTATAACCTATAACATCTCCATAATCTGCCCCACACTTCCCCGAAGATCTTCTAGCTCATTGCTAAAACGATCAAGCTCTTGATTTTGTTCCACCATCTTTTTCCGAGCTCGAGCTCTAGTGTTGTACTGATGCAGAGGACTCAGGGTGGCAGAACTGGAAGGCGAGAAAACCGAAGATAAGAAAACCGGAAGGAAAATGCAAATGCAAAAACAAGGATGCAATGCAATGCAATGGTTTCAAGGATTTCAATGGTCATTTGCAAATGTTTTCTAGAAAGCTGAAAAAGTTTTAGATTTTGAAATTCAAGATTTTTTTTTGAATTTGCAAGGATTGACAATTGAATTCCTTGAAACCAGGAGTGTTATGATGCTGGAATGCAATGCAAAAACACAGAAAAGCAAACAAAAGGCTAGGTTAGAGGGACACGAGCATGGAGCCAAGCTTTATCCATATCGAAAGGTATGTACTAAGGGTTAATTATACCCGCAGAATAAGGGTTCTAAGCGGTACCCAAAGTCATCAATCCGTCTTTCGCATATTATCAATTTCCCGACTAACTCGGTGGTTAACAATATTCTCAAGAGAACCTCTTTTAAATGTAGTATCGCGTAGCAACTATTTCGGGTCTACTCCCTCGTAGTCATTGCACTACGTCCTAAGAAGGCCAAAGTTGTGTTTAGGGTAACTACGGTCCCCAGTATCACAGGCTCCAAGGTCGAAAATAGTGAATGTTTTCATGACTACTCGTTCAACAATACTAATTTTCAAGAGGGCCTTAACTGAGCGGTGATTCTCAAGTCAGCTTGGTCGGGACTCACTCCCTATAAGCCTCGTCGAATATATCACCTTCCTATAAAAATTGCGCTCAAAACTAGGTGTAGGACTTATCTCACGACAATGATAACCCAAGCAAGATATAACATATATATATATATATATATATATATATATATATATATATATATATATATATATATATATATATATATATATATATATATATATATATATATATATATATATATATATATATATATATATATATATATATATACACACACACACACACACACACACACACACACACACAAACACACATATACACACAGATAATAAAGCAAATAGAAAGCATAAAAAACAAGATAGGGATAACTCTCAAAAGATAGGAGATCCCCAGTGAAGTCGTCATTTTCTGTTGCGGTGAGAATATGATATCAAATTATTGATTAATTTGAATCACAATCTTAGATTCACAACCGGTCTTTGATTTATCCGAAGGAAAGGTTAAAGGAAGGAAAAACCTATTTTGCATCGTAAACACAATGCGGGGAGAGATCTAGAGTTCGGGGGTTAGTTAAGTGTAACACCATTATTGTACCCCACAGATATTACGGCAAAATAACACGGATTTCAGAGTAAAATATTAACTTTCATAAAAAGCCACAAAAATGGGTACATTTCTCAAAGTCAACACAATTGGTCAATACTCCGTAACGACGAGTTTTTTACTCAAAGTACATCTAACAACATAAAACAGCGGAACTCAAAGCATAAATCAAGGTTTCTCCTCAAAAGGGAACATCAGTAAAATAACCCAATGATATAAAATCAACTCAAGAACCCAACCCGATGTTACATATCAGAGAAAGACCCCCTAAGTTAACCAAAAGGCTAACAACTCCAAGACTTCAAGAATACTCCTCGACGACATCCATAGCTAAACTTGGTCATCTGCACGTTACTCACGTGGAGGTAACATTCAAACAGGCAGGGTGAGTAAAACAATTCATAATAATCAATGTATAACAATTAATGCATAAACGGCATATTACTCATAATTATATTCAACACATTGATATCCTTCAAATATGCCTCAAAGGCCACAACGTCATAATTTATACACAAAGGCTCATAAATGCAATGCGACACAACTCAATGCATGTGGTACCAATCATCACAGCCGATGGACAGTGGGCCATCAACCCTCTATAGATCCCCATCAGTAGGATCGGAGCACATCATAATACTTTACATCCGCACAGTGGGATTGAAGCCAAAGTAATCAAGGTCCTGAACCGAAGTCCAGATGCACATGAATGCATGATGCACACTTCACAAATCATCCTGATAATAACATCATAGGTGCATCACCATTCATCATATTCATCACCATCAAACGTCATACTTCATCATATTAATCATCATACAACATATCATCATAATTCATCATATTACTCATCATACAACATATCATCATAATTCATCATATTAATCATCATGCAACATATCATCATAGTTCATCATATTAATCATCATGTAACATATTATCTTAATTCATCATATTAATAAATCTCACGCATCATGTCATCATATAATCACGTATAAATCACATATTAGCTCATAGTCATATTATCCCATATTCATTCATAATACTACCCTCATATCATCTCATATTAATTTATCAAATTATACTCACGGTAATCCTCACACTATCGCCTATCAATCACATAAACTTCACAGTTCTACTCATGTTAATTCGTCATATCATCACATAGTATTCACATATTAATCCCTAATACCACCTCACATTGCCTCATATTAATTCATCATAATTACACTCGCGGTAATTCTCATACTATCACTTATTACTCACGCAACCTCATTGTCATACTCATAGTAACTCATCACAGGAATCTCAGAATCAAACATCACGGCATCGCTGCACACGATCAATATTCGCGAACTTTGCTACGTTCGCTGGCTCACTCGCTAGGCGAGTCGGTAGCAAGCCTTCACTGGCTTGCTCGCTAGGCGAGCCTGTCGCGAACCTTTGCTGGCTTGCTCGCTAAGCGAACAGAGTGATGACAGCAAAACCTGCTGCGCACCAGAATTGATTTCTACCCAAAAACTCATACGATTCACATACCCAATGCCCCCAAAACATCCCCCAAATCATCCTTAAGATCATATAGCGATAACGACACAAACCCTATGGTTCATTAGGCCAATCCGGCAACATTTGCACTGCCTAAAACACTATTTTCTGTAATTGCTCTGAGTGCATCAGTGTTACTCACATTTGAACTTTCCTATTCCTTCAGGGTCAAACCTATCAGAGTCCAAGGTTTTGGCCACAAAGGCCTAAGGTTTCCTAATTCTCATGTTTCACATCAACAGTCAGGAATACTAACCACTAACCACAACCCTCAAGGTTTCATCATCAGTTTCCCTTATTTTCCCACAATCAACCCAAAATACCTTAAATCATAAACCCCATAAACCAACCATAAATACACCGAAAGGCATACATAGAAAATCATGAAATGTGATACTCCCCATACCTTAGCCGATTCAAAGCTTTCACGATTAACTCCGACAATCTTCCAAAGTTTTTGCCTCCACTATTCCCTCCTCAGAGCTCTGGCCTCCATTCTTTTCACGGTTAACAAAATGAATCATCAACCTTCAGAATTCTATTTTGTCAAACTTAGACTTGGGCCACACAAATTGGGCTTTTCCCTCATTACCCTTACTAACTCCCTCAAATGCCCAAATTGCCCTCATTTCACTTATATTTATTTTAATTCATAATAATATTAGTAAATCCACATTACATACTATTATTCCAAAATAAATACTCCAATATGCATAATTCCTTAATAATTCTGAACACCGCCGAAAGCACCCAAAACACCAAAATACGAATATTCTCAATTAAATAAATAAATTAAAATATTCCGATTAAATTTGGGGTGTTACAACTCTCCCCCACTTAAAAGAATTTCCGCCCTTGAAAATTATCTCAAGGAACAGAGTCGGATACGACTCCCTCAACTGATCTCCAAGTTCCCAATTCCAACATTCTCTAGTTGGTCCTTCCAAAACCACCTCTTCCAAGGCAATCTCTTTACCTCAAGGCCGCTTCTCGTTCATCAATCCGAACAAGCAACGCCTCAACAGTCAATTATCTCTTACTTGTACATCATCCATCCGAATAGATGCACTTCCTCAACTTAGGAACATGCCACATCATGTAAATTCACAAGCGACATCGGTAAAACAGTCTAACATGCTACTTCTCCCACGCTTCCGCTGCGCTACTCTGATACAAATCAACAAAACACGATGCGTGCTTCTGAGACTCCAAAGCTCGACCAACACCAGTCACCATCGTAACTCTCAAAACACGTCTTTTCTTGGATCTTCTTGATCTTTTCAGTCGTCTTTTACACAATTCTCAAGTCCGAGCACAACACTCTTGCCTGAATCGTATCAACACAAAGGAGTCCTACACCTTCTACCATACAAAGCCTCCTACGGTGCCATTCCAATACTAGAATGATAAATGTTATTGTAGGCAACTCAATCAACGATAATTAACTATCCCACAATCCACCTTGATCCAACACACAAGCTCTCCACAAATCCTCTAAAGACTGGATAGTTCTCTCTGTCCGTCCATCCGTCCACAGATGATAGGCAGAGTTCAACTTCAACATGGTACTCAAAGCGTCTGCAAACTCTCCCAAAATCTCGATGAAAACTCAGATTCTCATTTGACACGATATTCGATGACATCTCATACAACTTCACAACTTCATCGATATACATCTCAGCTAGCTTCAACATAGAATGATTAATCCTCATTGGTAAGAAAAGAGCCAATCTAGTCAATCTATCCAAAATCACCCAATTTAAATCATATCCCTCCAATCCTTCGGAAAACCCAACACAAAATCCATGGAAATACTACCCGATTTCCACCCTGGAATATTCAACGGTTGCATCAGACCCAACGACCTCTGACGTTTATTCTTCGACTTCCGACAAGTCTAACCAGCATATACAAACTCAACCACTTCTCTCTTCATCTATGGCCATCAAAATGATTTTCCTTAAATCCTGTTACATCTTCATAGCACCGGGATGGATACTCCATCTACCTTAATACTCTGATTCCACTCAATAATATCTAGAACACAAAGTCTACCACGACATCTCATGATACCATTTCCATTAATCCGAAAATCATCCCTTCGACTTTAATTCATCAAATTCAACCAATCTACCAACTCAAACCAGAGTTCTGACCTTATCGAATCTCATCAAGAATACCACTAGTAAGGTCCAACATACTAAGCTTAACTCTATAAGAAGTCTCTTCACACACCAAACTCATATCACAAAATTGCTCAATCAGTTCTAACTCTTTTCACCATCATCATCGGTATATGCAAAGATTTCCAAATCGATGCATAAGCTACCACGTTTTCTTCACCCGAATGGTAATTCAATTTGAAACCATAATCCTTCAGGAGTCCCAATTATTTTCTCTGCCTCATATTCAACTCTTCCAAATCAAGCAAATACCTTAAGCTCTTGAGATCACCAAACATTTCAAATCTCAAACTAACCAATTGAAGCCTCCAACTCCGTCACAAACACAACAACAACCAACTCTAAATCACTCGTCAGATAATCCCTCTTATGTACTTTAAATTTCCTTAAAGCATAACTAAAACTCGCTGATGTTGCACTTAACATATCTCCCAATCACATCAACAAAGCATCCCAAAATACAACGAATAGTTCTGTCGGATTCGGTAAAAATCAACACACGAGCTGTTGACAACTCTCCCAAAAACTCTTTGAACTTTCTTCACAGTGGCATATCCCTGCTTCTTCTCCAACACTGATAACTCAAGTTCTCGATGCTCAACATGATCCTCTATACTCTTCAAATATATCAAAATATCATCGGTTAATCACAACCACTGACTTGCTCAAATAAGTATGGAAAATCTCATGTCAAACAGACACTCAATTTGTATGTTATGGCGGAAACACAAACCACACCTTCTGCACTTACCACAACATCCAAACATATTCCATAAATAAATAACTTAATTTCATGCCACTATTTCACCATCACATAGAGCATTGGACTATCTTTCCAACGCTTCGAACTGTGTATCATTCTGAGTTACGGTTCTCCCGTTACGACAAAAATACCAAAACAACATTCTTCTGCCCAGGACATCTTCGCTAGGCGAACACATAAGCGAGCGACCTCCTGGAGCTGTTTGCTAGGCGAAGGACCTAGCGAACCTGACAGTCTGAAATTCTATTTTCGACCGTTACATGACTTCCGGGTGTCCGATTTCGATTCCGTAAAAAGCCGCGATCTCGGAATCCGATGTACAACAACAATTTCACACTTAGAAGGTCATTCAACACATCTCCAACTCATGAAATATTTAAAGGCCTAATTATATCAATATTGTATTCCACATCTTACTTCCTTTAATAATCATCAGAAGTCACTGTCCACCTTTAATATAATCGACCTCACACTCTGTTGCCTTAGCGCATACACCAGACACACGTCTCAACACTACTCAATCAGTTTAATTCCTCGATCATCCAAACAGACATATAATATGGAGCCCTCAATATCAGACTAGTTTCCGTAACTAAGTCGATTATAACTCCACTTCATGTTCTGGCTGTACATCACTATCTTGTCAGGATAACTTCCAGACAACCACAATTAATCGGCAAACCGCCAACTTCCCCACTTTCATTAACACTCAAAATTCCCATCAAAATTAAACATCTCAACACTGTCCTGCGCCGACTCATCAAAACAGTTCTTAAGCACTTAGCTTAACTCCAGACAATTCACTGCTCACGCCATCAAAGCTTGCAAGACACGTCTATCCCATCCAACATGACCCCGTCTACTATCAACAAGAGATTAATGGTGATCAGTTCCTCAATTTGTCAATAGACAGCCAAAAATCATGATGGGGTATAAACCATCTTTACCAAATTATAAGAGCGTTCAACCATACACTGAGCTACAACTCGACACTTACAGCATCCTGGAGAAGAACAAGCTCCTCCCCCACTTGAATCATTACCACTTCTGCAGACAAAGGTTAGGCAACAAACATGTACCGACAGTGTTTTCACACACATGTCGCATACAAGGGAACAAACAACATTAGACAACTTAGCCGGACGACCGATCTGCTCTGATACCACTAATGCAACACCCTTATTCTACCCCACAGATATTACGACAAAATAACACGGATTTCAGAGTAAAATATTAACTTTCATAAAAAGCCACAAATATGGGTACATTTCTCAAAGTCAACACAATTGGTCAATACTCCGTAACGACGAGTTTTTTACTCAAAGTACATCTAACAACATAAAACAGCGGAACTCAAAGCATAAATCAAGGTTTCTCCTCAAAAGGGAACATCAGTAAAATAACCCAATGATATAAAATCAACTCAAAAACCCAACCCGATGTTACATATCAGAGAAAGACCCCCTAAGTTAACCAAAAGGCTAACTCCAAGACTTCAAGAATACTCCTCGACGGCATCCATAGCTAAACTTGGTCATCTGCATGTTACTCACGTGGAGGTAACATTCAAACAGGCAGGGTGAGTAAAACAATTCATAATAATCAATGTATAACAATTAATGCATAAACGGCATATTACTCATAATTATATTCAACACATTGATATCCTTCAAATATGCCTCAAAGGCCACAACATCATAATTTATACACAAAGGCTCATAAATGCAATGCGACACAACTCAATGCATGTGGTACCAATCATCACAACTGATGGACAGTGGGCCATCAACCCTCTATAGATCCCCATCAGTAGGATCGGAACACATCATAATACTTTACATCCGCACAGTGGGATTGAAGCCAAAGTAATCGAGGTCCTGAACCGAAGTCCAGATGCACATGAATGCATGATGCACACTTCACAAATCATCCTCATAATAACATCATAGGTGCATCACCATTCATCATATTCATCACCATCAAACGTCATACTTCATCATATTCATCACCATCAAACGTCATACTTTATCATATTAATCATCATACAACATATCATCATAATTCATCATATTACTCATCATAAAACATATCATCATAATTCATCATATTAATCATCATGCAACATATCATCATAATTCATCATATTAATCATCATGCAACATATTATCATAATTCATCATATTAATAAATCTCACGCATCATGTCATCATATAATCACGTATAAATTACATATTAGCTCATAGTCATATTATCCCATATTCATTCATAATACTACCCTCATATCATCTCATATTAATTTATCAAATTATACTCATGGTAATCCTCACACTATCGCCTATCAATCACATAAACTTCACAGTTCTACTCATGTTAATTCGTCATATCATCACATAGTATTCACATATTAATCCCTAATACCATCTCACATTGCCTCATATTAATTCATCATAATTACACTTGCGGTAATTCTCATACTATCACTTATTACTCACGCAACCTCATTGCCATACTCATAGTAACTCATCACAGGAATCTCAGGATCAAACATCACGGCATCGCTGCACACGATCAATATTCGCGAACTCTGCTACGTTCGCTCGCTCGCTCGCTAGGCGAGTCGGTAGCAAGCCTTCACTGGCTTGCTCGCTAGGCGAGCTTGTAGCGAACCTTCGCTGGCTTGCTCGCTAAGCGAACAGAGCGATGACAGCAAAACCTGCTGCGCACCAGAACTGATTTCTACCCAAAAACTCATACGATTCACATACCCAATGCCCCTAAAACATCCCCAAATCATCCCTAAGATCATACGGGGATAACGGCACAAACCCTATGGTTCATTAGGCCAATCCGGCAACATTTGCACTGCCTAAAACACTATTTCCTATAATTGCTATGAGTGCATCAGAGTTACTCACATTTGAATATTCCTATTCCTTCAGGGTCAAACCTATCACAGTCCAAGGTTTTGGCCACAAAGGCCTAAGGTTTCCTAATTCTCATGTTTCACATCAACAGTCAAGAATATTAACCACTAACCACAACCCTCAAGGTTTCATCATCAGTTTCCCTTATTTTCCCACAATCAACCCAAAATACCTTAAATCATAAACCCCATAAACCAACCATAAACACACCGAAAGGCATACATAGAAAATCATGAAATGCAATACTCCCCATACCTTAGCCGATTCAAAGCTTTCACGATTAACTCCAGCAATCTTCTAAAGCTTTTGCCTCCACTGTTCCCTCCTCAGAGCTCTGGCCTCCATTCTTTTCACAGTTAACAAAATGAATCCTCAACCTTCAGAATTCTATTTTGTCAAACTTAGACTTGGGCCACACAAATTGAGCTTTTCCCTCATTACCCTTACTAACTCCCTCAAATGTTCAAATTGCCCTCATTTCACTTATATTTATTTTAATTCATAATAATATTAATAAATCCATATTACATACTATTATTCCAAAATAAATACTCCAATATGCATAATTCCTCAATAACTCTCAAAACCACCGAAAATACCGAAAACACCAAAATACGAATATTTTCAATTAAATAAATTAATTAAAATATTCCGATTAAATTTGGGGTGTTACATTAAGATTAGGAAAGGTATTATCATCCTAAACTTTTGTATACTCTACAAGAACCTCTTGTTTAAATGTGTTATTGCTAATGGTTATCTATTTAAGGGTATGCTAAAGGTTAAAGGTAAAAGAAGGACCTAAGGGGTTAGTCCTAAGTATACTCGCCAGGACTCGCATCTCGTGCCTACGTATCTGAGGTAAGGGATGGAATCAGAGTAATCGTAGTTCCTCTTAAAGAGGGAGAAGAGGAACTTCTTGACTACGGTCAAGGTTTCAGGGGGATGTAAACATTCATATGGAAGCGCTTACTTGGAGTGCGGCGACTTTTATCTACATTGTAGTTGAGTTGAAAAGGGGTGAGGTAAGTATTCCATGGCGGGAACTTACATGGAGTGCAGCGACTCCTAATCCTAAGGCTAGGATGAAGGGATGGATGTCCACGGTGGGACGCCTAAGCACGAGTACAGAGACTCAGATCCTAAGGCTAGGATGGGGTGAGGGTAAAGACATTGACACGGCGCTCAAAAGGAAAACCTTTCCTTCGGAAGGGTAAAGCAATGATAATGGAAAATGTAAATATAGATATAAAACAATGATAATATGGTTGACAAGAATGATACGTGAATAATATACAATGGACAATGGTTAGAAATTAAATGTAAATGGATAAATTGAGAAATGAAGTTAGATAGTGATTAGAAGAAATGAGATTAAGTGGAATTAAGTGGTGAATTGAAATTGTTTTTGAAATTAGGAGTTAAATGTTTTTAATTGTTTTTATGGTTTTTGAGAAAATTATGTGATTAAATTTGAATAAAATGTTAGAATTAACTAAGTTTTTTATAAAAAAAATTATTTTATTATTTTTCTATAAAAAAATATATTAAGAGGAAATTAGCTAATAAAGCCTAATGATTATTTTTATGGGTTTTCCTAGTTTATTAAGAAAAGAGAAATTAAATTAAATTAAATTAAATTGAACATTTTTTTGTGTTTTTATTATATAAAATTAAATCAAAATTAACTTAAAGACTAATTATATTTTTGTTATTTTATATAAAGAAATTAAATTAATGTCAAATCAACAAATTATTTTTTTATTTTTTAATTAAAATTCCTTTTTTTAAATTATTAAAAATATTTTTTCAGAAGTTTAATATAAATATGTTAGTCGTTAGTAAAAAAAGGGATGGGTAGGTTTCAAAGGAAACCCTAGTTTCCATTTGCACCAAACGACACCTATCCGTCTCTCTTCCTCATCTCTGAAACCTTCTCTCTTCCTCCTCTCGTTCGCGTATCTCTTCCTCTTCTTCCCTTCGTTCGCGTTCTTTTCGTCTTCTTCTTTCTCTCCTGTTAATGAACAACACACACAAAAAAGAAATCTAAATGTTAGGAAAAAGGTTTACCTAAGAATAAACGGTAGTGATTTGTGATTCCGGCGTGTGGACGATGATGAAAACAAAGGGTTTCCTTCGTTCTTCTGAGTCTCGTGTGGCTCGGTGTTTGCGGTTGGAGTTTGTATGATTTTCGATGGTTTTTCGTTGATGGGGATTTTGGTTTTCCGTTGATGGATTTGGTGGTTTCCGAGCTGTGATGTTCATGATTCGGTTTCTGGGTTTTTGAACGTTAGGGTTTGAAACAATGAGATTTTTTCGTGAGTTTTGAGGATTGGATTCTGTGATGGTGATTTTTGTTTCTCTGAGATTCCCCCTCCCCCCCTTGATGTTTTGTGAACTTCTTCTTTTTATAACTTGGTTTTCAAAACAAAAATAAAAAGCCATTGACGGCTTTCCTTTTTCGTTTTATTATGTCTGAAACATGTTTAGGATTTTTTCCAATTTCGTTTTGGCTAATGATGGCTGTGTTGTTTTGCTGTCTTGAACCATTTTGGGATCCTCATTGATGAACTTTTCATGTTTGGTTTGCTCTGTTAGGGACATGTCTTAGAAATTTCTGAACCGTGTTTGGACTTGTTGTTTTGGAAAAAAATTCGTTTTTACTTTCTTCAACTTCCTCTTCTTTTTTCACGATATTGACTGGTTGTTTCAGGTGCTGCCTTGTTTTTTGTGTGGAAGGTTGTGGACGGTTTTGTGTTGCGAAAAGATTTTTCTTAAAATGTAATGATGATGTTGTCTGAACAAACTCAGAGTTAGAAATTGTTGTTGTCTGTTTAGGGAGTTTGGTAGCGAAACACACTGCCCTTCCTCTGTCTGCCCAATGATGATCTTCATGTTCTGAGGACTATACAAAAAATCAATATCCTTAAATTTTTTTTGTTTATGATTATTTTACTGCTTGTTGGTGTTTGCAGGTTTAGGACCTTGAAACAAGTTATGGAAGCTTGAAGAACGGGGACTTTGAAGATTGCATAGTCTTAGGATTTTGTAACTCTAAAAATGTATATTTCTCATTCCATTTTTGTATCTGTACGAAACTTGAGGGAATATGAGCATTATTTGGATTCTTGAAGTATATACTTGGAAAATATGAAATGAATAACTTTTTGGAGCACTTGTGAGTTTTGAATTCCTTAGAGAAACCACACAACCATTCTTTCTTGAATTTGTAATGATGTTAATTCACTTCTAAAGGACAAATGAAACTTGAAACTTTGAACACTCCATCTTGATGAATTTGATCACACAAATTGCTTAATTATAAAACTTGAATATTTGGATAATGAATTCTTCATAATGGACTAGAGACCAGTGGTTTTACAAAAATTATGAATAAAGACCTAGTCTTTTAAAGAATCCTTTGAAAATGTTGAAAATGAGGACACCATATGTAATGCCACCCAACACAAAATTATCAATAGTCTTCTAATGATCACAGTTTAAAATCCATGGGAAGAAACACCTTAATCTCAATTCTCTCCAGAGAAATCTCAAAGAAAAAAACTTGGAGGAACATTGACCTTGTTTTGACTAAGGATCACAACCATAGGGGTATGTCTACTCTTTATTTTAATATATCTTGCAAAGACTAGAACATACATAAAGCCTTGAATCTTTTGCAGCAAACTTGTCTTCAAAAAACAAAACAACAAACTAGTTAAATGGTTAGCTAAAACGAAAGACGATATGTGAATGATCAGTGAATCTAAGGATAAAATTTGCGGTACAACAATCAGTCATGGTTATTTCTATAGGACCATTCAAAATAACATTCCATACCTTCATGTCAATGAAATTTATATGCACACACATGCAGTCTTTCCAGTAACTATAGTTTTCACCATTGAAAACATGTGCTCTATTATAAGCCCATTTTGGTTTGTTAGCCATTTTCTAAGAAGTTATATGTGAAGCACGGAATGAACCGGTGCTCCTGATACCACTTATTAGACGATGGCGCAAATCTAGAGGGGGGGGTTGAATAGATCACTTGTTAAAAACAGAGTCGGCGCTACCAATATTTGGTTTTAAAATGTTTTTAGGCGGAAGCGGTCGGGGAACTATATTCGTCTAAAATGAACCTTTACCGGAAAAACCGGATATGTGCAAAGCCTATGGAATCCGATGAAAACAAGATTTAAGAATCACTAATTTGAACACACATCAGTCATAATTTATTCACTATAAGGTTTGACTATTTCCAATGCTTTAAAATTATAGTCAAATTGAAAAGACAACACAATTGTTTGTTGTTCACACAATTGGTCAAACACTTGGTGTGCAAGGCACCACAAGTGAATTCCAATATGAGAGTGAAGTGTTCAAGTGTTCAATTATAATCAAGGATTGTAATAGGCTTCAAAAATGGTTCAACACTACTCACATCAGAATTTTGATTAACACAATTGTCTGCACTCAAACTCAGAAATTAAGCAATTGAAAAGTAAAGAGAGAACACCAATTTGTTGAGGCAGTTCCCCCGTCGTCCTCGCTCGGGGTACGCCTGCCCTCAATTCTAAAAATAGAATTAAGACCTGTATATAGATATAACCTGTTGGTAAATGTTTACAAGAGAATCAAATAGAAATCAAACGATCAAATACAAATGTTGATGCAGAGCCTATTCCTTCTCTTCCCTTGATTCAAGTTAAATCAAGTCCTTTGAATGCGATGAATAAACCTCCGACTACGGCACACCCTTTGAACAACCCCATGGTCTTCAAATCTTGCCCGAATAATTTCAATCACCAATGTTTCAAACCCGAATCTTCCTCTCACAATCCTCTGGTTACTGCTACTAAACCGACAGAATAACCCGTTCTTCGATTACCTTTGCTCGGCTGAATCTGTGATGGACCGATTCGTGCAAAAACCCCCCAAGTCCAATATTCTTGGAGGACAAAACTCTAACGGTTTTATTCAAGAAAAACCTAGTGATTTGTCAACCCAAAATCGATTACACCAATCTTATATTTGGATGTTATCACCTCTAACAAGCAGAATGCATAACAAAAATGATTATGTGTAGTTTTTGAGAAAATGCAAGGAAGAGGATGAAGATGATGAGAATAATCAGTATCTATTTTCATTTTTCTTGTTTTTTTTTGAAGAAAGAGAAAAACTCACTTTATATGTAAGTCAAGAACAATTAACAATAACAAAGACAGTTTGACATAACATATTTTTAACTAAAAACGCGTGAACGGTCGACCTATACAGAAAGAAGGGTCGACCTGAGCTTACCCGAATTTCAGATTATGCAAAAAAAAAGAACTTTGCGTCGACCGGAGCAGGTCATGCATCGACGCAAAGCATGCAGAATTAGACAAATAGAAATGGACACAGTATGAGTCGACCGGAGGGTCGACGTGAGCACTCCTGAGAGTAGACCATTCAAAATGCTTTCTGTATGAGTCAACCGGAACTAGGTTTAAGTCGACTCAAAGACCTAAAATATGCAAAAATGCATATTTTCATGTATCATGCAACTTTTGAGGTGCTCTATCATACAGTAAACTAGACAAGCTTGACCAAACATATATGAAGCATATATTTAATAATTCCTATATGTATCAACAATGTTTCTAACCGATGTTTGACTCACGAGGGATGAGATATGCATATGTGACACAATGATACCGTCCAAAGCACATTTTCTACCAATCTAAGTTTTGACATCATTTAAACAAGTGTAGCTACCTATGAGGATTACCCTCACATTCCACTGTAGTGAATCGAATGATAGGTGTTTTAGCTGTCCACACTGCATCATCATTGGCGTTAGGCTGATGGTCGAGACCCTCGTACGTCATCTAGACAAATTACATGAACAATAGATTTAATGAAAAAAATAGGGATGTGGTAATTAAATAGACAAAGTAATGGTACATCATTTGTAGATAAATTATATCGTCCGACCCAATATGTTCTAAAAGGTTACAGTAGACAATTATTGTGTTCCTAGGACATTGTTGGTAATTCATTCCCGGAACATTCCACCTAAAAATAAGTGACACAAATAAATTAGTTACAAAGAAACATTTCACCAAAGTATACACATTTTGATTTTTAAAAATAAACTTACTTGTTTGCATAAGGGAATATGAGTGGATTCTAGTTGATAGGAGCCAATGTTGGCATTCTAGACCAACCTCACGCTTGAAGGAGATAGGCGCAACCATAAAAAGTACAAGATCTTTTTTGAATTTTTACACAGTGAACTATATAGATGGGCGATGACAGCTAAACCCCAACTATATGTGCACACTTTATTAATGTTGTACAACAATGGTAAATACATAATATTTACACTATTTTCAGTACTTTTTGAAAATAAAAAAGTCCAAATAATATCATAATATAACACTGAGTATTAAGTATCTTCTCAACGTTCTAGCAAGGCTAGAATAAGTTTGAGGTCCAGTGAGTACGATTTAATTTTTATCAAATCACCAAAGCCACATGAATCTAGGTATGCTTCTATGAATGGGTCGTGTGGTATGTAGTCATGCACACGACAACAAAATTTTGATACATTCTGCTAAAGGATATAAATACACTTAGCTTTAAAGAAAAATTTAACTTAGTAAGGGATGACAAAACAAATAAAGCAAAACACTTGCAAACTCTGCGATGTTCTCAATTGTTCCTCTGTGATCGCTGTCCATTGTGAGTAGAGACGTTATTTAGTAATCATTCTAATGGTAGGTTGTGATGAAGTTATTGGCTTGCTGAAAGTTTGATGAGTAGAGTTTGTAATATGATGAGAAGAGTTTGTACCGTGATGAATATTTCATTATAATGGTGAAATGTGATGAGAGGAGTCACATGAAAATGCATGGTGAAACATGATGAGAATGGTGCAAGGAAGCGTGCAAGTATTCTCTTATAAGATTCTTGGTCATTGTCATGTAGAGAATCTTGCAGTTATTGCATGTGAAGTCATTGCTTGATAGAGTGTAGTATTGTCATGCAGAGAATCACATGAGGTATGCAAGACAATGAATAGTATGCTTGTAAGACTTTAGTGTAGTCTTGCAACACTAATAGTGTAGGCATACGACAACTTCTACTATTAATGCATGGTGAAACATGATGAACTTTGTGCAAGGAAGCGTGCAAATGTTGTCTTACAAGATTCTTGGTCATACAGAGAGTCACATGAGGCATGCAAGATAATGAATAATGTGCTTGTAAGACTTTAGTGTAGTCTTGAAAGTGTAGTCCTGCAAGACTAATAGTGTAGGCATGTGACAAATTCCACTATTAATGCATGGTGAAACGTGATGAACTTTGTGCAAGGAAGCATGCAAGTGTTGTCTTTCAAGATTCTTGGTCATGCAGAGTGTAGTCTTGTCATGCAGAGTGTCACATGAGGCATGCAAGATAATGGTTTTGTTTTTTACTACATTACGACTTTAATGTCTTTTAAGTGTAGTTGGTAAGACTTTAGTATAGCCTTTGAAGTGTAGGCATGTGAGAATCTTGTAGGCATGCAAGACTATATGGTAGTTTGTAGGCATGATAAGAAGTGTGCATGCATGTGATAATGAATAGTATTTTAAGACATGTGCTAGTCCAAGTGATAATAATAAATGATAGTAGGTAATAATAATAATAATAATAATAACGTAAATAATAATAATAGAACAAGACATATGATGAGACAAGACAATTGCATGGAAGAATAAGTATAATGATAATTGAGAAAAAACAATACTATATTCAAACTATATGTGTATTAACACACTAGAGATATATGTTTTATTACCATATCATTTAGTAACATATCCTTCCAAAAACTAAAAATTATAAAACAATTCTTCCAAACACGAGTTTAGTAACGTATTTGTTATGGCTCAAACACCACAATACATGATCAGTGCATATCTAAATGGTGAGATTTTGTAATGTAACATAACCGGTTTCAATTTTCGAAATACGGAAGTTACTAGGTTTTTGATTGACAGAAGATTAATTTTCTTACATTTGAAAGCGAGATTAGAAAATAAACTACAATATGGTCTGTCGCTTCCGCGAAAATAAGGTGCCGGCAAAACAGAAGAGTCGCCACCTTTCGTTATTTATCCCTCGGAGCGGGAAAGGAAACGATCGGAAAAACCTGACGAAAAAGGTATAAGACAAGGTCATCGCAACCGTTGTCTGGGTTCGGGAGTCGGTTACGTAAGGGGAAGGTATTAGCACCCCTCACGTCCGCCGTACTCGACGGGATTCACGCTTGTTGTGTTTACTGGACGGGTTGGTTTTATCTATCTACCTATCAAGGCTGGCTTGAAAAAGAAAAGAAATGACTCGGCAAAGCGTCGCACTTTATGCCTACGTATTCTCATCAGAGAATGAGAAATCAGAGTCAACGTAGTTCGGCCTACTACGGGTTACGGGAAAGGTGGCTCGCCAATACGTCAGTATTGTGCCTACGTACTCTCAACAGGTATGAGAGATCAGAGCTTACGTAGTTCGGGATAAAACGGAACACGGGTTGTTCAGACAGTTTTTTACCCGAGTAGGGTTAAACAACAGTTCCAGCAGTTAGGGACAAAGCTTGTTTGCGGTAGAACTGGGAGTTAACGACACTCTTTTCTTCAGAAAAGCTTCCTTTGAATTATGGGCCCACGGGGCAAAAAGGTTTGAAGTTTGTTTTCTGTCTTTTACGGAAGAAGTGTTTTTTATTGTGTTTGCAATTTCAATCGCACTAAAGACTATGACCTGAGAGTGAATGCGTCGCATGTCACCCAAAGGGTACCATACTAAACATCCAGACTGTTGAAAAGAAGCTCTCCAACAACCCTTTCTCTGATAGCTTAAGGCTCGTAACGTACGAAAGAAATCATTCATGATTACTGTATTTTAAGCTGTTTTGAGATGAGAAGAGAACAGGCTCAACTACGGGGAGACTATCAAGTCCTACTGTTGTCATGCCAAGGATTCATCCTATGGTTGAGGTTTGAAACAGGGAACTCCTAGAAATTATCATGCATAGGTTTCAACCTAAAGTTCTACCATCACTTCCTTATCAAAGGAAATGAGAGTCCTAAGGGATCATGTCAATGAGATATGGAAACAGATAAAGCATCAGCCTAAACAGTAAACAGTAAACGACTGTAAAATGCATGCAATGCAAGTGAGGGAGGAAATGTGTGTGGGGCAGCAACCTCCACAAGCTCATCTCAACCTCAAGCCAGATATGAATAACAGAAATCATACAGAAAATAAAATATGCTATCAAGCAAGACAATAATGAACAACTGCAATCGTACAGAAGAAATAAAATAAAGTGCTATCAAGCAAGATACCATAAACTGCAATCATACAGAAGAAATGAAATGCTATCAAGTAAAACAAACCACATGGGCAAGGGAACTGGGCTCTACCGAATACCCGCAAGTAAAGCCATACAGTAAAAATACAAGCAGAGGGAGCAACTCAACCTCTAGTGCAATCATGCTCCTAGTTCAAAGTCAGTCTAGATATGAACTTATTCTAATGCATCAAGCAAGTCACTCAAGGCACATCAGCACAGAAAAGGAAACGGACAAGAAAAGAAAGCAGATCAACCCCTCTTTCAATTCCAAGCTTCAGCTCTTCTGACAGCAATCCAGTCTTCAGACTTCAACCACCCTTCAAGGCTATCATCCTCCATGACAAGTATCAACTTGCTTCTCCAGGTTCCAACCCATCAAACATAAGTATCCACTTATTCTCTTTTCTTCAAGCCTTAGCTCTTCAGTCAATTCCACCTTCAGGCTTTACTCCTAACTACAAGTATCAACTTGATTCCTTCAGGCTCTCAATGCATTAATGTAAGTATCAACTCATCCTTTATTCCTCAAGCTTCAGCTCTCCACTCAATCTCAATTGAATCCTCTTCATAAGTATCAACTTGTCTTCAAGCTTCAGCTCTCTTTGCTTTTCCAGTATCAACTTGGTCTTCTTCCCCTACAAGCTTCAGCTTCTCAGAGTAATCTTCAATCACCTGGAAGTGTTAACTTCATCCTTCAATTCTTTTTCAAGCCTCAGCTCTTCACTCAATCTCCATTGGGCCTTCAAGTATCAACTTGTTCTTCTTGCTCTTCAAGCTTCAGCTGCAATGGCAATGCTCAAGGAATCATCCTCTTCCACACTCTTCAATGAAGTCCTCATCTTCAAACTCAAGTCTAACATCTTTCAAGATACTCAAACCAGAAGACAATTGATTTAACAGAATGAGTGGAAATGATAAACAACTTATTGACAACCAAAGGAAGTCTGTAAGTGTTCATCATTATGAGAGACTGGTTCCCTCAAAGTTCTACTTCCCAGATAAAGCCACTCATCCCTCCAAAGGAGAGATGTGATTATCTTAGAAGGACTTTTAGTCATTGGGAGGAGTGGAAGCACAAGATGCTTTCCATATTTGTGGAAGAAATCATTCTAGTTATAAGGCTCTCCCTATGGCTCCTACCTCCTAAATCTTCATCAGACACCTTCAGGCACAAGCAACTCCTAGCTCCAAGCAACTTCAAGCATCCTCACCTTGTTTTCAACTTGTCTTTAATCTCAACCAAAGGCAAACAAAGCAAAACCCTAGTCTAAGGGGACTAAAGAAGTTAATCTATTTGAGTTAGTAAGTTAGGATCACCTAAAACCTAGTACTAAAGTTAATCCTAACTAAAATACTAAAACCAATTGTAAAATCCTACAAAAATAACTATGGGAACGTAGGTCAATCATGACTCTACCATATTAATTCCATAGATAAAATCATCAAATAAGACCTAGAAATAAATTCTACACCACAAGGTACTAAATCTAAACCCTAAAAGGAAGCACCTAAAGCTCAATCTAGAAACCACACCTATTTTCATCACAAAAATGTGAGAAAAATGCTATGGGAGCATACATGTCTAACATAATCACACACAAAAAATTAGGATCAAAATCATCACCACATGATCACATAAAATTCCACAAAATTAGGTATCAAACATAACCATTTTAATATCAATTAAAATATAAAATTCCCATAAAATCAGAAAATGCATGAAATGAAAATATTTTTTTACTAAAAAATACTAGACTCAATCATGAGTATAATGCAAAAAGAATGGGATTAATTGGATCATTTTTCAATTTTATATGATTTTATCAAGAACCATAAATAAAATGAAAAAATAAAAGAAAATCAAACAAAAATAATAAAACTACGGTGCAGATAGTAAACACGCTCAGTTCATTCTATGGATTGGGCCATGAGGGGGGTGTGGATATCAGTCTTTTCACTAAGCCCAACATCAGCACTAAATGAAACGATGCGTTTCATTAACTCAGATCCTTCACAACTTGAAATTAAAACGTGGCCGTTGGATCACTCCTCTAGTCAAAGGTCTCACCACATCCAATGGCTCTAGAGTCATCTTCTACCTTTTGAACCTCTGAACTTCGTGCGCAGATCTGGCCACCACCGGTGGTGCTCCGGTCATCGTCCCCAACCCTAACTCTCTCTAGGATCCTCCATTGCAAATGGTCTATACATGACTCTTGTCCCAAATTTCCTCACGAATTCATTCATGCCCTTTATTCTCTCTGAAACCTCAAGATTCGCCATAACCAATTCTCAACCGAAAATGGTAACATCCTAAATTGGTCACTAATTCTCAAATTAATGGTCTGAAATCATTCCTACACCGTTCTACAATGCATCTAACACCCTAATTCATCTTGATTCTACCTAATTCATGCTGGAGGAAGAAAGTTACTAACCTGAAAATTCTTGATGAACATATGCACTAAACCTTCAAATCAAGCTCTACAACCTTCCAGACACGATCAATGGATCCTTTCCTTGCTTCTGTATGCAATAGAACTGGTTGAAAACTCCTGAATCTTGAAACTCGATGGTGAGTTGCAGATGGAAAAATCTGAGCTCAAGAACACCAATCAGCCACCAATTCCTCTTGATTATGATCTGAACTCAATCCCTAGCATCCATGGAAGAAGTTGCAATCAAGAAAATGGATGGAAAGTGAAGAAATTGGTGAAACCGAATTCAGTTGCAAGCTGTGCAATTTCAATCTCAATCTATGCTCTCTCCTTCAATCATCACCAACCTTTGCATTGGATCACCTCTACTCAATATATAGATGATGTATGGATGATCTAGAACCCTCTAGATCCTTCTAATGAGAGTTTCAATCTCTCATGTCATGAGATTTTCAACCATATGCCATGATATGCATAGTTCTGTTTGCAGCTTGAAACCAATCCCATTCTCTTCCAATTTCTCCCCTAGTGACATTTTGAAAGTGTTTAGCTTGCAAAGGGCCTTGGTTATGCCTTGATTCTAGGTTTTGCAAATGTTACTTATGATGTAAGTAACTACTTTTCAAAGCAAGTCCACAAATTGGACCTCAACTCAAAAATGTGGCTAAACCAATGTTCTTAAAATGTTTTCTAGAGTCAAAATGATATATTACATGCCTTGGTTTGGATGTGTAGGTCAAAAATATCAATTTCCAACTTTGGTTTATTTAACTTATACTCTTATTTTAGGTCATTTTTGCAACTTTGAGCTACAAGTACTTTCAACATCTCATGACCTCTTTACTAGCCTTAAAACATCATTTTGAACAAGTTTGATGTTGAACATTTTCCCATTTGAAGCTTGGAAATGGGAGTTATGGCCTTATGCTTGAAATGACCTGTAATCTCCAAATGACCAAAATGCCCTTGACTTGTCAAAGCCATAACTTGAGTTCTACAAATCCTATGAAGGACTTATAGTACTCCCTCGAAAGCTAAGAGGATAAGTAACAACATTCATGTTGACCAAAAGTTCATAGGAATCATCCTTCTTGGGCAAAAGTTTGATGCAAGTTGGGTAACTTTCAAGCCCCGAAGTTCACACACCTCAGATGACCTGTAACTTGTCAAAGTCATAACTTGAGTTCTACAAATCCTATCAAGGACTTCTAGCACTAAAATTAAAGCTAAGCTCATGCTCTACAACATTGATGTTGGGGGTGGGATGAGATGACAATCACATCTTGAGCTAAACTGCCTTGAAGATAGGGGTCAAACTAGGGGATTTTACACTGTCAAGCCTTAGAAACCCTAGCTTGAAACTTCTCAGACTCTTCAATCATGATGATTTGACCTTGGAATCATCCTTATAACATCTCAATGTATCAATCCATGATCACATGGCTTTTGAATTAGGTCTCAACCTTGTTCAAATCATCAGTTGACCTAGGGTTGACCCAGTCAAACCCTAATTACACCACTTATGGCTGAGTCTTCTTAATCTTGCACAATGACCTATCTAGGCTTCATGATGGCTTTCAAGACATCTCATAAGCTCTCTCAAGGCTTCAAGTCCAACTTCATGGCTTCAGAATCATCTGAGGGTATTCCCCATAACTCTCAAGTTAAGAGGCACACACTCTTGGTTTCAACCATTCTCTCTGAGGATCTTTTAACTTCTCTGACAAGGATATCAACCCCGAACACTTGAATAAGCTCCTTAGCTAGCTTCAAGGTCTTGTGTAGCCCTTAATGGGTAATCATACCTCTTGATCTCCTGCACACATGTCTATGAAATGCAAATGATAATGCTAATGTGAATGAAATGAAATACAAGCTAGGTAAAGAAAAGTTGGGCAAATTTTGGGGTGCAACATGGTCCAGTTAGCCAAATCACCTACAAGAATCCTGTGTTTTTTGGCATGCACGAGCAATGCAAATTGTTTCAATTAAAGATTCGGGACGATAAAAATGTGCTTAACATGTTTCTCAGTCATGAGTGTTCTGGTTGCACTGATATTGAGATATATATTACGTTACAACAACAACAACTATTTCAACAACTTGATTGTTCTCAAGTTTTTTTAAGAATCTGATGACGAACAAGCTGAAGTCAATGCCATTGACGAAGAAGAAGAAGAAGCTGAAGTCATTATTGATGAAATGGTAAACAACGAGGAAGACATATTACCAGTCAGTCATGTTTTTTTCCACCTCAACACATGACAAGTCTCAACTTAGGTGAAGATGAACCATCAACAAATATTTTTTACAATCCATACTTGCAAACAAAAGGAGTATTAAAAGAGGGAGACAATTTTCGTACAAAAGAAGATTGTGTTCGAGCTATAAAAGAATACCACATGAACTTATCAGCAAATTATAGAGTCGATCAAACGAATCCGACTCTGTATAAGATATATTATTGTAACGAGGTGTGATCGTTTCAATTAAAAGTTTCTTTCTGAAAGTGAAGTGATTCATGGAAGATAAGGTTACTGGGTCCAGAGCACACTTGTATAATCATGAATCCAATGCAGGATCATCGCAAGCTCATCTCTCAATTGATATGTAATGAAATTCTGTCAGTCATTAGAGACAACCCTTCTTTGAAGGTGAGTACCATAATCTCGTATATGGTTCAAAGATGCAAATATACTCTTTCGTACATGAAAGCATGGATAGCTAGGACTAAGGCGGTTGAAACGATGTTCGAAAATTGGGAGGAGTCTTACAAAGAACTTCCAAAATACTTGGTGGCACTTAAAAAATATGCTCCAGAGACTGTTTCCATCTTGGAGACATTATCGGCGTATATGCCAGACGAGACCTATGTTAATGGAAATGGAATTTTCCACAGACTCTTCTTGGCGTTTGAACCATGTATCAAAGACTTTGCTTACTGTAAACCTATTATTCAAATTGATGGCACATGGTTGTACGGGAAATATAAGGGCACGCTACTCATGGCCGTGGCACATAATGGCAACAACAATATTTTTCCAATCGCCTTCGCTCTAGTTGAAGGGGAGACTACTGGGGGTGGAAGTTTTTTCCTAAAAAATATTCGCTTATACGTTTCTCCCCAACCTAACTTATGTTTGATCTCTGATAGCCACCTATCAATCGAGAGTGCATACAAGAATCTTGATAATGATTGGCATGATCCTCCTTCAAACCATGTGTATT
Organism: Lathyrus sativus; assembly: GCA_963859935.3. Classification (NCBI taxonomy): domain Eukaryota; kingdom Viridiplantae; phylum Streptophyta; class Magnoliopsida; order Fabales; family Fabaceae; genus Lathyrus; species Lathyrus sativus. The sequence continues at coordinate 613,131,008 of OZ012739.1, forward strand.
GTATCAGACACATCGCTCAAAATTTCATGTGAGAGATCAAAGATAAAACGCTAAGGAAGAAGGTTGTGAACGCATGGTATGCACTAACAGAGCCCACTTTCAACCACTATCGTGACGATATCAGAATGACAAACGCAGATGTATTAAGATGGATTGATTATATTCAACTAGAGAAATGGACAAGGGCATACGAAAATGGGGTGCGATGGGGCCACATGAAAACAAACCTCGTTGAACTAATGAATTATGTATTCAAGGGAATCCAAAACCTACCGATAACTGCTTTGGTAAGGGCAACATATTTTAGGCTTGGGGCACTCTTTGATACCAGACCTACAAAGTGGGGTTCTGCCTTACAATTTGGGCAGCTGTACAGTAATAGTTCAATGAATTTCATGAAGGGCGGAGCAACCAAAGTCAACACACAGGTGGTCACAATCTTTGATCGTAATAAAGGTCGGTTCAGTGTTGCAAAGTCAATTGATCACAATGAAGGAAGGCTTGGGGGATGTTACCGAGTGGAACTAGATAGAAGTTGGTGTGACTGTGGAAGTTTCAGGAATTTCGTATGCATTTCTCCCATGTTATAGCAGCATGTTCGAAGGCTCGTCAGGACCCAACCAACTATCTTTCTGCTGTTCACCAAGTCATTAGTCTATGCAATGTCTACAACACTAGCTTTCAGGTGGTAGCAAAGAAGGACTATTGGCTTCCATGCGAAGGCGAAATTGTCTGGCATAACAATTTGATGCGAAGAAAGAAAAATGGTCACCCTAATAGCATGCGTATTTGAACAGAGATGGATACATTAAACAAAATGGTAAGATTATGTATCCCGTGCCGGCAGTTGGGATACAATCGTACAAAATATCCCAATGTAGGATCAAGCACAAGATCATAGTTTCTAATGTAACCTTGTCTCATTATATCAACAACAAATTCCATTCCATTGATATCATACCTAAGTAATTACAATTAACAACAACATAACTTAAACAAACATAACTTAATATCTCAACAGCAATAATTAACAACATAAACTAATACCAAAATAACAATCGGAAAATAACAACAACAAACCCAAATAAAACAACTCAATGTATCAACTTATCTAGGATATTACAACCATCAAGATAATTTTCTTTGGTGTTAACATCATCATAAGGACACCAGCATCATTTTCCACTTTTCTCCAATCACGAGTAACTTCATTTCTCCCAGAATTCTCAATTAGCCTATCAATTTTCTTGATCTTTTCACCTGCAGCAATCTCTCTTTCTAGCCAGCGGTTCAATTCCCTATGCAAATGCTCTAAAGTCTGCGTGTTCTATAGTAGGACCTTCATCGGAGGATTTGTTGCTGAAAAATAAATTAGGGCATTTCTTTTCATTAGCGGAAATGTTGGAAGCGGTTCCTCCGATGATGATGACGACGACGATGAACGTTGATTTAAGAATGCAGACATACTTCTAGATTGATTTGAAAATATTGGTGATAATTATTGTGGAGAGTTGAGGCTATTGGTGATACTTATTGCGAAGTAACAGATAATGAAATAGTATAGTCCCTATATGAGATGACGTATCTACCTTTTAAAAATAATCATTCCATTCAACAATTAAAAACCCATGATTAAAAAAATGGATTGCACTGAGGCGCCATATTATATGACGTCTCATCAAGAGACTAGGGCATGAGGCACTGAGGCGCCATTTGAAATGGCATGAAGCTACAATGGTGGCGCCATATGATATGGCGAATGAGTTCATTCTTTAATGCTTCAACCATATTGTATGGCGCCTGCATGTTGAATGTAGGTCATATTGATAAATTTTTTGAAATTCAAGTTAATAACGTATTTTTTTAATATATAGGTTATTTAAAAAAATTGTGAATTGAACTTAAATCATTGTTTTTGTTTCTTATTTAATTTTAAATTTGTATCACTTGTTCATTTCTTAATATTTTGTTATTATATTTTTGTTTTCTTGCATCACCAATTTTTTGGTGTTCAAAGAAACAATCAACTATAATTTTCTATTAGATAATTCAATCGATTTAGAGGTTGAAGATTTTCAATTATTAGTCATCAAAATTTAATATTCAATTAATGAAACTTTTAATATTTTTAAATTGATCATAAAATAAAATTAATTACCAAAGTAACTACTGCAAATTCTTGACCAAATATTCAATCTCTATCAAATGTTTAATATACAGCGCCACTAATAATTTTTTCTCTATTTTTTAAATTCTCTTTATTAACTCCGTTCAATTTTTTATTTTTTAGAAAAAAATCTAACTTTTTTTTATAATTATTTTAAAAAATAATATATATTTTTATATAAAAAAATTGATAACACAAATTTATAAATTCTATAAAAGACGTCATTAGTTATGTTTTACTCACTATTCAAAATACTAATTTTTATTGTTTTTCTCACTATTAAATATATTAATATTGACAGAATTCTAATCAATATTTATTTGTTTAATGACATATATAAAAATTGCATAATAAAATTAAGGCTTAATTTTTCGTTTGGTCATTTAATTTAATTTATTGTCACTCTTTTGATAAAGAATGAATTATATTATTTAAGTTAATTTAGAATTTTATATTAATATATTTACATATTGTTTTTAGTGGACTCTTATTAGTATTGGAGCCTTTTAGTTTATTACCCATTAGAGGTATTATATATTGTAGTCTCATTGAGACATTAGAAAAGAAATCAAAGAAATCAAATGAAAATGTCAGCCTTTTAGTTTATTACCCATTAGTTTTTCTCTAGTTTTATTAGGGTTTATTAGCATCCTAACAAGTATACTTTTCATTCTTGAACATACACCTCATATGGCATACTCATCTTTCTCATCTTTCACCATTCCATTTTATCATCCCACTGTTAAATGTAATTCATTGTTTTGATTTGATTTGATATTATTAGATTTGATTTGAATGTTTTGGGCCTTTTATGTTTTGGGCTTTTGTAAACCTAAAACTATAAATAGGGTGTTTTGCTTTGTATTCAATCACATCATAGAACAGATTTCACAGTTGCAGTTTTAGCAAGTGAGAGTTCTATAAGTATTCAGAAATCCCATAGTTTGTGGGTAACAATTTTCTCCAAATATTTCTTCTCTCATTCTCCTCTTTCTTGCTTGTTCTTCTTTTCTTTTGGTGTTCTTGATAATTACTTGTTATTACCATTACTATCATATTGTGGGTTTGTTCATCAATCTTGAGATCAAGATTGAAGGGAATTCTTCATAGGGTGTGAGGTGAATTTCCAACATCTGGTATCTAGAGCTCCGGTTGAGAGATTCAAGGAAGGAAGATAGTGATGGCGATGAACTATCCGAACAGCAACTTTCCAGCGACCCTGCCAATTCTCAAGAAAGACAATTATGAAAATTGGTGCAAGCAAATTAAGGTGATTTTCTGTTATCAATATCTTTGGGATCTTGTGAAGGACGGAGTAACATCGCTTGGGGAGAACGCAACAGAGGCAGAAAAGGCTGCGCACAAAGAGTTGAAGAAGAAGTATTATAAAGCACTCTTTATAATTCATCAGTGTGTTGATCCTGATAACTTTGAAAAGGTTAGTGATGTTGATTCAACAAAAGAAGCATGGGAGATTCTTGAAAATTCGTTTGGAGGGGCAGAAAAGGTGAAAGAGGTGAGGTTACAAACTCACAAGAGAACCTATGAGTTGCTTCAGATGGAAGACAACGAAAGCATTACAGATTTCTTCACCAGAGTTACAAAGTTGGTGAATCAAATCAAAGTATGTGGAGAAGCGCTGACGACGAAAGCAGTTGTCTCAAAAATCTTGAGATCGTTGGCTCCAAAATTCGACCACGTGGTAGTTGCCATAGAAGAGTCGAAAAATCTATCAGTGTTGACGAAGGAAGAGCTTCAAGGGACTCTTGAGTCTCATGAATAGAGGATGGCTGAGAGAGCTGCAGGAAAGTCGAAAGATATGGCTTTACAGACGCAGTCAGAAAAGGAAAGAAAAGGCAAAGGTAGCTGGAATGGCAACAAAGGAGGAAACCAGTCGAATCAGAAGAAACCTTGGAACCAAGGCAACCAAAGAGGTGGTGTTGCAGGTAAAGGAAGAGGTGGTGGTCAAAAGCCAAACAAAAGCCACATTCAGTGTTTCAATTGCCAGAAGTATGGTCATTATGCTAGTGATTGTCCAGAAAGGAAGAGAAATCAAGAGACTGATGCAAAGCTAGCGAAACATGAAGAAGAAGAAACATTGCTAATGGTCACAACAAAAGATGAAGAAAGATTCCAAGATTAGTGGTACTTTGACTCAGGATGCTCATCACACATGACTGGAAGGAAAGATTGGTTTGTCAACATGAAGCCCTCGTCGAAGAACACAGTGAAGCTTGCAAATGACAACACTCTAGCAGCCGAAGGTGTTGGTGATGTTCTGATTATGAGGAAAGATGGCAAAAGGTCAACAATTTCCAATGTGTTGTACATACCAGGCATGAAGAGTAATTTGCTCAGTATAGGGCAGCTTGTCGAAAAGAACTACAAGGTAGTTGTCGAAGACAAGATGATGAGAGTTCTTGACGCAGGTGGTAGATTAATCTTGAAGGCTCCAATGTCTCAGAATAGGACCTTCAAGATTGGACTCAATGTGATGGAGCACAGATGTCTAGCAACTGCAACCAGCAGAGATGAGTGGTTATGGCATTTTCGACTAGGTCATCTCAACTTTAATGACATCAGAGAACTGTAGAGAAGAAATATGTTTTTAGCATTACCAGAAATCGACATTCTAAGTGAAGTCTGTGAGGAGTGTGTTCAGTCGAAACAACACAAGAATAGCTTCAGCAAGGATGCAGGAAGGAAGTCGAAGGCAATACTTGAAGTCATATACTCTGATGTATGTGGTCCAATCCAGGTGGATTCGATTGGTGGCAATAGATATTTTGTCACGTTTATAGATGATTATAGTAGAAAGTTGTGGACTTACCTCATCAAGAAGAAAAGTGATGTGATTGAGGTATTTTCCAGATTCAAGACCATGGTCGAAAGACAGAGTGGCTGAAAGCTGAAAATTCTGAGGACTGATGGTGGTGGAGAGTATGTGTCGAAAGAGTTTGATACACTATGTGTAAAAGAAGGGATTGTGCATGAGGTGGTGCCACCTTACACTCCACAGCAAAATGGGATTGCAGAACGCAAGAACAGAACCATCATGAATATGGTGAGAAGTATGTTGAATGGAAAGCATCTACCTAAAGAATTATGGGGAGAAGTAGTTTCGACGGCAACATATATATTGAACAGATGTCCGACGAAGAAGCTCGAAGGAATCACACCAGAAGAATGTTGGTCATGTGTCAAGCCTAGTCTCAGTCACTTGAGGGTGTTTGGATCTATAGTACATAGACATGTGCCAGATCAGTTGATAAGGAAGCTTGATGATAAGTCGAATCATATGATCCTGATAGGATATCATTCGCCAGGAGGTTACAAGTTGTTCGACCCAGTGAATAAGTATGTAGTGATCAGCAGGGACGTGATCATAGATGAGCTTAAAGAATGGGATTGGACTGAGAATGCCAAGAAGGATTCAGTGAGAATCTCTTGTGAAGAACCAGCCACTGAAGTCGAAATAGAAGTTCGACAGGAACCAGTTGCAGATGAAGCAGGTTCAAGCAGACCTCGACGAACAAGACACATGCCTGCAAGGTTGCAAGAATGTGTAATTACATCAGATGATGTAGTCGATGAAGAGGGTGAGCTGGTACATTATGCTTTCTACGCAGATGTTGAACCAGTCAATGCAGCTGAGGCATTGAAAGACTCGAAGTGGGTGAAAGCAATGACTGAAGAGTTGAAGTCCATCGAAGTCAATGATACCTGGTCACTTGTTGAATTGCCGCAAGGCAAGAAGACAATTGATGTGAAGTGGGTTTACAAGGTAAAGGTAAATCCTAAAGGAGAAGTAACTCGACACAAGGCGAGACTTGTGGCGAAAGGATTTCTTCAGAAGGAAGGAATCGACTTCGATGAAGTATTCGCACCTGTTGCTAGAATCGAAACAATCAGGTTGGTTGTTGGTCTAGCAAATATGAACAACTTGCACACATGTCAGATGGACGTGAAGTGTGCATTCCTTAATGGCCCCTTAGACGAAGAAGTTTATGTTGCACAACCAGTTGGGTTTGTGAAACAAGGCGAAGAAAGAAAGGTGTACGGGCTTCATAAAGCCCTGTATGGACTTAAGCAAGCTCCAAGAGCTTGGAATAAGAAAATCGACAGCTTCTTAAGGGAGAAGGAATTTGTGAAGTGTACAACTGAGCATGGAGTATATGTAAGAAGAAGCAATGTCGAATTGCTTATACTATGTCTCTATGTTGATGATTTGTTGATAACAGGGAGTTGCAAGAAGGAGATCGAAGATTTCAAACATGACCTGAGTGAGGAGTTTGAAATGTCAGACTTGGGAAATCTCTCATATTTCCTTGGCATCTAATTCTACAAGACAAGTAGAGGTTTGATGATGCACCAAAGAAGATATGCAGGCGAAATACTCAAGAGATTTGAGATGCAAGATTGCAACCAAACTTCGACTCCAGCTGAGCCCAAATTGCAACTATCGAAGGATTCAGATGAAGATGATGTCGGCCCAACCCAATACAGAAGACTTATTAGGTCACTTAGATACATTTGTCACACAAGGCCTGACTTAGCATACAATGTTAGTATGATAAGTAGATTCATGCAGAAGCAAAAGGTATCACACCTAGCAGCGGAAAAGAGGATACTGAGGTATCTGAAAGGAACTCTCAACTATGGTATTTTGGTTGGTGTAGTGACGCTGAGGATCGAAAATCCACAGTTGGGTATGTGTTTATGTTAGGTGGTGCACCAGTTGCTTGGAATTCGAGAAAGGAACCAGTAGTGGCATTGTCATCATGCGAAGCAGAATACATAGCTGCTTCTCTTTGTGCATGTCAAGCAACCTGGATGGTGAACTTGGTCGAAGAAATCACAAGGAAGAATCATGGAGCAATTACCATGAGGATAGACAGCATGTCAACTATCAACTTGGCGAAGAATCCAATAGCTCATGGTCGAAGCAAGCATATCGAAATGAGGTTCCATTATCTTCGAGAGCAGGTAGCAGAAGGGAAAATGAAGTTGGAACACTGCAGAACTGAGAATCAGATTGCAGATATCATGACGAAGGGAGTGCAGGTCGAAGCCTTCAGAAGACTAAGAGCCATGATGAATGTAGACAGTTTAGACACAATGAATTAGGTGGTGTGTTAAATGTAATTCATTGTTTTGATTTGATTTGATATTATTAGATTTGATTTGAATATTTTGGGCCTTTTATGTTTTGGGCTTTTGTAAACCTAAAACTATAAATAGGGTGTCTTGCTTTGTATTCAATCACACCATATAACAGATTTCACAGTTGCAGTTTTAGCAAGTGAGAGTTTTATAAGTAATCAGAAATCCCACAGTTTGTGGGTAACAATTTTCTCCAAATATTTCTTCTCTCATTCTCCTCTTTCTTGCTTGTTCTTCTTTTCTTTTGTTGTTCTTGATAATTACTTGTTATTACCATTACTATCATATTATGGGTTTGTTCATCAATCTTGAGATCAAGATTGAAGGGAATTCTTCATAGGGTGTGAGGTGAATTTCCAACACCCACCACCACCACTATTACATCTTCATTCCCTTATTTTTCATGGGAAATTTTTTCATCCTATTTCTCAAATACTTATGTTACAACTCCATCACCATGCTTATATTTTAATCACGGGTATACATCCCCTATACCTAGCCCATATTCATCCTATTCTACATTTCATTATTCATACTACTACAACAACAACCAACAAACACCTCCTCCATAATTGGTCATAAATATCAAACTCATTATAGTAATAGAAGATATTTTGAGAAGCATTTGCAAGTGTTTCATCTCGGTTTTAAGAAAACATATCTCAAAAAAATTCTCAAAAGTTTTCTCATTCACACAAAGAACTATTTAGGCAAAATTTCTGACATCTTCTCCGTCGAAATTTCCGATAGATTCTCCAGCGTCACTTCCGGCGACATCTCCAATATCACTTTCGACAACGATTTTGAAGACGTTTTCGGTGTCGGATCTGTCATAAAATATGCTATCGGAATCACCAGATCCGCCACCACTTGAACAAACAAAAGATGAATTGTTGAAGTCCAAAGAGGTAAATATATCTCAGGCGACATTTCTGATTTCGACGGAAATTTCGACGTCGCTACCGGCGATAACTCTGGCATCAATTCAAAACACGCAGAAACGAACATCTTCGACGTTTTATGATCAGTCGGTATTCACCAAACCATTTTCGTGGTCACCGGAAAAATCACCTGAACAACAACGGTCACCGAAATTGCAACAACCACTACTAAAATCATCAAATTTGTTGTTTTCGGCATCACTTCCGGTCAGACCACCGGCGGAGCCACCACCATTATTAGAGAACTTCCATCATTTTAATCATTTTAATTTTTTTTCATGACCAGTTACTTATGTGTCTGTCCCAATTTTTACAAGTAACACTTCAAATTCATTTCTACATTCCACATTTATTTCTTTTGTCAAAAAAAAAAGATGGCAGTAAAAAAAATTGAATTAATTTAACAGTTTGATATTATTTTACAACCTTGAGGACAAACTTGATTTTGAAGGGGGTGAGTAATGATAGAGGGTGAATTATATTATTTAAGTTTATTTAGAATTTTATATTGATATTTTTATGTATTATTTTTAGTGGGCTCTTATTAATATTTGGGCCTTTTAGTTTATTACTCATTAGAGGTGTTATATATTGTAGTATCAGTGAGATTTGAGACATTAGGGAAGGAATCAAATGAAAATGTTATCTTTTTATTGTCATTTATCTTTATAGTTTTATTAGTTTTTCTCTAGTTTTATTAGGGTTTATTAGCATCCTAATAAATTATTTTTACAAAAAAACGATAATTTGTCTAAGTGGCCTGTTGTCTTTTTGGCATTTTTTATTCATTCACTTATTTTCATTTTTTTATATATTTCATATTTTTTAATATATTTCATATTTTCTGCACTTATTTTCTTTTATATTCATTATCTAGAATAAACCCTAATGGTTCTCTAGTAAAACTTGTAGCTTTCATCTTTTTTCTCTTTCTCCTTCTTTCTTCTTCTCTCCCAACATAGTACAACCGATCTATAAATATTTTTGAGTTTTAATTTTTAGAAAAACAAAACAACATTTGGAATATGGAATGATGTGAGTATTGTACTTAGAGCGACAAAGAAGACGAAGACGCATCTAAGAGGTATTGAGGGCGCATGGTTGGAATATGAAATGATGTGAGTATTGTACTTGGAGCGGCAAAGAAATCGAATGTTGGACACAACTTGTTGCTAGTATAGTGAATGTTAGAATCAATTCTTTCTTTGAAGGTGGTCGGAGGGATTTGAAGGTGGTGGTGGTCTAAGTGTGGAAGAAAGATTTTACTTTTGTTTTTTTTTGTTTCAAAATGTGTGAAAGAAAGATGGATCAAAGTTTTTTATTCAGGGAGTTTATGAAGAACAATGATAAATTATCGATTTATTATGGATTTATTGGGGTTCTTGATCGGTGTAAGACAATAGATGATTTTGATGGATGAAGAAAATTGTTAAGAAATATTTTGGATCAAAGAAAATTCGATAATGTGACTAAATCAAATTTCATAAAAAATTAATAATGGATTGCAGATGATGATAAATTGAGGAGTAATGGTAAATTTTAATTATGGAAGGTATTTTGATAGAGATATATTGAAAAATCTCACCACTTATTAATAAGGAAATAATGAAAAATTTGCTAGGTTGTCATATCAGGTTGGCAACATTTAACGTTTTTTAGAAAATCTAACGGGATAGACCAACAATGCTAACAAAATTAATTTTAAGAGACTAAAGTATTAGGAATTAATTACTTGATATTTCTTTCTTATTTGCTAGTCTCAAGATTTAATTACTTATTATTTCTTTCCTTTTTCTAGCCTTATTTTCTTTCCTATTTAGGCCTTCCTGATATAGTTGTTGCAGAATATTCTGTTATAATTCTCTCATGTAATCAGTTATAAGTTCATGTAATCATTCACTATTTTATCAATAAGAAAAACACCATTATTTCATCTAATATGGTATCAGTGATATCATAACAAACACGCTTCTTTTTTCACCTTCCCCAATGGCTGAGGAAGAAATTTCTTCATCTTCCTCTGATGAAAACAATGATTCCACTATTCATCACATCAAATATCTTTCCCAATGATTCCACTACTCTCCATAATTAAACAACAACAACTACCATACTTGGAGTCGTGGAATGAAGCGAGCCCTCATTGCCAAGAACAACTACAATTCATCAATGGAAAGTTACCCCCTTTACCAGAACATGATTCTATTTTTGATGTCTGGAAGCGGTGTAATAGCCTTGTTATCTCGTGGATAACTCGACCTCTCACACCTTCGATTGCTCAGAGTGTCGCTTACGTCGAAAATGCTAAGGTTCTTTGGGAAGAATTGAAAGAACTCCACAAAACAAGGTGAACGATCAATTTCAGAATTTTTCAATTTTATGAAAACTTATTGGGAAGATCTTGAAGATCTTCATTCCCTTCCTTCTTGCACCTGTCACACACCTTGCAATTGTGCTGCTTTCAAAATCATCAAACAACAACGTGGTTCTGAATTGGCTATTTGTTTCTTAAAAGGATTAAGTGACAATTATAACACAATTCATTCTCAAATTCTTCTAATGGATCCACTGCCTTCCATTAACAAAGTTTTTTCTTTGGTTCTTCAACAAGAATCAAGTCCTGCAAATATTTCTATTCAAAGTTCAAAAATTCTTTACAATGCCTCTGATAATGGTAATCATTTTCAATATCGTGGTTACAACAGTGGAGGACATGGCCGAGGTCGACGTTCATCTGGCGGTCTTGGTCCACCCAAACAATGCACCTTTTGCACACGTCTCGGCCATACCATTGACACTTGCTACTTCAAACACGGATTTCCATCTGGGTACCAGCCAAAAACTCAATCGACTGTCAATAACACCACTTCCTCTAATGACAGTTCTTTTCCAACTTCTTCAAATGTTGCTGAAAATGATTCATCCAATCCACAACTGAGTGCTGAGATAATTCAACAACTTCTCTCCTTGTTACCAAATTCTTCCAAATCTACTACATCATCTGCTCACAATGTCAATACTACATACACCGCTCCACTCCATTCATCGATGAATCATCAAAATGCATCCACTGAACCAGGTATAATTGATCCTGCAAAAGATTATTGGATTCTTGATAGTGGGGCAACTGATCATGTTACCCATTCCAAGAAATACTTTACTTCTTTTCGTAGAATCAATCCTATTAATGTTTCTTTACCCGATGGATCGATTGTTGTAGAAAATTTTTCTGGCACAATCGAATTCTCTCATTTTTTTAAAATTATATAATGTTCTTTTTTTACCTACATTCAAATTGAATATTGTCTCTATTCATCTTCTTATTTTCAATTCTAATTGTAAGTTAACCTTTCATGAATCTGTTTGCAATGTTCAGAAAGCTACAAGTTTAAAGATGATTGGTCTTGCTAGACTTCATAATGGACTTTACTATATTAAAGATCCTTTGCCCAAAGCTTCATATGTTTTTCATGATTTTACTGTTAAAAATATTATTTCATCTTTTGATACTTGGCATTTTTGTTTGGGACATCCCTCAAATAAGGTCCTTGAACAAGTGTGCACTGTTTTTCCTTATATCAAATATGATAATAAAAGAATTTGTGACTCGTGTCATTATGCTAAACAATGCAAACTACCTTTTCCTTTAAGCTCTTCTGTTACTTTACACGCCTTTGATTTATTACATGTTGACATTTGGGGACCACTCTCTATTCCATCATTACATGGCCATAATTATTTCTTAACTATTGTTGATGATCATACTAGGCATACTTGGATTTTTTTTAATGACTGCTAAGTCTGAAACAAGAAGCCTATTGCAAAATTTTGTTATTTTTGTCAAAACTCAGTTTAACAAATCTGTTAAATCTATTAAGTCAGACAATGGATAAGAATTTCTCTATCAAGAATTTTATGATAAATTTGGCATCCTACACCAAACCTCTTGTGTTGCTACTCCTCAACAAAATTCTATTGTTGAAAGGAAGCATGACCATATACTTAATGTCACTAGGAATCTTGTTTTTCACGCCAAACTTCCCAAATGTTTTTGGTCTTATGCTGTTCTTCATGTCGTTTATCTGATCAACAGATTGCCTAGTCCTATTTTGCAAAATAAGTCTCCTTTTGATATACTTTATAATAAACCTCATACTTTTCTTAACCTCAAAGTTTTCGGTTCTCTATGCTATGTTTCTACCTTAGAACAACATCACACCAAACTCGATCCACGAGCTAAAAAGTGTATCTTCCTAGGTTTCAAAGTTTGTACCAAAGGCTGTGTTGTTTTTTACATCTCTACTAGAGAAATATTTATTTCTCGCAATGTTGTTTTTTATGAATCTAATTTTCCCTATGCTAAAATTACAGATTCTTCTCTTAGTATTGACTTTGCAAATCATGATTATTCCATTTTTCTATTTGATGACCCTCTTGCTGACTCTACAACATCCATATCCAACCAACATCAACACAACCTATCTCCACTCCATCAACTCCAGCCCCAAACTTGACATGTGATTCTTCATCCTCCATTGTTCCTCCACCCAATCCACATCCATCTTTTGACACCACCAACCTAAGAAGATCAACTAGAACTACCAAAGCTCCTGGCTATCTTAAAGACTTTCATTGCAATGCTAAACTTCCACCTCCCTCCTCTACCAATAACTTACTATATCCTTTGCATTCTATATTATATTATCATAAATTATCACCATCTCATCTTTATTACACACTTTCAATTATCAATGCTATTGAACCACAAACCTATAAACAAACCATCAAATCCCAACAATGGGTTGATGCCATGAACAATGAGCTTCAAGCACTTGCAACTAACAATACTTGGTCCCTCACCACATTACCCAAAGACAAGGTTGCTATTGGTCGCAGATGGGTGTACTGTATTAAACACAAAGTTGATGGCACTATAGAATGCTACAAAGCTAGTCTTATAGCCAAAGGCTACACTCAACAAGAAGGGGTAGATTTTCTTGATACTTTTCCCCCTGTTGCTAAACTAACTACTATTCTTCTTTTACTTTCTATTGCAGCTAGTGAAAAATGGATCATTCAACAATTGGGTGTGGACAACACATTCCTTCATGGTGATTTACATGAAGAAGTGCACGTGGAGTTGCCACCTGATCTCATTCCTACCTCTCCTAATCAAGTGTGTCGTCTCAACAAATCCCTTTACGGTATCCATCAAGCTAGTAAGCAATGGTTCAACAAACTGTCTTATGCTCTTATTAGTCTCGGATATCGTCATTCAGAATATGACCACTCATTATTCATCAAGTCATCTCTCAACACTTTCACTGGTCTCCTAGTTTACATAGACAACATTGTCCTCACCTTAAATGATTTAACAGAAATAAATCACGTTAAAAGTTTTCTTCATTCTACTTTCCGCATAAAAGATTTAGGTAATCTCAAATATTTTCTTGGCCTTGAAGTTTCTCGCACCAACAAAGGAATTCACTTAAGCCAATGCAAATATGCATTAGATATTCTTGCTGATACAGGGATGCTTGCAGCCAAACCTTTTACCACTCCAATGATGAAAGACACAAAACCTCTCTACGATACTACTTCTCCTCCTCATGATCCAACTGCCTTTCGACGTCTCATTTGTCATCTTCTCTACTTGACAAATACTCGCCCTGACATCAGTTTTTCTGTACAACATTTAAGTCAATTTATGCAAAATCCAACCACAAATCACTACGAAGCTGCTCTTAGAATTGTTCGTTACATTAAAAATGCTCCTGGACATGGTTTATATTTCTCTTCTGATTCACCGATCATCTCAAGGCCTTCAGTGATTCAGATTGGGCAACTTGCTCTGTGTCTTGTAGATCCACCACTGGTTTTTGCATTTTCATGGGTTCTTCATTAATTTCCTAGCGCTCAAAGAAGCAAACAACGGTTTCTCGTTCCTCCTCTGAAGCTGAGTACAGAGCTCTAGCTTCTACCACTTGTGAACTTCAATGGTTTACATACTTATTTCAAGACCTACACATCCCATTCACAAAATCGGCTCTTTTATATTGTGACAACAACTCTGCTCGACATATTGCTATGAATCCAACATTCCATGAGCGAACAAAATATATTGATATTGATTGTCACATTGTGCGTCAACAACTTCAAGTCGACCTTTTTCATTTACTTCCAATCACTTCTAACAATCAACTGGCAGACTTGTTCACCAAACCGCTGGAACCCCAACCATTTTCTGTTGTTTTTGCTAAGCTGGGACTGTTAAACATACACTCTTCAGCTTAAAGGGGGCTATTAGGAATTAATTACTTGATATTTCTTTCTTATTTGCTAGTCTCAGGATTTAATTACTTATTATTTCTTTCCTTTTTCTAGCCTTATTTTCTTTCCAATTTAGGCCTTCCTGATATATCTGTTGGAGAATATTTTGTTACAATTCTCTCATGTAATTAGCTATAAGTTCATGTAATCATTCACTATTTTATCAATAAGAAAAACACCATTATTTCTCTAATATAAAGTATAACATTTTTTTAATAAAAAGACTAAAGTGAAACATTAAATTAAGTTAAAGGACTTGGTGACTAATTATGCCTAAAATTAACTTCTATTTTCATTACACAATAAGTGTAAGTAATATATATATATATATATATATATATATATATATATATATATATATATATATATATATATATATATATATATATATATATATATATATATATATATATATATATATATATATATATATATATATATATATATATATATATATATATATATATATATATATATATATATATATATATATATATATATATATATACTGTTAAGTTTTTATTAGCCAAGTTTTCTAAACCATCTATTATTTATAATACAAAAATATGAACTATATAGAGATTCAATTTGCTAACACCTTTTTCTAAACAAAACAAAGAAAAACTTGCTGACATAAACATCTTGGCTAGTTGTATGGGGGAAGCATGCAATATCAATTAACTTGTCTTGTACTTAAAAAATTCTAGGTGCATGCAGAAAGCACCTCTTAACCGTTCAAACAGCAATTTTATTAGTACTGTATATAAATGAATCTTTAC
Organism: Lathyrus sativus; assembly: GCA_963859935.3. Taxonomy (NCBI): domain Eukaryota; kingdom Viridiplantae; phylum Streptophyta; class Magnoliopsida; order Fabales; family Fabaceae; genus Lathyrus; species Lathyrus sativus. The sequence goes on from OZ012739.1 coordinate 613,146,388, forward strand.
ACCTTCGCCAATTCAATTCAGCACATTGCAACTTCCCAATTACTTAGACCAAAGTCAATATCATATTATCAATGGCAAATAAAATTCCCTTAATAGCATTGATATTGTTAGCTTCAATATTATGTGCAACTAGTACAAGCCGATTAAACGAGCCGTCCCCAAAATCTTCCAAAATGGAAACCAATATTGGAGACCTAGAACATCAATACCAACAACAAGCTCAAGATGCAATAATCACAACCATTGCTGAAGTAACTTATGCTAAAGAATTTATGGATTTCATTCCAAAATTGAAAACTTTAGCGACTTTAAACGGTGGACTTAGTGACCAAGTTCTTCAATGTGTTGGAGGGTTATCTAATGCAATGAACAATGTTCTAATAGAAGTTGAGAGAATGAAATATGCCTGGCCTTCTGTGTCTTGGGGCACAGAAACATTGCAAAGTGTTATGGAGGTTGTGATAACTTATAATGCTATATGTGGTTATGCACTTGAAGGTGTTGATGCAACTATTAAACTTATGGTTCAACGTAAGATTGAAGATGTTGCTATGCTTACTAATGATGTTATACTTCGTGTTGCTTATCTTGTGGTGCATTAAGGTAAATTATGAATGCATAAATGATTCCTGATTGAGATTTGTTGTATTAAATAAATGAATGTCACTTTTTCTTTTATATATACTAGCATTCAGACAGGCACTCGCGTGCCCGTCTGTCCGCTTTTTAAATTAACACATATAAAAATTTAAATGATGTTTTTATATTTAATATTAATTTTAAATTAAAGTTATATAGAAAGTTAATAATATGAAGTTCTATAGAAAATTAGTATGAAGTTAGATAATAAATTAATAATAGAAAGTTATTTGAAAGATGATAATAGTGGTTTTAATAGAAGTTATTGTGAGTTATACATTAAAAGAGTAAAATTGATATAAAAAAATAGGCTACACCAAAACATCATGTTTTGCCTTTATATATATATATATATATATATATATATATATATATATATATATATATATATATATATATATATATATATATATATATATATATATATATATATATATATATATATATATATATATATATATATATATATATATATATATATATATATATATATATATATATATATATATATATATATATATATATATTGGTTTATTTAATTAATTGCAATTACTTGAAAATTTGCACACTTTAGGGAATTTTATAATTTTTTTAATAAACAACATTATATTCAAACGGTATAGTAACAGTACATCAATCCAATTACAAGAGTCAATAATTCATTATACCAACTAAAAACATCGGTTATCTACATAAACCTTCATATTATAAAATAATCAATACGAGTATTTAACAAACATAATAACTACATTTTACTTTTTTTTTATGAGACAAAAACTCTAACCACCACTCAGAAGTATGTATCACCCTGAGTGCAATATCTCCATGATTTCCAATCAAATCATTAAATATCACTTGATTACGAGTCCACCATATTGACTAGCAAGTTGTAATTCAAATAATACACGCTGCTGCCTTGGAACTCCTACACACCAATTTCAGGAACCATTCTAGCAAGTGTTCACATATAGTGTCACCTTCGATCCATGCTATTTGTAACACTCCGTTCCCCAAAATAAAATAAAATAATCATTCAGCAATTATCAGAGTCTTTTCTCCAAAAACGGGATGTCACATTTTCACCAAATTTCCACAGAAACAATTCTTTAAAATAGTTTTCAACAAAAATGCAGCGGAAAAGAAATTTGTCATAAACATATATATATATATATATATATATATATATATATATATATATATATATATATATATATATATATATATATATATATATATATATATATATATATATATATATATATATATATATATATATATATATATATATATATATATATATATATATATATATATATATATATATATATATATATATATATATATATATATATATATATATATATATATATACACACACACACACATCATCATCATCATCATCATCACATACATCATGTTGGCCATCTGCCCAAAATACATGAAATATCATCATCGAATCCCAACAAAAACAAGATATGCCACAGGGGCACACAAAAACATCAAATAGGCACAGATACTCCCAAAAGCCCCGATGTTACGTATCAGAGCATCCCTACGACTCGCCACAATCCAAGCTAGTTAAGCACCTGGATTGTCTGTACTTCCGAAGAAGCACAGACAACAACAACAACAGGGGTGAGAAATCACGATCAAATATAACGGTAATAATGTACATGAAGTAAAAGGCATAAACATATAAACATCATTTCTTATACACCAAATCCGGACCTACTGTCCCATACCAACACAGCACACATCACAATGCAACACATGCAGCTCGACACAATGACATGCGGTACCGACTCAACTCAGGATAGATCGCATACACTCCATCTGAGCAACAATCTATCCCTACCACGCTCCTCCTGAGCCCATATAATCAAATCTCAGGATAGATCGCATACACTCCATCTGAGCAACGATCTATCCCTACCAACACTCCCCACTTGGAGCACGGGTGAATCGCATACACTCCATCTGAGCAACGATTCAACTCCCTTCCACGCTCCCCATTTGGAGCACGGGTGAATCACATACGCTCCATCTGAGCCATGATTCAATCCCGTCCACATGCGATGCAGACACCATGCACAACAACACAAGCACTCACGATGCACACGATCCTACTGATCCATTCCATCATATCACCATACAACATATAAACATAACGCACACGAGGCGCACACGATCCTACTGATCACAATTTATCATATATCGAACATGTCTCACCCATCACCACCGTCATACATCATAACATACACCAATTTAAATATCATAATCACACGGATATCATGAAATCACGTTCCGACACCATACATACACTCACCACAGCTCACTGATAAGCTCATCACCAAACATGACCAACAAGGGTCCAAAACCACAAAGAAATCAACACAGAACAGCAGCAAAATACAAACTGATGTCGGGCTCTCTGGCGCATTCGCCTGGTGAACCGCCGCAGCGAACACTCGCTGACCATTCGCCCGGCAAAACCTCTTGCGAACCCAAACAGAGGCTACTGGCAACATTCACTGCCCAATTCGCCTGGCGATGGCTCGCCCCCCCTCATTCGCCCGGCGAATACCTGCGGTTCTAGAAAAAAAATCTGCTATTCAGAAATCAGCAGCCCCCACACTCACCAATTCTCGCCAAAACACCACCGGCAACATCGGCTTAATATTATACATATAATCAACCTGACTAAATCCCACATCATTCGATAAAAAATCAAATTCTGCCGATTAATCCACTTCCGGCTTAAACGGCAATTCTACTCCGAAACCCGCCATTCACCCAAACAATCACATGCAACAATCTTAACAGAACAACAACCACATTCAGAATCAAACCTTCATCTCAACATCATCATCATCAAACCTATGTTCTACTCAATTAACTCAATTCTGGTTTAACATCGTAAACTACCGAAATTCCCAATTTCTCAAACCATCATCAAACATTGCATGTAAGAATTTTCAACATTCAAACATCGATTAAAACACAATCAACAACACAAATTACCAAGCAATTCATCATCACTCATGGGGTTAGGGAAATCCCCCCTCTACCGATTATCCATGCAATTACCAATTTTACCGATCATTCCCCCCCCCCCCCCTTTACCTCAAATGCAGTTCTGATGATGAAGAATCCGCAATTCTAACAGCTTTGATCATCTTTCCTTCCAAGCTTGCTCACTTTGATCGTTATTCCTCTCTACCTTGTTCTTCTCCTTCACATGCGTGTTCCTTCTCTTCCTCTTTTCCCAAATGCCACAAATGCCTTTCATCCCAAATAATCCACCTATTATTCCACTTAATTCCTAATAATAATATTTTCACATTTTCTTTATTCCAAAACTAATTCCAATAATATTTTTAAATACAATAATATTAATAATAATAGTAACAACACTATTAATCATCATATTATCATTATTATTAATCATATTTTTCTAATATTATGGACCTTAATTCCTCAAACAAATTCCACGCAAGCATGCCGAAAAATAAATACATCAGAAAACTTGAATAATTAAAATGGGCGTTACAACTCTCCCCCAATTTAATTATTTTCATCCTCGAAAATACCTGATGGAAACAATTCTGGATACGCTTCCCACATCCTGCTTTCCAATTCCCATGTTACACTGCCTCCTGCAACACCTCCCCAAGCCACTCTCACTAAAGGTATCTCTTTCCCTCTGAGTCGCTTCATCTTGCGATCCTCGATCCTCAACGGCATTGTCTTAACGGTCAGATTCTCTCTAACTTGAACATCATCTCTCTGAATCACATGAGACTGATCGGATACGTACTTCCGAAGTTGCGACACATGAAACACGTCATGCAAGTTCGAAAGCTCCGACGGCAACGCCACCCTATAAGCCACAACACCAATCCTCTGCAAAATCTGTTACGACCTAATAAACTTCGGATCCAGCTTCTTGGACTTTAATGCACGTCCCACACCAGTCACTGGGTTAACCCTCAAAAATACATGATCACCTTCACTGAATTCCAATTCTTTCCTTCGGTTATCATAATAACTCTTCTGCCTATCCTACGATGCTCTCATCTTCTCACGAATCATTTGCACTGTCTCAATAGTCTGCTGCACCAACTCTGGCCCCAAAATAATATTCTCACCTGACTCGTACCAACACAGAGGAGTCCTACACCTCTGACCATAAAGAGCCTCAAACGGTGCCATTCCGATACTAGAATGGTAACTGTTGTTGAACATGAACTCTACCAATGGCAAATGAGTATCCCACGTACCATCTTTCTCCAAAACACAAGCCCGTAACAAATCCTCTAGCATCTGAATAGTCCTCTCCGACTTTCCATCCGTCTGCGGATGATAGGCTGAACTCAGCTTCAACTTGGTACCCAAAGCTTCTTGCAAACTCTTCCAAAATTCAGAAGTGAACCTCGGATCTCTATCCGACACAATACTCAACGGCACACTGTCGCTACTGCGAAAATCGGCGCCGGCTGAACAGAAGAGTCGCCACCGCGCGTTATTTATCCCACGGGAGGGAAAGGAAACGCTCAGAGTAAACCTCGCACAACACGGGAAAGGTATGGTCATCGCAACCAAAACCTGGATTCGGGAGTCGGTTACGCAAGGGGAAGGTATTAGCACCCCTCACGTCCGTCGTACTCGACGGGATCCACGCTTGTTTTCGGGTATGGATTGTTATTCTATCTACTCTAATGGTCAGGGGGTTAAAAAGAAAAGAAAATGACTCGGCAAAGTATCGCACTTTATGCCTACGTATTCCCGTCTGGAACGAGAAATCAGAGTCAACGTAGTTCGCCTACCTACGGGAAAGGAGGGGAAGGTTGCTCGCTAGGATATCGCATCCTATGCCTACGTACTTTCATACAGCATGAAAGATCAGAGCAAACGTAGTTCGGGCCACGTACGACACAAGCTTGTCTTGGTTGATTTTATTCCTTCTGAAAAAGGTTTTTCTGATCAGCAGTCCAAGCGGACAAAAATGACGTCTTGATGAGTTCACATTCTTTTACGGAAGAAGTGTTTTTTTTATTGTGTTTGAAATCTTTATTTGTGTTTTCTGTTTGTTTTGAGAAAGAAGAGATAGAACTCTAACCTACGGTTGCGAAGGGAATCAAACTAACCTAATGTTATCATGCATGGGTTAAGACCTAGTGTCTATCATGCTCCTCTCTTGCGCAGAGAGAAACAGAGATCCTAAGGGAATAGACGGAAACAGAAACAATAGCAGATATATACAGTAAAGTAGTAAAATGCATGGATGCAGCAATACAAGCGAGGCAAGGGAGTCCCACTCAACCTCGAACCTAGAAAACAATAGGCAAAAGTGAACAGACTTCACTTTCAACCCAACAGGTTAAACAGCAAACAATACAGTCCAGAAAACCAATCAATACATCAAGAATGAAAAACAGCAGAAAAAATAAACAGCCACAGCAGCTCTGCAACAACACCCATCTTCAAGTCATCTCCAAACAGCTACAAGCTTCAGCCAGCATCAATCTCCATCTCCACAGCTTTTCAGCAAGGTCTTTGATCATCAGTCTTCAGTCTACAATAGCTTTTCTTCAAGTCTCCGTCTCCAGGATGCACATCAATCAACAAGATGAAGTGAATGAATGTTAGACAGTCAATTACCTACCAAGGGTGGTTCATTAACTGTTAACATTATACAGACAGTTTTCCCTCAAAAGTTCTATCTTTCAAATACATTCACTGATCCTTCCAAAGGAAGGAGGTGGATATTTGAAAGAGACTTTGAATCATAGGGAAAGGATGGATGCAGACAAGGCATTCCATGTTTGAGAAACAAGCTTTCTAATCTAGAGCTCTGCCTAGCTCCTAAACCCTAGACTCCTCAACAGCTGCCAGCACAGGAATCTCCTCATCAACTCTGGAAGTTGGACTTCAATCTCTGGATCTCCAATGGCTTTCATCATCACAAGTCTTCAGCTCTCCCAATCCCCAAGCAATCCCAATACACATACAGACAAACAATAATCCCCAGAGGGCACACCACACCAATCAATCAAATATAGACACTAATATACCAATAGCAGTAGGGGAATCCTAGTGATTTCTAAGGGATCTAATAACTACCCATAGTCCCTATAGTCTCATATCTAAAATATTCAAACTCTAAGTCCTGAGGGAAATGAACTAATTCTCCTAAGTTGTCACTTAAACCCTAATTTTGTTCATGTTATTCACACCTAAACTAAACACCTAAAATTAAGTCCTAAAAATGTGAACTAAATTGTATATACAAGCTAATCTTATCTACTAATCAACCTAAAAAAAATGGGTGAAAAATATTAAGGCATCTATTAGAACAAAAATTAACAAATTCATGTACTAAATGAAACACCTAAAATAGGCATTTATTTGGAAAATATGGGAAAAATATCAAACAACAAATAAAATGCAATTTTTATTTTTTTTATAATTTTCTAGACATCTTGAAGAAATTAATGCAAAAAGACTCATTAAAAAATATGCATTTTTTGATTTATTATGATTTTTTAAAAGATTTAATATTTTTGAGAAAAATAAAGTGAAGTAAAGTTGGGAAGGGGTGCAGCTAGTATGAAAAATCAATTGAAATAAAGGATGGGCCCAGACAGGGGGGGCGCGCATAGCAAGCGCGTCTGGGCCCAGTTCAACCAGAAACTATAACAAAAATTAAAAAAACTCTGAAAGGTGCGAATAGCAATCAAACTAGTTCAATATCATTGGGCCTTGGTTAAGAGGGGTACGAATAGCAAGGGAAATCTGAGCCCATTCAGAATCTTAAGTGAAACGCATCGTTTCGCTCCTAGGACTTCCCTCCGTTTTCAACTTCAAACCACAGCCACACGATTAGATCTCCAGTCAATGAGAAAGACCCCATCCAACGGACACCATGTTTCTTCTCCAAATGGCTAGGGTTTCAGCCATGGAAGCTCCATGCACGAGCTTATGGACCAGACTTTCCATCCATCTATACATCCTCAATTCTCCATGAAAGCAAAATCTACAAAGAGCAAAGTTTCTCCATTCCTTCCCCTCTACACAACCATAACAAAATCTTCCTCTAAAACTCCATCAAAGCTCGAACCCGACAGCTAGAACATCTTGAATCCATCATTATCACCTGTCATCAACCATCTCAATCCTTGCCAAATCTTATCCTAACCTAATCTACACTTCATACTGAACAAATTAAGCTGCAAACCTAAGATTCTCGTGCCATATTCTTGATGTTACAAGCTCTAACAGTTTATGCACTCTGTGGTCAATCCTCATGAAACCTCTCCAAACTCACCAAAATCAGTCATCTAACTATGCTTAACCGTTCTAACCTAATAACTATCTATGATTCTAGCTAATTAAGCCAATTCGAAGAGGAAACAAACCTGGTGCAAAATGGTGAAAACAACTATGGAAACCCTTGGATCTGATGCTTGCAGTGATTGGAAATTGATCAATGACCTTGATTATGAGTTCTGTATGCAATGGGTCTTGTGCAAACACCTTGAATCTTGTACTTGCAACCTTCTTGCAACTTGGATGATGAAGATGGCTAGCACGATTCTTGCTCAATTCAACCAAATCTTTTATGGAATTCTGATCTATGAATGATCTAGATGATGATCAAGTCAAGAAATGTGGGAATTGATGGAGATTTGAGAGATTTTGAGATGCTTTTGCAAATTGGAGAAAGTGTGTATAACTTGTGGTTTTGAGCAAATGAGATCACCAATCAGGGCATGAACCCTCTTATATCAATATATAGGTGAGGTTAGAAACTCCTAGAAGCTTGGAGAAGCTTCCCTTGTATGATTTCCCTTGGATTTGGTTTATGTATCTTCCATTACAAGTAACCATGAATAACTCTTAAAATTTAAACTAACCTCAAAATTCCACTTTAGCCAATGTTCTCAAAATGATCTTTCCATTCAAAATGACCTATAATTTTGCTTCATTTGGCCAAAATATGAAAAATCTCATTTTTTAGGTCATTTTTATTCATTAAATCCAACAATTTTGAAACCTTGTGCTATGAATCTTTCCAATCTCTCATGGTCACTTTTCTAGACTCAAAATGTCATTTGGAACAAGTTTGATATTGTAAAGTTTTCCATTTGAAGCTTCCTTGTATGAGTTTTGGGCATAGGTTGAAATGACCTGTAATTCTCAAATGACCAAAATACCCTTTGCTTGCCAAGACCATAAGTAGAGTTCCCCAAATCATATGAAGGCATACTATACCATTATAGAAAGCTAAGACAATGAGTAACAATTCTTAAGTTGACCATAAATTCATTTGAAATCTCCTTGAGGGGTAAAAATAGCTTGGAAGTCAAGTCACTTTCACAGACAAAAGTTCAGATACCTCAGATGACCTGTAACTTGCAAGGACCATAACTTGAGTTCTATAAATCTCCTTGATGTCTTCCACCACTAAAATTAAAGGTCTTGAGATCCTATACAAGTTTCATGTTGGCCAAGGATCCATTTGAAGCTTTCATCTTGACTTATCTTGCTTGGAAATTTGACCTAAACTAGGGGATTTTACATAGAAACCCTAATTTAGAAACTCCTCTTCTCCTTGATTTCTCTTGATTTCTTCTTAGCATATCATCATATACTTATCCATGTGTCAAATGATGAACCCCACATCTCTTCAATAGACCTTAATGCCTTTCAATAAATCAATTGACCTAGAGTTGACCTAGAGTTGACCCCAGATGAAACCCTAGTTGACTGTCTTCAACTGCAATACTTGTGACTACACCAATGACTTGTCTCCTTCTCCAAATGACTTTCTAAGTCTCCCATGATGCCCACATACTCTCCATGCTCCATCCACAGCTCACCACTTACTTGTTGATCCTCAGATACCCTCAGTTAGGAGATAGATGAACTGCTTGATCTATTGACTTGATATCTTCCAAATTCTTTTCTGATGACTTGAATGAGATTGAATCAGGATAATAACCTCTTGATAGGCCTCTAGAGATGAGAATAATGATTGGTCCCCTGTTGGATGACTTGCTATGCTTATGTTATGCAGATGATTAGACTATGTACATGACTCTATATGCAAATGCTAATGATATTGAAACATAAACCAAGTGAATAAGGTTGGGTAAATTTTAGGGTGCAACAGCTGCCCCTATTCAAGCGACTTGGACCCGATTGGGTGAAGAGCGAACGGCCTTCAAACATTCGTGGTATGAGACGGTTGAATACTAAGAACCCGAAAATTTGCCAACCGCAGAAATAAACTGCGCCACTGCTTGGGGATTATTTTCATCAACTGAATCTGACTGTTACGGCAACCCACTGATCTTGTAGCGACCGCGCTGGGGATTATTTGTCCTTCAACGTAAGGAATAACCGTTCCACGTTAGGAATAACACCATCCACATTAGGAATAACCGTTCCACGTTAGGAATAACACCTCTTTTGCCTCTGTCAGGACTAAAATCTTCCACGTCAGGAATAAACTTCGTCTAGATCTGTCCGCGTCAGGACTAAACTTTCCACGCTAGGAATACACTTGTTTTCCCGTAAGGAATCCATCTCGATATGTCCGTGTAAAGACTCAATCTTTCCACGTAAGGACTACCAACTTTCCACGTAAGGAATCATCATTTTTCCACGTAAGGAATAACTTGTCCACGTTAGGACCCAACTTTCCACGTAAGGAATATATCACTTTCTGATTTGTCCACGTAAGGACTCCAATCTTTCCCCGTACGTAAAGAACTGAACCTTCTCTTTCCACGTAAGGAATCATTCTTCTTTCCACGTCAGGAAACCAACTTGATCTGTCCACGTAAGGACTTCACTCTTTCCACGTAAGGAATACAAATTTTTCCGCGTAAGGAATGCTCTTTTCCACGTAAGGAATATAATCTTTGATCTGTCCACGTCAGGACTACATCTTTTTTTCCACGTAAGGAATCTCATCTTGATATGTCCGCGTAAGGACTCAATCTTTCCACGTAAGGAATGCCCGCGTCAGGACTAAACTTTTCCACGTAAGGAACAAACTTCTTTCTGCTTTGTCAAACTCTTCCACGTAAGGAATACGTCTTCTTTTACTTTGTCCACGTAATGACTCCATCTTTCCACGTAAGGAATCACAAACTCTTTCCACGTAAGGAATCACCATTTTTCCACGTTAGGAAACCATATCTTTCCACGTAAGGAAACACAAACCTCGATCTATCCACATGAGGACTCCAACTTTTCCACGTAAGGAATCAAACTTTTTCCACGTAAGGAATCAACTTGTCCACGTTAAGACTACATCGTCCACGTCAGGACCCACCTTTCCACGTTAGGAATAACTCTCTTCTTGATTCGTCCACGTAAGGACTCCATCTTTCCACGTAAGGAATTCAATTTTTTCCACGTAAGGAACTAAAACTTCTCTTTCCACGTAAGGAATAAACCTGTCCACGTGTCGTCAGGACTCACGTTTCGTCTTGATTTGTCCACGTCAGGACTCGCCTCTTGACTCGCTGAGGAAATAAAACTTGTCCACGTTAGGACCCATATCTCAACCTGTTGAAGAAATAAACTTGTCCACGTCAGGACTTGCGCGTCTTCGACTTGCTGGGGAAATAAAACTCGTCCACGTCAGGACACACACTCTGCCAACAACACGAAGAAGGATAAATTTGTCCACGTCAGGACTCTCGCATCTTGTCATCACGAAAAACTATAACTTTGCCCACGTCAGGACACACAGTTCACCATTAAGAAGAAAGACACTTGCTGGCAATAAATTGTCCACGTCAGGACATCAACACGAAGAATAACCAATCTTGTCCATGTCAGGACTGCACATTCAATCAATACGGAGAAATCAAATCGGTCCACGTTAGGACTAGCACATATCGTCAATTTGGGAAATGTCCACGTCAGGACTCCACGTTCCATCAATTCTGAGAAATCGACCCTGTCCATGTTAGGACTAACACCTCTTATCAGCCCGGGGAAATCCAGTCAATATGGGGAATACACCGTCCACGTCAGGGCTTATTGCTCCATCGATCCCAACCCACAAATTTCTTAGCACTGACGTTACAGCAGCTTTGAGCCTGACTCTACTGGGGATATTTGGAAACCAAACTTCCGAACGCCTGTTCTGATAACCGGCGGTAGCCTCTGCAATTCTGGTTCATGAAACCTTTTAATGCTGACATAACAACAACTTTGAAGGAAACAATCCGCTGGTCGGACTAGAGAAACTTCAACAAGAAACCCTGGCGGGGAAGTAAGTAACTCTGCTTGGGGACAAAGAGAAACTTATCCTGATAACTCTGTGGGGAAAACACGAGAAACTCACAAATAACTCTGTGGGGAATAATGCTGAAGCTGACACTTTCACTGAATGTCTCACATCGAGATCTTGAACGCTTGATAATTCATTTGAGCTAGGGCTCTCTCTACCTGCAAGAGAACAGTACCTGAAACAGAAGGTTAGCCAACCATGGTTCATGTTTCAAAAATGCGTATGTTTGACAACGAGGCAATGCTCCATTCGACATGGAAATGCTACGCTTTTGTTTGGTGGATGCAAGTATGACACTATATGCCAATGCAAATACGGACTCGAACTGCCGAGATACAGGAACTTGCTTCAGCAAAATAAATGTTGAAGACAATGCCAACTCCACTGGGGATAGCCAGATGCTACAGAATTATTCCAGCAAAATAAATGCTGGAAGAGTGAAGTCAACCCTGCTGGGAAATTGGGAACTTAAACCAAACACCTCATTGAAGTAATACCCTGCTGGGGAATATAACTCTGCTGGAGAATAACAGATGCGCCTGGTATGATTGGACTTCTGCTGGAAAGTGAACGGATATCACCCGGTGTTCTGACAAAATAAATGCCAATGCGCCATACCAACTCTGCCGGGGAGAGTCTTAATCTTCGAATTCCACTGGGAGGAGAGAACTCCACTGGGGATGGGACGATTCTCTTGGGGAAAATCCGCTGATTCCGATAGGGGAGAGTAAATGACCCTGCGGGGAAAGATGAACTTGTCTGAATACAGCTCACAAAATATTAATCTTCTGAGGCTAAATCCACTCTGCTTGAGATACACTGTCTGAATACAGCCTTATAATCTCGGAATCTCCAATTCTGCTAAGGATAAACGACTTTGCTGGAGCATGCCTTCTGGATAGGCTACGGCTAGCTGGGGAATTCGATCCTTCTTCAGGAAGAACATGCATGACCTGCGCGGGGGTCGAGTCTTTCGTTATTGCAACCTTTTGATCATCTTCCTCGTACGGCTATGAAACCTGCAACAACACAAACAAGACAAGACAAGCCTATACAACCAAATCGACTCAGGTTAGTGACGTTATTTTCAGTTAATTCAAATCTTTAGCAATCGTTGGCAAGGGCCAGTGATGTTATACACCTGCTAGTTTCAGTAAACTTAGGCGTTTTATCATACGCAAAACAGTAAAGAACCAACATCAAGTACTGAATAACAATTTTTATTGATTGGGCCCCTGAATGGGCGGAATTTTTGTACACGGGATGTAACTCCTGAAAAGAGGAAGCTACGCAAAGCAGATATACAAGTATGCACAAGAAGCATAAATATTTTGACAAATTAAATTTTGTACACATGTCGGCAACGGGATGCAGACGAACACCACAAACTGATCCTCCCATGACTCGCCCGACTCTAATGCTTTCCCAGTATTCGCTCTTCCGAAGAGGTTGTATCTGATAATCGACCCCTCGAATATATTCTCCCGCACAAATGCTCAAATGTGGTATCAAATTCGGACCGCAGTCATTTGCTTTTCAAATCCCTAACTTTTGCGTGAACCGCCCTTTACGGGTTTTCAGTTCACCGGGATACCCTTTTTTGCCGAAGCCACCCAGTGTAGGTTTTCAACTTCGCGGGTGTACATTTTTTCAATTTTATCCCTAACTTTTGCCCGAACCTTTCATTTTGTTTTTGGTTCGCCAGGATGCCCCATTTTTGCCTGGACTCTCTTTTTTCTGTCCAGCGGGTCAATTTTAAGCAAAGTATTTTTTAACTGCGTCCGAATTCACAGGCGACGTAAAGTCTTCACCGTCCATGGTGGACAACAACAACGCTCCTCCTGAAAAGACTTTCCTGACAACGTATGGCCCTTCGTAGTTGGGGGTCCACTTGCCCCTGTGATCTGCCTGCGGCGGGAGAATCCTTTTCAGCACAAGGTCGCCCGTCTGAAAGCTTCGCGGATGTATCTTCTTATCATATGCTTTCTTCATTCGGCTCTGGTACAAACGACCGTATGCTAGAGAAGCTAGCCTCTTCTCATCCATCAAACTCAATTGGTTCAACCTGTCTTTCACCCATTCTGCCTCGTCTAGCTGAACGTCTCGCAATACCCTCAGAGAGGGGATCTCAACTTCCAATGGTAATACCGCCTCCATTCCGTATACTAACGAGAACAGGGTTGCCCCGGTTGATGTGCGTACCGTCGTACGATAACCGTGCAAAGCAAAAGGTAGCATCTCATGCCAATCCTTATAGGTCACCACCATTTTCTGAACGATCTTCTTGATATTCTTATTGGCCGCCTCGACAGCGTCATTCATCTTGGGTCGGTAAGGGGAGGAGTTGTGATGTTCGATCTTGAAATTCTGACAGAGCTCCTTCATCATTTTGTTGTTCAGGTTTGAACCGTTGTCCGTGATTATCCGCTCGGGGATCCCATATCGGCAAATGATATCTCTCTTGATGAATCTGGCCACCACTTGCTTCGTTACATTTGCGTAGGACGCTGCTTCTACCCACTTGGTGAAATAATCGATCGCTACTAGAATGAACCTGTGCCCGTTAGAAGCTGTCGGCTCGATCTTTCCAATCATATCGATTCCCCACATCGAGAATGGCCACGGTGATGACATCACATTCAGAGGACTCAGAGGCACATGGATCTTATCAGCATAGATTTGGCACTTGTGGCACTTCCTCACAAACTTGAAACAATCAGTTTCCATAGTCAGCCAAAAATAACCTGCCCGCAGCAGCTTTCTCGTCATAGCGTGCCTGCCAGCATGCGTACCAAAGGTACCTTCGTGTATTTCCCCCATGAGCAGCTTTGCCTCTCTTTCGTCTACACAACGCAACAGCACCAAATCGTGGTTTCTCTTGTACAAGACACCATCCGGATTCAAATAGAAATTACCCGCTAATCTCCTGAGAGTCTTCTGATCTTGACTGGATGTCCCAGCCGGATACTCTTTATTCTTCAGGAAATTAAGGATGTCAAAATACCACGGTTTGTCGTCGGATGCTTCATCAATAGCAAATACGAAAGCTGGTCTGTCAAGCCGAGAGATGATGATTCGGGGAGCCTCGTTCCAGAAATTGACTTTGTACATGGAAGACAAAGTGGCCAGGGCGTCAGCCATCTGATTTTCTGCCTGCGGTACGTGATACAATTCAACCTTGTCGAAGAAAGGTAACAATCTCCTTGCATAATTCATGTAATGCACCAAGTTGGGCTGACGTGTCTCCCATTCCCCCTTTATTTGATTCACCACCAGAGCTGAGTCTCCGTATACATCTAAATTCTTGATTCGCAAATCAATGGCTTCTTCAAGCCCCATTATGCAAGCTTCGTATTCGGCCTCATTGTTAGTAACGGCAAAGGTCAATCGGGCAGTAAACGGGATGTGCGACCCGTGTGGCGTAGTGATGATTGCCCCTATTCCGCTACCGTAAGCATTCACAGCTCCGTCAAATATCATCTTCCATCTGGAACCAAACTCTGGCCCTTCGTCTGGCAACGACTCTTCACAATCCTTCATCTTTAGGTACATGATATCCTCGTCAGGAAAATCAAACCTCATCGATTGGTAATCTTCAATAGGCTGCTCCGCCAGATACTCAGACAGTACACTCCCCTTTATAGCCTTTTGCGAGACATATTGAATGTCATATTCAGTCAAGACCATCTGCCAACGGGAAATTCTCCCTGACAACGCCTGCTTTTCGAATACATATTTGATAGGATCCATCTTCGAGATGAGCATGGTTGTATGATTCAGCATGTATTGCCTCAAACGCTTGGCGGCCCAGGCTAGCGCGCAACAAGTTTTCTCCAACATTGAGTATCGAGATTCACAATCTGTAAATTTCTTACTCAAGTAATAAATTGCGTGCTCTTTTCTCCCTGTCTCGTCGTGCTGACCGAGAACACAACCCATGCTTCCCTCAAGAACTGTCAAATACATAATCAAGGGTCTACCTGCCACTGGGGGTATCAAAATAGGAGGCTCCTGCAAATACTGCTTTATTTTATCGAACGCCTTTTGACAGTTTTCGTTCCACGTTACAGCTTGATCTTTCTTCAATAACTTGAATAATGGTTCACACGTAGCAGTTAGGTGAGATATGAACCGGGCGATGTAGTTCAACCTCCCTAAAAACCCGCGCACCTCTTTCTCTGTTTTAGGCGTCGGCATTTCTTGAATCGCTTTTATTTTAGCAGGATCGACCTCTATTCCTCTTTTGCTTACGATAAACCCCAGCAGCTTACCCGATCTCACCCCGAAGGTGCATTTGTTAGGGTTCAGTCTCAGCCTGAACTTCCTAAGCCTCTTAAATAACTTCAGCAGATTCACTAGATGCTCTTCCTCCGTCTGGGATTTGGCAATCATATCGTCAACATAAACTTCAATCTCTTTATGCATCATATCATGAAAAAGAGTCGTCATCGCACACTGATATGCTGCCCCAGCATTTTTCAAGCCGAAGGGCATCACTTTGTAGCAAAATGTTCCCCAAGGCGTTATGAAAGTGGTCTTCTCCATATCCTCTGGCGCCATTTTAATCTGATTATAGCCTGAAAAGCCATCCATGAAGGAGAATACGGAATATTGAGCAGTATTATCAACTAGCACATCGATATGAGGAAGTGGAAAATCGTCTTTTGGGCTTGCTTTATTCAAATCTCTATAATCCACGCACATCCGAACCTTGCCATCTTTCTTTGGCACTGATACGATGTTAGCAACCCATGAGGGATATTTTGTCACAGCCAGGAAACCAGCGTCCCACTGTTTTTGAACTTCCTCTTTGATCTTCACTGCCATATCTGGTCGAGTTCTGCGAAGCTTTTGTTTGACCGACGGGCATTCTTCTTTCAGTGGCAGACGGTGCACAACCATATCTGTATCGAGCCCGGGCATATCTTCATACGACCAAGCGAATACATCATTATACTCTCGGAGCATTTCAACCAGTCTTCGCTTGATATCGCTCTGCAGTGCGGCTCCGATACGAATATTCTTCTCGACCCCTTCCGACCCCAAGTTGATAATTTCGATGACCTCGTCGTGAGGCAGAATGGCTTTTTCCTCTTGCTTCACCAACCAAGACAGTTCTTCAGGAACGTCACTATCTTCGACAACCTCTTCCTCGGCCTGAAATACCGGATGCTCAAAGTCGGGACGAGTCATAGGTGGTTCAAGGATGTCATCTGAAAATGTTATCCTGCAAAAGGAATGGTTAAGTGCTTCAAAATGCGTATAAAGCGAATAACCACGTTGCCATTTTATTGAAAAATACAAAACAAGAAAGACAGAGATTACAGTATTTGCACATGAAAAAACGCCATTTATTTAATGATTAACACGCAATGTTCATAACAACATAGCCCTAAGCAAATCACGATGCCCCGGGCAAGACATCAGATTATTCAACAATTAATAAAGCAAAGCATTACTGTTTAAGAGTCACAGGAACAAGCTCCTGAATAGACCAGTTGCACAGTCCTTGTCCTGGCGTGCTTGGCTGAATCCAGGCATCCATATCACAGTCGCTGTCTCCTTCGTCAGACTCCGAAGCGGCGTTGATGGTTTCATGACATACTCCACGGGCAGAGATGGTTATTGGCCCTCTGAAACGGGGTGGCCCCACAGTAGGTGTTGACGGCGACGGTTGGTATCCCAGCCCGAATCGGTCCATCTTCACAGGGATATCCAGCACTTTGCCCCAGCACTTTGCTTCTCCCGCCTCCACCAGAGCTTGAGCTTCTTTATATGACGAAACAGCTATCTCCGACACTTTGCTCGGCCCAGGACCTTTGTCCTTGATACACAAACCTTCAAATGCCTGGCAGGGTGTTTCGTGGATCTCTCTGTCGACCTCCACATATTTAAATGACGACAGATGGCTGACCAGGATGTCCTCTTCTCCGCATACGGTGACTACACTGTCTCCGACCATATATTTCAACTTCTGATGCAGGGTAGACGTGACTGCTCCAGCCCCATGAATCCAGGGTCTTCCGAGCAGGCAGCTATATGCGGGCTGTATATCCATGATATAAAATTCCGTTGCAAACACCTCCGGCCCCACCTGTAGGGGCAATGTTATCGATCCAAAGACTGTTCTTCGCATGCCATCAAACGCTATGACTACCAAGTCACTGGGCGTGCACAGGTTTCCTCTGACATCTAGCTTCATCATCGCCTTCTTGGGCAGCACATTCAAAGACGATCCGGTGTCGACCAATACATGCGACATTACTGATCCTCTACACTCGACAGATATGTGCAGCGCCATATTATGATCTCTCCCTTTTGGGGTCAAATCAAAGTCGGTAAAGCCCAAGCTGTGGCCTGCATTCACATGTGCCAACACTCCTTCCAGCTGATTTACAGAGACGTCTTAGGGTACGAAGGAAGTATCCAGGACTTTCAACAAAGCATTTCTGTGAGCTTCAGAACATAGTAGCAACGACAGGATAGATATCTTGGAGGGCGTCTGCTGCAGATGCTCCACAATCTTATAATCACTTTTTCGAATTAAGCGCATGAACTCTTCTACATCCTTTGATGCCGATGCTTTTTCGCTTGCCTGTACTGGGACATTCTCAACCATCTTCCCTTTTCCTTTTGCTAGTCTTTCGGCCTCCACTTCAGGTGATATAAAGATCCTACCACTCCTTGTCATACCTCCTGAACCAACAACGTTATCTACAGTCTCGGCTGGCTGCTTATTAACATCAATCTTTATCCCGTCACAATACACCTCCAACCCATATGACCATGGGACTGCTTTTGTGTTCTCGTACGGGATCGGTCCGACCTTAGTTATGGTGATCGGTGGTCGCTGGACCGGTGCTGCAATAGTGATTGTCTTCCGAGGAATCGTTACAGTGGCCACATCACTTTGATTATCTGCTACTGCCCCTGCAGGCTCTTCAATTGCTGCTCGGTCAAATTGCAGTGTGCCTCCATCAATTAAAGCCTGAATGCCTTTCTTTAAATCATCACACCCCCCAGCTAGGGTCCAGCATTCTAAGCAATACTCGTCACATCCTGGATAAACACCCCCTTGCAACAATCTACTTTTTATCTCGCTCAGCGGCGTTTTTAAATCGTCGACACTCATAACCAGATTCAACCCTTCCTCAGTCAGAATGGCGTTTGCCCCATGATTAGGCATGGGTTTCTGCACTATATTCGGACCTGCCGTTCCGAAATCGATAGCCTTATTATCCAAAAGATCCTGCACGACGTGCTTAAAGGCATGGCAACCCTCTATATCGTGGCCCGGAGCCCCAGAATGAAACTCACAGTGCCTGCTTGCATCATAACCATACGGAGGAGTTCCCGTTATCGGTGCCAGAGTTCTCTTCTCTACCAAATTTAGACCCAACAGCGTTTGCAACAAATCTGCATAGGTTGAGGGAGGCTTCTCAAACACTCTTCTTGGTTTACCACCCTGGAATCTTCGCTGAGCCTGCTGTGCCCCCTGCTGAGGCGGCTGCTGCTGCTGCTGCTGCTGTTGTTGTTGCATTGGCTACTGCTGAAATGGTTGTTGTTGATATGGGATAGTAACACTCGCCACCTGCTGCGGCTGATGATATTGGTTCCGACCCCTGCCTCGGCCTCGACCTCGGCCTCTAAATACTGCGCTTGCCTCGCCCTGACGGCGCCCACCAAAAGCCTTCCTATTACTGCCAGATGCAGTTGATTCCTCAGCCTGGAACCTGCCTTGCTTAATGTTATTTTCAATCTTTTCTCCCATCAGAATCAAATCTGAGAAACTAGCCAAAGATGTGTGAAACAACTTGTCATAAAACATGCCTGTGAACGTGCTGATGAACATGTCGTTCATTTCCTTGTCTTCTAAAGGAGGACGGACCCTGGCAGCCATATCGCGCCACCTTTGCGCGTACTCTTTAAAGCTCTCACCTTTCTTCTGAGACAGCCCTGTCAATTGGACCCGATTGGGTGCCAAGTCGCTGTTATACTTGTAGTGAGCTACAAATGCCTCTGCCAATTGCTTCCAGGTCTTGATATCAGTCGGCTCCAACCCCATGTACCACTCTAAGGAAGGGCCCGACAGACTATCTTGAAAGAAATGCATTAGCATTCTCTCATCAGTTGAGTACGCAGACATCTTTCTGTAATAAGCCCGCACGTGCACTTTCGGACATGTGTCCCCTTTATACTTATCAAACGTAGGAGCTTTGAATTTGATTGGCACCCTCAAGCCAGGTACCAGGCCCATCGTTGCCATGTCCAAGCCCACAGCACTTTGGTTCAGGACTCCCCTCATCTGCTCTTCTAGCATTCTGATCTTCTGGGAGTTATCCATCGGCCCTTCAAAGCCTCCGCCAGAGAAAGTGTCCTCCTGTTGATCTTCTTGCCACATACCATTCCCAGCTTCATACCCATCATATTCATTATTGCGACCAGCTCTAATCTGATTCATCACCGGGCCTTGGCCTCTGTTGCCGTGTCCCTGAACACCTCCAGCAGGCCCAAAAGCCATTAACCCAGCGCCGTTTCCATTTCCGAAACCTCTGTAACCCTGATTGGCCACACCATAACCATCTTGCCCAAAGCCTTGAGCATTGAAACCATATTTCCCAGTGTTATCGAATCCTTGATCGTTGAACCCGAATCCGGCATTGCCAAAGCCGTTGCCTCCCATATTATCACCCAAGTTGACATCACCAAGCCCAACATTATGGACAGCAGTCTCGTTCCCAACTCCGACGTTACCGTTCCCAGCAGCGGTAGCGTTGTTGACATTAGCAGCAGGTATATTGACTACAGGTGGAGCTACTGGCGTGGGAGTGCCATCTCCCTGAACAGTATCGACTCGCACAGACTGATGATCCTCGTTACCGTGACCGGCGTTTCTGACCAACAGAGGCTGCACCATGGCTTGCAAATTCTCCTGACCTTTTACAATAGCTTCCATGGTCTGCATAAAGAGAGCGAGCTTCTCGCGCACATCTTGCATCTCGTTCTGCATTTGATCCATGATTCTTTGACAGTTGGTGCGAGTGGAATAGCGGTGCGGGTGCTGATCTGCAATCCTGGAAAGTACCTGGTTCAGAGCAGGAAATAAGACATCATCCAAAGATTATCTGTAATGCAATATGAATATGGGTGCAATGCAATGTGTGTCTGTGCATTAGGGAAATTCATTCCCCGATTCTAGTGTGAAGGTGCCGGTGCAGTGACAGTGCTAGCGATACAAAGATCGGAGTTGAATCACAGAAAGCCTCATATATTACGGAGAAACCAATAAGTCAAGAATACAATATCACGGAGAGTACAATAAGAAGGCATGACCTCAACCAACAATCCTGGTGATGGTCAGCGCTATGCAAATAAAGCATACAAGTCACTACATGAAAAGATCAAACACTCCCATAAGTCTGGTACTCTTCTAGCAATTTCATGGTCTCCGAATGACTTGGTCGGGCAAGCAGCCCTTCAACAAGTTGGTTTCTTCTCTTGAGAACGCGTCGCACGTCTTCAGCAGTTTCTTCCCATGCCCCCTCTCCGAAGCGATCCTCTAGTTTACGCTTCTGAGACACAGCTTCATCTCTGCCTTTGATGGCCTTGTTTAGGGCGTTCTGGAGACTATACCGGGTCATCACTTCTTCTTCACACTTCTTGATGCTGGACCTCAACTGCTCTTCGAGGTCGAAAATTTGCTGCTTCAACTTATCTTCCCTCTTCTTATTGTTGGTGAGCGTAGCATTCCAAGTCTGATTGCAAGAAGAGATCTCTCGGTGAGCTGCGTCGAGCGCTTTCTTTTTGGATTCGAGCATGTCGTGGGAGCTCCTGAACTCTTGCCCCAGACGTTCGCGCTTCCTCTTCTCCTCAATCAACTCAGCCCCTAGTCTATTCATTAGCTCAATCTGCTGTTGGAACGCATGCACGACCTTGTTTTTCTCACTGCGTATCTGGGCTAGCTCCTGCTCTAACCCTTCGTTGATCTTCATCAAGGCTTCTTTTTCTTTCACCACTTGCTCGTAGGCCTCCCTAGAAACAGTAGTTGGCTCTGCTATCGGAATAGGAACAAGGACTGGTGCCTCTGGAAATGGCATCCGCAACTGACTTGCTCTCTCCTGGATCCAAACTCTGTAAGGTGCATAAGCCTGACAGTCGTTCTTCCCTAACAACGGCTTCCCTCTTCGGTTAATACGCGTCCAGGCATGCTGCAGCTTGGCCAATAACTCCCCCTTCAAATCTCCGGTGAAGTATAGAGATTCCTGTACTTCCTCCTCTGCGGGTGGGTTCTTCAACGCGTATCCGAACTGACGGACCAACAGCGATGGGTTGTAGTTGATACACCCTTTTCTTCCTATCAGCGGCACATTAGGGTACCCCGAACAACTGAATATAAGCTCAGCCCCTAGCAGGTCTCGATCAAACCACTTAACGTCTTCGGAAGATAGACTCATTAGGCGCTCTGACCAGCTAGCGGTGGTTGCACTCTCCACAAAAGATCCCTTCATGGGAAGATGACTCTTGAACCACATATTCAACAAAGGAGCACAGCAGTAAACAACCTTTCCCCTTCTGTTTTCATTCTTGTAGTGCAAGGAGTGGTAGAAGTCTCCGATCAACGTGGGCACTGGATTGCCAGCAACAAATAGATGGAAAGAGTCCAAGTCTACGAAGTTGGGCAAGTTAGGAAACAGCACAATCCCATAAATGCATAGAGCCAAAATAGCATTGAAAACCACCCAACACCCGCTCTTGGCATACTCCTGAGCTTTGCCAACCAAGAAATCAAGAGAGAAACCTGAAACCCCAAGCCAAGAAGTCATTAACAGTTCTGCAGCGTCCATATGCAAGGCTTTGGCTAAGTCCTCCAACCTGGGCTCAGCAGCAGAGTGAATAAAGGGAGCCTTGTTCTGCACGGGTAGCTCAGTAAACTCCACATACTCCTCAATGGTAGGCCCTAGAATGAAGTCAGCAAACGTAAAACATCTCAATGCGGGGTCATAGAACTGCATCAAGGTGTACAACCCATTTATCTCATCAGCAGTGGGCTTGCAGACTAATCTCAGTAACCTCCCATGACTCATTCTGAAGCTTCTCCTAACTTCCTCATCAGCGAGAGATATCAGACCAAGCAAAGGAGTAATATCAGGGGTCGGCAGCTTATATGCAACTGTTTTCCTCAAACTAGCCATAATCAATACTCGGAAGTCTGGGCACTAGAACCGGGGGATATGCAAATGCACCTGCAGCACAGACACACGTTAATGGGATGCAATGATAATGGATATGCAAACAATGCAATGCAAATAACATGCAACAGGGACCAAATGCCGTAGCTGAATAGCCTGAACCATATCAAGAGGTCTCAAACAGACTCTTCAGAAGTCCTCAAACCCTGGTCTCAGATAGACCTAAACAAAGCTCCAACAATGGTCTCTGACAGACCTCAAACTATAACTCCAACTGGTCTCTGATAGACCTCAAATCACCTCTCCAACTGGTCTCTGACAGACCTCAGAACTCTCCGACTGGTCTCTGACAGACCTCAGAACTCTCCAACTGGCCTCTGACAGACCTCAGAACTCTCCAACTGGTCTCTGACAGACCTCAGAACTCTCCAACTGGTCTCTGACAGACCTCAGAACTCTCCATAAATACCCAGGATCTCTGATCAAG
Source organism: Lathyrus sativus (assembly GCA_963859935.3). Taxonomy (NCBI): domain Eukaryota; kingdom Viridiplantae; phylum Streptophyta; class Magnoliopsida; order Fabales; family Fabaceae; genus Lathyrus; species Lathyrus sativus. The sequence goes on from OZ012739.1 coordinate 613,170,017, forward strand.
GAACAAACCGGTAGTCTGAAGGTCTAGTTACCTGCATAGCCCCAAACCCTCTCACAGGTGGATGTCCTAGTAACTGACAACGGTATGGCATCCTATGCGGTCGTCGACATCACAGACTTTCAGGGTTGATGATACGATTCCCAGAAGGAGTGGCATCATCAATCCCTGAAGAGGCCTCACTTAGCCAACTTCCAAATGATCGGTCCCCGGAGTCGACAATTCAGCTGACCAACAACCCCTTCGACCCAAAGGGTAGAAAAAGAAGCCAACCAGAAGAACCTCGTCCGAGTGTAGATTTCATGAGACACTAATGCAAGTAAAGTCGGCACGCGCCCACTACTTTCTACGCTAATTCTAGGTGCGCTCAAGCCCAGGTCCGGCTTATCTCTCAATCATAGAACCACCCATCACACCCCAGTACAGCAATAATAATCAATATATATAATGTTGAAAATAAAGGTCAGAAATATAAATCCATACAAAATCCTCGACGGGAAAACATGCGTTAGGATTGACTCTCTTAAGGGACGTTGGATCCCAAATGCATAAGAACTATCGCAGTCCTTAGTAGCCAGGGGACGTTGGATCCCCAGCAGAGTCGCCAGCTGTCGCTACTGCGAAAATCGGCGCCGGCTGAACAGAAGAGTCGCCACCGCGCGTTATTTATCCCACGGGAGGGAAAGGAAACGCTCAGAGTAAACCTCGCACAACACGGGAAAGGTATGGTCATCGCAACCAAAACCTGGATTCGGGAGTCGGTTACGCAAGGGGAAGGTATTAGCACCCCTCACGTCCGTCGTACTCGACGGGATCCACGCTTGTTTTCGGGTATGGATTGTTATTCTATCTACTCTAATGGTCAGGGGGTTAAAAAGAAAAGAAAATGACTCGGCAAAGTATCGCACTTTATGCCTACGTATTCCCGTCTGGAACGAGAAATCAGAGTCAACGTAGTTCGCCTACCTACGGGAAAGGAGGGGAAGGTTGCTCGCTAGGATATGGCATCCTATGCCTACGTACTTTCATACAGCATGAAAGATCAGAGCAAACGTAGTTCGGGCCACATACGACACAAGCTTGTCTTGGTTGATTTTATTCCTTCTGAAAAAGGTTTTTCTGATCAGCAGTCCAAGCGGACAAAAATGACGTCTTGATTAATTCACATTCTTTTACGAAAGAAGTGTTTTTTTATTGTGTTTGAAATCTTTATTTGTGTTTTCTGTTTGTTTTGAGAAAGAAGAGATAGAACTCTAACCTACGGTTGCGAAGGGAATCAAACTAACCTAATGTTATCATGCATGGGTTAAGACCTAGTGTCTATCATGCTCCTCTCTTGCGCAGAGAGAAACAGAGATCCTAAGGGAATAGACGGAAACAGAAACAATAGCAGATATATATAGTAAAGTAGTAAAATGCATGGATGCAGCAATACAAGCGAGGCAAGGGAGTCCCACTCAACCTCGAACCTAGAAAACAATAGGCAAAAGTGAACAGACTTCACTTTCAACCCAACAGGTTAAACAGCAAACAATACAGTCCAGAAAACCAATCAATACATCAAGAATGAAAAACAGCAGAAAAAATAAACAGCCACAGCAGCTCTGCAACAACACCCATCTTCAAGTCATCTCCAAACAGCTACAACCTTCAGCCAGCATCAATCTCCATCTCCACAGCTTTTCAGCAAGGTCTTTGATCATCAGTCTTCAGTCTACAATAGCTTTTCTTCAAGTCTCCATCTCCAGGATGCACATCAATCAACAAGATGAAGTGAATGAATGTTAGACAGTCAATTACCTACCAAGGGTGGTTCATTAACTGTTAACATTATACAGACAGTTTTCCCTCAAAAGTTCTATCTTTCAAATACATTTACTGATCCTTCCAAAGGAAGGAGGTGGATATTTGAAAGAGACTTTGAATCATAGGGAAATGATGGATGCAGACAAGGCATTCCATGTTTGAGAAACAAGCTTTCTAATCTAGAGCTCTGCCTAGCTCCTAAACCCTAGACTCCTCAACAACTGCCAGCACAGGAATCTCCTCATCAACTCTGGAAGTTGGACTTCAATCTCTGGATCTCCAATGGCTTTCATCATCACAAGTCTTCAGCTCTCCCAATCCCCAAGCAATCCCAATACCCATACAGACAAACAATAATCCCCAGAGGGCACACCACACCAATCAATCAAATATAGACAGTAATATACCAATAGCAGTAGGGGAATCCTAGTGATTTCTAAGGGATCTAATAACTACCCATAGTCCCTATAGTCCCATATCTAAAATATTCAAACTCTAAGTCCTGAGGGAAATGAACTAATTCTCCTAAGTTGTCACTTAAATCCTAATTTTGTTCATGTTATTCACACCTAAACTAAACACCTAAAATTAAGTCCTAAAAATGTGAACTAAATTGTATATACAAGCTAATCTTATCTACTAATCAACCTAAAAAAAATGGGTGAAAAATATTAAGGCATCTATTAGAACAAAAATTAACAAATTCATGTACTAAATGAAACACCTAAAATAGGCATTTATTTGGAAAATATGGGGAAAATATCAAACAAAAAATAAAATGCAATTTTTATTTTTTTATAATTTTCTAGACATCTTGAAGAAATTAATGCAAAAGGAATCATTAAAAAATATGCATTTTTTGATTTATTATGATTTTTTAAAAGATTTAATATTTTTGAGAAAAATAAAATGAAGTAAAGTTGGGAAGGGGTGCAGCTAGTATGAAAAATCAATTGAAATAAAGGATGGGCCCAGACAGGGGGTGTCGCTACTGCGAAAATCGGCGCCGGCTGAACAGAAGAGTCGCCACCGCGCGTTATTTATCCCACGGGAGGGAAAGGAAACGCTCAGAGTAAACCTCGCACAACACGGGAAAGGTATGGTCGTCGCAACCAAAACCTGGGTTCGGGAGTCGGTTACGCAAGGGGAAGGTATTAGCACCCCTCACGTCCGTCGTACTCGACGGGATCCACGCTTGTTTTCGGGTATGGATTGTTATTCTATCTAAACTATAGGTCAAGGGTGAAAAAGAAAATAAAATGAAAATAAGAATGACTCGGCAAAGTATCGCACTTTATGCCTACGTATTCCCGTCTGGAACGAGAAATCAGAGTCAACGTAGTTCGCCTACCTACGGGAAAGGAGGGGAAGGTTGCTCGCTAGGATATCGCATCCTATGCCTACGTACTTTCACACGGCATGAAAGATCAGAGCAAACGTAGTTCGGGCCACGTACGACACAAGCTCGTCTTGGTTAATTTTATTCTTTCTGAAAAAAGGTTTTTCTTGATTAGCAGTCCCGGCGGACAAAAAATGACGTTTTGATGAGTTCGCATTCTTTTACGAAAGAAGTGTCTTTTATTGTGTTTGAAATCTTTATGTGTTTTTCTGTTTGTTTTGAGAAAGAAAGAGACAGAACTCTGACCTACGGTTGCAAAGGGAAACAAACTAACCTAATGTTATCATGCATGGGTTAAGGCCTGGTGTCTATCATGCTCCTCTCTTGCGCAGAGAGAAACAGAGATCCTACGGGATAGGCAGAAACAGAAACAATATCAGATATATACGGTAAAGCAGTAAAATGCATGGATGCAACAATACAAGCGAGGCAAGGGAGTCCCACTCAACCTCGAACCTAGAAAACAATAGGCAAAAGTGAACCGGCTTCACTTTCAACCCAGCAGGGTAAACAGCAAACAATACAGTCCAGAAAACCAATCAATACATCAGCAAATGAAATACAACAGCAAAAGAAACAGCATCAGCAGCTCTGAATCAATATCTGGCTTCAAATAATCTCCAATCAGCTACAGGCTTCAACAAGCATCAATCTCCATCTCCATGGCCTTCAGACAAGGGCTTTGATCATCTGTCTTCTATCTGCAATGGCTTTTCTTCAAGCTCAAACCTCCAGGATGAGGGATTAGTCACAAGAGTGAATTGGGTGTTAAGCAATCAGTTGACTACCAAGGGTGGTGAACAGACTGCTTCTAACACAAGAGACATTTTCTCTCAAGAGTTCTATCTCATAGACACTATCACCAAGCCTTCCAAAGGAAGGGGGTGAGTGTCTTAGAGAGACTCTGAATCACAGAGAAGGATGGATGCAGACAAGGCAGTCCATGTTTGAGAAACAATCTTTCTAGCCTAGAGCTCTGCCTAGCTCCTAAACCCTAGTCTCCTCAGCATCTACTGGCAAGAACCTCTTCTTCAACTCTGGAAGTTGATCTTCAATCTCTGGATCTCCAATGGTCTTCATCCTCACAAATCTTCAGCTTCCCCAGGGCCCTAGACAAACCCAATACCCAAACAAACAAACAACAATCCCCAGAGGGCACACCACACCAGTCAAACAGATATACAGACAGTATTAATAGCAGTAGGGGAATCCTAACTTTTTTCTAAGGGGATCTAATAGCTACCCATAGCCCCTATAGTCCCATAACTAATCTGATCAAACCCTAAGTCCTAAGGGAAATGAAATCAAACTTCTTAAGTTGTCACCTAAAACCCTAGTTTTGTACATGATGTTCAAGCATTTATTGATCACCTAAAATTAACTCCTAAAAATGGGAACTAAAACATTTCTACAAGTTGAGGACCTCATCTAAACAATCTGAAAAGAATGACCAAAAAATATTAAAGCATGTAAGAGAACAAAAATCATTAAAATGATGCATGAAATGAACTATTTAATATGACATTTATTTAGAAAATATGAAAAAAATATGAAATAAAACTAAAAATGAAATTTTATTTTTCTATAATATTCTAGACATCCTAAAGAAAATATGGTAAAAAGAATGGATTAAAATGCATTTTTTATGAATTAGTTATGAATTTATGAAATTGGAAAAAATTAAAATGAATTAAGAAAATTAAATGAATTAAAATGAGGGAGGGGGGTTAGAATAGGAATTCGCTCCAGCTATATCCAAGATGGGCCCTCAGACAGGGGGTGCAGATAGCGCCCTCACCAAGGCCCAATATCACTCTGAATTAGTGAAAAAAAATAAGAAGCGCTGGGGGTAAGAAAAGTAGCGAAATCACGTTTAACTTGGAATTGGGCTCACATTGGGGGTGGGGATAACAAAATACACTCAGGCCCGCCCGTTTCAATTAATGAAACGGTGCGTTTAGGGCCAGCACATCTCCCTCCAATTCTGAAATTAAATGAGAGCCATTGGATTGCCTGGGAAGTCAAAAGTCTAACAACACATACACGGCCACGATTATATCTTCTTCAATGACTCTGCAACTAGGGTTTCAATCACCATGAATGGCCATGCACGAGCAATCTTCCACCTCTCTGCTCTCATCCTACACGCCACGAATCCACATGCTGTGAACACGAAAACCACTCTAAATTCTTCCCTCTACAAGCCTAGGGCATTAGATTTCTTTGAAACTCACCACAACAACAAACCCGATCGAAGCAACATCTGGCCACCATGGAAATGCACTGAGATGCATCATGATGATTCTTCCTTAAACCTAACCTAAACTAATCTACAACTAATGGAGATTAACCTGCGCTATCCAACTAACATTATGATGCATTAATCCAAGAGATTCAAGCACTAACAGCTTATGGCACCTGCTACCAATGGTCTCTAAATCACTCCAAATTCATCTAAACTAATCTCCTAACCACCTAGATCAAATCTACACTAACAACAACATGCCTAACTAACTGAATCGAGCAATTTGAGTGAAAACATACCTGATGTGAAACCTTGCAAACAGCTATGGAGATTGAAGATCTGAGGCTTCTAGGTGTTGGATCTTGATCCACAAACTCAGTACTCAGTTCTGTATGCAAAATTTTGGAGATTCCTTGCTTGAATTATGCTGTCCACTTGAACTTGTGATTTTGATGTTGATGAAAAAGATGCTCGAAAATGGATGATAATCACTTGATCCTTGATTGGATGATGATCTATGATGATGATGGAGTAAGATTGAATTGATTTTGATGATGATTTTGTGGAGGTTTTGAGAGAATTGCAATGAAACTTTTATGAAAAGGAATGAGAAATTTTGTGGAATTCTTGGTGCAAATGAAGCCAACCCTTGCCAAATTCTCATTTCATGCTTATATAGACCCCAATGGTACATTCTAGATCCATCTTACACATTCCCTTGTTTTCCAACTTTGGTTCATTTTGATTATGTTTCTTCAATTACAAGTAACCAAAGATAACTTCTTTTTTTCCTTCTAAACTCAAAAAAGTGTGTGAACCATTGTTCTTAGAATTGTTTTTCCATTCAAAATCATATATTGGAAGTCTCCATTTGGACTTGTAAATCTCCCAAACCATTTTTCAATTTGAAATTATTCACTTTATAAGCCTTTTTAGTTCATATTTTGACCAATTATGCAACTCCATGCTATGAGCTTCTCCAATAATTTGTGACCTTCTTTCTAGACTTAAAATCCCATTTGGAGCAAGTTTGATGTTGTAAGTTTTTCCATTTGAGGCCTCCTTGTATGAGTTTTGGACATAGGTTAAAATGACCTGTAATTCACAAATGCCCAAAATACCCTTTGCTTGCCAAGACCATAAGTTGATTTCTCCACATCATATGAAGGCATACCATACCATTCTAGAAAGCTAAGACAATGAGGAACAATTCTTATGTTGACCAAGAATTCATTTGAAATCTCCTTGAGGGGTAAAAATTGCTTGGAAGTCAAGTCACTTTCACAGACAAAAATTCAGACACCCCAGATGACCTGTAACTTGCAAGGACCATAACTTGAGTTCTATAAATCTCCTTGAGGTCTTCCACCACTCAAATTAAAGGTCTTGAGATCCTCTACAAGTTTCATGTTGGCCAAGAAGCCATTTGAAGCTAGCATTTTGACTTATCTTGCTTGGAAATTTGACCTAAACTAGGGGATTTTACAGAGAAACCCTAATTTAGTAACTCCTCTTCTCCTTGATTTCTCTTGAATTCTTCTTGTCATATCTCCATATCCTTCTTTGTATGTCCAATGTTGATCCCCACATCTCTCCAATAGACTTGAATGCTCTTTTAAACCAGTCAATTGACCTAGGGTTGACCTAGGGTTGACCCAGATGAAACCCTAGTTGACTGTCTTCAACTGTAGCTCTTGTGCTCTCATCAATGACTTGTCTCCTTCTCCAAATGACTTTTTAAGTCTCTCATAATGTCTAGCTACTCTCCATGCCTTCAATTCACAGCTCATAACCCTCTTGCTGATCCTCAGATACCCTCAGCTAGGAGATGGACTCAAGGCTTGATCTGCTGAACTCTTTGCTTGCAAATTCTTTCCTGATGACTTGAATGAGATGGAATTAGGATAATAACCTCTTGATAGGCTTATAAAGATGAGAATCATGATTGGTCCCCTGTTGAATGACTTGCTATGCTTATGCTATGCAGATGGTTAGTCTATGTACATGACTCTATATGCAAATGCTAATGATATTAAAACATGAACCAAGTGAATAAGGTTGGGCAAATTTTAGGGTGCAACAGCTGCCCCTATTCAAGCGACTTGGACCCGATTGGGTGAAGAGCCCGGAGCCTTCAAACATTCGCGGTACGATACGGTTGAATACTAGTGAAACCAGAAATTTGCCAACCGCAGAAATAAACTGCGCTCCTGCTTGGGGAACGACATTCATCAGCTGAATCTGACTGTTACGGTAACCCACTGATCTCGCGCGACCGTGCTGGGGATTGTCTTCATCGTTCTGAAGAGGATTCTGTCATAACAAATTGCTTGCTCGTCCACGTTAGGACTCTGTCCGTCATCACTACGAAGAAATCTCAACTAAAACCTGTCCCCGTTAGGACTCCACTTGCTGTTAACCCAGAAAAACCTCGGCAACTCCGCTGGGGATAATTCATCTGCATTTCCATAAACTGAAACGTCCACGTTAGGAATAAAATACTTCCACGTTAGGAGTAACACTTGTCCACGTTAGGAATCACTTCTTCTGTATCTGTCCACGTCAGGACTACAATACCACTTGACATGTCCGCGTCAGGACTCCAATCTTTCCACGTAAAGAATACATCATTCTTCCACGTCAGGAATCAACTTTTCTTGAATCTGTCCGCGTCAGGACCCCCCAATTCTTCCACGTAAGGAATAAACTTCTTCTTCCACGTTAGGAATATCTTCTTTGATCTGTCCGCGTCAGGACTAAACACTTCCACGTCAGGAATAATTCATTTCTTTCCACGTTAGGAATCAATCTATTTTCCACGTAAGGAATAAACTCGTCTTTCCACGCAAGGAAATCATTTTTTCTTCCACGTAAGGAATACTCTTGATATGTCCACGTAAGGACTCTGATCTTTCCACGTAAGGAATACCGACTTTCCGATATGTCCGCGTCAGGACTACATTTTTCCACGTAAGGAATGCCATCTTAATCTGTCCACGTAAGGACTCCAATCTTTCCACGTTAGGAATCACCTCTTTCCACGTAAGGAATCCTCCTCTGATATGTCCGCGTATGGACTCAATCTTTTCCGCGTTAGGAATTTACGTCTCTTTTCCACGTAAAGAATCATTTTCTCTTTCCACGTAATGGATCTCAATCTTTCCACGTAAGGAACACGCTTTCTTTCCACGTTAGGAATACTTCTCTTTCTCTTCCACGTAAGGAACACGCTTTCTTTCCACGTTAGGAATACTTCTTCTTCTTCCACGTTAGGAATAACTTCTATTCCACGTAAGGAATGCTCTTATCCACGTAAGGAACAACTTTTGATATGTCCGCGTATGGACTCAATTTTTCCACGTAAGGAGTCATCACTTTCTTTCCGCGTCAGGAATCGTTCTTGATATGTCCGCGTAAGGACTCAATCTTTCCACGTAAGGAATAAACTCGTCTTTCCACGTAAGGAATTATCATTTTTCCACGTAAGGAATAAAACTTCGTCTGGATCTGTCCGCGTCAGGACTAAACTCTTCCACGTTAGGAATGCACTTGTTTCCCCGTAAGGAATCCATTTCGATATGTCCGCGTAAGGACTCAATCTTTCCACGTAAGGAATACCAACTTCTTTCCGCTTTGTCCGCGTCAGGACTACGTTTTTCCACGTAAGGAATGCCTTTTTCTTTCCACGTTAGGAACCAAACATTGATCTGTCCACATCAGGACTAAAATATCCACGTAAGGAATCAATCTCTTTTCCACGTAAGGAATCCAACTTGATATGTCCGCGTAAGGACTACATCGTCCACGTTAGGACCCACTTCTCCACGTTAGGAATAATAATTTCTTTGATTTGTCCACGTAAGGACACTGATCTCGTCTTGATTTGTCCACGTTAGGACTTAGGCGTCTTCGACCCGCTGAGGAAATAAGACTTGTCCACGTAAGGACTCACACGCTGGTCTGATCTGTCCACGTCAGGACACCAACACAAAGAGTAATCACTTTTGCCAATGTCATGACCTCCCATTCCACTAATTTCGAGGAACCGAATCTGCCCACGATAGGACTAACACACCTAAACCTGCCCGGGGAAATAAACCTGTCCACGTTAGGACACCCACTTCTGAAGAAGTCCCGTCAATATAGGAATACATTGTCCACGTTAGGAATCTTTTCTTCAATGATCCACACCCACAAACTTCTTAACACTGACGTGACAGCGACTTTGAGGCGGACTCTACTGGGGATGTCTGGAAACCCACCATAGGACGCCTGTTCTGATAACCGGCGGCAGCCTCTGAAATTCTGATTCATGGAACCCGTTGATGACAAACCAACTCTGCTTGGGGATAAGGAGACACTTATCCTGCTGACTCTGGTGGGGGAAATAAGAGACATTTGCATGAATGACTCTGCTGGAGACAAAGAGAATTTCATCATGATAACTCTGTGGGGAATAATGCCGAAGCTGACATTTTCGTCGAATGTCTCATGCCGAGATCTTGAATGTTTGGTAATTCATTTGAGCGAGAGCTCTCTCCACCTGAACTGCCAGAGTACCGAAACTGCTTCAGCAAAGTAAATGCTAAAGATATAACGCCAACTCCGCTGGGGATAACCGGGTACTACAAAATTATTCCAGCAAAATAAATGCTGGAAGGGTGAAGTCAACCCTGCTGGGAAATCGGGAACTCAAACCGAGCACCTTGTTGAAGTAATATCCTGCTGGGGAATATAACTCTACTGGGGAGTAGCGGATGTGCCTGGTATGATTGAACTTCTGCTGGCGAGTGAACTGATATTACACAGTATCCCTGACAAAATAAATGCCAGGACCCACCACCAACTCTGCTAGGGAGAGTCTTAATCTTCGAGTTCTACTGGGGGGAAAGAACACTTGCTGACAAGAGAGAACTCCGCTTCGGGGATACCAACGTGCCCCCAGTCTGTATTTTGTATAGCTTGCCCCTGAATCTGCAACCATTTTGGAATGGACCCTACAGTCCTTGTATCTTGACAACCAGACATGGACGGCTTCTACATTTCGGACCTCGAAGGGGTGTTTCAAGAACATAACTTTCGTGCTTCTAGGGTGACCTGCCCCGGTCTTGCAACAACCTTTTGTCTCTGATCGACTGAGTCGTGGAGTACTACCCATAGCTATGAGAGATTTGCCAAATCTTGACCTGACTGCTCCGGATTTACTGATTCTAGGATGACTGACTCTACCTGAATTAATCAGTATAGCTTGCCCCAGTTCACGAAATATTTGGGCATTCTGCATTTTATCCTGATCATACCTTCCACTATAGGAATCTTTCCTGTCGGCATGCGCTTACTCGCAAGTGACACAAGTTGTTCGGCATAAAAGATATATTAAACGCAATGCATATGACAGTTTCAAAATCCAAGTCTGTTCACTAAAAAATTTTGTGACATGTAATGAATCAATTATCAAAATGTCAATATGAAAGCTGGTAAGAGGAACCCTTTTAGGAGTCAGAATCGACGAGATCTTTACTGACGTATGCCCTCGGACAAAACCTGTTTCAATTAGGACTTTTGCGGGTTGTAACGTGGTCAGGTTCACGGTTAACAAGGAAAGATATAGGCTCAAATTTACTTCGACCCACCCATTCTTCGTGATGTTCTCCAATCCTATGTTCAGCTAATCTGACTTCCGCGTTCACCTGCTAGAGGTGGAATGATAGGAGTGATGGTTCAGGATACCATACATTTTTTTTGTTTTTGAGTGACAGTCATTTACTTTTCGTCTTTGGGTATCCAGAATCACACGACTTTTGTCCTTTTCGAGGATTTGTTCCTTTTCTTTGACAATCCTTTCCGTCTTTCGTTTTTTTTCGTCCCATAACTTTTGCCTGGACTGAGTATCTTTTGAAATTCTTTTGATTTTCCAGTCCAGCGGGATGCCCTAATTTTTGCTTAAGTCGCTTGTTTTCAAGTTTTGACTTAGCGGGCTTTTGATTCTTTTTGCTTTTCGTTCTCTCTTTTTTTTTTGAACAAGTCGTGTGACACTGGTTTGTCTGACTTCTTGTGGGGTAATGTGACTGTTTCACTCTTTGTCGGCACGATTTAACCATTGCGGTTCTTTAGGCACGACTTATACAAGTGTGATTTATCCTCAACCGGACACTCCTTTCACGATTCGAACGCTTGGTCAAACTAACTGACACCTACCCTGCCCCGGGTTAAGATTTGGGGTTTTTCCATTTTCAAAAAGAACCTCCTACTACTGGCTCGAAAGGGGTTATCAAGGGATTACCTTCCTTATATCTCCAGTGTTTATGGATTGAAACAATGCCTGTATCTCATCAACAGGTTCTTTATCCAAAGGCATACAATCGGAATATTATTCGTCACCTGTTTTCGTCATCCTCCCCAGATTCCTGCTAAAACAAGCATTAAGCATTAAAGAAAAAAACAAAGAGTGAACACGACTGGATTAATTCAAAACATGCATATTCATTTCGTTTATCAATATCAATTGAAAAAACACCAAGTGTTAAGAGCGAAATTTGCAATTACACAGAAAAGAAACTACAACTGCGAGGACATGAACAAGATAACATGAAAAATGTCGGCATCTCGGAACTGGACTCCCTGCACTCTGACTTATTGGTGAGTCAATCATCCTCAGAAGCTATCATCAGGGGTAGTCTACTGCTGTTTCGATCTTCTTTCAACGGCCCGATCAAACCTGGGAAACCTTTTCATCACCCCGGCTTTTGCTTGTTTATGGCTTTGCATCACCTTGGGGACCCTATCGGAGAAGTTAATGACCCTGCTGTCGATTAAATCTTGGACGGTATGCTTGAACGCGTGACAACCTTCAATGTCATGTCCGGGAGCCCCGGAGTGGAATTCACAGTGCCTGCTCGCATTATAGCCATCCGGCGGAGTGCCGGTTATTGGCGCCAGAGTTCTTTTCTCCACCAAGTTCAATCTTAGTAGTGTCTGTAACAACTCTGCGTATGTTGAGGGAGGCCTCTCAAACACCCTCCTCGGCTTCTTTCCCCGAATTCTTTGTTGAGCTGGATACTGGCCTCTTGTAGGCTGCTGGCTTTGCTCGGGCGATTCCTTGGGCTCACGCGTTATCATCCTTAAGTTCAACCCTGGCATCGGCAACTGTTGTGGACATGGAGACTTAGCTTCCAGTGGCTCTGGGACATACCTCGATTCATCTGCAACCTCTGGCGGAAAAATGGGAATATCAGTCCCTGCAATTCTCATGCCCCCCGGTACAAACTCAATTATTTTCTCATCCAGCAAATCTTGAATCTTATGCTTAAAAGCTTTGCATTTTGCAATGTTATGCCCCGGTGCTCCGGAGTGGAAGGCACAATGGGCGTTCAGGTCATAGTCTGGTGGTGGCCGCCCTGTCAGTGGAACCAAAATGCGGGGCTCAGCCAGTTGAAGTTGGAACAAGAGTTGCACCAGCTGATCACAATCCACAGGGATCTCATCAAATACTCTGTTAGAAGATCTCATCCTCTTACCACCCCTTCTTGGGTTGTCCTGCAAAACCAATTGCGACTGCTGACGAGGAGAATTCTGAGCTTCGAATCGTGGGGAAGGTCTCTTAAACCTATCCTGCGTGGGTAATGGTTCTTCAGACCCCTGAGGAGCAGATAAGCCAGCCTCGTCTTCCGACATTTGCCCTCCTTCTCTCCGGAGTACATTCCTTAATACTTCAGCCATCAACCCTATCTGTGCCTTCAGTCGGCTGTTCTCTTCTTCTAGCGTCTCTTGATTCGAGCGCAACTCTTGCATATCTTTCGTGAATTGCCCCAGCTGGCCTCGAACATTCGTTAATTCTGCTTGAACCCGTTTGACCGCTACCTCCATAAGTTGGCGTATGCGGCCTGGGAGAAAACCTTGATGCTCTAGCTGAGCAAAGTCGGCAGCTCTATCATTAGCCCGTGCCATCAGAGGCTGCACCGTATCCTGCAACTGCTTCTGATTCTCGGCCATGGCCTCCATTACTCCTATGATCCGTGTGATGTGGTCGCGCACGTCTTGCATCTCAGTCGGATCCTGACTCATGACTTCCTTGCTGCTGCTCCTAGTTGAATGCCAGGGAATTCTTCGGTCGCTAATCTTGGAAAACCTGATGGATACAGGAGATGAGATACAATTTAATAATTACCTGTAATGCGACATGCATGCAATGCAATTTGTCTGTGCCTTAGGGAAGTTCATTCCCCCAGTTCTAGTGCGAAGGTGCCGGTGCGGTGACAGTGCTGACAATAGGAATATCGGAGCTGAATCAAAGAAAGCCTCATATATTGCAGAGAGAATCAATAAGCCCAGGGTACAAAATCACTGAGAGTACAATAAGAAGGCTTGACCTCAACCAACAATCCTGGTGAGGGTCAGCACTATGCAAATAAAGCATACAAGGTACTACATGAAATGATCAAATCCTCCCAAAAGTCTGGTACTCCTATATCAACTTCTTGGTCTCCGGATGGCTTGGTCGATCAAGCAGCCCTTCAACAAGCTGGTTTCTCCTTTTAAGGACACGGCGTACGTCTTCAGCAGTTTCTTCCCAGGCTGCTTCTCCGAAGCAATCTTCTAGCTTTCGCTTTTGAGACACCGCTTCATCTCTGGATTTGATTGCCTTGTTCAGTGCATGCTGGACACTATACCGGTTCATCACTTCTTCCTTACACTTCTTGATGCTAGACTTCAATTTCTCCTCGAGGTCAGAAATTTGCTGCTTCAGCTTATCTTCCCTCTTCTTGTTGTTAGTGAGTGTAGCATTCCAAGTCTTATTGCAAGAAGATATCTCTCGGTGTGCTGCGTCGAGCGCTTTCTTCTTGGCTTCCAGCATGTCATGGGAACTTCTGAACTCTTGCCCCAGACGTTCGCGCTTCTTCTTTTCCTCGGTCAACTCAGATCCTAACCTGTTTATCAGCTCGATCTGTTGTTGGAAAGCATATACGGCCTTGTTTTTCTCGCTGCGCACTTGGGCTAACTCTTGCTCTAACCCTTCATTAATCTTCATCAAGGCTTCTTTCTCCTTCACAACTTGTTCATAGGCTTCCCTAGAAACAGTAGTTGGTTCTGCTACCGGAACGGGAACAAGAATTGGTGCATCTGGAAACGGCATCTTCAACTGACTAGCCCTCTCCTGAATCCAAACTCTATAAGGTGCATAGGCCTGACAGTCATTCTTTCCTAACAGCGGCTTCCCTTTGCGGTTAATACGCGTCCAGGCATGTTGCATCTTGGCTAATAACTCCCCCTTTACGTCACCAGTGAAGTACAGAGATTCTTGTACTTCTTCTTCTTGAGGTGGATTCTTCAGCGCATAACCGAATTGGCGAATGAATAGAGCAGGGTTATAATTAATACACCCTTTTCTTCCTATCAGCGGGACATTAGGGTAACCAGAACAACTGAAGATAAGCTCGGATCCCAACAGGTCACGATCAAACCACACAACGTCTTCGGAAGATAGCCTCATCAGACGCTCCGGCCAACCAACTGGAACTGTAATCTCTGCAGCAGATCCTTTCTTAGGAAGGTGGCTCTCAAACCACATACTCAATAAGGGTACACAAAGATGAACATTCTTCCCTCTTCCCTTCTCATTCTTATAATGCAGTGAGTGATAGAGATCTCCGAGTAAGGTAGGCACAGGATTACCAGCGGCAAACAAGTAGAAAGCATCAAAGTCCACAAAATCCGGTATGTTGGGGAACAAAACTATACCATAAATGCACAAGGCCAACACAGCATTGAAAGCAACCCAGCACCCACTCTTAGCGTACTCCTGGGCTTTACCAACTAAGAACTGAAGTGAGAAGCCTGGAACTCCACGGGAAACAGTAGTCACAAGTTCAGAAGCATCAACATGCAAGGCTTTTGCCAAATCCTCCGGCTTGGGTTTGACATCATAATGAATGAATGGAACCTGGTTCTGCACGGGCAACTCAACATACTCAGCGTATTCTTCCAGGATTGGTCCCATAATAAAGTCAGAGAACGTAAAGCACCTCAAAGCAGGGTCGTAGAATTGCATCAAAGCATACAGCCCATCTAACTCTACCTCTGTAGGTTTGCACACCAATCTCAATAATCTACCATAGCTCATCCGGAAACTCCTACGAACACCCTCATCAGCAAGAGAGATCAACCCCAGTAAAGGAACAATATCAGGCGTAGGCAATTTGTAAGCAACCGTTCTCCTTAAGCTAGTCATGATCAAACACTCAGAAGTCCGGGCACTAGAACTAGGGAAATGCAAATGCACCTGCAGCACAGACACACGTTAGTGAAATGCAAATGATAATGGATATGCAGGCATGCAATGCAAGTATCATTCAACAGGGACCAAAGCTGCAGCTGAATAGCCTAAACCCAATCAAGAAAGGTCTCAGATAGACCATCCAGAAGTCATCAAACCCTGGTCTCAGATAGACCTAAAATAAAACTTCAACACTGGTCTCTGACAGACCTCAAATCATAACTCACTGGTCTCTGATGGACCTCAAATCACATCCATAATTGGTCTCTGACAGACCTCAAAACACCTCTCCAAATGGTCTCTGACAGACCTCAGATCTCATCTCTAGTTGGTCTCTGACAGACCTCAGAACACATCTCCAAATGGTCTCTGACAGACCTCATAACTCTCCATAAATAACCAGGATCTCTGATCAAGAAATAACCGGTAGTCTGGAGGTCTAGTTACCTGCATAACCCTGAATCCCCTCACAGGTGGGTGGCCCTATAACTGGCACAAGGTACGGCATCCTATGCGGTCGTCGGCGTCACAGACTTTCAGGGTTGATGATACGATTCCCAGAAGGAGTGGCATCATCAATTCCTGAAGAGGCCTCACTTAGCCAACTTCCAAATGATCGGTCCCCAGAGTCGACAATCCAACTAACCAGCAACCCACGCCAACCAAAGGAAGGGGCAGGAGGCCAACCAGAGGAACCTCGTCTGAGTGTAGATTTCATGGGACACCAAAGCAAGCAAAGCAAGCGGGCGCCCAATAATCTCTACTCTAATTCTAGGTGCACTCAAGCCCAGGTCCGGCTTATCTCTCAATATCAGAACACCCGTCACACCCCAGATACAGCAATAATAATCAATGTATAAAGCTGAAAATACAAGGTTAGAAATATACAATAACTCCATACAAAATCCTCGACGGGAAAACAAGCGTTAGGATTGACTCTCTCGAGGGACGTTGGATCCCAAATGCATAAGAACCATCGCAGTCCTTAGCAGCCAGGGGACCTGGCTATCCCCAGCAGAGTCGCCAGCTGTCGCTACTGCGAAAATCGGCGCCGGCTGAACAGAAGAGTCGCCACCGCGCGTTATTTATCCCACGGGAGGGAAAGGAAACGCTCAGAGTAAACCTCGCACAACACGGGAAAGGTATGGTCGTCGCAACCAAAACCTGGGTTCGGGAGTCGGTTACGCAAGGGGAAGGTATTAGCACCCCTCACGTCCGTCGTACTCGACGGGATCCACGCTTGTTTTCGGGTATGGATTGTTATTCTATCTAAACTATAGGTCAAGGGTGAAAAAGAAAATAAAATGAAAATAAGAATGACTCGGCAAAGTATCGCACTTTATGCCTACGTATTCCCGTCTGGAACGAGAAATCAGAGTCAACGTAGTTCGCCTACCTACGGGAAAGGAGGGGAAGGTTGCTCGCTAGGATATCGCATCCTATGCCTACGTACTTTCACACGGCATGAAAGATCAGAGCAAACGTAGTTCGGGCCACGTACGACACAAGCTCGTCTTGGTTAATTTTATTCTTTCTGAAAAAAGGTTTTTCTTGATTAGCAGTCCCGGCGGACAAAAAATGACGTTTTGATGAGTTCGCATTCTTTTACGAAAGAAGTGTCTTTTATTGTGTTTGAAATCTTTATGTGTTTTTCTGTTTGTTTTGAGAAAGAAAGAGACAGAACTCTGACCTACGGTTGCAAAGGGAAACAAACTAACCTAATGTTATCATGCATGGGTTAAGGCCTGGTGTCTATCATGCTCCTCTCTTGCGCAGAGAGAAACAGAGATCCTACGGGATAGGCAGAAACAGAAACAATATCAGATATATACGGTAAAGCAGTAAAATGCATGGATGCAACAATACAAGCGAGGCAAGGGAGTCCCACTCAACCTCGAACCTAGAAAACAATAGGCAAAAGTGAACCGGCTTCACTTTCAACCCAGCAGGGTAAACAGCAAACAATACAGTCCAGAAAACCAATCAATACATCAGCAAATGAAATACAACAGCAAAAGAAACAGCATCAGCAGCTCTGAATCAATATCTGGCTTCAAATAATCTCCAATCAGCTACAGGCTTCAACAAGCATCAATCTCCATCTCCATGGCCTTCAGACAAGGGCTTTGATCATCTGTCTTCTATCTGCAATGGCTTTTCTTCAAGCTCAAACCTCCAGGATGAGGGATTAGTCACAAGAGTGAATTGGGTGTTAAGCAATCAGTTGACTACCAAGGGTGGTGAACAGACTGCTTCTAACACAAGAGACATTTTCTCTCAAGAGTTCTATCTCATAGACACTATCACCAAGCCTTCCAAAGGAAGGGGGTGAGTGTCTTAGAGAGACTCTGAATCACAGAGAAGGATGGATGCAGACAAGGCAGTCCATGTTTGAGAAACAATCTTTCTAGCCTAGAGCTCTGCCTAGCTCCTAAACCCTAGTCTCCTCAGCATCTACTGGCAAGAACCTCTTCTTCAACTCTGGAAGTTGATCTTCAATCTCTGGATCTCCAATGGTCTTCATCCTCACAAATCTTCAGCTTCCCCAGGGCCCTAGACAAACCCAATACCCAAACAAACAAACAACAATCCCCAGAGGGCACACCACACCAGTCAAACAGATATACAGACAGTATTAATAGCAGTAGGGGAATCCTAACTTTTTTCTAAGGGGATCTAATAGCTACCCATAGCCCCTATAGTCCCATAACTAATCTGATCAAACCCTAAGTCCTAAGGGAAATGAAATCAAACTTCTTAAGTTGTCACCTAAAACCCTAGTTTTGTACATGATGTTCAAGCATTTATTGATCACCTAAAATTAACTCCTAAAAATGGGAACTAAAACATTTCTACAAGTTGAGGACCTCATCTAAACAATCTGAAAAGAATGACCAAAAAATATTAAAGCATGTAAGAGAACAAAAATCATTAAAATGATGCATGAAATGAACTATTTAATATGACATTTATTTAGAAAATATGAAAAAAATATGAAATAAAACTAAAAATGAAATTTTATTTTTCTATAATATTCTAGACATCCTAAAGAAAATATGGTAAAAAGAATGGATTAAAATGCATTTTTTATGAATTAGTTATGAATTTATGAAATTGGAAAAAATTAAAATGAATTAAGAAAATTAAATGAATTAAAATGAGGGAGGGGGGTTAGAATAGGAATTCGCTCCAGCTATATCCAAGATGGGCCCTCAGACAGGGGGTGCAGATAGCGCCCTCACCAAGGCCCAATATCACTCTGAATTAGTGAAAAAAAATAAGAAGCGCTGGGGGTAAGAAAAGTAGCGAAATCACGTTTAACTTGGAATTGGGCTCACATTGGGGGTGGGGATAACAAAATACACTCAGGCCCGCCCGTTTCAATTAATGAAACGGTGCGTTTAGGGCCAGCACATCTCCCTCCAATTCTGAAATTAAATGAGAGCCATTGGATTGCCTGGGAAGTCAAAAGTCTAACAACACATACACGGCCACGATTATATCTTCTTCAATGACTCTGCAACTAGGGTTTCAATCACCATGAATGGCCATGCACGAGCAATCTTCCACCTCTCTGCTCTCATCCTACACGCCACGAATCCACATGCTGTGAACACGAAAACCACTCTAAATTCTTCCCTCTACAAGCCTAGGGCATTAGATTTCTTTGAAACTCACCACAACAACAAACCCGATCGAAGCAACATCTGGCCACCATGGAAATGCACTGAGATGCATCATGATGATTCTTCCTTAAACCTAACCTAAACTAATCTACAACTAATGGAGATTAACCTGCGCTATCCAACTAACATTATGATGCATTAATCCAAGAGATTCAAGCACTAACAGCTTATGGCACCTGCTACCAATGGTCTCTAAATCACTCCAAATTCATCTAAACTAATCTCCTAACCACCTAGATCAAATCTACACTAACAACAACATGCCTAACTAACTGAATCGAGCAATTTGAGTGAAAACATACCTGATGTGAAACCTTGCAAACAGCTATGGAGATTGAAGATCTGAGGCTTCTAGGTGTTGGATCTTGATCCACAAACTCAGTACTCAGTTCTGTATGCAAAATTTTGGAGATTCCTTGCTTGAATTATGCTGTCCACTTGAACTTGTGATTTTGATGTTGATGAAAAAGATGCTCGAAAATGGATGATAATCACTTGATCCTTGATTGGATGATGATCTATGATGATGATGGAGTAAGATTGAATTGATTTTGATGATGATTTTGTGGAGGTTTTGAGAGAATTGCAATGAAACTTTTATGAAAAGGAATGAGAAATTTTGTGGAATTCTTGGTGCAAATGAAGCCAACCCTTGCCAAATTCTCATTTCATGCTTATATAGACCCCAATGGTACATTCTAGATCCATCTTACACATTCCCTTGTTTTCCAACTTTGGTTCATTTTGATTATGTTTCTTCAATTACAAGTAACCAAAGATAACTTCTTTTTTTCCTTCTAAACTCAAAAAAGTGTGTGAACCATTGTTCTTAGAATTGTTTTTCCATTCAAAATCATATATTGGAAGTCTCCATTTGGACTTGTAAATCTCCCAAACCATTTTTCAATTTGAAATTATTCACTTTATAAGCCTTTTTAGTTCATATTTTGACCAATTATGCAACTCCATGCTATGAGCTTCTCCAATAATTTGTGACCTTCTTCCTAGACTTAAAATCCCATTTGGAGCAAGTTTGATGTTGTAAGTTTTTCCATTTGAGGCCTCCTTGTATGAGTTTTGGACATAGGTTAAAATGACCTGTAATTCACAAATGCCCAAAATACCCTTTGCTTGCCAAGACCATAAGTTGAGTTATCCACATCATATGAAGGCATACCATACCATTCTAGAAAGCTAAGACAATGAGGAACAATTCTTATGTTGACCAAGAATTCATTTGAAATCTCCTTGAGGGGTAAAAATTGCTTGGAAGTCAAGTCACTTTCACAGACAAAAATTCAGACACCCCAGATGACCTGTAACTTGCAAGGACCATAACTTGAGTTCTATAAATCTCCTTGAGGTCTTCCACCACTAAAATTAAAGGTCTTGAGATCCTCTACAAGTTTCATGTTGGCCAAGAAGCCATTTGAAGCTAGCATTTTGACTTATCTTGCTTGGAAATTTGACCTAAACTAGGGGATTTTACAGAGAAACCCTAATTTAGTAACTCCTCTTCTCCTTGATTTCTCTTGAATTCTTCTTGTCATATCTCCATATCCTTCTTTGTATGTCCAATGTTGATCCCCACATCTCTCCAATAGACTTGAATGCTCTTTTAAACCAGTCAATTGACCTAGGGTTGACCTAGGGTTGACCCAGATGAAACCCTAGTTGACTGTCTTCAACTGTAGCTCTTGTGCTCTCATCAATGACTTGTCTCCTTCTCCAAATGACTTTTTAAGTCTCTCATAATGTCTAGCTACTCTCCATGCCTTCAATTCACAGCTCATAACCCTCTTGCTGATCCTCAGATACCCTCAGCTAGGAGATGGACTCAAGGCTTGATCTGCTGAACTCTTTGCTTGCAAATTCTTTCCTGATGACTTGAATGAGATGGAATTAGGATAATAACCTCTTGATAGGCTTATAAAGATGAGAATCATGATTGGTCCCCTGTTGAATGACTTGCTATGCTTATGCTATGCAGATGGTTAGTCTATGTACATGACTCTATATGCAAATGCTAATGATATTAAAACATGAACCAAGTGAATAAGGTTGGGCAAATTTTAGGGTGCAACAGGGGGGTGCGCATAGCAAGCGCGTTTGGGCCCAGTTCAACCAGAAACTATAACAAAAATTAAAAAAACTCTGAAAGGTGCGAATAGCAATCAAACTAGTTCAATATCATTGGGCCTTGGTTAAGAGGGGTACGAATAGCAAGGGAAATCTGAGCCCATTCAGAATCTTAAGTGAAACGCATCGTTTCGCTCCTAGGACTTCCCTCCGTTTTCAACTTCAAACCACAGCCACACGATTAGATCTCCAGTCAATGAGAAAGACCCCATCCAACGGACACCATGTTTCTTCTCCAAATGGCTAGGGTTTCAGCCATGGAAGCTCCATGCACGAGCTTATGGACCAGACTTTCCATCCATCTATACATCCTCAATTCTCCATGAAAGCAAAATCTACAAAGAGCAAAGTTGCTCCATTCCTTCCCCTCTACACAACCATAACAAAATCTTCCTCTAAAACTCCATCAAAGCTCGAACCCGACAGCTAGAACATCTTGAATCCATCATTATCACCTGTCATCAACCATCTCAATCCTTGCCAAATCTTATCCTAACCTAATCTACACTTCATACTGAACAAATTAAGCTGCAAACCTAAGATTCTCGTTCCATATTCTTGATGTTACAAGCTCTAACAGTTTATGCACTCTGTGGTCAATCCTCATGAAACCTCTCCAAACTCACCAAAATCAGTCATCTAACTATGCTTAACCGTTCTAACCTAATAACTATCTATGATTCTAGCTAATTAAGCCAATTCGAAGAGGAAACAAACCTGGTGCAAAATGGTGAAAACAGCTATGGAAACCCTTGGATCTGATGCTTGCAGTGATTGGAAATTGATCAATGACCTTGATTATGAGTTCTGTATGCAATGGATCTTGTGCAAACACCTTGAATCTTGTACTTGCAACCTTCTTGCAACTTGGATGATGAAGATGGCTAGCACGATTCTTGCTCAATTCAACCAAATCTTTTATGGAATTCTGATCTATGAATGATCTAGATGATGATCAAGTCAAGAAATGTGGGAATTGATGGAGATTTGAGAGATTTTGAGATGCTTTTGCAAATTGGAGAAAGTGTGTATAACTTGTGGTTTTGAGCAAATGAGATCACCAACCAGGGCATGAACCCTCTCATATCAATATATAGGTGAGGTTAGAAACTCCTAGAAGCTTGGAGAAGCTTCCCTTGTATGATTTCCCTTGGATTTGGTTTATGTATCTTCCATTACAAGTAACCATGAATAACTCTTAAAATTTGAACTAACCTCAAAATTCCACTTTAGCCAATGTTCTCAAAATGATCTTTCCATTCAAAATGACCTATAATTTTGCTTCATTTGGCCAAAATATGAAAAATCTCATTTTTTAGGTCATTTTTATTCATTAAATCCAACAATTTTGAAACCTTGTGCTATGAATCTTTCCAATCTCTCATGGTCACTTTTCTAGACTCAAAATGTCATTTGGAACAAGTTTGATGTTGAAAAGTTTTCCATTTGAAGCTTCCTTGTATGAGTTTTGGGCATAGGTTGAAATGACCTGTAATTCTCAAATGACCAAAATACCCTTTGCTTTCCAAGACCATAAGTAGAGTTCCCCAAATCATATGAAGGTATACTATACCATTATAGAAAGCTAAGACAATGAGGAACAATTCTTATGTTGACCAGAAATTCATTTGAAATCTCCTTGAGGGGTAAAAATAGCTTGGAAGTCAAGTCACTTTCACAGACAAAAGTTCAGATACCTCAGATGACCTGTAACTTGCAAGGACCATAACTTGAGTTCTATAAATCTCCTTGATGTCTTCCACCACTCAAATTAAAGGTCTTGAGATACTCTAAAAGTTTCATGTTGGCCAAGGATCCATTTGAAGCTTTCATCTTGACTTATCTTGCTTGGAAATTTGACCTAAACTAGGGGATTTTACATAGAAACCCTAATTTAGAAACTCCTCTTCTCCTTGATTTCTCTTGATTTCTTCTTAGCATATCATCATATCCTTATCCATGTGTCAAATGATGAACCCCACATCTCTTCAATAGACCTTAATGCCTTTCAATCAATCAATTGACCTAGAGTTGACCTAGAGTTGACCCCAGATGAAACCCTAGTTGACTGTCTTCAACTGCAATACTTGTGACTACACCAATGACTTGTCTCCTTCTCCAAATGACTTTCTAAGTCTCCCATGATGCCCACATACTCTCCATGCTCCATCCACAGCTCACCACTTACTTGTTGATCCTCAGATACCCTCAGTTAGGAGATAGATGAACTGCTTGATCTATTGACTTGATATCTTCCAAATTCTTTTCTGATGACTTGAATGAGATTGAATCAGGATAATAACCTCTTGATAGGCCTCTAGAGATGAGAATAATGATTGGTCCCCTGTTGGATGACTTGCTATGCTTATGTTATGCAGATGATTAGACTATGTACATGACTCTATATGCAAATGCTAATGATATTGAAACATAAACCAAGTGAATAAGGTTGGGAAAATTTTAGGGTGCAACACACACCATACAGCTTCACAATCACCCGAATATAGATCTCTGCTAGCTTCTCCAATGAAAAACTGATACTAATCGGCACAAAATGTGCAGAATTCGTAAGCCGATCTACAATTACCCAAATCGCATCAAATCCTCTCGCCGTATTCGGCAATCCTGTAACAAAATTCATGGCGATACAATCCCACTTCCAAACCGAAATCTCTAACGGTTGCATCATCCCAGAAGGTCTCTGATGCTCCACTTTCGATTTCTGACATATCAAACAAGCATAAACAAAACGAGCGATATCTCTTTTCATTCCTGACCACCAAAATAACTTTTTCAAATCCTGATACATCTTCGTAGCTCCTGGATGAACACTCAGGCTACTACGACGTCCTTCGTCCAAAACTGACCTCTTCAGCTCGTCATTATCCGGCACACAAATTCTGCCCCGAAACCTCAACACACCAGCACCATCCAACTTGAAATCACTACCGGAGTCACCTTCGGCTCCTCGCATCAAATCCACAAGTTTCACATCCAACTTCTGATGTTCTCTAATCATATCCAAGAAATCATTCTTCACTTGCAATTTACCCAACATCACACCATCTGCCGTAAACTCACAAACCATGCCCAAATCTCGGTACTGCTCAATAAGCTCTATCTCTTTCACCATCAAAGCTGACATATGAATCGCTTTCCTGCTCAAGGCATCCACAACAACATTCGCTTTTCCTGGGTGATAACTCAAACTAAAATCATAATCTTTCAGGAATTCTAACCACCTTCTCTGCCTCATATTCAATTCTTTCTGATCAAACAGATACCTCAAGCTCTTGTGATTAATGAACACCTCAAACCTCGAACCGTACAAATAGTGTCTCCAGATCTTCAACACAAAAACCACCACAGCCAATTCAAGGCCGTGAGTAGGATAATTCCGCTCATGTACCCTCAATTTCCGTGAAGCATAAGCCACCACTTTCCCATTCTACATAAGAACTCCGCCTAATCCCATCTTAGACGCATCACAATACACCACAAAAGGCTCGCTCGGATTCGGTAACACCAACACTGGTGCTGAAGTCAATCTCTTTTTCAGCTCTTCAAAACTCTCTTCACAAGCAGCATCCCACACAAACAGTTGGTATTTCCTCGTCAACTGGGTCAATGGCAACGCCAATCTAGAAAATCCTTCAATAAACCTTCGGTAATACCCTGTCAAACCCAAAAAGCTTCTAACCTCAGTTACCGTCTTCGGCGGTTCCCACTGTAACACCGTGCTCACCTTCGATGGATCTATCGAAACACCATCACCAGAAATAACATGCCCCAAGAAACTCACCATCTTTATCCAGAACTCACACTTCGATAACTTAGAAAACAACTTGTTATCCTTTAACACTTGCAAAGCAATCCACAAATGTTCCGCATGCTCTTCCTCAGACTTAGAATAAATCAATATATCATCAATGAACACGATAATAAACTGATCCAAATAAGAATGGAAGATACGGTTCATATACTCCATGAACACTCCCGACGCATTAGACACTTCGAAAGGCATTACTGCATACTCATAATGTCCATATCGAGTCCTAAACGCCGTCTTCTGAATATCACCTTCTTTCACTCTGATCTGATGATAACCCGACCTCAAGTAAATCTTACTAAACACATGAGCTCCCACCAACTGATCCATCAAATCATCAATCCTTGGAAGAGGATATATGTTCTTGATGGTCACTTTATTCAACTGACGGTAATCGATGCACAACCGCGTGCTACCATCCTTCTTCTTCACTAACAACACTGGAGCCCCCCACGGCGACACACTTGGCCTGATAAACTTTCTATCCAACAACTCCAATCTGAGACTTCAACTTGGCCAACTCCGTTGCCGACATCCTGTACGGCGCCAAAGAAATAGGCCTCGTACCAGGAACAAGGCCAATGCTAAACTCAATTTCTCTCTTCGGAGGCAACTCTGCAATATCATCAGGGAACACCTCCGGAAACTCATTCACCACGGCTAACTCATCCAACAACGCCCTGCTGTCAACTGGCAACGATGCAAATAAAGCAAACTCCTTAGCGTCATCTTCTAACAAAGTTCTTAATTCCTTACTAGATAAGGAATCTGCCAAAGCTTTCTCTTCTGGAGTCAGAAACAATAACACCTTCCGATAACAATCGATGTAGACTCGGTTGAACTCCAACCAGTTCATACCCAGAATAACATCCAAACCACCAAGTGGTAGACAAATCAGGTCCACTATGAAATCTCGGCCAAAAATAGTCAGTGGACACTTCAAACAAACTAACGAAGTAGTCATTGAACCAATCGAGGGAGTTTCAATAGTCATCTGCCGCTCAAGAGTAGACGGTACCAAACCTAACCTCTTCACACAATCAACAGAGATAAATGAGTAGGTCGCACCCATATCAATCATAGCAGTCAAAGGAACATTATTGATAAAACAAGTACCTTTGATCGAACGCTCCTCGTCCTCCGACTGAGTCCCCACCTGTAATACCCAAATTTTTACCCCTAAGATCCCACATTTCATTGGCATATCATTCCACAAACAAGATCTTACTTTGTGTTTCTTATTTACTTTATGTTTGTTTCTGTTTACTAACATTTAATCAAAATACCAAAAATATTTTTTTGTTTCTTCTTCTCTGTGTGTTTAGGGTTTTGCAGGGAAAGTGATGACAAAGACATTCATTCAAGTTTAAATCAGATGGACGTTTGACCTCATCTTGGTCAAACTATCAAGGGTTTGCTTCAACTGTGAATTACCCGCGGTGTGTTCTATGAGAAGTTTGGTCCAGAAGTCCAGAGGTTCATAAGCGTGGGAATGGAGACCTACCATTTGTTTTGGAGCAAACAAGTTATATGAGAAGTGAAAGAGAAAAGTTTGGAGATCAGGAGTGGAATGATTGGGACCATATTCTAAAAAGATTTTCAACCAGCACAAAACAGTTGCTTTCTCCGTCGTTTGATAAGCTAAATTTGAGATCGATGGGCAGGCTGGAGGATATTTTGGTTAATCTGCAGAAAGTTAAGAAATGGGATATTCTTTCTTCTGAAATTCAATCTCAGAAATTTGCAGATCCTCAAGATACCCGACACAAAAGAGTTGTGGAAGTGAAAATGTTGCTTTTTAATATTGCATATGAGAAGACCAAGCTACAATTAATGAATGTCAAGCGTGACAGATTACTGAAAAAGGCACAACAGCTGAGTTCTGGGCTTCAAGAGGCTCAGATTATAAAAAATTCAATACTATGTTCCGCTAAGAGTGGACCGGTTGACATTCAAGCTGATGATAGTCATATTAATGCAAGAATTTTTAATTCCCAAGGAAAATGTCAGGTTTCTTGCAATAAAGGGATGGAAGTGAGGCAGGAGCTTGAAAGTTTGAATCAGAAAGCAAAATCTTTAAGTGAATTCTTTTATAGTCACTGCAAGATGGAAGGGGATCAAAGCTGTACTAACATCCTCAAATCTGTTCCTGATTATTTAGAAAAGAGAATGTCTTATAAGTTGGTTTTCCAGAAATTGAAGTTGTGGGATATTGAAGGTTTTGAGCGTAAGGATGATTATCACCTAATAACTCTCAACTATCGCGGATATATCATCCAAAGGTTCACAGAATGCTGATCTTAATTCTGCTCTTCAGTTTGGTAATACTGCCTTCCCTCTACAAAACCTGCTGATGAGTGCTCCACACCAACCTCAACTTCTAAGAAATGAAAATGAGTTGTCACTTGGTTCCCCACAATCAGCCAATCCCGTCTTTCAGACTGCCGGCCTTTCAGATCCTACTTATAGAGGATTTGAAGACTTCTTCCCGGAAGAGGATATTCGAGTTAGAAGTCACGAGATGCTAGAAAATGAAGATATGCAGCATCTGCTCCGTATCTTTGATATGGGAGGGCAACCTCATACTTCCTTTAATGCTCCTGAAGAAGGCCATCCTTATTCATCTGCTTACGTGCCTGCAACCTCCATGAACTACAATATAGATCATGAGCGAAACCGTTCTTCAGGGAAGGCTGTTGTGGGTTGGCTCAAGCTTAAGGCTGCTTTGAGATGGGGTATTTTTATTCGGAAGAAGGCTGCTGAGAGACGGGCACAACTTGTTGAGCTGGATGACTCGTAGAAATATGAAATAGGAGCCATCTCATGTGATGTTACAGGCAACAGTATTTTCGGTTGTAGCACCAAATGCTTCTTTTCTGTCACTTAGAAACTGCTATCATGCCGAAGTTTTGTAGCATCAGTAGACATAATATCTTGATTGGATTATTTTTTGCAGCCTAAACTTAAAGCTCCCACTGTGCCTTCACAATCAGTTGTGCAGCAACCTCTGCTGTACAGGAATATCCCCCTGCAACATGTCATATACGCTTTACATATGATGTTTTTTTTCACTATTGTCTATCCTGATGATGCAAGGAATGTTGGTGTTGTTTTCAATAATATCTACGAGTTGAGTGGCCTAATCACTAATGACCAATATTACTCTGCTGATTCTCTCTCTGATACCCAAAAAGTTTATGTGGATACATTGGTGAAGAAGGCATATGAGAATTGGATACATGTTATCGAGTATGATGGCAAGTCTCTGTTAAATTACAATCAGAACAGGACTTTGGGTACGGCCCAACATCAGGTTCCACTGAGTTCACATGACTATTCTATTTCAAACTCACTTAATCAGCAGAACCTGACCACTCTAGAGTTGACCATGCTGGTATAATTCAGGCAATGTTGGCTCCACCAAATGTAGAACCAGAATATGGCACAGAAGCAGATGGGGATAACTTGATTGACTCAACAGATGTTGACATTAGGTTGCCAATGCTTGTTTATGTGTCTCGTGAGAAGAGGCCGGGATACGATCACAATAAGAAAGCTGGTGCCATGAATGCTCTTGTTCGAACTAGTGCCATCATGTCCAATGGACCATTCATACTCAATCTTGACTGTGATCATTACATCTACAACTCATTGGCCATCAGAGAAGGTATGTGCTTTATGCTCGACAGAGGCGGTGTCAGGATATGTTATGTTCAATTCCCTCAAAGGTTTGAAGGCATTGATCCTAGCGATCGATATGCAAATCACAACACTGTTTTCTTTGATGTGAGCATGAGAGCTCTTGATGGTTTACAAGGTCCAATGTATGTTGGAACTGGCTGCATATTCAGAAGAACAGCTCTTTATGGGTTTAGTCCACCTAGAGCTTCTGAACATCATGGATGGTTTGGAAGAAGGAAAATTAAGCTGTTTCTAAGAAAGCCTAAGGTGTCAAAAAAGGAAGAAGATGAAGTTTGTCTGCCAATCAATTGCGATCACAACGACGATGACGCAGATATAGAATCCCTGCTTCTTCCAAAAAGGTTTGGAAATTCTACTTCTCTAGCTGCATCCATTCCAGATGCAGAATATGGGTAGGCCTGCTTTTGGAGGTTTTGGAGGCTAAGATTGGAAACTGGATTCATTTCATGAGAATTTCTATCAAATTGTTGATTGTGGAAAAAAAAATCTGTGATCAAATATTTGATGGTCATGAGTCAGTAAAAACTCAATGCTTTGCTGAAGCCACTGGCAGCAGTGTGGCTATGCTTCTTAGTTTTAGGGAGGCTGTTGCCAGAAGCAAGAGGTCACCTGAAAAACTATTTGTTCTTCTCGACATGTATGAGATAATGAGAGAACTTCAACCAGAGATTGAGATACTGTTAGATAGTAAAGTTTGCGCTGAAATGCGAGAAGCTGCAATCAATTTGACAAAGTGGCTTGCTCAGACAGCCCAAGAAACCTTTGGTGACTTTGAGGAAGACCTGATAAAGATGTGATTGATCAAGCGAAAGATATGCGCAGATGGTCTAATCAGCATTCGGCTACTGATGTCTCAGATCGTTTCCCTTCAACTTCATTTGGTTTGCAATCTCAAAACTGTGATGATGCAGTTTCTACAGCAAGTTCTGGATTTGGTTGTGATGAGAAAACTATCAAAGCGGTTTGTGTACAGAATTCAGCACAAAGGGATCAGCCAGGAGACAGTGATATATATGAAACAGTTCGTTCTGAAGTTAGGCGGGCTATTTCTGAGATTCAGATTGACCTCGAAAGTGCTATTCAAGTGAGTAATGCTACATCCATCAATGTTACTGACATGGCTGATATTCATCCGGACTTGCTAAGCCCTGGTTCAGTAGAATTAGCATTGGAGACTAGAAGAGAGTATACCAAAAAGCTTAAAGAGGCAGAAGAGCGAGCTAGACGTCTTCGGGCAGATCTGGCAGTTGAAGAACATCGAGTGCGAGAACTGGATAGAATCTTGAAAGAAGTTCTTCCATATCCCAAAACCCCTAATATACCAAAGTCTCGTCCATCAAGAA
Source organism: Lathyrus sativus (assembly GCA_963859935.3). Taxonomy (NCBI): domain Eukaryota; kingdom Viridiplantae; phylum Streptophyta; class Magnoliopsida; order Fabales; family Fabaceae; genus Lathyrus; species Lathyrus sativus. Next base: position 613,200,436 of record OZ012739.1, read on the forward strand.
AATCAAGCATTGAAAGGAAAAGGATGTCGAGACGTCTTGCAGAAGATGCCAAGGCTTATTTTGACGAGTGTGTATCACTATCAACATTCGATAGTTCAGACTTTTCATCTCAAGAGGATCCTCCGCTCAGTATGGTTGGTCCACCTACTCCATCTCGTTTAACCGAGCAATCCGGCACTCGCGAACTATTGCATGATATCCATTATGACACATTGCAGCCACCTGCCAGCATTGATTCTGAGGAAGCTATCCATGAACAAGTCAGCTCAACTGCTGATAGCAAAGAAACTGACTCTAAACACTGCTTCTCCTTTGCACAGAAACCATCTGAAGCAGAATGTATGTCCTCATGTTTATGCACCTCAAATTGACGAGACTATTGATGTAACGTCTGATTTATGTGCTTATAAGGTTCAACTATCTGAGAAGTTAATGAGTAATGTACTCTTCAAAAAGCTGGGAGAATATGAAATAGCTTGGGTTGATGCTGAAGTAGGGAAGACAGAGAATGATATGCTTTCGCTTCTCCCCATTTCTGGCACACCTTGTCCACATAAATCTGTTCTAGTTGGTGATTTGAAGTTGGCAGATTTCAAGCAGTTTCTCTCAACCAAAGGCGTTTCGGTGGAGTTTGCTGGCGGGGCTCTACGTTGCGGTGAATACGTAACTGTTCGGAAGGTTGGGGATGCAACTCAGAAGGGTGCTGGTTCTGGTACTCAGCAAATTATTATTGAAGATAATGCAAAGTGCTAGCTATATAGATACTTGCAACAGGGTAAAAGTAAACTCATCACGTATCTGAGCCATATTTCCAAGCCATGTAGCTGACCCCACAAGTTATCCATGTCACTTAAATGAGCTACAAAGAGAAATTGCAAAACGACATGTCAAATACCAGCAAAAAAAATATCACGCACAACACACCTACTTCAAAACGGCAGAAAATTCTCACAAACTGCAAATCATTTTTCACTCATTCTCATCTATAAATAGAATTCATCCCTCACTCTATTCTTCAAGCTTTTCAAGCCAAAAAATCTCTGCTGATTTTCTTCCTCAATTCCTCACCACCAGAAAAAACCTTCGTTCATTCTCTTCTCATATTTCATTCCACCAAATTAACTTCAAATCAACCTCAAACACAGATCAATTTCGAACCAGAATTCGTTCAGAAGAAGAAGAGAAGCAAGAAGAAGCTTGGATTGATTTCTTACCTGAGTTTGAAGGTAGATTGAGCTTCACCGTCATTTTCGATCCGTTATCTTTTGTTGTGATTCTCTGAATTGTTGGTACCATTGTGAAGAGCTTTTGATTTCGATCTGTTCGGTGTAATTTTCGCATCCCGTCGCTTTGATCTAAGCAAGCTTTGAGCTCGAGAAAAAAATGGTGCGAAGAAGTTACCGTGAAGAAGAAAGGAGAAGATGAAGTTTCTGTTTCTCTTTCTCCTTTTAATTTGTTTTTTCATTTATTTATTCTTTTTTTTATCTTTTCTTTTTTATATTGTTATTAGTTTATTTTTATAAACTAATAATAATATTCTTGAAAAAAGAAAGCATTAAAAAATTATTTGAAAATATTTTGATTAATTGTTGGTGGTTTTGGATCTTGAATTTTGATAAGATTTCATCAATATCAATGGACTTTGGGTGTTGATTTTTATCCACCAAGAGAGGTGATTGATATTGATGATAATTTAATCGATTTAAGATTCAAATTGTGATTTCTTTTCATTCTTATTTTCTTTCTTCTTTTTTTTATTTTTATTTTTGATCGATGAAATCTATGGATCATAGATAATTGATTATCAAGGTTGTTTAATCTTCATTATTTCAAATCTATGGACGAATAATCATTGAGATAATTCTCCTTACTTTGGAATAGTGATAGATTACCTTTGATTAATTAATTAAAAATCTTGATTATGATGAGATCACCACCTCTTTTCTTTTTGTGTGGCATGTTTTAGGAGAGTGATTTACATATCACTTCTCTAACATGTATTAACACTAACATTTTATTGACCGGCCTCAGATAGTCGTGGTTTCTACATAAACCCGATTACGATTGCTTAACATAGCGCTAAATTGTCCCTTAATCGGAAAATGATCATTCGTGGCTCAAACTTACGTTTAAAAGTCCAAGTATGTTTAGTTGCTTGTCTTAACTCCAATACCTATGAAAATCATTGTTAGGAGGCTTTGATTCTATCAATCCTCTAATGAATTTTCATTAATCTTGGTCTAAGTGCAAGAATTAATCATCATTGATCATATGTTCTAACCACTAACCACTAATTCACTAACAATATCCTTGTTTAATTTTGTTTATATTCTCTTCTTACTCTTTATTTTTTACTTTTATGCTTCCATTTTATCATTACATACCATATCTTTGTTTATGTTTATGTCATTTTTCTTTTGTCCACTTGGACCATACTTTGTTCAAAACATTAATAAAGGATAAAACATCTAAAAAATTTGGTGCTATTAACTTTGTGGTTATACTCTTGGACCATTCTTAGACCTTGGACTTCATGGACATTTTGGACTTAGGATTAGGACTTTCTTCCCTATGCTTGGAGTATTTTGAATCTTAGCCTTTATTTGGCTCGATCCTTGGCTTATGCTTTAAATCGGATGGAAATCTTTTTGCTTGCTTTGGAGTGTGCTACAAGTCGGTTAGATCTTTCTTATCTCTAGCTCTTATTTTGATTTTTAGGATAGTCACTTCATCTCCTCCCCTTCTTAAATTTTCAAAACTTTCTCCCTTTTTCAAAACCTTCTTGGTTTCAAGCTTCAAAACCGCTTTCGCAATAAAACCTTGACTTTCGTCAAGTGATTTTTAAACTTTGTTTTTCTTAATAAAAGTCAATCAATGTTAATCATGTTTTGACCAATTTCAAAAGACATAAAAAATACAAAAACTCATCAACTCTTTTTGTGCCTTTATGCACTTTTTCACTTTAAAACTTTTTCATAAAGTTTAGACATGATTCATTTTTATAGTTGAGATGTAAATCTCCTATTCCCCATATTATTAAGACTTTGACATTTTCCACATTGATGTTGAGTGATAGTCTTGTTGATAATCCAAGCAAATCCTCCATCTTTATGTGACGCAAATGTTGTCTTAATACTCGTGGGTGGATAGTCGCAGTTTTCTCCTTGAAATGACGACTTGTCTGAACATCTAAAATCAATCAAAACCAACAAAATTTTGTCATTTGTACCACGAACTACGGGGTTTTGATTCCATATTGCACTTTATGGGTACGTAGGCATGAGACGATAAGTCTCTCCAAACACAAAAATATAAAAAATATTCTCTTCTCATCTCTCCAATCTCTTTTCAAACAAACCATTTTCAAACCAAAAAGCGTAAATATTTCAAAGGGCTCCTATAGAGTACTATAGACGTTTTGGGTGCTAACACCTTCCCATTGCGTAACCAACCCCCTTACCCCGATCTCTGTCTCGTGTTCTTATTTTAGAACTCTTTGGTTTTGTTCGCTCTTTTTCCTTTCCTTTATTTGGATAAAATAAAAGTGCGGTGGCGACTCTTGTTTTCTTTGAGTTAAGTTAGTCAATAACTTACACTCACGATTTTTACCGCTACAGAAAAGTGGCGACTCTGCTGGGGACTCCAACGGTTCCTAGTGGGTTTCGCCTACTTTGATTTATTTATCGCTTTCTGTTTGACTTGTTTGTTATTGATTGTTCTGTTTTGGTGCCTGGTAATTTGTGTGGTGAGATAAGTCCTAACCCGGACTTGAGTGCACTTATGATAGGAGGGTGGTATAGTCTTGTTGGCTTACGTGGAGTAGTCCTTACTAAGCTGACTTGAGATCCCCCGCTCGGTGGAGGCCCCTTTGGAAATTACTGATGTCTTACGAGTAGTCGTAATTGATATTACTTTTTCCGACTGGGAGCCTGAGAAGCTGAGGACCTTAGAACCCTTTAACCCATCTTGGCCTTATTAGGACGTGGTGCGGTGGCTGTTCAGGTGTAGACTTGAATTGGTCGTTACGCGATACCACACTCAGATGAGTTTCTCTTGAGAATATTGTTGGCCGACGAGTAGTCGTTTAAGCCGATAATATCCAAAAGATGGAATTATGATTCTGGGAACTTTTTAGAACCTTGTTCTACAGGTGATGATATAACCATAGTACATACCATTGTGGGTTGGTTGATTCTTACCTTTGGCTCCATGCTCGTGCCGAACCTTTGAACCTGTGTGCTTTGTATGACTTGTTTGTGGGTGTTGCATCTTGCACTCATGCATTCATGAGCATTGTGTTTCAGCTGGTTTTTAAGGATCTCAGAGATTTTCTTTTGCAAACATCGCAGATATTGTTGATTATGGATATTGGAAGGAGAAACACTCAGAAGTACGGTTTTCGGGCTCCTGATCTTACAGAGTTGAGAAAGCTAGTGTCCTTGGTAGATGATCGTTCAGGCTTCTTATCTCGTTATGGGAGACTTTTATTTGTTCTTTCTACCAAAATTGAAGACGGAATTCTGAATACCCTTATGCAGTTCTATGATCCTATTTACCGATGCTTCACATTTCCCGATTATCAGCTCATGCCGACCTTGGAAGAATATGCTTATTTGTTGGGTGTACCGGTTTCTGATAAGGTCCCGTATACTGGTTTGGAGGAAGCTCTTAAGCCTCAAGATATCGCTGAAATTACCCATTTGACGAAGTCGGATATTGATGCAAATCTAAAGACTAAGGGAGGCCTCAAGGGTTTGACTGCTAAGTTCTTGATTGAGAAAGCTACTTTATTTGCTGACATTGGTCGCACATTGGCGTTTGAGGCTATATTGGCTTTACTCATCTATGGACTAGTCTTGTTTCCTAATATTGATAATTTTGTGGACATTAATGCTATTAGGATTTTCTCGATTGGGAACCCTGTTCCAACTTTGCTTGGTGATACTTATTTTTCCATCCATAGTAGGACCTCTAAGGGAAACGGTACCATTGTTTGCTGTCTACCTCTGCTGTATAATTGGTTCGTTTCACACTTACCTCAGACATCTGCTTTTAGGAAAAACAAGGATTGCTTAAGGTGGTCTCAAAGGATTATGTCTCTTACGCATACTGATATCACTTGGTCTTCTTCGGTTTACGATAATGTCCGGATTATTGATAGTTGTGGAGAATTCGCCAATGTTCCTCTTCTTGGAATACAAGGCGGAATTAACTACAACCCGAGTCTAGCTCGCCGTCAGCTAGGATATATGCTGAAGGATAGGCCTAAGAATATTTTATTAGAGGGTTTATTCTTTCAAGGAGGGGATGATTCTCTTGGTTTGAGAAGAAGAATGGCTCATGCCTGGACTAAGATTCACAGGTTGGGTAGAGGGGAGCTTGGAAGACAAGTTTGCATTGCTTTAGAACCTTACACGCTTTGGGTGAGGAAGAGGGCTATGGAGCTTAAGATGCCTTATCCTATTGAGAAACCTCTGACTACTGTGATCCCTACGCCACTCCCTACGGCAATCCCTGTTTCTTCTGATGATGTGAAGACACTTCAAGACGCTTTGGCTAAGATGAAGGAAGAGAAAGAGATGTGGGAAAGTAAGTTTCAAGCTTCTGACAAAGAGAAGATGGAATTGCAAAAACAGATGAAGGAGAAAGATGACTTGATAGAGTTACTTGAGCGGCGCGCTGTGAAGAGACATGCAGAGGATTTATTTTCCTCTACTACTCCATCAGCACATCCTCCTACTTCTGGTGCTTGGAAGGGTATTGTGGATCAGCTTGTGCTAGAGAAGATCACCATGAAGCACAACTATGAGAAAGAGATTAAGAGACTCCGAAGGAAGTATCAGCTTGGATCGTCATCAGATGTTCCTTAGGACCTAGCTTTTTCTTATTTTGATATTATTGTATTTTGTACTTCCAAGTGTAACTTTTTCCAATATTCAATGAAATGAGATGTTTATCAGTATTTCAAGAAGTGTTATTTTTCTTTATGATGTTTGTAATTGCTTTATATCTTAAAAAATCCTTGAAAACTGGTTGAAACACCTGCATTTTGCATTTGCATTCGCATCATCGTGCATTGTGTGTTGCCTTTTCCAGATGTCTTATTTGTTTCTTTTGGCCTTCCTTCAGCCAAGCTGTCGCATCACTACAACACCCGGGCTAACTCTAAGAAAAAGATGGATCAGTTGCAACAAGAGAACCGCGAGCTCCGTGAAGAGGTATCAACTCTGAAAGATGGTTTGGAGAGACTGACTGCCGCGATGGAAGCTCTGGTGGCTGCTCAGAATCAGCCACCACTACCTCCTCCTTCTCCTGTCCAAGGAACTGTGATTTCTGAAATCGGATCAACGCCCATTTCTGTGGCCCCGATTAATGCTTCTCAATATCAAATGCCTGTTGGTTTCCCTTGGGGCATGCCTAACAATTATGTGCCAGAGGGATATCGACCTCCTGTTCCCGAAGGTTCTAGACTCCCTGCTGTCATGGCTGTGCCACCTCCTGTGGTTAATGTTGTTCCTAATGCTGAAGTTCCGGTTGTTCCTACTGTCATACCTGTGCCACCGCCTGTAACTCACGCTATGCCTTATACTGAAGAACAAATTTTCCATACTGCTCCGAGTGAGAGTTTGGATGTTATGGATCGAATAGATGACTTTCAGGATCAGTTTGCTGAAATGCAAAGAGAAATTAGGGCTTTAAGGGGAAAGGAGTTATTTGGAAAGAATGCTCATGAGCTTTGCCTTGTTCCAAATGTGAAGATTCCCGCTAAGTTCAAGGTTCCGGATTTTGAAAAATACAAAGGGAACACTTGTCCGCAAAGTCACTTGATCATGTATGCTAGAAAGATGTCTACCTATACTGACAATCATCAGTTGTTGATCCACTATTTTCAAGATAGTCTTACTGGTGCTGCGCTGAAATGGTATATGGGACTCGATAGTACACAAATCAAGACATTCAATGATCTTTGTGAAGCTTTTGTTCGTCAGTATAAGTATAATCTCGATATGGCGCCAGACCGTGATCAGCTTCGCGCAATGTCTCAAAAAGAGAAAGAAACTTTTAAAGAATATGCGCAAAGATGGCGTGAGATTGCAGCTCAGATAAGCCCTCCGCTTGAAGAGAAAGAAATGACCAAGATTTTTCTGAAGACTCTGGATTCATTTTACTATGAAAGGATGGTTGCGAGCGCTCCTAGTGATTTCACGGAAATGGTTAATATGGGGATGAGATTAGAGGAAGCTGTCCGTGAGGGACGTCTGATAAAAGAAGGAAATTCTGGAAGTACAAAAAAGCCTGGTGTTGGGTTCCCTAAGAAAAAAGAGGGAGAAACTAATGCTATATCTCAGGAAAGGCCTAGAAGACGCAGAGTTGTGAACAACAATGGTAGTCGTCGTCAGCAACAAGTAGCATCTGTTATGCCTGTTGTCAGTAACACCCCTACCGCTCAAGCTACTGCAAGTTATCAACCACGTTTCCAAGAGAAGACAACTCAACAAGGTCGTACACAGAGGAAAACACAATTTGATCCCATTCCAATGACGTATACTGAGCTCTTTCCGGCTTTAATAAAGAATAATTTGGTTCAACCTCGTGATCCGCCGGCTGTTCCAACTGAAATTCCATGGTGGTATAAGCCAGATGCTCATTGCGCATTTCATCAAGGTGCCCCGGGACACGATATCGAAAATTGCTATCCTCTGAAGCATGAAGTTGCAAAGCTCGTAAAAAGCGGTATTCTGTCTTTTGAAGATACCAACCCTAATGTGCAATCAAATCCGTTTCCTAAACATGGTAATGCAACTGTTAATATGGTATATGGTTGTCCTGGTACATACCGTATTTTCGACATTCGCTGGATTCGGAGATCGCTTGTTGAAATGCATGCTACTTTGAGTGAGTTCCATGATATTGAGCATGATTATGCCGCCTGTTGTATTTGTTCTGTGAACCCTCGAGGGTGTGTGATTGTAAAAAGGGACTTACAAAAGATGATGGATGAGAATTTGATTCAGGTTACTGCAAACAGAAATGAAGTGGAGAACGAGGTGAATGTCATAGTTCCACGTTTCAATATTCCTGAGCGGGTTGTAATTTCTTACAATAGTCAGAAATCTGCTGTGACGCCTTTGGTTATCCGTTTGCCTGGCCCGACGCCGTATGAATCCGATAAAGCTGTTCCCTACAAATACAATGCTACTATGTTGGAGGATGGAAAAGAGGTTCCCATTCCTTCTCTTCCCTCAGTTGTGACTATTGCTGATGTCGGACGTGTAACTAGAAGTGGTCGAGTATTTGATAATGTGCCTTCAAAGACAAGTGAAGATACTGGGGGGAAGCAAATTCAGTTGAAGACTACTGTGGAGTCTGGTCAATCAAGTGACGTAAATAAGAAGTCAGATAATGATGAGGTATTGAAATTGATCAAGAAGAGTGAATATAATGTGGTGGATCAATTGTTACATACACCGTCAAAAATATCTGTTTTATCCCTGTTAATGAGCTCTGAGGCTCATCGTGAATCGTTGCAGAAAGTATTGGAACAAGCTTATGTAGATCATGATGTGACTGTTAACCAGTTTGATAGCATTGTTGCCAATATCACTGCGTGTAACAATCTGAGTTTTTGTGATGAAGAGTTGACTGATCATGGAAGAAATCATAATTTGGCTCTCCATATTTCCATGAATTGCCAGGAAGACGCTCTATCCAATGTGCTGGTTGATACTGGGTCATCGTTGAATGTGATGCCAAAATCTACTTTGTCCAGATTATCTTATCAAGGTACTCCTATGAGGTTCAGTGGGGTCATTGTGAAAGCCTTTGATGGATCGAGGAAAACCGTGATTGGAGAGGTTGATCTCCCTATCAAGATTGGTCCGTGTTTTTTCCAGATCACTTTTCAAGTCATGGATATTCGTCCTGCTTATAGTTGTCTTCTAGGACGCCCATGGATCCATGAAGCTGGAGCTGTTACTTCGACACTGCATCAAAAGTTAAAATTCGTGCAGAATGGTAAACTTGTCGTTGTTGGTGGAGAACAAGCTATGTTGGTAAGCAGTTTGTCGTCTTTTTCTTATATCGATGCGGAAGAAGATATTGGAACTCCGTTTCAGGCTCTTTCTGTGGTTGATAAAGCTGTTAAGAAGGATGGGGTGTCCATGTCTTCCCTAAAAGATGCACAACGTGCAGTGGATAACGGCCAAGCTGATGGATGGGGCCAAATCATTGAAGTTGCTGAGAAAAAAGATAGAGCTGGTTTGGGTTTTACATCTGGTTCAACCCAAAAAGAGCTGAAGAGTATTCATGAAGTCTTTCGAAGTGCTGGGTTCATCCATTGCAAAGATCATTCTACAGCTGCAATTCTCGAAGATGACCAAGAGGAAGAAATGCCCAACTTTGTGACACGTGGATTGATATGCCAGAATTGGATCGCTGTTGATGTTCCTACTGTTGTTCGTGTTTCAAAGTAATTTGTTTTTGTTTCTTTCAAAAATCCTTTCACTCTGCCCAAGGTGAAAGTGAATTTGTGAGGGCTTTGTTTCAACTTTTATCATCATCAATAAAATGTTTTTCTGTTTATCCATATGTTGTTTTCCTTTTTTGCTTTACTTCTGAAAAATGGTAACATAAAAAACCGAAAAAATATAATAATGTTATAATCACTCTTATCTGCATAATATTTTCATTTTTTTGTTCATATTCTAAAATCAAACATAAAATCATTGTGCAGATTGATTGTTAAACCCATTGGAAACAATGACCATATGCCCCCTCCCAACTTTGAGTTCCCTGTGTTTGAAGCGGAAGAGGAGGATATTGAAGAAATTCCCGATGAGATTTCTCGATTGCTCGAGCACGAGGAGAAGGCCATTCAGCCTCATGAAGAGCCGGTGGAATTGGTTAATCTGGGTTCCGATGATGATAAAAAAGAAGTCAAGATTGGGGCACTGCTGCAGTCAGATGTTAAGAAGAGGATGGTAGAGCTTCTTAGAGAATATGTTGACGTGTTTGCTTGGTCCTATCAAGACATGCCTGGTCTTGATACTGGTATTGTGGAGCACCATTTGCCATTAAAGCCTGAATGTTCACCCGTGAAGCAGAAATTGAGAAGAACTCATCCTGACATGGCAGTGAAGATTAAAGAAGAGGTTCAAAAGCAGATTGATGCTGGTTTTCTTGTGACCGTAGAATATCCTCAATGGGTGGCCAATATCGTGCCTGTTCCAAAGAAAGACGGAAAAGTCCGAATGTGTGTTGACTATAGAGATTTGAATAAAGCAAGTCCAAAAGATGATTTTCCACTACCACACATTGATTTGTTGGTAGATAATACTGCTAAGTTCAATATCTTTTCATTTATGGATGGATTTTCCGGTTATAATCAAATAAAGATGGCACCTGAGGATATGGAAAAAACAACATTCATTACACCCTGGGGAACATTCTGTTACAGAGTGATGCCTTTCGGTTTAAAAAATGCTGGTGCAACGTACCAGAGAGCTATGACCACCCTGTTCCATGATATGATGCATAAAGAAATTGAGGTCTATGTGGATGATATGATTTGTAAGTCGAAGACTGAAGAAGATCATATTAAAAATTTATTGAAGTTGTTTCAACGTTTGAGAAAGTTTAAGCTCCGCCTGAATCCTAATAAATGCACTTTTGGTGTTCGTTCTGGAAAATTGTTAGGCTTTATTGTCAGTCAAAAAGGCATTGAAGTTGATCCTGGTAAAGTTAAAGCTATCCAGGAGATGCCTGCACCCAGAACAGAAAAACAAGTAAGAGGATTCTTGGGACGTTTGAACTATATCTCTCGATTTATATCCAATATGACTGCCACATGTGCACCGATTTTCAAACTTCTCCGCAAAGATCAGGGTTGTGTCTGGACAGAAGATTGTCAGAAAGCTTTCGAAAGAATTAAAGAGTATCTGCTTGAACCTCCTATTTTGTCTCCTCCCGTAGAAGGAAGACCTTTGATCATGTATTTGACCGTGCTAGAAGAGTCTATGGGTTGCGTTCTGGGTCAACAAGATGAATCCGGGAGAAAAGAATTTGCCATTTATTATTTGAGCAAGAAATTCACTGATTGTGAGTCTCGATACACGATGCTTGAAAAGACATGTTGTGCTCTAGCTTGGGCTGCCAAGCGCCTCCGTCAGTATATGTTGAATTGTACAACTTGGTTGATATCTAAAATGGATCCAATCAAGTATATCTTTGAAAAGCCTGCTTTAACTGGGAGGATTGCTCGTTGGCAAATGTTGTTATCAGAATATGATATCGAGTATCGAACTCAAAAGGCGATAAAAGGAAGTGTTTTGGCTGATCATTTGGCACACCAGCCGATTGATGATTACCAACCTATTCAGTTTGACTTTCCTGATGAGGATGTGATGTATCTAAAGGTTAAAGATTGTGAGGAACCATTACATGAAGAAGGACCTGAGCCTGGATCCCGTTGGGGTTTGATTTTTGATGGGGCGGTTAATGAATATGGCAGAGGTATTGGTGCAATTATTGTTACTCCTCATGGTTCTCATATTCCTTTCACTGCAAGGTTGGTTTTCAATTGCACAAATAATGCGGCTGAGTATGAAGCGTGTATTATGGGCTTGGAAGAAGCCATCGATTTAAGAATCAAGATTCTGGATGTGTATGGAGATTCAGCTTTAGTGATTAATCAGATTAAAGGGAAATGGGAGACACGTCAACCTGATTTGATTCCTTATCGTGATTATGCAAGAAGGTTGTCAACTTTCTTCAATAAAGTTGAGTTTCACCATATACCAAGAGCAGAGAATCAAATGGCAGATGCTTTAGCGACTTTATCCTCCATGATTGTGGTAAATCATTGGAATGATGTGCCAAAGATTGATGTGATGCGTCTTGATAGACCAGCTCATGTGTTTGTAGTTGAAGAAGTTGTTGATGATAAACCATGGTATTATGATATTAAATGCTTTCTTCAGAATCAAGAGTACCCACTTGGGGCATCCAAGAAGGATAGGAAAACTTTGAGAAGATTGGCTGGTAGTTTCTTCTTGAATGATGATGTGATGTATAAGAGAAATTATGACATGATCTTGCTCAGATGCGTGGATAGACACGAAGCGGATATGTTGATGAAAGAAATCCATGAAGGACCCTTTGGCACCCATGCCAATGGACACGCGATGGCTAAGAAGATGTTAAGGGCAGGTTACTATTGGTTGACAATGGAATCTGACTGTTGTAAATATGTGAAAAAGTGCCATAAATGTCAGATTTATGCTGACAAGATTCATGTGCCTCCAACTCCTCTCAATGTTATCTCTTCTCCATGGCCTTTTTCAATGTGGGGCATTGATATGATTGGAATGATTGAGCCTAAAGCGTCGAACGGACACCGTTTCATATTGGTGGCTATTGACTATTTTACCAAATGGGTTGAAGCGGCATCATATACAAATGTGACTAAGCAAGTAGTGGTCCGGTTTATCAAGAATCAAATCATCTGTCGGTATGGTGTTCCGAGCAAGATCATCACTGATAATGGGTCGAATTTAAATAACAAGATGATGAAGGAATTATGTGATGAATTTAAGATTGAGCATCATAATTCTTCTCCTTATAGACCCAAGATGAATGGGGCTGTTGAAGCTGCTAATAAGAATATTAAGAAGATTATTCAAAAGATGGTTGTTACATACAAGGATTGGCATGATATGCTTCCTTTCGCTCTGCATGGGTATCGTACATCCGTTCGCACTTCAACAGGGGCAACCCCTTTTTCTCTTGTTTATGGCATGGAAGCAGTGCTCCCGATAGAGGTTGAAATCCCTTCTATGAGAGTTTTGATGGAAACTGAATTGGCTGAGGCTGAATGGTGTCAAAGTAGATACGACCAGTTGAATCTGATTGAAGAGAAAAGAATGACGGCTTTGTGTCATGGCCAATTATATCAACAAAGAATGAAGAAAGCATTTGATAAGAAGGTTCGACCCCGTGTGTTCAGAGAAGGTGACCTCGTGCTCAAAAAGATCTCGACTTTTACTACTGATTCTAGGGGCAAGTGGACTCCTAATTATGAAGGCCCATATGTTGTTAAGAGAGCCTTCTCTGGCGGTGCATTAATTCTTACAACTATGGATGGAGAAGAGTTCACTCGTCCTGTGAATGCCGATGCAGTCAAGAAATACTTCGCCTAAAAAATAAAAGAACAGCTCGCTAAGTTGAAAACCTGAAAGGGCGACTTAGGCAAAAATGAGCGTCTCGGTGGATTGAAAACCCGAAAGGGCGGTCCAGGCAAAAATTAGAGACAAAAATAGAAATAATCATCCTGATAGATTGAAAACCCGAAAGGGCAATCTAGGCAAAAGTTAGGGATCATGGCAAGTAACTGCATCTGGCCAGTCTTGATCGTTTGAAGCAACATTTCCTATCAAAGGTTTTACTTCAGATATTCTCCGCTGAAGTCTCAAGCACAGTTGGAATTCAAAGTTGTTAGGGAGAATAATGGTCATTGTATTTCAATGTAGAACTTTCCATTGTACTTACCATTTTTCAAACTTTGTAATGATCCATGGAGTTACGCCATTTGCGAACTACCATTCTATTAATAGAATTTGGGCCTTTGTCCCTTTGTTTGCAATTCTTATTTTGTTTCTGTTTATAGAATTTCATTTTATTTTTGATGATGATTTTTGAAACAAATGTGAATAATTGATTTAAATTTTGAAAATTATAAAAACATTTTTCTTTGATTTGTGAAAATAAAAGAATGTCAACAGTAATCCCAAGAATGGTAGAATCTTGAAGCGAAAATTGTTCTCTTTAGCAGGGTTCTTTCTTGCCTCTCTGATAGAATTTATTAGCAGCTCCCCAGTAGAGTTGTGTTGATGTTTCCCCATTTGAGCTATATTGAGGTCTCTTCAGTAGAGTTTGCTGATATTCCCTTAGCAGAGTTTTGTTTCTTTGGATAAACCAGACGAGTGTTGAACGGTTTTCCACAGCAAAGTCTTGATTCAAATGATCGGACAGTTGAGAAATTTGAAGACCACTTCTCCTTGATGTTTTTGCCCAGGCGGAGATTTGTCTTTGATGATTCCTAGCGGAGGTTATGCACATTTGCTTTGGATTATTCCCCAAGTAGAGAACAATGTTGAGAAGTGTTGACATAGCAGTCACCTGTCGGGTTTTCCCTCACCTTGTGATTGGGTGTTGATTTAAAATCCCCCACAGTTTGACTTTTTGCTATGATGTTAACTTCTTATTCCCCTGGCAGGGTTGGAAGATTTGTGTTGCTATGTTTTTCTCCAACAGTTTTTTTCTCAAAGCGGAGTTCATATTGTTGTTCCCTTTTGTTGAATTATTGATGGTTGAAGATTGATCTTTGGGGTCTTTTCTCCAAGCGGTATCTCCATTTCCTCAGCGAGATTTAAGCCTTGTAGTAGGATTTATTTTCCTTTGATGGCTCTTGAGTATCTCTTGCAGATTTTCTGTTGCTGATCCCCAGCACGATCTCCAATGATATCTCTAACTCGCAGAGATTAGCCGAATATTTCAGTGGTGTTGTGGTGTTTTGTTCACCCTCTGTTTGCCCTTTTTGTCTGATTTATCAGCATATTCATACTCATTGCATGCGCATTCATTTTGGTTGAGCATAGCATGTCTTTGTTGCATTGTGCACCCTGCATTTTTTGTTGGTATTTCCCTTTTCCCGATGTTGTTATCTCGCAGAATACGTGTGTCCTCTCTTCATTAGAGTGTCGACCCCTAAGCAGAAAATACCTATCATTTTTAATTCCCCACTGAATTTACGCCTCGTGGAAGATGCTTTGTTTAGCTTTCCTCCCCAGTTTTTTTATCTGGATGGAATTGTTCCCCAGTTGAGTTATTTCCTCATTGGGTCGAGTCTTGTTTGACCGTTTCTTTCCAGTTTGTTCCTGGATTGAACTTTGGTCTCTTGCAGCAGTTACTTTGGTGTTCCCTGGGCTGTGAAACCGGGATGACAAGAAGGTGGTTTTGAGGATTTATTTTCCTCAGCAGGAATCTGTTATTAATCCCCAATAAAAGATGAAGATTTGATTTTCCCAGTAGTGTTTTGATAACACTCTATTGGTAATTACTTATGTAACTTCATGTGGAAGCCTCTTTATTTGAGCAGCTTGTGTAATCTCCAGAAATTTACCTTCGCAATAAATAACATTTCTCTAGGTCATCCTCAACAGAGAAGTTTATTGTGAAATAATGGATCTTTATCCGACCAGCTTTTCTGTCAATTGGAATTTCTGTGGAATAACTCCCGATCAGAATTCTATTGCATGGTTCAACCTGCTCGTATCTCTTTTAAAGATCGCCAGAGTTGTTAATATCTTTTTCCAACAAATGGTTGTCTCTTTATTTGAGAAGTTTGTTGTGTGTTTGGAGCTGCTCAGTAACAAGTAGCTGATGATATATCTCTTTCCCCTACCCAGTAACAGGTAGTCGAGCATGTTTGTCCTACCCAGTGTCAGGTAGTTGACCTTATATCTTTTTCTCCTACCCAGTAACAGGTAGTCGAGTCCGTCCTGCCCAGTACCAGGTAGTTGACATGTTGTTTACCCTATCCAGTAACCGATAGTTGGTAACCCCTTTCATTCAAGTTTATTATTCCCGCTAAACTACTCAGTAACCAGTAGTTGGCGTTGCTTCTTTTCCTACCCAGTAACAGGTAGTTGATTATATTTCAACGAGTGGATTACTTCTTACCCAATAACTGGTAATAAGTAATACATTTCTTTGTTTTCTACCCAGTAACTGGTAGATAACAATTCTCTTGTGCTTTTGCACTTATTTTCTACTCAGTAACCGGTAGAAAGTATTTTACCTATTCTCTTCGGTTCGAATATCTTCGCCCAGTAACTGGCAGTTGGTATCTCTTTCCCCATTGAGTCGTTTCCTTTCCCTTATCGGAATGGGATCTTGCTCTTTTGTTTTCTCATGTGGAGTCACTCTTTTTCTCCCGAGCTTTTGCTTGTCTCCTGTGGCATTATTTCCCCACAAACGTCTTATGTTCGCATATCATTAGTATAATCATATCATTTTGTGGTCTCTTAGGGCTAAAAATTGGGTTAATTGTTATATTTAAGTCTCTTCTATCTAGTCGAGACAAAGATGTCAATCTTCATATCTCCGGATAGAAGAATCTTAAATAGGGGCAGCTGTAATACCCAAATTTTTACCCCTAAGATCCCACATTTCATTGGCATATCATTCCACAAACAAGATCTTACTTTGTGTTTCTTATTTACTTTATGTTTGTTTCTGTTTACTAACATTTAATCAAAATACCAAAAATATTTTTTTGTTTCTTCTTCTCTGTGTGTTTAGGGTTTTGCAGGGAAAGTGATGACAAAGACATTCATTCAAGTTTAAATCAGATGGACGTTTGACCTCATCTTGGTCAAACTATCAAGGGTTTGCTTCAACTGTGAATTACCCGCGGTGTGTTCTATGAGAAGTTTGGTCCAGAAGTCCAGAGGTTCATAAGCGTGGGAATGGAGACCTACCATTTGTTTTGGAGCAAACAAGTTATATGAGAAGTGAAAGAGAAAAGTTTGGAGATCAGGAGTGGAATGATTGGGACCATATTCTAAAAAGATTTTCAACCAGCACAAAACAGTTGCTTTCTCCGTCGTTTGATAAGCTAAATTTGAGATCGATGGGCAGGCTGGAGGATATTTTGGTTAATCTGCAGAAAGTTAAGAAATGGGATATTCTTTCTTCTGAAATTCAATCTCAGAAATTTGCAGATCCTCAAGATACCCGACACAAAAGAGTTGTGGAAGTGAAAATGTTGCTTTTTAATATTGCATATGAGAAGACCAAGCTACAATTAATGAATGTCAAGCGTGACAGATTACTGAAAAAGGCACAACAGCTGAGTTCTGGGCTTCAAGAGGCTCAGATTATAAAAAATTCAATACTATGTTCCGCTAAGAGTGGACCGGTTGACATTCAAGCTGATGATAGTCATATTAATGCAAGAATTTTTAATTCCCAAGGAAAATGTCAGGTTTCTTGCAATAAAGGGATGGAAGTGAGGCAGGAGCTTGAAAGTTTGAATCAGAAAGCAAAATCTTTAAGTGAATTCTTTTATAGTCACTGCAAGATGGAAGGGGATCAAAGCTGTACTAACATCCTCAAATCTGTTCCTGATTATTTAGAAAAGAGAATGTCTTATAAGTTGGTTTTCCAGAAATTGAAGTTGTGGGATATTGAAGGTTTTGAGCGTAAGGATGATTATCACCTAATAACTCTCAACTATCGCGGATATATCATCCAAAGGTTCACAGAATGCTGATCTTAATTCTGCTCTTCAGTTTGGTAATACTGCCTTCCCTCTACAAAACCTGCTGATGAGTGCTCCACACCAACCTCAACTTCTAAGAAATGAAAATGAGTTGTCACTTGGTTCCCCACAATCAGCCAATCCCGTCTTTCAGACTGCCGGCCTTTCAGATCCTACTTATAGAGGATTTGAAGACTTCTTCCCGGAAGAGGATATTCGAGTTAGAAGTCACGAGATGCTAGAAAATGAAGATATGCAGCATCTGCTCCGTATCTTTGATATGGGAGGGCAACCTCATACTTCCTTTAATGCTCCTGAAGAAGGCCATCCTTATTCATCTGCTTACGTGCCTGCAACCTCCATGAACTACAATATAGATCATGAGCGAAACCGTTCTTCAGGGAAGGCTGTTGTGGGTTGGCTCAAGCTTAAGGCTGCTTTGAGATGGGGTATTTTTATTCGGAAGAAGGCTGCTGAGAGACGGGCACAACTTGTTGAGCTGGATGACTCGTAGAAATATGAAATAGGAGTCATCTCATGTGATGTTACAGGCAACAGTATTTTCGGTTGTAGCACCAAATGCTTCTTTTCTGTCACTTAGAAACTGCTATCATGCCGAAGTTTTGTAGCATCAGTAGACATAATATCTTGATTGGATTATTTTTTGCAGCCTAAACTTAAAGCTCCCACTGTGCCTTCACAATCAGTTGTGCAGCAACCTCTGCTGTACAGGAATATCCCCCTGCAACATGTCATATACGCTTTACATATGATGTTTTTTTTCACTATTGTCTATCCTGATGATGCAAGGAATGTTGGTGTTGTTTTCAATAATATCTACGAGTTGAGTGGCCTAATCACTAATGACCAATATTACTCTGCTGATTCTCTCTCTGATACCCAAAAAGTTTATGTGGATACATTGGTGAAGAAGGCATATGAGAATTGGATACATGTTATCGAGTATGATGGCAAGTCTCTGTTAAATTACAATCAGAACAGGACTTTGGGTACGGCCCAACATCAGGTTCCACTGAGTTCACATGACTATTCTATTTCAAACTCACTTAATCAGCAGAACCTGACCACTCTAGAGTTGACCATGCTGGTATAATTCAGGCAATGTTGGCTCCACCAAATGTAGAACCAGAATATGGCACAGAAGCAGATGGGGATAACTTGATTGACTCAACAGATGTTGACATTAGGTTGCCAATGCTTGTTTATGTGTCTCGTGAGAAGAGGCCGGGATACGATCACAATAAGAAAGCTGGTGCCATGAATGCTCTTGTTCGAACTAGTGCCATCATGTCCAATGGACCATTCATACTCAATCTTGACTGTGATCATTACATCTACAACTCATTGGCCATCAGAGAAGGTATGTGCTTTATGCTCGACAGAGGCGGTGTCAGGATATGTTATGTTCAATTCCCTCAAAGGTTTGAAGGCATTGATCCTAGCGATCGATATGCAAATCACAACACTGTTTTCTTTGATGTGAGCATGAGAGCTCTTGATGGTTTACAAGGTCCAATGTATGTTGGAACTGGCTGCATATTCAGAAGAACAGCTCTTTATGGGTTTAGTCCACCTAGAGCTTCTGAACATCATGGATGGTTTGGAAGAAGGAAAATTAAGCTGTTTCTAAGAAAGCCTAAGGTGTCAAAAAAGGAAGAAGATGAAGTTTGTCTGCCAATCAATTGCGATCACAACGACGATGACGCAGATATAGAATCCCTGCTTCTTCCAAAAAGGTTTGGAAATTCTACTTCTCTAGCTGCATCCATTCCAGATGCAGAATATGGGTAGGCCTGCTTTTGGAGGTTTTGGAGGCTAAGATTGGAAACTGGATTCATTTCATGAGAATTTCTATCAAATTGTTGATTGTGGAAAAAAAAATCTGTGATCAAATATTTGATGGTCATGAGTCAGTAAAAACTCAATGCTTTGCTGAAGCCACTGGCAGCAGTGTGGCTATGCTTCTTAGTTTTAGGGAGGCTGTTGCCAGAAGCAAGAGGTCACCTGAAAAACTATTTGTTCTTCTCGACATGTATGAGATAATGAGAGAACTTCAACCAGAGATTGAGATACTGTTAGATAGTAAAGTTTGCGCTGAAATGCGAGAAGCTGCAATCAATTTGACAAAGTGGCTTGCTCAGACAGCCCAAGAAACCTTTGGTGACTTTGAGGAAGACCTGATAAAGATGTGATTGATCAAGCGAAAGATATGCGCAGATGGTCTAATCAGCATTCGGCTACTGATGTCTCAGATCGTTTCCCTTCAACTTCATTTGGTTTGCAATCTCAAAACTGTGATGATGCAGTTTCTACAGCAAGTTCTGGATTTGGTTGTGATGAGAAAACTATCAAAGCGGTTTGTGTACAGAATTCAGCACAAAGGGATCAGCCAGGAGACAGTGATATATATGAAACAGTTCGTTCTGAAGTTAGGCGGGCTATTTCTGAGATTCAGATTGACCTCGAAAGTGCTATTCAAGTGAGTAATGCTACATCCATCAATGTTACTGACATGGCTGATATTCATCCGGACTTGCTAAGCCCTGGTTCAGTAGAATTAGCATTGGAGACTAGAAGAGAGTATACCAAAAAGCTTAAAGAGGCAGAAGAGCGAGCTAGACGTCTTCGGGCAGATCTGGCAGTTGAAGAACATCGAGTGCGAGAACTGGATAGAATCTTGAAAGAAGTTCTTCCATATCCCAAAACCCCTAATATACCAAAGTCTCGTCCATCAAGAAAATCAAGCATTGAAAGGAAAAGGATGTCGAGACGTCTTGCAGAAGATGCCAAGGCTTATTTTGACGAGTGTGTATCACTATCAACATTCGATAGTTCAGACTTTTCATCTCAAGAGGATCCTCCGCTCAGTATGGTTGGTCCACCTACTCCATCTCGTTTAACCGAGCAATCCGGCACTCGCGAACTATTGCATGATATCCATTATGACACATTGCAGCCACCTGCCAGCATTGATTCTGAGGAAGCTATCCATGAACAAGTCAGCTCAACTGCTGATAGCAAAGAAACTGACTCTAAACACTGCTTCTCCTTTGCACAGAAACCATCTGAAGCAGAATGTATGTCCTCATGTTTATGCACCTCAAATTGACGAGACTATTGATGTAACGTCTGATTTATGTGCTTATAAGGTTCAACTATCTGAGAAGTTAATGAGTAATGTACTCTTCAAAAAGCTGGGAGAATATGAAATAGCTTGGGTTGATGCTGAAGTAGGGAAGACAGAGAATGATATGCTTTCGCTTCTCCCCATTTCTGGCACACCTTGTCCACATAAATCTGTTCTAGTTGGTGATTTGAAGTTGGCAGATTTCAAGCAGTTTCTCTCAACCAAAGGCGTTTCGGTGGAGTTTGCTGGCGGGGCTCTACGTTGCGGTGAATACGTAACTGTTCGGAAGGTTGGGGATGCAACTCAGAAGGGTGCTGGTTCTGGTACTCAGCAAATTATTATTGAAGATAATGCAAAGTGCTAGCTATATAGATACTTGCAACAGGGTAAAAGTAAACTCATCACGTATCTGAGCCATATTTCCAAGCCATGTAGCTGACCCCACAAGTTATCCATGTCACTTAAATGAGCTACAAAGAGAAATTGCAAAACGACATGTCAAATACCAGCAAAAAAAATATCACGCACAACACACCTACTTCAAAACGGCAGAAAATTCTCACAAACTGCAAATCATTTTTCACTCATTCTCATCTATAAATAGAATTCATCCCTCACTCTATTCTTCAAGCTTTTCAAGCCAAAAAATCTCTGCTGATTTTCTTCCTCAATTCCTCACCACCAGAAAAAACCTTCGTTCATTCTCTTCTCATATTTCATTCCACCAAATTAACTTCAAATCAACCTCAAACACAGATCAATTTCGAACCAGAATTCGTTCAGAAGAAGAAGAGAAGCAAGAAGAAGCTTGGATTGATTTCTTACCTGAGTTTGAAGGTAGATTGAGCTTCACCGTCATTTTCGATCCGTTATCTTTTGTTGTGATTCTCTGAATTGTTGGTACCATTGTGAAGAGCTTTTGATTTCGATCTGTTCGGTGTAATTTTCGCATCCCGTCGCTTTGATCTAAGCAAGCTTTGAGCTCGAGAAAAAAATGGTGCGAAGAAGTTACCGTGAAGAAGAAAGGAGAAGATGAAGTTTCTGTTTCTCTTTCTCCTTTTAATTTGTTTTTTCATTTATTTATTCTTTTTTTTATCTTTTCTTTTTTATATTGTTATTAGTTTATTTTTATAAACTAATAATAATATTCTTGAAAAAAGAAAGCATTAAAAAATTATTTGAAAATATTTTGATTAATTGTTGGTGGTTTTGGATCCTGAATTTTGATAAGATTTCATCAATATCAATGGACTTTGGGTGTTGATTTTTATCCACCAAGAGAGGTGATTGATATTGATGATAATTTAATCGATTTAAGATTCAAATTGTGATTTCTTTTCATTCTTATTTTCTTTCTTCTTTTTTTTATTTTTATTTTTGATCGATGAAATCTATGGATCATAGATAATTGATTATCAAGGTTGTTTAATCTTCATTATTTCAAATCTATGGACGAATAATCATTGAGATAATTCTCCTTACTTTGGAATAGTGATAGATTACCTTTGATTAATTAATTAAAAATCTTGATTATGATGAGATCACCACCTCTTTTCTTTTTGTGTGGCATGTTTTAGGAGAGTGATTTACATATCACTTCTCTAACATGTATTAACACTAACATTTTATTGACCGGCCTCAGATAGTCGTGGTTTCTACATAAACCCGATTACGATTGCTTAACATAGCGCTAAATTGTCCCTTAATCGGAAAATGATCATTCGTGGCTCAAACTTACGTTTAAAAGTCCAAGTATGTTTAGTTGCTTGTCTTAACTCCAATACCTATGAAAATCATTGTTAGGAGGCTTTGATTCTATCAATCCTCTAATGAATTTTCATTAATCTTGGTCTAAGTGCAAGAATTAATCATCATTGATCATATGTTCTAACCACTAACCACTAATTCACTAACAATATCCTTGTTTAATTTTGTTTATATTCTCTTCTTACTCTTTATTTTTTACTTTTATGCTTCCATTTTATCATTACATACCATATCTTTGTTTATGTTTATGTCATTTTTCTTTTGTCCACTTGGACCATACTTTGTTCAAAACATTAATAAAGGATAAAACATCTAAAAAATTTGGTGCTATTAACTTTGTGGTTATACTCTTGGACCATTCTTAGACCTTGGACTTCATGGACATTTTGGACTTAGGATTAGGACTTTCTTCCCTATGCTTGGAGTATTTTGAATCTTAGCCTTTATTTGGCTCGATCCTTGGCTTATGCTTTAAATCGGATGGAAATCTTTTTGCTTGCTTTGGAGTGTGCTACAAGTCGGTTAGATCTTTCTTATCTCTAGCTCTTATTTTGATTTTTAGGATAGTCACTTCATCTCCTCCCCTTCTTAAATTTTCAAAACTTTCTCCCTTTTTCAAAACCTTCTTGGTTTCAAGCTTCAAAACCGCTTTCGCAATAAAACCTTGACTTTCGTCAAGTGATTTTTAAACTTTGTTTTTCTTAATAAAAGTCAATCAATGTTAATCATGTTTTGACCAATTTCAAAAGACATAAAAAATACAAAAACTCATCAACTCTTTTTGTGCCTTTATGCACTTTTTCACTTTAAAACTTTTTCATAAAGTTTAGACATGATTCATTTTTATAGTTGAGATGTAAATCTCCTATTCCCCATATTATTAAGACTTTGACATTTTCCACATTGATGTTGAGTGATAGTCTTGTTGATAATCCAAGCAAATCCTCCATCTTTATGTGACGCAAATGTTGTCTTAATACTCGTGGGTGGATAGTCGCAGTTTTCTCCTTGAAATGACGACTTGTCTGAACATCTAAAATCAATCAAAACCAACAAAATTTTGTCATTTGTACCACGAACTACGGGGTTTTGATTCCATATTGCACTTTATGGGTACGTAGGCATGAGACGATAAGTCTCTCCAAACACAAAAATATAAAAAATATTCTCTTCTCATCTCTCCAATCTCTTTTCAAACAAACCATTTTCAAACCAAAAAGCGTAAATATTTCAAAGGGCTCCTATAGAGTACTATAGACGTTTTGTGTGCTAACACCTTCCCATTGCGTAACCAACCCCCTTACCCCGATCTCTGTCTCGTGTTCTTATTTTAGAACTCTTTGGTTTTGTTCGCTCTTTTTCCTTTCCTTTATTTGGATAAAATAAAAGTGCGGTGGCGACTCTTGTTTTCTTTGAGTTAAGTTAGTCAATAACTTACACTCACGATTTTTACCGCTACACCACCACAACAAACACTTTATCGTTGACCTGAGGCGCTTGAGCACTCCTTGGTTTCTCATAATGAGTACTAATATGGCCTTTCTCACCGCAGTTATAGCAAGTAGGCATATTAGTCCTGCAATCCGCCACCACATGGCCCGACTTCCCACACTTAAAGCACTTCTTCGCTTCATGAGGACAATCGCTAACACGATGCCCCACAACACCGCACCGATAACATTTCAAATCCATCAATGTTTTCCTCTCTCTGAACTTCTTATCAGCCACAGCTTTCTGCTTTCCCTTATCGGTCAGCATACTGTAAGGTGTACCACCAAATCTTTGCTTACCCTTACGGTCATTCACCGCTTTATAGTGTGCAATCCTTGCTCGGTTGTCATTATCATAAATTCGGCTTCTACTCACCAACTCAGGATAGCTCCTGATCTTTTGACAAGCTATTCCCATCTTGATCTCCGGTCGCAACCCATTCTCAAACTTCAAGCACTTAGAAGTCATTGCCTCGTCAGTATTGTAATGGGGACAATATTGAGCCAGCTCTTCAAATCTAGCCGCATACTCGGCCTCTGACATATTGCCATGCTTCAGCTCTAGAAATTCTACCTCTTTAGCACTTATGATATCCTCCGGAAAATACTTTTCCAGAAAACCCGTTCGAAACACCTCCCAAGTAATCGGAGTTCCCGAAGCCTCCAACCTCTGGCGACAGTTGTCCCACCAAGCCTCGGCTTCACCTCGAACATGTGAGTACCGAACCTCAACTTCTGCTCATCACTGCACCCCATGGTTCTAAAGATCTTCTCTATCGCCTTCAGCCACTTCTGTGCAGCTTCCGGATCCAAAATCCCACCTTCAAACTTTTGTGGCTTGTTACTCTGGAACTGCGTTAAGTCTCTGAACTGTGCGCCCACAACCAGATTCTGATTGGCCACCACCTGTGCCATTGCTTGCATAGCTGCAGCCAACACATCATCATTCCTCCCCGCCATACTGCTCAACAACCACAACAACAGGTTAACGGAAAACAACCAAACTCTATCCTACAGACAGACTCAACTACAACACTGACCGGACGGACCGACCTGCTCTGATACCAACTTGTAACACCCCGTTCCCCAAAATAAAATAAAACAATCATTCAGCAATTATCAGAGTTTTTTCTCCAAAAACGAGATGTCACATTTTCACCAAATTTCCACAGAAACAATTCTTTAAAATGGTTTTCAACAAAAATGCAGCGGAAAAGAATATATATATATATATATATATATATATATATATATATATATATATATATATATATATATATATATATATATATATATATATATATATATATATATATATATATATATATATATATATATATATATATATGTATATATATGTATATATATCTATATATATCTATCTATATATATATATATATATATATATATATATATATATATATATATATATATATATATATATATATATATATATATATATATATATATATATATATATATATATATATATATATATATATATATATATATATATATATATATATATATATATATATATATATATATATATATATATATATATATATGTGTGTGTGTGTATATATATATACACACACACACATATATATATATATATATATATATATATATATATATATATATATATATATATATATATATATATATATATATATATATATATATATATATACATATATGTATATATATATATATATATATATATATATATATATATATATATATATATATATATATATATATATGTATATATATATATATATATATATATATATATATATATATATATATATATATATATGTATATATATATATATATATATATATATATATATATATATATATATATATATATATATATATATATATATATATATATATATATATATATATATATATATATATATATATATATATATATATATATACATATATGTATATATATATACATATATATATACATATATGTATATATATACATATATATATATATACATATATATATATATATATATATATATATATATATATATATATATATATATATATATATACACACACACACATCATCATCATCATCACATACATTAAGTCGGTCATCTGTCCAAAATACACGAAATATCATCATCGAATCCCAACAAAAACAAGATACGCCACAGGGGCACACAAAAACATGAAATAGGCACAGATACTCCCAAAAGCCCCGGTGTTACGTATCAGAGCATCCCTACGACTCGCCACAATCCAAGCTAGCTAACCACCTGGATTGTCTGTACTTCCAAAGAAGCACAGGCCACAACAACAACAGGGGTGAGAAATCACGATCAAATATAACGATAATAATGTACATGAAATAAAAGGCAGAAACATATAAACATCATTTCTTATACACCAAATCCGGACCTACTGTCCCATACCAACACAACACACATCACAATACAACACATGCAGCTCGACACAATGACATGCGGCACTGACTCAACTCAGGATAGATCGTATACACTCCATCTGAGCAACGATCTATCCCTACCACGCTCCTCCTGAGCCCATATAATCAAATCTCAGGATAGATCGCATACACTCCATCTGAGAAACGATCTATCCCTACCAACACTCCCCACTTGGAGCACGGGTGAATCGCATACACTCCATATGAGCAACGATTCAACTCCCGTCCACGCTCCCTATTTGGAGCACGGGTGAATCACATACGCCCCATTTGAGCCATGATTCAATCCCGTCCACATGCTATGCAGACACCATGCGCAACAACACAACCACTCACGGTGCACACGATCCTACTGATCCATTCCATCATATCACCATACAACATATAAACATAACACACACGAGGCGCACACAATCCTACTGATCACAATTTATCATATATCGAACATGTCTCACCCATCACCACAATCATACATCATAACATACACCAATTCAAATATCATAATCACACGGATATCACGGAATCATGTTTCGACACCATACATACACTCACCACAGCTCACTAATAAGCTCATCACCAAACATGACCAACAAGGGTCCAAAACCACAAAGAAATCAACACAGAACAGCAGCAAAACACAAATTGTTGTCGGGCTCGCTGGCGCATTCGCCTGGCGATGCCCCACAGCGAACACTCGCTGACCATTCGCCTAGCGAAACCTATGGCAAATCCAAACAAAGGCTACTGGCAGCATTCGCTGCCCAGTTCGCCTGGCGAAGGCTCGCCCCCCCTCATTCGCCCGACGAATTCCTATGGTTCCAGAAAAAAATCTGCTATTCAGAAATCAGCAGCCCCCACACTCACCAATTCTCGCCAAAACACCACCGGCAACATCAGCTTAATATTCTACATATAATTGACCCGACTAAATCCCACATCATCCGATAAAACATCAACTTCTGCCGATTAGTCCACTTCCGGCTTAAACGGCAATTCTACTTCGAAACCCGCCATTCACCCAAACGATCACATGCAACAATCTTAACAGAACAACAACCACATTCAGAATCAAACCTTCATCTCAACATCATCATCAAACCTATGTTCTACTCAATTAACTCAATTCCGGTTTAACATCGTAAACTACCGAAATCCCCAATTTCTCAAACCATCATCAAACATTGCATGCAAGATTTTTCAACATTCAAACATCGATTAAAACAGAATCAATAACACAAATTACCAAGCCATTCATCATCAATCATGGGGTTAGGGAAATTGCCCCTCTACCGATTATCCATGCAATTACCAATTTTATCGATCATTCCCCCCCCCCCCTTACCTCAAATGCAGTTCTGATGATGAAGAATCCGCAATTCCAACAGCTTTGATCGTCTTTCCTTCCAAGCTTGCTCACTTTGATCGTTCTTCCTCTCTACCTTGTTCTTCTCCTTCACATGCGTGTTCCTTCTCTTCCTCTTTTCCCAAATGCCACAAATGCCCTTCATCCCAAATAATCCACTTATTATTCCACTTAATTTCCAATAATAATATTTCCACATTTTCTTTATTCCAAAATTAATTCCAATAATATTTTTAAATACAATAATAATAACAATAATATTAATAATAATAGTAACAACACTATTAATCATCATATTATCATTATTATTAATCATATTTATCTAATATTATGGACCTTAATTCCTCAAACAAATTCCACCCAAGCATGCCGAAAAAATAAATACATCAGAAAACTTGAATAATTAAAATGGGCGTTACACTATCCCCACCCACTCCGCTATCTTCCTTCAAACAAGACGAATACATAGACACGAACAAAAGAGATGATAATTATCCTCAACAAAATTGAAACAAAACACACATATAATGTCACAGGGATTAGAGATTATTCTCCTGGCCACCAGATTCAATTTTGTTGGAAGTCTGTCCAACACCAATCTCCAACCAAAGTGGTATTATATTTTAATGAATAAAAGGATTTTACTATTTAAATTTTGAATGATGAACACAAATAATGAAGGATGAAGTATAGCTCCTAAAAACATGTGTCCAAATATGCATGAATTGAGAAAAAAATTACCCCTAATTTTTAGGCAAAATATTTGTTTGGTTCCTTAACTTTATCTCATTGTTTAAGAGAGGTTTGTAGGTATTTTACGAATCCGTTATGCAACTGGTATTTGTTGCAGTTTTACGACTTTTGTCTTTTTCAAATGTTATTTGTATTAGATTTAAGGATTTTATGCATTTAGCTGATTAATGTTTAGGGTTTCAAAATATATTAGTTTTTAGGACTTTGTATTTTTCAAAATTTATTTGCATCTGTATTAGGGATCAATTTAGTTTTAAAATTGATTTGAATAGGTCAAAATAGACAAATATTTACATCTAAAAATTCATCACAGTTCTGAATTAATTGATGATGAATTAAGTGTGTATGAAGGATGAGTAGTTCATGATTTGAAAACAGATGTTGACAAGTGGAGTTTTTTTTTGAGTTGGTAGATGTACTGATGGAGTTAGGTTATAGGGAATTTGAGACAATATATTACAAGGAACCCATATTTGGGATGAATGTTTTGGCTGATGACAAAGGTGCATTAGAAATTGTTAATATTTATATGGTGTATCTAAGTGTTGATATCTATATTCAACACACTTTGTCCCAGCCTGATTTTCATGAGGGCTCTATTCATGATATAGAAATAGATATTTATGACATTGCAAATGAGGTGGAAGAATTGGTTGCTAAAATCTATGAAGAATTAATTAGTGGGGATGTTGAATTGAAGGCAGTTGATGATATACTGATTGGTGATGTTAATGTTGGTGCGGAAAATCATGATGATGTGCATATGGGTGGTGAGGTGCATGATGATGTAAGTGTGGGTGGTGAGGTGCATGATTATGTAAATTTTAATGACAATGAAGATGACATTCATTTCAGATCAACACAAGGTATACTCACTATTTATTATTTTTGTGTTATGTTACATTCGTGTTATGTTATACTCATTAGTGTTGTGTTATTGTATGTTGTATTGCAGGGTCTTTTCCCTGCAATGAATGAGCTTTTGCCTAATGTTAAGCAAAGATTTTGTATGAGGAACATGTATAACAACTTTAGGAAGATGTATCTTGAAAAGATATTGAAGGAAATCATATGGAAGGATGTAAAATTGACTTATTCACAAGCATAGGAAAGAGAAATGAAGGGAATGAAAGTGGTCAATGAAGATGCATTTAAACACATGATGAAGATCCCACCAAGATTTTGGAGTAAATCATATTATAAGACACATAAAAAATGTGAAAATTTTATCAAGAACATATTAGAAGCTCTTAATAGTGTTTTCTCGAGTCAAGGGCTAAGTCATTGCTAACTATGTTGGAAGAGATCACAACCTACATTATGGAAAGGTGGACAACCAATAGGATGAGATTTCAAAACTTGGCTGATGGTGATGTTTTACCTAATATTAGAAGGAAAGTTGAGAGAACCAGCACATAGACCAACTTATGGCTTGTTAGGTATATATCATTTCAAATTTTGGATATTAATGTTGTGCAATGTTAGATGAACACATATAAACTAATACATGAATACATGTTGTAGGATGTCGGTTGAACACATCTTTGAAGTGAGGCATATTAAAAATCTAGCAGAAAAGTTTTATCTAAATATGAAGGAACATGTATGCTTTTGCAGAAGATGGGAACTCACAGGCATTCCATGTGTTCATACATTTTCATCTATGAAGAGTATGAATCTTATGATTGATAATTATATCCTTGAGTACTACAGGAAATCAAGGTATATGCCAGTCTACAATAATTTGATTTATCTTGTAAATGGATAAAACCTGTGGGTTAGGACATAATATCTGGATGTGCAACCACCTAAGCATCAAAAAAAGAAGGCTAGGCCACAAAAAGGGAGGAACGTTGAGCGAGAATAGATTGATGGCTCTTATCGAAAAATGAGAAAAAAAACAAGTTTAATTGTCAAGTGTAATAAGTCAAGCAGTCAGGTCACAACAAATCTACTTGTAAGGTGACACCAAAAACTTAACCAACTCAAGCTAGTCAACAACCTGCTCAAGCTAGTCAGCAACCTAATCAAGCTAGTCAATAGTCTAATCAAGCTATTAAACATCCAACTCAAACTACATAACATGTTACTCCAAGAACTCAAGGAAGTAACTCAACTCATGCTAATCAACAACCAACTACTCAATCTAGTCAACAAGCTACACCAATATCTCATGAAAGTAAGTCAACTAAAGGAAGGGAAAAATATCTAAATTTTAGGAGGCATCAACACCATTTGTACCTCCAAGACCTACAAAATATTAGGTGCATCCTAGAATGTAGTTAGCCCAACAACAAGGAGGACTACTCCAAATAAAGAGAACCACACCAAAGAAGAACATTTAGTTTGACTGTGACTTGTTTGTTGAATGGTTTTAATTGTATTTTGAACCTTTTTTGGAACCTTTTTTAATGTTGTCAATTTGTTAAATTATTCCTATCATAGTGTTAACATAGTGTCATTTTGAATCCTGTCAATTATATAATGTATATTGAACATGTCACTGTGCAATGCCAAATTTGTAATGTGTATTGAACATGTGCATTCATCATGTTAATGTTTAATGTGAATCATGCAACAATTTCTGTTTGTCAAATTAGTGTATGTTTCTCAATTTGGTATTACATTCAGTGTTATACATTCAGTGCTATAATTGGACTGGTATAAAATAGATTGGTATAATATTATTATACATTCACTGGTATACATTCAAACTAGTATAAATAAGTTGTATACATTCAATATATTTAAGTGGAATGGTATAAATGGAATGTAGTAAACCATAAAAAAATTATGCCAAACTGATGCCATAACTATAAATCAGGGCTATAATTGAACCGAAAAACTGATGCCATTCAAACTGGTACAAACTCAGTGATACCATTATGTTACAAACTTAAATGGTACAATCTCATTCAAATTGATACAAACTAAGCATCTAAACTAGTATAATGGAGATTGCTACATATTCTTAAAACAATATAAATACCAATATAGAGAAAAAAAAAATTATCATCTTCTAAAAAAATTTCCAGTTCAACATCTTCATCATTTGAGTTTGAAGTTCCATCAAATATTTCTTTTGTTCATGATTTGTGACCCTACATTTTTTAACCTCCATTTTTGCTGCATCAATTTATTTTGCTAAGTTTTCTAACCTACATTTTTGCTTTATCATAAATTGATCCTTCTCATCTCTCACATCCTCATAGAACCAATTGAAAAACCACACCCAGCTTACGTAGAGCCTTGAAATTTTCAGAAATTGAAATTCATTCGTAGATTGATTTTCAAACAAAAATTGTTCCCAGAAATTATCAAAAACATGCTTACCTTAAAATGGGGACGACCCCATAATGGTTTTCCAAAATTCTTAACGATGGCTGCCCTACGAAGAATATCTATGTCTCTAGAATAACAAATAGGTTCCTATTGCATATTCAAATTTGTGTATACATTCGAATCAAAACTTCTAGAGCTCGTTTGTTTCAATAGAGATGAACAACATCCAGGGTTCATGGTTTCTACAACCTTCAATTTTTAGAATAAATTTGAGATGGGATTGGAAGGAACGATAACCCCTAATTCGATTTGGCACGGAATTCCAGAATACAAAGGAAGAAAAAAGTGGAAACCAAAAAAGACGAAGGTCCTTTGCCAACTCAGTTGCCACAAATATAAACATAAGCTTCGTTTGAGGGAAATAGAGGGAAAGGAATCATATGGTGGATTTTTAAGAGTTAAAGGATCAACTCAAAGTGTTTAAAACTTAAGGGACCAAATTGGACCCTGAGGCAAAATCAAGGGACCAAAAAGGGTATTTTTGTGATTTTTATTTTAAGTCATTTTGACTTTTTCACATGTATTAAAAAAAGTAATAATTGTTGTATGAAAAATAGAAACTATGAAAGATTTTTCCCTTTGGACGAAGGGTATTATCCACCCTCTTTTGGTGAATCATGCGCCACCTCTGGTACATCCTTCGCAAATATACTAGTACACAGTTCCTCAAGCACGAGGTATTGTAAAGGGCGAAGTGATTTAATCTTAAACTCTAAGTAGGCTCCCTTGAGTGAGACTTTAAGTTTAGTCCCTTAGTCGAGGCTTCAAGTTGAGTACCCTAAGTGAGAGACTAAGTTGAGCTCCTCGAGCGTTATTTTAAGTTGAGTCCCTCAGGCATGACTTTAAACTGAGTCCCTTAGGTGATACTTTAAGTTAAGTCCCTAAGATAAGATTCCAAGTTGAGTCCCTCATGCGAGACTCTAAGTTGAGTGTGTTACTCCTTGGTCCTTAAGGACCATCCCAAGGATTTCGAACATATATATTGCCCTTGAGGGCAGCAAGGATCTTTAATAAAATTCTAGATTTGTATTACCCTGAGAGTGGCAAGGACCTTCCAGTAGAAGTTCAACATTTATATTATCCAGAGGGATACAAGGATCTTCTAGTAGAAGTCTAGAATATATATTACCCTGAGGGCAACAATGATCTTCCAATGGAAGTATAAAGTTTATATTAACTTGTCCTTAGTTAACTTTATGATAATGTTGTAATAATTAATGTAAGAGAACTCATACACGAGTTGGCTAAGCGCATTTTGCCTTACTCGAGAAAAATAATAGAACAATGGTTAATTGTAGTAATATCTCAAGTTAATTGGTTTCCATGTTCTTGTGATGAGTCATTCATCCAGCTCCTCAAGCTTGTAGTATTTATGGGGAAGTTTCTGACATTTACCACATGGACCGTCCTAGTTAGGTTGCAGTTTTCCTTATTGACCTGGAAAAACTACTTTCCTGAGCACAAGGTCGCCCTTTTGCATCTCTCTCGAAATTACCTTTGAGTTATACTTTTTGACAACCCTTTTTTGGCACCGAATTCCTCGATGTAGGCTACATTCCATGTTTCACATATTAACTCGGTTGCACATCTGAGTCCTGTCATAACCTAAAATGTGACCTCCCCTTTTGCCTTTTTGCATGAGCATATGCAGTCGCATTGCCAACATACACATTAGCATTATTTCTCTGTCGTTTTGTTGCAGGGACATTCAGAGTTTTAAAGCCTGATTAATCACATCCTCACAAAGTCATCACATCACAACCACAAGCAAAATACAAGAGTTTCCATGCCTATTTATCAAAGAAAAAAGTCGAAGGTCAGAGCCATGGCTATATCACCTTGTTGCAAGCCAAATTGGGCAAGTTTTGGTTGTGTTAATCGATTAACCATTTGCAAGGAAAATGTGTTAATCGATTAACACATGTAATTTTACAAATTTTCTGCATTTTTTCATGACAGTAGCTTTTCCTCTATTCTTTGGCACATTTGGGCTCTAATATCATGTGGATAATTGTATATGGTTTAAGACACTTCAAGAAACCATTTGCATTTGCTAGAATACATCATTTTCAATAAGCTCACCATACACCTACATTTCCAAGCATATGAACCATTGGATTTTGAACATGCATTGGGATGCTTTTACCGAGTTAACAAATAACTAATCGAGTTAACTTTTGACTCGATAAGTTAGATGTAACTAACTCCAAAGAAAACTCCAAAGCTAACCCTAAACCATATGTAACACCCCAAAATTTGCCCACCATTTTCCTAACCTTAACTGACTTGTGTTTCTCTTTCATCTGCATCTTCATAACTTTGCAAACTTTTGATGATCTTCCAAGCATAATTGGCTCTTTACTTGTGAAGATAAGTTGGAGGGGATGTCAAGAGGGGTCATTTTCCCAAATAAGCACTCAAAAATGTTGAAGTATGAAGAAGTTATGATATTTTGAACTTGGACTTGAAATGTTGACTTTTTAGGTCAAACCTCTTTGGACAAACTTGCAACCTTGTACTTTCCTTGCATTTCAAGGCATATTGATGATCATATAAACTCAAAACAATGAATGCTTGAATGTTCTTTGATGAAACTTGCAATGGATTGAGGAAATTTATTGATGAAGGCATGGAAATAAACATATGAACCTTTAACATTTCTTGAGAAAAAAACTATTAAACCTTGAAACATCCTTGATCAAATGAAGTTGAATAATGCTTGAGACCCTATGCTTCGATATTAGAGGTCATGCTTTGATGAATAGCCTTTGAAAATCAATGGTTGAACAACCTTGACTTGAGGAACTCAAGCCCTAGTTGAGGAAACAATCACTTGATACTCTTGATTCCAAACCCTACCTTGCAAGAGAAACAAAAGGGGCGAGGCATATATTTTTTTGTATTTTGATTAGTGATTAGGGAATTATAAAGCATATAAGTACAAAAATGAAAGATACGAAAAAAGGTGCTTGATGATTGTCGCTTCCGCAAAAATAAGGTGCCGGCAAAACAGAAGAGTCGCCACCTTTCGTTATTTATCCCTCAGAGCGGGAAAGGAAATGATCGGAAAAACCTGACGAAATGGGTATAAGACAAGGTCATCGCAACCGTTGTCTGGGTTCGGGAGTCGGTTACGCAAGGGGAATGTATTAGCACCCCTCACATCCGTCGTACTCGACGGGATCCACGCTTGTTGTGTTTACTGGACGAGTTGGTTTATCTATCTACCTATCAAGGCTGGCTTAAAAGAAAAAGAAAAATGACTCGGCAAAGCGTCGCGCTTTATGCCTACGTATTCTCATCAGAGAATGAGAAATCAGAGTCAACGTAGTTCGACCTACTACGGGTTACGGGGAAGGTGGCTCGCCAATACATCAGTATTGTGCCTACGTACTCTCAACAGGTATGAGAGATCAGAGCTTACGTAGTTCGGGATAATACGGATTACGGGGATTCAGATTCATCTATTTTTACGAGTAGGGTTAAACAACAGTTCCAGCAGTTAGGGACAGAGCCTGTTTGCGTTGGCGCTGAAGTTTAACGACACTCTTTTCTTCAGAAAATCTTTCCTTTGAATTACAGGCCCACGAGGCAAAAAGGTTTGAAGTTTGTTTTCTGTCTTTTACGGAAGAAGTGTTTTTTATTGTGTTTGCAATTTCAATCGCACTAAAGACTATGACCTGAGAGTGAATGCGTCGCACGTCACCCAAAGGGTGCCATACTAAACATCCAGACTGTTGGAAAGAAGCTCTCCAACAATCCTTTCTCAGATAGCTTAAGGCTCATACCGTATGAAAGAAATCATTCATGATTACTGTATCTTAAGTTGTTTTGAGATGAGAAGAGAACAGGCTCAACTATGGGGAGACTATCAAGTCCTACTGTTGTCATGCCAAGGATTCATCCTATAGTTGAGGTTTGAAACAGGGAACTCCTAGAAGTTATCATGCATAGGTTTCAACCTAAAGTTCTAATCATCACTTCCTTATCAAAGGAAATGAGAGTCCTAAGGGATCATGTCAATGATACACAGAAACAGATAAAGCATCAGCTTAAACAGTAAACAGTAAATAGTAAAATGCATGCAATGCAAGTGAGGGAGGAAATGTGTGTGGGGCAGCAGCCTTCACAAGCTCATCTCAACCTCAAGCCAGAATGAATAACAGTAACCATACAGAAAAAGATATCATGCTATCAAGCAAAATACAATAAACTGCAATCATACAGAAGAAATGAGATGCTATCAAGCAAAATAAACCACATGGGCAAGGGAGTTGGGCTCTACCGAATACCCGCAAGAAAAGTCATACAGTAACAATACAAGCAGAGGGAGCAACTCAACCTCTAGTGCAATCATGCTCCTAAATTAGAGTCAGTCTAGATATGGACTTATTCTAATGCATCAAGCAAGTCAAACAAGTCACATCAGCACAGAAAAGAAAACAGACAAGAAAGCAGATCAACAACTCTCTCTCAATTCCAAGCCTCAGCTCTTCTGACAGCAATCCAGTCTTCAGACTACCATCACCCTTCAAGGCTATCATCTTTCATGCCAAGTATCAACTTGCTTCTCATCACCATAAGTTTCAACTTAACTTCACTTCTACAAGCTTCAGCTTTTCTGTCAATTCCACCTTCAGGCTTCACTCTTAACCACAAGCATCAACTTGATTCCTTCATGCTCTCAATGTATCAATGCACAAGTATCAACTTGTCCTCTGCTCCTCAAGCCTCATCTCTACACTCAATCTCAATTGAATCCTCTTCATAAGTATCAACTCAGTCTTCAAGCTTCAGCTCTCTTTGCTTCACCAGTATCAACTTGGTCTTCTCTCTACAAGCTTCAGCTTCTCAGGGTAGTCTTCAATCATATGGGAGTGTCAACTTCATCCTTCAATTCTTGCTCAAGCCTCAGCTCTTCATTCAATCTCCATGGGGTCTTCAAGTATCAACCTGTTCTTCAAGCTCTTCAAGCTTCAGCTGAAATGGCAATGCTCAAGGAATCATCCTCTTCCACACTCTTCAATGAAGTCCTCATCTTCAAACTCAAGCCCAAAATCTTTCAAGATACTCAAACCAGAAGATAATTGATTGAACATGATGAGTGGAAATGATAAACAGCTTACTGACAACCAAAGGAAGCCTGTAAGGGTTCATCATTATGAGAGACTGGTTTCCTCAAAGTTCTACTTCCCAGATAAAGCCACTCATCCTTCCAAAGGAGGGATGTGAATATCTGAGAAGGACTTTTAGTCATTGGGAGGAATGGAAGCACAAGATGTTTTCCATGTTTGTGAAAGAAATCATTCTAACTACAAGGCTCTCCCTATGTCCTATCTCCTAATCTTCATCAGACACCTTCAGGCACCAACAAAACCAAAGCTCCAAGCATCCTCACTTGTCCTCAACTTGTCTTCAATCTCAACTAAAGGAAAACCAAGCACAAACCCTAATCTAAGGGGACTAAGGGAGTTAAACTACTTGAATTAGTAAATTAGGATCACCTAAAACCTAGTACTAAAGTTAGTCCTAACTAAAATACTAAAACCAATTGTAAAATCCTACAAAAATTACTATGGGAACCTAGTTCAATCATGACTCTACCACATTAATTTCAAAGATCAAATCATCAAATTAGACCTAGAACTAAATTCTACATTACAAGGTATCAAACTTAAACCCTAAAAGGAAGCATCTAAATATCAATCTAGAAAGCACACCTATTTTCATCACAAAAATGTGAGAAAAATTCTATGGGATCATACATGTCTAGCCTAATCACACAGAAAAAATTAGGCTCAAAATCATCACCATGAGATCACACAAAAATCCACAAAAATATGCATCAAACATAATCACTTTAATATCGATTAAAATATAAAATTCCTATTAAATCAGAAATTACATGAAATGAAAATATTTTTTCTCTAAAAAATAATAGACTCAATCATGAGTAATATGCAAAAAGAATGGGTTTAATTGGATTAATTTTCAATTTTATATGAATTTTCCAAGAATCATGAATAAAGTGAAAAAATAAAGAAAATCAAACAAAAATAAATAAGCGCGTGGTGCCAATAGTAATCAGACTCAGTTCAAAATCTGGGTTGGGCCTTCAAGGGGGTGTGGATAGCGCCTAGTTCACTAAGCCCAACACAACAAATAAATGAAACGCAACGTTTCCTTTAGAACTCGTTCACAAGCTGAGATTAGAACGTGGCCATTGGATCAGCCTCAAGTCAAAGGTCCAACCATCATCTAACGGTCCCAGAGTCATCTTCTCCATTCAAACCTCTGCAATTTCGCGCCTAGCTCCGGCCACCTCCGGTGGAGCTCCGATCATCTTCCTCAACCCTAGTTCTCCCTAGAGGCCTCCAATCCAAGAGGTCAAAACATGAATCTCATCCCAAATCTTGCCACGAACTCAACCATACCCTTAGTTTCCTCTGAAACCTCAAGAATCACCATATCCCAATCTTAACCGAAAATGGCAATTCACCTAATTTGTCTCTAATTCATCAATTAACTATCTGGAATCCATCCTACACTATTCTACAATCAATCTAACACCTTAATTCAACCTAATTCTACCTAAATCATGCCATAGGAAGAAAGGTACCAACTTGAAAATCTTGGTTGAACAGATGCACGAATCCTCCACTTCAAGCTCTACAATCTTGCAGACACGATCAATGAACCTTCCTCTTGCTTCTGTATGCAAAAGAACCAATGGAAAGTGCTTGAATCTTGAAACCCGATGGTGAGTTGCAGGTGCTGAAAATTACTTGCTCATACACGATCTAGCCACCAATTCTTCTTGGAAATGCTCTGGAATCACTCCTTGACATTCATGGAAGAAGTATCAATCAAGAAAATGGAAGGAAATTGAGGAATTTGGTGAAACCGATTGCACTTGCAAGCTATGAAATTTCAATCTCAAACTATGCTCAATCCTTCAATGATCACCAACCTCTTCAATGGATCCACTCTACTCCTTATATAGATGAAGTTTGGATGATCTAGAACCCTCTAGATCCTTCCAATGAGATTTTCCACTTCTCATGTCATGAGATTTCCAATCACTTATCATGAGATGCACAAATCTGTTTGCAGCTTGAAACCAACCTCAATCTCTTTCAAAATCTCCCCTAGTGACATTTTGGAAGAGTTTATCTTGCAAAGACCCTTGCTCATGCCTTGATTTTAGGTTATGCACATGTTACTTAATATGCAAGCAAGTGCTTTTCAAAGCAAGTCCATAATTTAGACCTCAAATCAAAAATGTGGCTAAACCATTGCTCTTAAAATGTTTTCTAGAGTCAAAATGATATATTACATGCCATGGTTTGGATGTGTAGGTTGAAAATATCAATTTCCAACTTTGGTTTATTTAACTTATGCCCTTATTTTAGGTCATTTTAGAAACTTTGAGCTACAAGCCTTTCCATCATCTCATTACCTCCTTACTAGCCTTAAAACATCATTGTGAACAAGTTTGATGTTGAAGATTTTTCCATTTGAAGCTTGGAAATAGGAGTTATGGCTTTATACTTGAAATGACCTGTAATCTCCAAATGACCAAAATGCCCTTGACTTGTCAAAGCCATAACTTGAGTTCTACAAATCCTATCAAGGACTTCTAGTACTCTATAGAAAGCTAAGAGGATAAGGAACAACATTCATGTTGACCAAAAGTTCATAGGAATCATCCTTCTTGGGAAAAAGTTTGATGCAAGTGGGGTAACTTTCAAGGCCCCAGATTCACATACCTCATATGGCCTGTA
Source organism: Lathyrus sativus (assembly GCA_963859935.3). Taxonomy (NCBI): domain Eukaryota; kingdom Viridiplantae; phylum Streptophyta; class Magnoliopsida; order Fabales; family Fabaceae; genus Lathyrus; species Lathyrus sativus. The sequence goes on from OZ012739.1 coordinate 613,239,873, forward strand.
ACTTGTCAAGGTCATAACTTGAGTTCTACAAATCCTATCAAGGTATTATAGTACTCTCTAGAAATCTAAGCTCAAGCTCTACAACATTCATGTTGGGGGTAAGATGAGATGACCATCACATCTTGAGCTAAACTGCCTTGAAGATAGGGGTCAAACTAGGGGATTTTACACTGTCAAGCCTTAGAAACCATAGCTTGAAACTTCTCAAAATCTTCAATCATGATGAGTTGACCTTAGAATAATCCTTATAGCATCTCAATGCTTCAATCCATGATTACATGGCTCTTGAATTAGGTCTCAACCTTGTTCAAATCATTAGTTGACCTAGGGTTGACCCAGTCAAACCCTAATTATACCACTCATGGCTGGGGGCTTCTTAATCTTGCACAATGACCTGTCTAGGCTTCATGATGGCTTTCAAGACATCTCATAAGTTCTCTCAAGGCTTCAAGTACATATTCTTGGCTTCAGAATCATCTGAGGAGCTCCCACAACTCTCAAGTTAGGAGACCCACAACCTTGGTTTCAACCACTCTCTCTGAGGATCTTTGCACTTCTCTGACAAGGATATCAACCCTTGAACACTTGAATAACCTTCTTGGCTAGCTTCAAAGCCTTGTATAGCTCTTAATTGGTACTCATACCTCTTGATCTCCTGCATACATGTCAATGAAATGCAAATGATAATGCTAATGTGAATGAGATGCAACACAAGCTAGGTAAAGAAATGTTGGTCAAATTTTGGGGTGCAACAATGATCTTTGCAAAGGCAACCCAAATATGAGAGGGCTAGGAGACAACCAAGTTTGTGATCTTGATGCATTGCAAAGATGTAAATGAGGTGGGATCTTAGAGATAAAAATTAGGGTATGACAATATTCTTTCGCATATTGTATATACCATTTGCAATTTGCGATTTAAAATCCATTGTTGTGCATATTGATTGTTTGGCTCTTTAAGATTTTTTGTCTTCAAAGGTAAAGTTTATGATTTCAATCTTATAGATTTGGGAATTTCTACAATTTAGAGATTTTAATACATCATTGCTATAAAATTTCTTGCCCCATTTTTTGTTTTATTCACTATTCAAATTTCATTCTAAAACCTTCTTTGCCTCCCCCCCCCCATTCACTGTTTTGGCTTCCTTCATTTTCCCCAATTTGAAATTCGACCAATCAAGTTGCTAATCAAAGGCACATCGTATTAATTTATAAATTTTCCTTATAATCTAACCAATTAATTTGTTCATTTTTTATATCTGAATTGAATTGAATTTGTTTGTAGGTTGATGGTTTATGTTTTTATGATGCAAATCAAATGATAGCTTTTGAAGAACGGCAACAACAGCGTCTGGGAACTCGGTGTGCTATATAAGGCAATGTGGAGGTTGTTCCTTCAGGGTAATATGGATTCTTATTGAAAAATCCATCACTTTATCGTCTTTGATTGTTCATCGATTGGTAATTTTTCTTATTTGAATGTTTGTTTTGACTTTTGAAGGATTAATTTATTTGTTTTAACTGCATCTATTGTTTTGAATTGAAAATAGAGTTGTTTATTACTAGGATCTGATTGAATTGTTTGGACATTGTATTTTAATATGATTAATGAAGCATGCAATCTTTCTAATGTTTATGATATGATATGTTACTATAGCAGAAGATTACTTTCAAAATTTATTACATTGTGCCATAAATAAAAAAAGAGTTTGGAACTGCTCCGTCAATAAATCGAGAGTTTGAAAATGTTTTTCTCGGTGACAAAAATATGCTTGGGAACTATAACCAGTTATAGGTTAAATTATTATTACCCTATAACTGAATTCCTATATTCCTTTCATCACTACATCGTTCTTATTCCTATCTTCTTTTCATCACTGTAGCATTGTTATTCCTATCTTTGTTTCGTCATTGTGGCATTTTTATTCCTTTCTCTTACCTCTTATTTGTCTCATTGAGATTTGCAATTAATTTTCTATGTTGTATCATACATTGTTGTGTGCCATATAAAATATGTATGAACGAAGGCATGTGTATGAACAAAATAAAAAAATAAAAACTCATATTTTTTTGTTGAATGTCATTAATCTACCATCTTAAATTATTTTGTGAGTTGTCGTGTTTTTCTAACTTGTTTCATACATTTGTTGTATTTCCATAACAAACCTGTATGAATGATTGCTATAATGTTTAAGTTGGACAAGTGCAATGGTATTGTTGTGTGTGATAAATTTTGATTATACTAAGTGACCAAATATTTATTTTTAACAACATTTTATTTTTAATTTTGATTTTCCTGATTTTGGTTTTTGTTTTAAATATTTTTTTCTTATTACATGTGAAGGGTAATGGAGATGAAGATGGTGGTGAGACATAGAGATTTGAAAGAGATTATTCAATTAAGGAGAATTAAAAAAATTGTTTTAGTTTAGAACAAACTATAGCATATTATACATGGTCAACTTTTAAATTTTGTCAACACCTTTCATGTGGCAAAATTTTATTTTTTAATTCTCCTTAATTGAATCGACAATCTCCTTAAAATCTCAATACTACCTATTATGAGTTATTAGGAATTTTTATTTTTTATAATCAATTTTTGTTTAATTACTTAACCCATACAAAATGCAAAGGCACGAGTCTGTAAATTAAATGACGGACTCTTCCATGATCTTGTTAAAAAATTATATATATATATATATATATATATATATATATATATATATATATATATATATATATATATATATATATATATATATATATATATATATATATATATATATATATATATATATATATATATATATATATATATATATATATATATATATATATATATATATATATATGAACAATGAAAGAATTATATTTCCAAAAACAATGAAGTACAAAGCCGATCCAAGGATCCAGGAAACCAACCGACTACAACGACTAAAAGAAAAAGGGAACAAGAAAGAACAACTCAATGATGTCTTAACTATGAAGGCATTCCTTCGTTTTGTTCTAAAATATAGTCATGTTTTTAGATGTCCAAATAACATACATGGTTTCAACAAAAGCAATTTTTAAGAGTCTCTTCCTACACCCTTTTCCACGAGTCATTTGGCTTATCATATTTAACTATGTGTCCCATCCTCAAGGCCTATGATTGATATTAATCCAATTTAGGACTTGGCTCCGAATTCTCTTGGTGTCGTCGCACTCAAAGAAAAGGTGTATACAACATTCATGTAACCCATGATACACACATTTACCATTGGTGATAGTTCCAAACCAGAGTAATCGATCCTCAGTGGGAAGTCTTTCCCGACAGGTCAGCCAAAGAGTGAATGTCGCTCTTGGCCTTGCAAGGTTTTCATAGAAAAGATTTCTCTAACTCACTTTAGGCTTGCCACCTATAAACATTTGGTACACTTTTTGGTCTCATACCTTCCATAAGGTTGAGACAAATCCCAAACCGCAGACTTCATAAGGACATCTCTATGTTTGGACATAACTTTAATGATCCAAGAGCAGTGCGCAATAGGTATATAAGTTGCGACCTCCTCCTTTTTTAGATAATAAATGTGCAGCCTATTAATGAACAACTTATCTTTCTTAGCAAAAACATTCCAAAGAAGCTTACCAATGGTTTCCTTATCCCACTCTTTTAGATAAATCAGGTTCATCCCACCTGCAGAAATTGGATCATTTATGTGGTGCAAAGACACATGAGCTTTTCTGGTAGGATTGTCTTTACCAATCCACAAGAAATTCCTACATATACTATCAATATGGGAGATAACTTTTTTAGGAAAAGGAAAGATCTGCATTAAGTAATTAGCAATAAAAAATATGCCACTTTTCACAAGTTGTAATCTGCCAGCATATGACAGAAGTCTGGTTCTCCAATGATTTAACCACACCAACATCTTGATAAGAAGATTTCTACTACTATTTTCTAAGTCTAGGGTTAACCAAGAACACACATAAGAAACTAATTTTGAGAAGAAAATATAACTTGTGAATTCATTCCTATCCTCCCCTTAACAACAAAAGTCCTTAAATACAAAGGTAACCCTAAATAAAATGGGTTAATGGGTCAGCCCAACTATAACATAGTACTAGCAACAATAGATAAAATAAAAATAAACATTATTTGAGAATAAAGTCTTCCATCCATTTAGGTTGGGCCCTAATACGGATGTGCCTCTTATCACTACTATCCGGCCCATTAACAACCTTGTCCTCAAGATTATGTGTAGAGTGAATAGTTGTTGGAATGGAAAGATTGGGCTGTGAAGGTACCGGCCCAAAGGAGATGTCATTAGGCCCAAGAAAATGAGAAAACTGTTGTTGTCTAAGAGGAGCACGTGAAATGTCAGAAGTGGGAAGTGTGATGTCGCTTCTGTTTGGTTGGCATACTGCATGCAAGACAGATGGCATGATCCTGGGGGTTTTAGGTGGGAAGCTGTTGGGATAAGCAGTGCTAGCACGTGAAACAGCAGGTTTGTGTGTCTCGAGGTGCTTTCCAACGGATAAGTGCTTTGGGAAAAGACTATCATTACTCTCCACTTGCTTAAGAAACTCAGAATCTGTTTGCTTCACTTCCTCCATTTCATCCAAATTTTTCTTCACCTCTCTTGCATGAGAAAGTCTGCTTTTATTCTCTTCCTCGTTCCAATTGTTCATTGTCCCTTCTTCTTGTTGCGTTTCAAAATACTTAGAAATAACAAACTGAGGTGGCCTTTCTTCAGAGTTGTGAATACTTTCTGCATGTAAGCCTTGTGAAACTTCATCACCAATGATCAGTGGTTCTGGAGCGTCGTTTTAGACATGCAAAGATGTGGTGGGTTGAGGCTCTGTGTCTTGGTCGGTGATAAGGTCGTGGTTAAGTTCAGTTGGAAGCGGCACAAATTGGGAAGCTGGATCCGAACCATGGAACAAGCGGAGCTGCGAGACGTGAAAGACCGGGTGTATTTTGGAGGACTCGGGAAGATCTAGAAGATAAGCCACTTATCCGATCCGGCGAAGCACCTTGAATGGTCCAAAAAATCTTTTGGATAGCTTGTGCGAGGGACGACGTTCCACCGATACTTGACGATAAGGTTGGAGTTTCAAAAGCACAAGGTCGCCCGCGGAAAAGGTGATATCTTGTCTACTTTGGGTGTATTTTGCATGTGTTGTCTGCTTTTTTCCAAATTTTGTTTCAGAACTCTGATTATTTCATCTCTGTGTTGTAGTGATGCATCAACCTGAGCGAGAGTGGAGGATCCTGGGTTGTATTGTAGGACGGAAGGCGGTGGACGACCATATAAAGCTTCAAAGGGCGTCATCATGATCACACTATGATAAGTGGAGTTATGCCAAAACTCCGCTAAGTGTAAGTATTTAAACTATTGCTTTGGATGATCACTTATAAAACACTGGAGATAGGTTTCCAGAAATCTGCTAACCACTTCTGTTTGACCGTCTGTTTCAGGGTGATAGGCGGTACTATACTTTAAGGTAGTACCTTGAGCGTGGAAGAGTTCTCTCCAAAAGGTGCTAAGGAAAAGCGGATCACGGTCGGAAATCATTATTCTTGGGATGCCATGGAGGCAGCAAATCTTGACTGAAAATCTGAGAGCAAGATCTTTTGCTGAGAATTTGGTGGGAAGGCCTATAAAGTGACAGAACTTTGTTAGCCTGTCGCAGACGACCAAGATGACCGTGTGACCAAAGGACGCTGGTAAGTGCGTGATAAAGTCCATGCTCGAATCTTCTCATACTTGATTTGGTGTGGGAAGTGGTTGTAGTAGGCCTTGCTTCTTCTGAGTTGTGTATTTGTTTTTTTGACATGTTGAGCAGTGCTTAACAAACAATTTGGCATCCATGTAGATTCCTGGCCAAAGAAAAGAAGCTGACAAATGAGAAAGTGTTGGTTTGAGTCCAGAGTGACCTGCTGCAGGCGTAGAGTGGAACTTGTGTAGAATCTAGTGTCGTAAGTCTGTCTCTAGAGGTATATAAATCTTGTCTTTATAGAATACTAGCTCCTCTTTGATCTGAAACAGCGGGCTTGCATTCTGATCCGCAATTATCTTGTTCCAAATGGCCTGACCTTCTGGTGTTGCTTTGTAGAACTGCTGAAGTTGTGATATCAGTAACGGAATTGGAGATGAGATTGAGAAGAACATTGCCTCTGACTCCACCTCAATGCGACTCAAGGCATCGGCGACCTTGTTCGCCTTACCAGGTTTGTAAAATATGTCAAATTGAAACCCTTGCAATTTAGCTGCCCATTTCTGTTGTTCCGGAGTTTGGATTGTTTGAACTAACAAAATTTTCAAACTCTTTTGATCTGTATATATGTGGAAGTGTCTACCGATTAGATATTGACGCCATTTTTTTTACAGATTCTGTAATGGCATACATCTCACGAACATACACGGATGAAGCTTGGAGCCTGTTACACAACTTTTTGCTGAAAAAGGCTAGTGGATGACCTTGCTGTGAAAGAACCGCGCCGATGGCCACTGCAGATGCGTCTGTTTCGAGGACAAAGATTTTGGAGAAGTCAGGAAGACAAAGAACTGGAGTTTCTGTCATTTTCTTTTTTAAACATGTAAAAGCTATATCAGCAGATGTACTCCAAACTAACTTAGTGGACTTTAAAAGATCGGTGAGAGGAGCGGCGAGTGAGGCGTAATGACGGACAAATCGTCGATAAAATCCGGTGAGGCCTAAAAAACCCCTTAGAGACGTGAGAGAACGAGGCTTCGGCCAGTCTAGAATTGCTTGAATTTTTGATGGATTTGGGGTTACACCTTTACTGGAAATAATATGACCTAAATAATCAACACTTGAAACAACAAAAACACACTTGGAAAGTTTGGCATAAAATTGGTTAGATAAAAGTAAGTCTAGAACTAACTTTAAATGGTGTGCATGCTCATTAAGACTAGAATTGTAAATCAAAATATCATCAAAAAAAACTAGAACAAATTTACGTAAATACGGACGAAGCAAATCATTCATTGCTGCCTGAAATGAACTAGGGGCATTAGTTAAACCAAATGGCATAACTAAGAATTCATAATGACCATCAAAAGTGTGAAAAGCTGTTTTATGTGTGTCCTTTAGTGTTACCCGAATCTGATGATAACCAAATCGCAAATCGATCTTAGAGAAAATAGTAGCATATCCCAACTCATCAAAAAGTTCATCAATGGTAGGGATAGGAAATCGGTCTCGGACTGTTACGGCATTTAATGCGCGATAGTCAACACAAAAGCGCCACAAGCCGTCTTTTTTTCTAACCAACAAAACAGGGGAAGAAAAAGGGCTATTACTGGGTTTGATAATACCCTCTTGAAGCATTTCTTGAATGATAGTTGCCATTGCGTCTTTTTGTGAATGAGGGTAGCTGTAAGGTTTTACGTTGATGGGTTTTGTGTTAGGAAGCAGGGGAATATGGTGATCATGAGGGCGAGATGGGGGTAAGCCGTGAGGTTGGTTAAAAATAGTTGCATGTGAAGTGAGTATTGAAGTTATTTGGCTTGGGAGGTTTTGTGGAAGGGTGTCAAGAATATTGGGTTGATTGAAGGGAATTGAGTATTTGGTGTTAAGGAAAGGTTGGTAGAGGAGGAGGTGTAATGATGCAATGGAATCTGTGTGTAAAAGCTAGCGAAATTGGCTGAGAGAGGACTGTTCGGCTACTGGTTTTTGACCCTCCCTGATGGTTATCTCGTTGTTTTGGTATGTGAAGGAGATCTTGGGGATTGAAAAGTTTGCAGTAATTGGGCCCAATATTCGCAACCATTCCATACCGAGTACCACATCTGCCCCTTCAATGGGCAACAAGTGAAACTGAATATTGAATAAGTGGTTTTGTAAAGTTATTGGAACTCGTGGGCAAAGTCTGGTGCAGGAAAGTTTAGAACCATTTCCCACCATGACAAAAAAGTTGGAAATGGGTGTGGGGGGGGAGTTTGAGGTGTTGAGCAATTCGGGGTTGTAGGATGTTATGAGTACTTCCTGTATCAATTAGGACAGTCACTGTTATACCATTCAGTAACCTGGTGAATTTAAGGGTTTTAGGGGGAAAATGTCCAATGGCAGCTTGAGGTGATAATTGAAAATAAGTATCATTGGATTCTAAAGTTTCGGGCTCTGCTCTCGAGTGGACTTCTGAGTTCTCCACAAATTGAATCGGAGCAGTGTCATCATCATCCTCTGCTAGTAATAAAAATTTTCCCGTGCTACAGCGATGACCCGGTATAAATTTTTCATCTCAATTAGAACAAAATCCTTGAGCCTGACACTCCTGCAATTGAGAATTAGATAGCTTACGAATAGAGAATTTGGGAGGTTGAGGGGTAGTTTGGGGTTTTAGGGCTAAGCTGCTTAGGCCCGTTGGCTGGGGTTGTATGGGCGTTTTGTGGTTGTGGAAGGGTTTCTGGAATTTGGGTTTGGAATCCCTGATTTTGGATTCAATCAACTTCGCAAGTCTAATTGCATGTGAAATTGACGCGGGTTTCTGTATAGCAATTTCATTTTGTATTTCTGCGATTAAACCAGAAATAAAACAATTTAGGATAGCATCTTGTGATAAACCCATCACTTGAGTACCAAGTTTCTCAAAAGCAGCTTGGTATTCAACTACCGAACCTACTTGTTTCAATTTAAACAACTCAGCTTGGTGATTAGTGTAGGTGGAAGGTCCAAATCGCAACTCCAATGCTCTTGTAAACGAGGGCCAGTCAATTAAGAGGTTACTTTGATACATCCATTTATACCAACAAAGTACTTCACCCTTCATATAAAATGACATCATTGATAATCTCTATTCAGGTGGTAGTTGATAAAAATCGAAATACTGGTCAGCTTGAAACAACCACTCAAGAGGGTTAGACCCATCAAACATAGGTAATTCTAATTTTGGGGTTCGAAATGGGGGTAACAGTGTTTGAGAAATAATTGGGGTTGGTGGGAGATTCTGGAAAATAGGTATATTATAGTTTTGAGGAAAAGGGATGTTGCTGTTTTGGGTGAGAAAAGGTGAAGATGTAAATCTGGGAATGTGTGTTGGGGTGGGTCGAATGGTGGTGTTTATGGGAAATTGTGGTATTGTTGTTGTGGAATGAAAATAGGGTGGTTGCTGTTGTGCAGTAGGAGAATGTTGGAGGTTAGAAATATGTGAAAAATTAGGGCTGAGGTGGGCTGTGGTCATGGGTATTGTTTGAGAAAAGTGAGTAGTACCTGAAGAGGGTGAAGCTGCTGCTGTGCGACTAGGAGAAGCTTGTTGTTCCTTATAAGCAGCAATTTTTGTGAAGAGTGCCACGATGTTGTCATATCTAGAATCAGAGATCTGATTTTCTTTGTCCAAGCGTGAATGGATGAGGTCTAGATCAGTTGTAGTCTTGTCAAATCGTTCATCCATTTGTTGTTGAGTCTCTTGCATTGCATTATCGAGATGGAGGTGAGCTGTGTGGACAACTTCTTCAATGATATCTTTAGGGTTGGATGGTTTGGGAGGAGGAGCCATAATGAGAGCACCAATTTGATAAGAAGATTTCTACTACTATTTTCTAAGTCTAGGGTTAACCAAGAACACACATAAGAAACTAATTTTGAGAAGAAAATATAACTTGTGAATTCATTCCTATCCTCCCCTTAACAACACAAGTCCTTAAATACAAAGGTAACCCTAAATAAAATGGGTTAATGGGTCAGCTCAACTATAACATAGTACTAGCAACAATAGATAAAATAAAAATAAACATTATTTGAGAATAAAGTCTTCCATCCATTTAGGTTGGGCCCTAATACGGATGGGCCTCTTATCACATCCTCTCTATCAAAGGTTGACAATAATCTATAGACAATTTTTTGCTAGCAAAAGGAACTCCAAAGTACTTAAAAGGTAAAGTACCTATAGCAAAACCAGTTGTTTGTTGAATAAGCTCCTGAGTCTCCTCATCAACCCCTCCATGATAGATCTTACTCTTGGTTATGCTAATGATAAGACTAGTGGCAGCAGAGAACTCAAAAATTTAGTCTCCCTTTAGATCTCTATACTCAGCTTCTGTCACATCATTTTCTTCAATTTATCCTTGCTAGTAAGAAAATTTTTGTAGTCTCCCATAGTTATCCAAGAAGTATTTATGCTTCTACCCAAGACTTCAATTTCTTTCCATAGTAAATTTCTTTTTTCAATCTGGTTGAAAGCGTATATGATTGTGACAATATATTGTAGGGATTGGTCCAATCCATAAACCTCAACATGGACATACTGACCAGTTGTCTTCAATACCTTCACCTTTACTTCATTGTACTTCCACATGACCCCATTCCTACCATTCATATGATCATTATAATTATTAGCAAACATCCAATTGAATCCAAATTCATTCACCTTTATCTAATTTACCTGATGCGACCAATGTCCACATATTTGAAGGTTTGTCACTAGCGTCCTCTTTAGCACTAGCGTCCTCCACAAATGGTTGGTTGATCTCTATATCTTGGCTTCTCACTTCAGTTGCCTTGATTGCAACAGGTTTCTGATTGGGGATATTCTTTCTATAGAATAATCATGTCCAATTCTCAGGCAAGACTGGCAATAACTTGGTTTCCATTCATATTCAATCTTCTGCTCCAGAATTTTATCATTGTTTGGATTTTGTGTGATATCTACTTCTACCAATGCACAGATATAGGAGATTCGCAACTTCTTGGCAATACATTCATCTTTTGTAACCCGTTTCCCTATGGCACTAGCAATCTTCGAAATACTTATCTCTCCCCACAAGTGTAATGGTAAATTAGGCATTGTTATCCATAGTGGGAGCATCCACAAAAGGTCCTCTTTTATCTCAAAAGTTGTCGACCAACATCGCTGAAATAAAGGTTTGCCATATATAAAATATGGTCCTTGGGCCATGGATTTCTCCTCGTCTTCATTATTCTTGAACCTCACTATAAAATATCCAGCATCATTGTAGTAGAGCTGTAGTAATGAGACAAAATTCTAGGTTTTTTCCATGAATTTTTTCATGGCGTTCATTGATAAAGTTTCCCCCAGTGCAAAGAGAATCAGAGCATGTTCCCAAAATTCCAATTCATCAGTAACATCCATCTCATCAATAACAATTTCAATTTCTCTGTTAACCATTGTTAGGATAATAAAATCCACTGTCATACCTCGATTCTGACTTTTATTCCCTTGAATGATACCTAGAAACAAAGTTTTTGTTATTGAAGAGTTTATTTACCTTTTTTTTTAATTATTGAATTCATATACTTATTAATAAAAAAAATTTATAAGTCACTCAGTTTTAAAAAAATATTTGACAATTAATATAATATTTTAAAAAATCATATTTATGAATGATCGTAAAGTATTGATCATATGAAAATTTAGAAATATAAAATGTTAATGACATAAAAACAATATGAATAGATCCAAGTATGTATATTAAGAAGTTAATTAAGTATAATTAAGATACATATCTATGAAATATTTTAATTTAGTGTTAGGAATATGCAAAATGAAATTATATTTATTTACTTTAAAAATTATCTTTTATGATAAAATGGTAGTATTTATATTTAAAAAATACTATAATTTGTTTTAATAAAAAAAATGAGTCAATTATGATGGATGAATACACAATTTTCTTATGAATACAAATTTGTCATTTCTTTTATAAATTTAGAACATCACCAGCAAAATGTGAATTAATGTTCAAAATTAGCGGATGAAACTACAATTACTCATTTATTCTAACTCTTCAATTTTTTTAGTTCGGAACAAACTATAAGATATTTTGAACCAATTAGTAATTTACACTTCTTATTTTATACATTTTTATTAAATGTTTATTTGTAGTTCTTTATAAAATATATTAAAAACATTCTTCATACCTATCCATATTTTGTTTGTCTTTCATATTTTTTCTCTCCAATATATGTGTATGTATTAGATATTTTTTATACCTTCTCGTATTTTTTAATATATTAATATTATTTTTCATATTATTCAATTTAAACAGACATGTCTGATGAGTAAAATTTGTTTTGTTATCGATAATAATTTGTGCGAGAATATAGTGGAACTTTTTTCTAGAGCAATCTTTTGTGAGAGACACACCACATACTCACCCAAAACCTTAAGGTGATAGGTGTATGGGTTCTCTCAATTATAAATGCTCAAGTCACCAAATTTCTATCCAATGTGAGACTATTATCCACCCTACTCACACTTGTTAACACTTAACAAGTTACACATATTAATATACTTTTGAAAAAATAATCTATTAAATGTATTGATCTTCTTAATTTATATATTTTTTAACCATTACTATCTTATATTTATTACTATTTATAATTACATTGCGCGATTCCTTACACTGGTTCTTCTATAAACACCAATACTTCTCAATTTAAAATAACAACTAACAAAAGACTTATATCAATATCATTACAACAATTGACATTGATATTGTTGAATATTATTACAACATAAATAAATCATGGAAAATGGAGTAATGAAAGAAAAATATTCATCACTCATACTGAACATGCCTGCCTCTAGTGATATTTGCAAGCCTTATTTATTTATTTATCATCCAAAAAAGTGAAAAAAATTGGGATAAGAGAATTATAATGACATTGAAAGTGTCCACTATATAATGAGTAGCAAAACTTGACTTAAACGAAAATAATCAATCCTTGCCGTTGTCACGCTAACCAGCTAACCAATCATCATCCATACAGTCAATTTCTCCGATGTCCATGCTGTGTACACATTGTCATAAAAAATAATTTAATATTGAAATCAATAATTAACATATATAACAACCTTTTAGCAAGGCCCTATATTATTATAATATTAAAATCAATTATTTTTTAACCGAACAAAACAAAAAGAATTTTTAACATGCATAACAAATATACAGCTGCTTCACAAACAGAATATTCCACAGCACTAGGAAACCCACTCTCAAAGGAAACCTATAAAATAAACATTTTTTACATGACCAACAATAAACTATGTATCATAAAAAATTGACTTAATATATAACCAAAGAGAACTATTGTAAAACACCTGATATATGTTTATAAATGAAAAAGTTAAATTTTATTTAAATTTTAAAATGTCTATTAACATTTAGAATTAAGTCATACAGTTTTGAACCACTCTGATGACAAGGTTATAGATGACATTTTTTAAAACTTGATTAGGATGCTTAATGACTCAATGACTTAATTAAGACCCACAAGGAGCATAATTAATTTCATGTAAAACTATCCCATCAAGAATGAAAATAACAGTAAAGTAATCTTGGGATTTTCTTTGTGTAAAACAAAGATTACAAGCATATCATCTGATCTGCAACAAACTACACACAGCAAATGAAAATTTATATGAAAAATATGAACAAGAACTTACCAAGGTAAAGTATAATCTTGGAAACTATTTTCTGAACACAATTCTAGGCAGCTTTCATTTGCATTCAACCAAGCTGGAAACTCCAGAGGCTGCTCAAAATCATCATTTTCAACCTTGGTTTCAGGTGCACCATGTTCCATGTGTTTTAAGTACTTGAACCAACAAGCTGATTGCACCAAACTCATAGTATCATTCCATTCCATTTGATGTTGATCTCCTATTGATCTGATCTCAGCTATAGCCTCATCATTCATAGCTGTGTGTAAGCCTCCAGTAGAATGAGTTAAGGCGTGTGAATCAACCTGTGATGTTTCAACAGAAGGAATATCCTGTGAAGCAGAAGAAGATGAGGTTCCAGGTGAGTAAGAGGATGATGACGATGATGAGTTGCTATTAAGATGAACAGTAATATCCAAGTTATTGAAATCATGAAAATTGAGATTCAGTCCCAAAGTTTGATTTGGAAGAATAAAATTGGGATTTTCAGGCAAAAGGGTCGGTGGTGGAAGAATTTCCGAAGTAGCAGGCCAAGTGTAAGAATTTGGAACTGAAACATAGGAAGAATCATTGAAATAAGTTGAAGAATTGGTTCTGCATGAAGGATAAATTCTGTGGTTTCTCCTAAACTTATTATATCTTCCATCTTGCTCAAAACTCTGCTGCTGTGAAGATTGATGCGATAGTGATTCCTTCTGCAACTGTTCTTGAGCATCATCTTGTTGTTGCTTCTTCTTCTGTTGTTCACTTGCTTCTTTCATGGATGCCCTGTGAAATTTTAAGGCGGTGACAATCTCTCTCCTAGCTTCTGCCATATTCATAAGCCTCTCTTGATAAGGCTTAGTAGTGTGAAGTCTCCTTCTAACTTGTTTCTTATGTTGTTGAGGTTGTGTCTTATGAGCATCAACAACAACTTTGTTATTTTTTGATAAGTTTTGACCAACAGAAACACCATCCTTAAAAACACAGTTTTGGTCTTTTGGTCTAGATGTACTTAGTTGTTTCACTAGGTTATCTAATTCCATTTTTTTTATAGTTCTTGCTTTAAAGAGGGTAGAAATATCATCTATATGGTATCAACTTTGGTGAATCTATATGGTTTTCTCCTAGAACACAATGTTATGGAAGATATGGTGATTAGAAGAAAGTCATGATCCTGTTGCAAGGTCTCATGAGCGTTATAAATAGTAGGGGACAGACACAGTCTAGGACCTTTAAAATATTTTGGAATTTGGTATACTAATAAAATAATATTTGGACTTTTACTTGTTGTAGGAAACTAGGACTGTAACCAATTTATTACTTGGTCTTACCACTGCCATAACTCACCTATATAATAATTCTCTTCATTTTGGGGAAAACTCTACATGCATGTCAAGTTAATAATTTGAAACAAAATAGATTATAAAAAAGAACCGAGCATAGAAAAACCACATGAATAAAAAGATACCTCCTAACATAAATAATAAACAGAACCATACAACATAACTTAATTGTATAGAGAATTTAAAATGTAAGCCTTCCATTCTAACAATATGCACCAAACAACAACAAAAATAATATGATTATTGAAATATAGGAGACTCATTATCGATTGAATAAACCGTGTTTAAAAGGCACTACAGATAGTGTATTTTATATATAGAGAAATTATAATTAATTAAATGTTAGAACTGTGAGACTAATTTATATACAAATATTTTTAACACTTCTTCCTTAAACTGGATCATATATGTCATATGAGGCGAATTTGTTACAAAAATAATTCAAGTGAGGACTCCTAATAGACTTTGTAAACATATTAGCTAATTGGTCTTCAGATTTTACGAAATTTGTGGTGATTTCTCCTGTCTCTTACATAATGATAATCTATTTCTATGTGTTTGGTCCGTTCATAGAAAATCGGATTAGAAGCAATGTGGAATGTTGTTTGATTATCGCATATGAGTTGTGTGTTTTGAAAATCTCATATCCTAAGTTCTGAGAGTAAATTTTTCAGCCATGTAAACTTCTTTGAGGTTGCTGCCATAACACGATATTCAGCTTCAACACTAGATAATGCAATTTTATTTTGTTTCTTACTTCTTCATGAGGTCAAATTACCTCCAATCAAAACACAATATTCGGATGTGGATCTCCTATCCGACGGTGATCCGGTCTAGTCTGCATTTGAATAACAAATGATTTTAGCATCACCCTTATCTTCATATAATAGTCCTCTTCCTAGTGCATTCTTTATATATCTAAGAATTTGAATGACTGTGCTCTCGTGTCTGTCACAAGGAGCGTTCTGAAACTGCCTTACAATGCTCACCGCATATGTAATATCCGGCCAGGTTTGTGTAAGATAGTTGAGTCTTCCCATAAGTCGTCGATATCTTCTCGTGTCTTTCAATGGCTCCCCATGACCCAGAAGAAGCTTGACATTGGGGTCCATATGAGTATCACTAGGATGATAATCAAGCAATACCAGTTTCACTGAGAATGTCTAAGGTATACTTGCACTAGTTGATTGTAATGTCGGATGAGGACTTGGAAACTTCAACGCCTAAGAAGTATCTGAGTGGACCCAAATTTTTTATCTAAATTTTTTTGAAAAGATGAGTTTTAAGTCGCTGGATACCCTCAGTATTGTCTCAAATGATAACAATGTCATCAACATAGACCACAAGAAAGATACGCTAATCGATGGAGGAATGAAGAAAGCAAATAGAGTGATCTGCTTCACATGTAATCATACCGAATTGTATTAAGGAAGAGCTAAAGCGACCAAACCAAGCCGTGGGGATTGTTTTAGTCCGTAAAGGGAACGATGAAACTGACAAACAAGATTAGAATTTTCAGGAACATTAAAACCTGGAAGTTGATCCATATAAACTTCCTCCTCAAATTCTCCGTATAAAAAAGAATTTTTAATGTACAATTGATGAAGCGGGCAATGAAGAATATAAGTCATTACAAGAAAGAGACAAACTGAACTAATCTTGGCCACCGGAGAAAAAGTGTCACAATAATCAAGACCAAACATTTATGTATATCCTTTGGCTACCAAACAGGCTTTGAAACGATCGATTTGACCATCTGGTCCAACCTTCACTGTATAAACCCATTGACATTCCACTGTAGTTTGTCTTGAGGTAAAGTAACAATGTCCTAAGTGTTGTTTGAAAGTAATACAACCATGTCTTCCACCACCACCTAATGCCAATTGGGATCAGCCATAGCTTCACCTGTAGACGTATGAATAGACGCATAATCTAAAACAGACACAAATAAGACAAAGGAAGTAGAGAGACGGTCATAATTTAAAACACAACTATATTTAAGATTATGATAATGAGATCAAATACCTTTTTGAAATGATATTGGAAGGTCAAGTGCAGGTGACGTAACTGGAGGAGCAGTTGGAGCAGGAGATGGTGTTAGTAGATCAATATCATCTCTAATGATGGAAGGGACTGTCGCTAAGGGTGCTCGCCAAGGATTGGGGCTCTTGTGCCTATTATGCTCATTCGGACGAGAATGAGAAATCAGAGCTTTCGTAGTTCGACTACAGGAAAGGATATGGGAAATGAAAGATGGATAGAATGTAGCTCGCCAAGATCATTGCAAGCTTGTGCCTACGTATCTTACATTCAGACAAGATGAAGACTCAAAGCGTCCATAGTTCGTGGAGACGACCATGAAAAGAGAAGGGGTTGAATTGGTTGAAGTTTGGTTGAGACACGAAAGATTGACTGACAAACAACCCAAGAGGCGTGCCTCGAGAGCTGTCACTCAAGAATCCAAGGAATGTGAGATTCCAAGAACTTAGTTCTTTCGGGAGTTGATTGAAAAGGTTTTGAGAACGGGTTTAACGTTTTGAATTCGAAAGATTGAATGAATAAAAACTCAAGGGGCATGCCTCGAGAGCCATTTATTCGAAGATCCAAGGGATGCTAGACTCTAAGAATCTTCTTCTTTCGCAAGTTGATTACGAAAATGTTTGAATAGAGATTAGGTGTTTTGAGACAAAAGGTTGAATGAACGACAACCCAAAGCGTGCGCCTCAAGAGCCACTCATTCGAAGATTCAAGAAATGTTAGACTCCAAGAATCCTCTTCTTTCATTAATTGATTAAGAAAAGCGTTTGAAAATGATTGAATCGAATAAGTTGCGAAAAGAGGTAGACTGCAAGGCAAAAAGCACTCGACTTACAACTTGACTAAAATACCGCTTGACGTAAGGTTTGATTTTATTTGTGTGCAAAGACGTGTTGGAAATGAGGTTGATTTGAAAATGGAACCGACTCGACGACGAATCGAGGGTTAGGTTGTGAGAAATGATACTAGTCCCTGAGGGTGCTCCTAATAACGAAACCACGATAAGGGGTGATTGTCGCTGATAGACCTACAATGAGGTGTAATAGGTGTGTGAATGACGGAATGGATATCTCAAGCATCTGAAGTACCATTCTCATCAGGTAACACAAAGGTAGAGAAAAATGGTGAGGTTTCAAAGAATGTGACATCGGAGGAAACAATATATCATTGAAATTGGAGACAAAAACAACGATATCCTTTTTCTATTTCTCTTAATCTCTCATTCCCGACTTATTATTTTAAACAAGTATATTCAAAATTCAAATTTCAAACATTTTTTAATTTTTTTCACACTTTTAAAATTCAAATCTTCTCTAATTTTTTCCACACTTTTAAATTATTATTAAAATATTTTAATAAATTTTATAGTAAATACTATTTTTAATTATATATTACTACGTTTATACTTATATAAATCTGAGTTTAAATATTTTATGAGGCAACTAACTTTTCTCCTTGTGTGTCACTATCATCATAATTAAGTTGTTTTTAAATGTTAAAAGTTCTCTTTTCTTTTTATTTATTTCAAAAAAAAAATATTTTATATAATTATTTAATACAATTCTTTTAAAATATTATTTAACTATTTTAATAAAATTTTATTGTAAAGACTATTTTTAATTTTATATTGATAAGTTTACAATTATATAAATGTGAGTTTGAAAATATTTATTTTTAACCTTTACGGCATATTTAACCAATTCAATTTATTTATTATCATTAATAAAATATTTATTAATTTATTTTTTAATTTTAATAAAATTAACAATTTATTTTATACGACAATTAATTTTTCATCTCACGAGAACTATCATTATAATTGAATTGTTTTTAAATGTTAATTTTTTTCTTTTTTCTCCATCTCACGGGCCTTTTTTTCTTTTTGTATGATTATTTAATAATATTGAATTTAGATGATCATTATTAGTTTACAATTAAGTAAGTCGTTTTAAAATATCATGTGAATTTAAATACATTTTAGATTCAATCGTAGTAAAATTAAGGCAAAATATAATTTTTGGTCCCTTAACTTTATCCTTAGGTTCAAATTGGTCTCTTAATTGTTTTGTGTCAGATTGATCTCTTAACTATTTAAAATGTATCATATTGATTCTTTTTGTCTAATTAGCGACAAATTTAGCGATGAATTTTTGAATTTTTTTTCGTCGCTAATTAGACGAAAATGACCAATATGATACGTTTTAAAGAGTCAAAGGACTAATCTGACACAAAAAATAATTAAGGGACTAATCTGAATCTAAGGATATAGTTAAGGGAACAAAAAGAATATTTAGCCTAAAATTAACTATTTATTTTATCAAATTGAATAATATTCAATACACGTCCAAACAACTAATAATATTTATAATCCAACACTTACTTTTATTTGATAGAAAAAATTATTATTTTCAAACTACAATTGAAGAGAATATGTTTTGTTTCAACAATCAATATCAGTATAACAACTATTTTATTTTAATAAAAAATTATTTGTATTGAGAGGTAAAATTCTTATTTGTAAATGTTAAAATTTTCTCTTTTTTACTTTTTTATCTCACTGGTTTCCTTTTTTGTATGATTATTTAATAGATTTGAGTTTAAAAAATCATTGTTCATTATACAATTAAATAAATCATTTTAAATTTAAAAGTGTTTTGGACTAGCCCAATGGCTAGACGTGGTCCAATCCATTTCTGCTCCCAGAACGGCCCAATAGCCTAAGCCCTGCCAGTTAAGGACAAAGGAAACCATTTTCCCCTCTGCTGAGGAAGGCTAGCCAGTTGACCCCCAGGATCAGCTGTCCCTCGTCACATTTCTACCCGTCAGGCACGGTTCCACCATCCATAAACAATCACGACGTCCGTGCCCGCAACCACGTCCTTATCCGCAGCAACGACTAGTTGTGAGCACCTCTTCCCGTCTCAACGACTAGTTTCTGACAGTCACTTATTTTTTGGGAGAAAATATCTTGCCCCGAAAATAGAGATCAATAGCCAAGTGCTGGGGGCATTATAAAAACCCTCTCATATCACAACGGTTAGAAAAGGGATACCACCATGTTGGTCCAACCGTTGTGAGGTAATGTGTGATTGTATGTATGATGATTTCCACTACGGTTGTGTAATCATGATTGTATT
This sequence comes from Lathyrus sativus, assembly GCA_963859935.3. NCBI lineage: Eukaryota > Viridiplantae > Streptophyta > Magnoliopsida > Fabales > Fabaceae > Lathyrus > Lathyrus sativus. Next base: position 613,259,785 of record OZ012739.1, read on the forward strand.
CATGTAATGTGCTACCTACCACAACGGTTACTGTAAACAACAGTTTTGATATCATTTAATGCAACATATTTAATAAAGACATGAGTTTATTATAAATTAAGTAAAATGCTTATTTGCCAATGTTCAGTAAACATATAACCTTCCAATATGCACTAGAACATTATAATATGACAAATTAAGTTATATAATAATAATAAGTTTACATTCAATGCTAGACAAGAGTTCTTCAAGTCCTTATCTATATTTTGTTCGTTGACAGTAAAAACTTGGTTTAATGATTCTAGTTCTTCAACCACCCTTGTCTTTACCTCTAATTGTTTTTGCAAAATATTATTTACTTTATAAACAAAATTAGAGGAGGCTGTAGATCTACAATTATTAAACCAAGTTCTAACTGACAAAGAACAACATGCAGTTAACAGTGTGAAGAAATCTTGTGAAGAATTGAACGTGTACTTATTTTCTAATATAATTTTATCTATCATATCATAATTTTCTAATATAGTTTGGAAAGTTATATATTCGGTAAGGGATTGGAAAAACACTCAAACCATATAATATATAATAAACTCATCTTTTAAACAAACATTAACAATAATATTCATCAACAACAAACCATAAACAACAAAAATGATACAACAAACATATCAAGTCATAAAATGCTTCAGAAACATATGATACATGTCCCATAAAGGCGTGTTGTCAATGAAATAAGGATGAAAATAAATTTAGACCTGCAAACTTGTGTATATTTAGAATGGATGTTATTCTGGATCTTTTGCACAAGTTTGTAAGGCTAAATTTATCTTTGTCCTCTTTATTGAAAGAAGTATCTATACCTACAAGTCAAAACAAGAAGGAAGTTCAAACATCATGAAACAAGCTATTTAAACAGATTTTGAAAAAAACTATAGAGAAAACGAACCTGTAAATATCCATTGGCTAATATTTGTTGTTATGGTTTCGTTTTGGGATTTCCATATGAGAGAGACGAGTGAGAGAGTTTTTAGGTTTTTTTTAGAGAGACATGTGAAAGAGTTGTTAGGGTTTTGTTTTGAGAGAGACGACTATTATGTACTGAAGCGATAAATGATTTCGCTTATATATAAATAAAGTATCACCTTTCATCACGGTTGGTAATAAAAATCATGGTGATATACAAGGTCAATAACATTTTTTTATCACGATAAATGACTAATCGTAGGTGATGGGATTCGAACCATTTCACCATGTCTACCTTTTCACCATGGTTGCTTCATTTAACTGTTGTGACATGTCCTCTAGTAAATGCCAAAAAAAAAAGAGCGTCCAAAAATAAACTATTACCATTAACATTATGACAGTTGTAAAATTGATGTTATGAAAGGTATATTTTATAGTAGTGTGGAAGTTAGAAACCTTTTTGTCTCTAAAATCCCATCCATGTTGTTGCTAATTATCAACATATAGATAAAGAAATATTACATCTTCTGGAACTCTAACACATGTTAATACTGATGTCCTCACATCAGAACATAATGTTAAGACAGATGTTACAACATATTCTATCTGACAGAATAAACAAACCAGATTGAAAAATAAATTGCAGAAATAAAATAACACAGTCAATTGGTAACCCAATTCGGTGCAACACCACCTACATCTGAGGGCATCCAAACCATGAAGGAAATTCACTATGATAGCATTAGTTCAAAGCTAAACTCCCCCGTTTACAACTTCTCGCCTAATCACTACCTTATGCAACTTCTACCTAGAAACCCTTTAGATATGAGATCCCTCTCTCACTTCCTAATCAGTCACAATCCTAGTGAAAATACCTCGAGAAACCAAAAAGAAGACGAACACTCTTTCAACTATAATACTTGGTTTTTCTTTAGATCTTCAACTAAGAACAATACACTCTTGCTTACAAGCTTTAGAGTGGACAATTAACAATACAAAACCAGTCTATCATAATGCATCTAAAGATACAAGGGTGGCATACAAATAACACAAACAAGACTCTCAAAACCTAATATTCTAAAACCTCCCCTTATTTTACAAAAGTGAAAGTCATATCTTCATTAGGTTTAGGTCTTCTTTAAATAGTCTTCAGACCTCGTGGGCTTGGGCTCTTGAGGCGCAATTCATCAGGAATCGGCTTGGGCTCTTGAGGCGCAATTCATCAGGAATCGGCTTGGAATCATAAGCATAATCTCCTGCACTAAAATAGGAACAAAATACAAAGTTTCCTAAAAAGGCCCAACGATCCTTTTTCAGAAAACCATCACAATATGTCAAAATAAAAGTTCCCATAACATCCCTCATTGGATAACGCATACGTGTGAATTAAGACACACTCAAAAATCACACTAAAAATATCAAAATAGTCATGCCCTAACTTTTTGGTATAACATGTCCTAGAGTATGTCACAACATCATGCAGAACATGATGACTGACTGTCATGGCAGAACATCTGGTTTAACATCTTGCTATCAACATGTTGTTTTACCAAAATGTAGCCAATCTAAAAAACACAGAACTTACAATCTCCCCTTTGGAAAATTTTGGTTAAAACAACATTTGCACAACAATTCTTGAGAAGAGGAATAATACCACAAAACCTTCAATTAAAAAGATATCAAAGATATCTGCAGATTATTAGAGATTACAACTCCTTCAAACTCCAATAGTCTCTAGAGATCAGATGTCAAGACATATGGTCTGACATCACATCAACACAACTTCAATACAGGAACCTCAGACATGTCTATTTCTCCCTTTGTCACATATAACCAATACTTCCCATGAAAGGGAAAACCCAAATCACCTAACATCTAAACCTTAACGCCTCATTTCACACATCCCTCTCAAGGGGAAAACCTAAAGCAAGACAGATAAGCATGAACTATCTAAGTTCATACATTAATAATGCATACAGCAAAAGCCACACATATTAGAAACACATACAGCAGAAGCCACACATATTACTCAAAGTATCAGAGAAATAAATTACCATAGAGCATTCAAGGTTCTCTATAACCCCAACATTTCAGGACATGTGATCTCACCTTAGTGGCAACAGCACAAGCATGATAGATTATCATGATCCCCCTAAATAGTTACATTCATCCCAACAACAAAAACTACTCTTCTTAAACTTAGGTAAACACAACACATGACATGAAGTCATGACATCTGATCCAACATCAGAAACAGACACAACCAAAGATAACCTAACACTTTACTCCCCTTTTTAGCCAAAAATTGACAAAAAGAAAATAGAGTAAATGTAAACAACATAAATGGAAACACATAGTAGCAAAGGCTACAAATAGTACTAATGGAAGCAAACATTTGTCAAGGAACTATTACAATATAAACATTAAAAAAAAAAAAAAAAAACCAAAAGAAAAATTCAACTATGGAGCCGGCAATCCACTCCAACCTTCTGAGTTAATGAAATTAACCAAATCTTCATCATCATCCTCATCAGAGACATGGTTTTTCTTGAAGGGCCTCATCATTGTCACAGATTCCTTCCTTGTCCTAGATGCTCCTGAAGATGAACCAACAGATGTCCCAACTTTAGATTCAACCTTCTTTGAACCCGCACTCTTATCATTATTAGCATCCACCACATAAGCCTTTGTAGCATCAGTAGTTTTGGAATTTTTGCTCATGTTGAAACACGGCTAGGTACATGACTGAAATTGTAACTTTTTGAAACAGTGAATAACAACCTTATTTATAACGCCTGGACAGTCAAGAATAAAATTGTGGAACGGAGTGAAAATATCGTGGGTAACAGAGGCATTCTCCTTTTTCTCTTTCCCAACTTTGACTACAGTATTTGAAATGACATTTCCCATGTCGTTGAAAAACTGTTTTTCTTGAGAAACCCATGCACCTAAAAAACAAAAAGAAAACATGTTTCATGCCTCTTAAATTGCATATGTTATAACTCTCTATTAATATAAACTCCCAAAACACCCCTGACAAGACGATGACCTGTCAGAATGATGTTGTCCAGCTGTGCAGAGTGAGAATCCTTGAAACTTCTTATTGTGACCAGCTTTTCACAGTACAATGTCATAACATCCTAATTGACATTGTAAACTATTAGCATCCAACTAACTTTTAAGCAACAAATCCCTCAGCAAACTTAGACAAGCACTAATTATATTCTTGCTGATCCAAAATACAAGATTGTTTCTCAATGAAGAAACACCCTTAGACCAAATCAGGATCAAACACACAGCAGAAATAACTCAGAATTCAAAAAAGAATACCACACAAAGATAACCAACTCCCTCTGGATTGCATAGCTTATGAACTTTAACAAGGTGTAGCTGAACAACTAAGCACAATTCAAGACATTTAGTTTGACATCACAGAGCTACCAGAGCAACGCAAGCTACATGAGAACATGTAAGCTCTGTACAAACTGCAACCTTGCAGCTACATATCAGACAGGTGCACAGTTCCTCCTGAAGACCACAACCTTCTGCAGGAAATAACTTCTCCCAAACCACAATCATCATTGTTCTCAAAGGCATACCCATGCACTCATGAATTGTCCCAATTCATATATCATGGTCACATGCATAGAAGAAGAAGGATAAGCCTTAAAAGTATATAAGAGAAACCAAAGTTCTTCAAAAACACTTCAGGCAAGCAAAATGTCATGCACATCTAGATTGACATTAACCACACAAACCACATTAGTAGAAGTACATTTCCTCTTAAGTACCAACAACTCAAATGATGTTAGAACATGGGATCCCAGTACCACTAAAGATCCCATAGAAACGTAGAGATCATTTCCATGCTTCACACCATATAATCACTCCACAACATCAAGCCAGACCTCTTAATTTCTTAGTGATCACAAAATCCACATTATTAGATCTCATGCATGATCTGCTTCATTTTTTGGAGAGATAATTTATTGTGATGATGTTCCAACATTTGTGTGGACATCAGTCCTTTAAACCAATAACTTTGGTCTGGAAAATATTCATAGGTTCTGTTAATATTATAGCAGCCCAGGCATATCCACTTGCATGCACAACTTGAGAACCAACAATTTAAACACAATAGTAAAGAACCACACTGCATGACCGGATCTGAGACACTAAAGAATAACTTCACAGAGAGAAATAAATTCTAAAACACAACAAGAACCACATGAAGCTCCTACAAAAGTCACAATGTCCAGACATCTTGTCTGTCATTACATAACCACCAACAAACCCTATAACAAGCACCAGTTGAGCTGACCAAAATACCAGGGTGCTGACAGAGCAAACCATAATTATCAGTCTTTGATCCATTATCAGCTAACCTCCACTTGGCCTCATAGGAACCACATGAGAGGTTCCAACATTTGATGACTACATCTTCCTTGGATCTTAAGCTTGAGCAGCAATTCCTTGGAATAAGCACAAATAACAATTGTCTCTGGACTCAACTTCCTCATCATCACTTTATACAAATCATTAAGGACCAATAATTATCCCTTAAGACTTTGATCATACAACTGAGTTGTGTTGATCTCACTACTCAACAACCCTCTACCATGGGAAACTACATCGGAACTAGAAATCTAGTTCACAAACCCTTTTGAATTCACCCTTTTGACACATCATTTCAGGAACAAAGTTGGGAAGAGATACTTAGAGACCACCAGAACCACCTTTACTCTAGTCATAAGTATGGAACACCCACATCCAGAATATCAATCTTGCTCAGTTGCAACTCTAAACAAGTATGATGTATGAGAGATAAGACAATTTTCACTTTCCTGGAGCTCCAACCACTACTTGGTTAGCTATAGGCTACGTTGATCCTTTGAAACAACCCTTTAGTTGAAACAAAAGTACCTGACAAGACAATCTTAACCCTAAAAGAGAGACACCTTCAGAGCAAGTTCCCACCTCTAACATGAATATTCTGATGTCCAGCACGATGTCGAGACACGACAAAGACATCATTGACTCAACTTGCCTCTTGATAGAAACAAATTCCTCTATCCTTGAGATCTAACTTGCTTGATATAGTCTTGAGCACCTTAACCCTTTAAGGAATTTCAGTCATCAACCCAACTTGAAGCACACCTCCAACACATCAGGAACAAAACTCTGAACTTTACACCAGGTCCACCTTATTCTTGAGCAACAAATATTGAAGATATTATGATGAATGTTCTTGACATTTGACCTTGTCCATTTATTCACTTTTCTCAGAGCCAAGTTAAATTGCCTCTTCATCATAAGCCAAGTCATAAAATCCTACAGAGTAGGAGACAAATTCCATGTTCTTTTTCTTCAAATCAAACTTGTCATTCACAAAGACAGATCAATAAAATAGTGACCTAAAAGGTTCGCCTGTGCTGATGGTTTTTTCTTCTTCTTCAACAACAATTACAATCATGACAAGTCTCTTGGGAGAGACCTTTGAAACTTGTTGGCCTGACAAGATGTGCCTTCATGAAAGATCTTGAGAGACTCCCAAGCATCTTTGATAACCACACATGTTTTTATCAACTTGGACACATGCTAAGAAACTTCATTGAATATGGACTTCAAAATTTCACAATGAACAATCCAAACACATTCTTTGGTGACAAATTTTCAATAGTTGTTGTCCTTTCAATGATCATACAATACCAAAAAAAATCTCCATGAAGCTCACCCAAAACTGACAAGGGTGCCAGCTCTGATGCCAATTGAAATTCTGGAACTCTAACACACGTTAATATTAATGTTTTCACATCAGAACATAATGTAAAGACAAATGTTACAACATCTTCTGACTGCCAGAACAAATAAACCATACTAAAAAATAAATTGCAGAAGTAAAAATAACACAGTCAATTTGTAACCCAGTTCGGTGCAACATCATCTACATCTGAAGGCATCCAAGCCAAGAAGAAAATTCACTATGATAGCATTAGTTCAAAGCTAAACTTCCTTGTTTACAACTTCTCACCTAATCACTACCTTTTTCAACTTCTACCTAGAAACCCTTTAGATATGAGATCCCCCTCTCACTTCCTAATCAGTCACAATCCTAATGGCAATACCTCGAGAAACAAAAAAGAAGAACACTCTTTCAACTACAATACTTAGTTTTTCTTAAAAGCTTTAACCAAAAACAATACACTCTCGCTTACAAGCTTTAGAGTGCACAATTGACAATACAAAAACCAGTCTACCACAATGCATATAAAGATACAAGGGTGACATACAAATAACACGAACAAGACTCTTAAAACCTAAGATTCTAAAACCTCCGCTTATTTTACAAAAGTGAAAGCCATATCTTCATTAGGTTTAGGTATTCTTTAAATAGTCTTCAGACCTCGTGGGCTTGGGCTCTTGAGGTGAAATTCATCAGGAATCATCTTGGAATCATAAGCATAATCTCCTGCACTAAAGTAGGAACAAAATACAAAGTTTCCTATAAACGCCCAACGATCCTTTTTAGAAAACCATCATAATCTGTCAAAACAGAAGTTCCCACAGTATCCATCCTTGGATAATGCATATGTGTGAATGAATACACACTAAAAAATCAGACTAAAAATACCAAATTAGTCATGCCATAACTTTCTGGTATAACATGTCCTAGAACATGTTACAACATCATGCATAACTGGATGTCTGACTGTCTGTTCGCACGTGATTTTTGCGCGGATAACCTCTGACCTCCCTCCGCGGATTTGCTTGTGGGACCGGCCAAACTAGTCCCAGGACACTGGTTTTGGGTGGATTGTGTACTTAGGTTTTATGGCGCACTCGACGGTTATTTTCTTTATGGAGTGTGTAGGATTAAACTTAGGCAAATAAAGACAAAGATGTTCCTAATAAGACAAGGAAATGCTGAACAAGGAAAAAAGCGTTACTTTAAATAACATAAAGACTTGGTAAATTTAACGTGAAAAAGGAAAGTACAACTAGAAGTATTCGTACATTTTGGAATGAAAAGGAAACTCTTTTCTCTTTAGTGTGTGGTACTCAGAGTGTTTTTCTTCGAATGCTGACAAAAGACGTCCTTTCTTCAAAACAAGACTTTGCTTTATATAGACACATAAAATAACTTCCAGGAAGCTTCAGGAGGTGCCACGTGTCAGTCCACAACTTTTGTAACTTCTCCCACGTTCCTCTTTTCAAAATGATTTCCCGCCAGGCACAAAACTCTCCTGTCGAGGGTACCTCTGTTAGCTTTTTGGGTCGACCGACGCAGGTACCTGTCGACCATGCAACTCCCTTCATAGTGTCGATTCAGGGCGTGTCTTTTCCAGATTTTGGTTGTTGTCGATCCTTGGTTGCCATTATTTTCAAGACCCTTTCATCCACCCAAGGATTTTGTAGTCTGACACCTACTTCTTCCACTTCCTGTCGAGGTCGATACTTCTAGTTGGCTGATTTTCAGCCAACAAGGTTGATGACGCGAAAGTATATCGTTTATTTGACTCGATTTACATGAATTTATTTGCGATTATTGTTAATTTATCTTGATTTATATTCTATTATAAGGTTAATTCACTATGTTTTGCAGATTGTGGAGAAATAGGATTAAAGAAAGAAAAGAAGAAATGGAAGGAAAAACAAGAAGAAAGACATAAAATAGGGAAAAAGACAGAAAGCAGCAAAGAAACAGATTTTGTGCGTGTGACGCTCGTCACAGTTCCCTCATGATCGTCACAGTCTTTACGGTCGTCACAAGATCCTCTCGATCGTCACGTGCAACACGGTCGTCACAAGAGTGCCACGACCGTCATGAATCCAATATCATAATAACGTCAAACACAGAAGTGGCCACGAGCACGTTCAACTTAATTTCTTCCTACACTTTCTCCACTAACTGCCCACTACAGGAAGTTACTCCCACTTCCTCCATAACTCACGCATGATCTCTGGAAGTTAAGAAATGAAATATCTCCTATAAATAGGCCAGAGATTCACAGCACCAGGGGGTGGATTCTACGTCCCGAAGGGCTGCCAAAATTCTATTGAAGCTATTTTTCTTGTTTCTTTTATTTTCTTCCTTTTTTCCTTTAGTTCAGAATATTGTAATTTCTTTCTGCAATTTTATTTCGCCAAAGTAGAATCCTGTCGCCAAAGTAGAGACAAACTCTCCAAAATGAAGATTTTAGAAAGCAACATCTCCAAATTAATGAAAATCTCAAACAGATGAGCAATATGGTCTATTCCCTCGCAACTCACAGCGAGGCTTTGGAGATTCAAACCTCCCTGCTTACCATAACACATCTAGGACCCTTCTATGAGAGACATGTGGATGTTGTAACAACCATTAAGGAAGAACAATTAGAAAATCCTAGGGAGAGTGATCATGAGTCTGAGGAGAGCTTTGGTGAGAAAAGCATACATATTAAGAAAAATCCACCGACACCACCCAAAAGGGAGGTTTTCGAAGAGGTAGAGAAGGAAACACCTATTATTGCTCCTCCTCCCTATACCCCACCTATTTCTTTCCCACAAAGAGTTGTGGAAGCTAAGGTAGACTCCCAATCCAAAACATATGTGGAGGCATTGGAAAATACCCACACCAATGCACGTTTGTCTAAGGTCCTTCATAAGAAAAGAAAATTTGAGGACCATGAAACTAGGGTCATCATTACTGTTAAAAGGGTAAGATTAACTTTTGAGGTGGTGGATGAAATAACTAAGCCCAAATTTGAAAAACTGATACTCAGGATAGCTCCAGAACCACCACCACAAGTTCAAAACAATGAACCACCCTACAGAAGAAAGAAAAGAAAAGGTGAGGGATATCAGAGATGGCTTGATAAGTGGCCATGTAAACCGAAGACTATTCAAAGTTTGATCGAGGAACCATTCTTGAAAGAACCACCATGACTACTTGCACTCCTTAGCCGTCGAGCTATCAACGTTAAACAAAGTGATGTGTGGGAGGCAACCCACAAAGTCTTTATTTTAATTTGTTTGTTTAAATTTGCAGAAAATAAAGAAATGTATCGCTTGTTACATGTTAGCTATATCTAGGCGAAAACTCTTTACATGATGATGAGTTGTGCCCACAGACATTCCTACGAGTGTCGCTGCTGGTGGTGACACTGATGATGAGTACTTCCTCTGGAAGCAAGTAATATGATGAGTTGGTTCTAGAATTACACAAACGAAGGTACTCAAAAATGCCCGCCTCCAAAGTAGAACTGATCAACGAAGACATGGACATCAAGAGCAGGATCGTAGAGGATTTGGCACGCAGTAGCATTCATACAGGTTCTATCTTTCCTTTTTCCATCTTTTATTAAAACATTGAGGACAATGTTTGGTTTAAGTGTGGGGGAGGAACTCTACCGCTTTTATTTTATCGCTTTTTAGCTTGATAAAATGCTTTACTTCATACTTCTAGGAATTTTATCTGTTTTTAACGTTATGTCAAAGTCTTTGCGTGTGTTGTCGAGTCTTTATGCGTGGTTTTCACTCGTTATTCAATTTCCCCAAAATTTCAAAATTTTAACCTCCAACAATTTCTGCTTCGATTCATGACATGGTACTCTGAGAGTATATAGGCTGTTCAGGCTATGTTAGAAAAGCTTGGGATAGTTTTAATAAAATTGATATCATCCTGACACTCTTAACCCCCTAAATATGCAAAATCAATTTGAGTACCCATTATGCCGAAACCTTAAAGCTCCAGTTTCTTTCAGTAATCCCTAAGTAATTTATTTAAGAAGTCAGCACCATCCTAAACACACTAAGTAAGAAACCGATGCAAATAAGTGTATGATCTCTGGTTTAAAATGATAAATTAAGAAAGAAAAAAAATTATGAATAAAAAGACATGTTCCTTCTAAGTTAGGTGCTCCTCACCCGATCACTTAGCCCAACGGTACAAACTCTTTAAGTTAAATCGATTATTAAGCATATTTGCAAAGAAAAATGAAACAACAATGAGATCATGGTCACTAACAGGTTTACTTGCCATGAATGTGTATGGATAACGGGCTTAATGAGATTGCACTAGAATGAAATGGGGTGAAAGAGAGCATGAGATATAGGTTGAGTTATAATGGCATGATTCAGGTTGGTTTGCATAAGTAGGGAGTTTTTGAAATTGTGTCGTTACAGTATCCTTGGTATTGATATTTAGTACCTACCGGTCTAACATTAGCCTAGCAGCCACGCATGATTAGAATCTTAACGTATCATTGTTTCAAATTATGCTTATTTCTTTTTAACATGTTGGTTGATTGCTTGAGGACAAGCAATGGTTTAAGTGTGGGGGTATTTGATGACGCGAAAGTATATCGTTTATTTGACTCGATTTACATAAATTTATTTGCGATTATTGTTAATTTATCTTGATTTATGTTCTATTATAAGGTTAATTCACTATGTTTTGTAGATTGTGGCGAAATAGAATTAAAGAAAGAAAAGAAGAAGAAATGGAAGGAAAAACAAGAAGAAAGACATAAAATGGGGAAAAAGACAGAAAGCAGCAGAGAAACAGATTTTGTGCGTGTGACGCTCGTCACAGTTCCCTCACGATCGTCACAGTCTTCACGGTCGTCACAAGATCCTCACGATCGTCACGTGCAACACAGCCGTCACAAGAGTGCCACGACTGTCATGAATCCAATATCAGAGTAACGTCAAACACAGAAGTGGCCACAAGCACGTTCAACTTAATTTCTTCCTACACTTTCTCCACTAACTGCCCACTACAAGAAGTTACTCCCACTTCCTCCATAACTCACGCATGATCTCTGGAAGTTGAGAAATGAAATATCTCCTATAAATAGACCTGAGATTCACAGCACCAGGGGGTGGATTCTATGTCCCGAAGGGCTGCCAAAGTTCTATTGAAGTTATTTTTCTTATTTCTTTTATTTTCTTCCTTTTATCCTTTAGTTCAAAATATTGTAATTTATTTCTGCAATTTTATTTCGCCAAAGTAGAATCCTGCCGACATTGTGGAGGACTACTCTTCAATTTCAGTAATACTTTCCAGGTTCTTATTAATTGAATTATTACTTTATTTTCTGTCATAATGCATATTTTATTACTTTGTTGTTTATGTTTTGTTTGTGTTTGCATTAATTATCATGTCTAGCTAAATTAGTTTTATCGGTATGTAATCGAATTAGTAGGATGGGATTCGCTAATGCCAAGTGCACCTTCCCTTTTACAAACACCTTTCTGGCCGTAGTTTTTAATCAAAATCTTCTAAATAAACCTTCGTCGCGAAAGCGAGAAATTATTTACAATAGTTTTTCCACGAAAGTGGGGAATTCATTAAGGCACGAGCCGGCACACGAAAGCTGGGGTTCAAACCGGATAGTAAGAACTAGGCATTGATTTTAAACACATCGAAAGCGCTTTAAAAGAAATCAGAACTTATTTGTTTTCAAAAAGTAGTTTTAACCCCGAATGAGACTGCGAGAGCGTACATTCTGCCTTAGGATTATGACCCGAGTCAACAACCATCATGAGACAAAGGTCTTTAAACGAGTATTTTCTCCTGAAAAGTGTTTTCAAAGACTAAAAAGCACCGACGACCTGTCAAATCCCCGAAAACTAAAGCATTACATACCGATATCCCTTTACCGCTCTTCCTTAAACCAATAATCTTTATTTTCGTTGTATTTAATTTCATTCGCATTTAACTTTCCTAATTCCATTAGCCTTAGCTTTGCACCACGACAATAGATAACGGTAGGTTGACATTGGTCTCTATGGGTTCGACAAATCTTTTATATTACTTCGATATTTTCGTGCACTTGCGGACGCATCAAAGGTGCCCCACCAAAACCCAAGTCTCGATGGAAGCTTCTGTCGATTGAGAGGCTTGGTGTTTTTCCAGGCAAGTAGCAGTTATCTGTGTCATCATGGCTTTTCTATCGAATCATCCACGTGTCAGTCGCCCTCTGACGTGATGATGGCACCTTTTTGCGCCACAACTTTCAAGAATTTCCATCATTCTTTTCCACTTTCCCATGTCAGTACCAACTTCCACTCATTTCTTTCCCCATGAGTGAGCAACTGAAAAGCTCCTTGCCTTTTCGCCTTCCACGCTAGCGTTGAGTATAAATAACCCATAAGTCTCATTTTATAACTTTTCCTCTCAACACTTTTCTGTGCTTCTTCTTCCTCAAACACCACAACCATACCAGTTTCTTGAAAAGCACCATTTTCAATGGCATCTCCATCTTCCCAAAATCTCACAACAGGTAACAACCCCATTGCCTTTGTTTTGTCAGAGGCTGATGCTCATAAACCTCTCCCTAACCCCACTTCTGCTGATAAAAACATTGTGGCGGCCTGGAAGAAACAAATGATCATCCCCTTTGCGGTAGCCTAAAAGCTTCATGTGTTTCATGGTCCTTACCTCATTGGCAAGCCTAGCCATGAGGCCATGCAGCCGTTTTTCCTGGATTTTCGGCAGCCATGCCTCTAGCTTTACAAAGGTGGCACCCTTGATTTAAAATTCATGGTGCCAAAGGCTAGGGTGTTCTACTCGATGCCCACCCCAGGCAACAAAGGTTACCTTTCCTGGTTGAACAAGGTTCAAAACAAGCGTCAGGCCAAATGGAAAAGATCTGGCATCTTCGACGTCATCCAGCTGTCGAGGAATGCTCATAGGGTCAACCCCTGCCTTCTTTTGGTGTCAATGTTCTTCTGGGAGGGTTCGACGAACACCTTCCAATTACCCTGTGAGATACTGTCGCCTAATCTCTTCGACGTGGCGGCCATTACTGGTCTCTCTCTAGTGGGCGAAACCTTCGACCCCATCATTGAGACGGATGTCTCTTTCGATTTCGATCGTGCTGGTTTTTAGAACTTTATCGAAGATCATCATGACACATACTCAATCGAGGTGTCTGACGAAGAACACATTGCCTTTCTGACTTTGTGGCTTTCGTATTACCTCTTCTTCCCAGGTTCTTTGCAGATAGACAAAATCTATATCAACTTGGCTATTCAAATCCATGAGGGTCGACAGGTGGTTGTTGAAAAGTATATTTCCAGCAAATATTTTTAATATCGTATCCACAGAGATTGGTGTTATTACCGTCGTTCTATAATTTCGATTGTTGTAAGTTCAAAGGTATTCAAATTGTTTATTGATGAATAAATTGTTCTTTTTACTTATAAGGAAAATAGGATAATAAAAATGGTTTTAGAATAAAAATTAGAAGCCTTGTCAAGATTGAGTTTCATTATCTTTGTTCTTTATGTATTCTTAATATCACATGCATGCATTCAAACTCCATTGATAATATTCAAGTGTCCTCTCAATAATATTTATGTCTAAATAAAATTGTGATAGTTACTATATAAATCCTTAGACGATCTCTCCATCTAACTATTGATATAATAATCTTGAATGCTTAACACAATAGAAAAAGTAGTGAATAAATCTATCTCTACAATTTATTCTCTACTTGGAAAAATATTTTAGTTCAAGAATCAAACTACCTTTCTCAACAATAATTCAATTCTAATTTTGTAATGTAGAGAGAAAAAATATTATTCCTTATCAAAGATGAAGTTTGTTACATGCAAGGATACAAATGTTACATAAACAACAAAAGATAACTACTACCTCAACCTTGCCAAGAAGGAATTTAGCTACTCATCATCTTCATAGAATACTCAACAAATTCTTCAATAATCTCTTCTTGCGTGAAACTTCTCTCCAAGACAAGAAAATCTCCTCTAAAATCTTCCTAAAATCTCTTACAAACCTAACAGATACTAAGACTCAAGGGTGGAATGATTATGTCTTACATGCAAGGAAAAAGTGCAATTAATAGGCTATGGGGCGCCACCCTACACAAAAGTGGTTTTTCTTCCAAGACATGACATGTGTCACAAATTTGCATGTGCTTGTCGCTACTGCGAAAATCGGCGTCGGCAGAACAGAAGAGTCGCCACCGTGCGTTATTTATCCCAAAGGAGGGAAAGGAAACGCTCAGAGAAAACCTAACGAAAAGAGGGAAAAGGAATGGTCGTCGCAACCATGTCCTGGATTCGGGAGTCGGTTACGCAAGGGGAAGGTATTAGCACCCCTCACATCCATCGTACTCGATGGATCCACGCTTAATTGTTTATCTAAAAGGGTTTGATTAATACTATCTACGCTAAGGGCTTAAGGACAAAACAAAAGAAAAGTGACTCGGCAGAACACAACAGTTCTATGCCTACGTATTCCCGTCTGAAACGAGAAATCAAAGTCAACGTAGTTCTCCTAACTACGGGTAAAAGGGGGGGAGGTTGCTCGCCGAGATATCGCATCTCGTGCCTACGTACTTTCATCTGGTATGAAAGATCAGAGCAAACGTAGTTCGGGCTAACTAGACCACAGGTTTGGTTTAAGTTGTTTTTAACCCGAGTAGGGTTAACAATGGTTCTAACAGTTTGGTGTATGCAGCTCGACCATTGGAGACTTAGGCGTTACCGTTTGCGAGAGAACCGAGAGTTAACGAAACTCTCTTTAAGAAAATGGTTTCTAGGGATTAAAGTCCAAGAGGACAAAAATAAGTTGAATGTTTGTTTTTATATCTTTTATGAAGAAGTGTTTTGAGTTTCATTTGTAACTCGTGTCGCACTAAAGACTTGGACTTAAGAGTGAATGCGTCGCACGTCACCCAAAGGGTGTCATACTAAACATTCAAATTATGTGAGGGAAACCCTCCCATAACTCTTTCTCAAGTAGCTTAAGGCTTGTAACGCACGACACGTGTTAACCTTTATTAAGTATTTTAAGAATGTTTGAAGATGAGAAAGAGAAACAGACCTCTAAGGGAAACTACACAGCCCTAAATGTTATCATGCAATGTTCGTCCTATAGTTGAAGTTTGCAAAGAGGAAGACTACCCTAATGTTGTCATACATGGTTGCAAAGCCTAATGTCTATCACATTATGTCTTCAACAAGAAAGAATGGAGATCCTAAGGGAAAGGGAAAGGAAGCAACAGAAAACAGATGAAGTAACAGCATACCGGAAATGCAGATATTGAAAAGTGAACATGTGATGCAAGTGAGGGAGGCAAGTCATCTCAACCTCAAGCCCATAATGAATGGAAAATGGCCTATTTTAAACATGCAATCTTGGCCACAAGTGATTATAAAGAGATACGAGGCAATAAAACCTACGAATGACATACATATATTAAGATTAGGAATCATAACGCACTATCATGGAAATATCGAACCTAATGGGCAATGATGTATGATAAAACCAGCCAATAAATGATCTACACATCCTATACAATATCTATAACAAGCAATAAGAACCCTATCATTCACCACACAAACAAATCGAGGCCGTTGGAGCCGAAATGAAACCAAAGTCCGTTCGAATGTCCAAATTACAAGTCCGAATACAAAAATACAAGAAAAATAGCAAAAGGTGCTAAAAAATTCAAATAAAAATCTCCAATGCCCTACATCAAGTCACAAACCAGGGGTAAGAGATACAATAAAAATATCCAAAGAGAAATGGCCAAACAAGTTGAAACTATGACATGTATACCAAAAGAAAGGTTAAAATGGAGCATGTTAAAGAAAGCATCCAAAACCAATTAAAATTGTACAATACAATTCCCACAAAAATATATCACAATACCTCAACATGTGTATGAGATCCCTGCAAAAGGTTAGGCCTTGAAATGACATATTGATGGGTCAAAGAAAATTCACAAGATCATGACTCGATTAGGATATTTTTTATGATCACTTAAATGTAAAAAATTCTAATAAAATGTCAGAATGTGATAAAATCGTGATTCCCGTTTTATTAAATTGTAGGCATCTTAAAGATTCAGCACAAAAAAATGGGGATTAAAAAGACTAAGTATGCTATTTTTTATAATTATTTGAAGTCAGCATATGAAAATAGGAAAAATAAAAGAACACATGACAATATGAGAAAACATAAGGGAATAAATAAAACAAGGTGAATTAATGGAAATGTCATGGCTGGGATTCGAACAGGAGTGATGAAGGTTGGTTCGCTGAGGTGGACGCGCCATGTGTTTTAATGAATGATGATGTGGCTGCACGCGTGGATGAATCTTGGGCGTTGGATGAGGAGTCCGGTCAAAGGGTCTTGAGCGATCTAACGGAGGAGCAATCGTCTTCTTCGTTGGAGTTTTTCTTCTTGGCCGTGAACGCAGCAAGGACGCCGGTGAGGGGAGCTAACGCCGAAAAACTTTGGGAGCACATATCTCCCTCGTTTCTTAACCAAATCTAACGTTTCTTGGATGAAACTTGTGGGATTTTTCGAGAGGAATTCAAATGTACCCTTAGTTTCCAGTGAAAAGGCCTCTAACTCCAAAACCGTGTTTGAATCTCAAACTTCCAAGAACACAAAAATGTCATAAAAATGGATCTTTCTTTACCATAAACAATGTACTATTCCAGGGGAATGCAATACTATAAAAATGGCATGGAAAAGACTCATAATTAGGGAGAAAACTTGAATTTCCATTACCTCCGAATTTGACTTCCTAGAGCTTCACACAACCACTAAACCTTCAAGAAAATTGTATGAAAACGTTCTAAAATTGTTGGTGGAGATGTTTGAATCGAAGAACAGCCTTGAATTGCAGTGGAACTGGAAAATCAAATTTGAGTTTTTCACCACTTTTTCATGTTGCTACAATGCTATTCTTGCTCTGATTCTCTCCAAAAAGATGATGAACAATGTGTATAATTGTTGTGTGATTGATTGGTAATGAGAAAATGAATGAAAAGTGGGAGAATCCAAGGAATGAAAATTCAATTTTTTCAAATATGTGAAGTGTGAAAAATGATCATGGAAGAGCCTTTTTGCCTTGGCTCCATTTGGTTTTATATCTTGCATCATAAGATACATCTAGGGTACAAAATTATCCCTTGTTTCAATCTTAAGGGCCTAGATTCAAAGTGTTACTTAAGTGTGAAGAAATCTTGGAATAGGTCATGAAGAAAGCTTCAAATGAAAAATGTAAAAGTGCCATTGTTCTTAAAATGAGATTTCCACTCAAAATAAGTACAAACATGGACTTATTTGATTAAATTTTGAAGAAATACCAAACTATGCCTTTTTACATGTTTTCACCAAAGTGACTTTTATCAAACTTCCACCATGAGCTAACCCATTAAAACCTTGAGGTTTAGTTGATCCAATGACGTCATTCGGAGCAACTTTCATGTTGGAAAAAAATCCATTTGAGTTATGCAAAGTATTGAACTTGACCTGTAATTTTATGACCTGTAATCATAGTTTCACAACTCATTGATAACCTTCAGTTGGCCTCTAAGTCAGGGGATGAACCCCACACAAGCATATGAACTTCTCAAGGGCATGAACCACTTCCTGGTGACTTTAGTGACTCCTCAAGCTCGAATGAAACCTCTAGATATGCCTCTCTCGATGTATATCACACTTGATCCCCTGCATAAATGCTAATGCAATGCTATGATAATGCTATGATGATGTTATGCTAATGCAAAAACAAGAAGGAAAAGGTTGGGCAAGTTTTGGGGTGCAACAGTGCTGAATTTCCTCAGTTCGCGGTGCGAAGGGTGGTCGCGGCGCAAACTGCCCCGTTTGAGAATTGTTCGCTTTGTGTTCCCTCAGCAATTCCTTTCCCAAACATTTATCTTCAAGAGTTTCTCTGGAGATCATTCTTTTCTTGACGTATATTCTACAAAAACTAGAGAAAAAGTGAAATATCTATTCGAAACAAAATAAAATAACTTAAATTGAATTTTTACTAAATTGTGATAAAAACTTGTGTGATTTTACTAAGAAATTGATAAAAGGGACCGATAAATTATATAAAAATTAGTACCAATTGATCCCTTACAACTCTCCCCAACTTATCATTTTGTTTGTCCCTAAACAAAAGTCATTCGTTAAAGAAAACCAATTTACGAAGGCAAGGAATGAAACAAGTGTTAGAGGATGATATTCAAATGGTTCAAAAGCATACAACACTCTTATGATACACCTACTTTCAATATTAGACAAAACATGAATAAAAATAATGGTTGGCTACAAAAATTATACCAAGAAATTCCAAGTAATACATGTCAAAATTGAATCAAAACTACACACACATCATAGTGATGATGAATAATCATAAGGGTTTTCTTACACTCATCCGAACAATTAAATCAACATCAACTCGAATCATGCGTTCATCTCAACATACACTAAATCATGAAAAATCTTGAGAATTAAGAGGTCTTTTAAGGGTTGTAATGTGGTTCTGGTTAAAGAGAAGAGACATGATCACAAGACTCAATTAAATATTGCCTATTCTAAGAGAGCATTTCCTTTTATTCAACAATCTTTATTTTCAAATTTTTTTTTGATAACACACCACCATGAGCTTTTCTTTTCATTTTTCTTTTTATTAGCTCAAATATTTTCAAGGTGATGTATTATGTTTTCTCCCCAACTTCATCATTTTGACCATAGTTGATGCAATCAAACTCTCTACTTAGACATAGGAAAAAAATCACATTGCGACCAACTTTGGTTTAGGTTCACTTGAAACGAAAGAATTTAGGATCCATTTATTTACCATATTATTAATGGTATTTAAATTTATACTTCTGATGGATCCTAATATAGGCTCAAAAGGGGTTTACTACGGATCACTCCTCACAAGGTTTTTAATTTCTTTGGCCAAGTGGTTTTTCTCAATAACAAAGATTGCCTCTATCCTTTTCAAAAAAGTTTTCGCAAAAATTAGATTAATGTATGATTTAGCATGATAAGAATGAGTTGAACAGAAATTGTCGGTCTCCCGCATTTTAGTGTATAATGAAAGGTTACCTCACAATTGGTTAGGTCCTAATTTGATTCAAAGTAAACATGTAACTCAAGGAATTTTATGATAACAATTTTGTAATACACCATTAAACTATTCATCTAAAGTCTAAAAATAAAAATAAGGTGTACCTTGAAGTTTCGACAGCTGGTTCTTATCATCACCACTCAAATTTTCCCAACTTGTTCGTCGCAATCCTCTTGGTTCCTTCAACTTACTCAAGCACAAGGACAATTAAACAAAAATTTAAAAAGAGGGGTATACCAAAAAAAAAAGTTTTGAAAACACACAATTTAAAAGTCACAAAATAGAAATGCATCCAACAACAAGTCTAATGGTGAAACTAGAGCCACCAATGTACATAATTCCAAAAGAAATGAAATTAAGGTAACAAAACTAAAATAACATTAAAAATATAAATACTACCACATAAGATCTTCACTCTTCTTCATCATCTTCACCACCTCCCACGGGTCTTAAAACATCTTCCATCTGTACATCTTGGTCTGTGCCTGGAGCGTGGCTACTGCTTCCTGCCCCCTCATAAAAGATGGTCTGCCCTCAGGCCAATTCGCATAAGCAAAGAGTGATAAATGGGGTTTGAGGGTGGTGGGAACCTTGGGGGTTCTGAGTTTGTTACAGGGAAGAGTGTGGATAGTGTGAGAGGAGAGTGAGTAAAAAGAGGAAAAGAAATAGGGAATTTTTTTTTTGCTTCAGGTCACGGCGCAAACTGTCAAAAACAGAATGCACACTTTTCTCAGTTCGCGGCGCGAACTGGTCAGGATTTTGAAAAATTTTTTGTTACAGTGAGTGAGCTTCCAATCTTTTTCAGCACTTGTGTCAATTTATGCTCCTCTTGGGTGGATAAAGCATTATTAATTATCACTGGTTTGGTGAAATTATCACCAAGGAATACATACTTCAAATGTGGAGGTAGCATTTTCAATTCTAACTTTGATTCTTCCACTTTCTTCTTCTCATCCAACTCCTCAATATTTTCTTCATGAGAGACAATCTCTCCACAAGACCCTAATTCACACGAAATTGCCGCAATTTCTTTTTCCTCCTTGATTACATCGATTCGGAAGGAATCGTGCTTGTCTTTAGGATGCTTCATGGCTTCAAAAAGATTAAAAGTTACTTCTTCATCTTGCACTCTCACTTTCATGAGACCATCATCAATGTCAATCACCATTCGGGTTGTCTTCATGAATGGCCTTCCGAGAATTAAAGAAACATCACGATCCTCATCCATGTCTACTACCACAAAATCCACCGGAAATAAGATCTTGTCTACCTTGACTAGCATATCTTGAGAAACTCCCCATGGTGAAGTGGTGGACTTGTCAGCTAGTTGGAGAGTCATTCTTGTAGACTTCATCTCAATGTTCCCTAACCTTTTGACAATAGACAAGGGAATTAGATTGATGCTGGATCCTAGATCAACCAAACCATTTCCGATGTACGTATCTCCAACGGTCACCGGTAGGACTACTTGGCCCAGATCGAACTCCTTCCTTGGGATGTTTTTTTGAATTATAACGCTGCATCGTGCATCAAGTAAAACTGTTTCATCTTCAGTATACCTCTTCTTTTTTGTGAGAATATCTTTCAAGAACTTTGCGTATTTTGGCATTTGTTCTAACGCTTCAGTAAATGGAATACTAATTTGAAGTTGCTTGAGCATATCCCTAAACCGTGTGTAGCGCCTAGCGTTCTCCTTCCTTGATGGTGCGTGTGGATAAGGTAGGTGTTAAACTGGAACATGACTTATTCCTTTGTCCCCCCTTTTTCTGTTTTTCATTTTTGACTCCTTCTGAACACCACTTTTAGGATTCTGATCTTGCCTAGTTCGCGGTGCGACCTGAGAAGAATTTTTCTCTTCTTCACTTTGAGCCTCCAACAATTCCTCCTATTGATTTCCAACTATGACATTTATATCATCCTCCACTGTAATTTCCTCGTTTTCGTTGCTTGCCACCCTTTTACCGCTTCTTATAGTAATTACTTTATAATATTCCCTTGGATTGGTTTGAGTGTTGGCGGAGAATGATGGACTTGCTTGTTGTTCCGCCAATTGCTTTGCAAGTTGGCCTACTTGAGTCTCCAAGTTTTTTATTGCTGCTTCATTGCTTTTTTGACTTGCCATTGAGGCTTGTATGAATTGTGCAAGCGTATCGTCTAACTTGGAACTTCTGCCTTGTGATTGTTGGCTTTGTGTGTTTGGATTTTGATATGGATTTTGTTGCTGAAAATTTTGGTTGTTGAATCTTGATTGTTGGTAGCCTTGGTTGTTCCTTTGAAAAGTGTTGTTGTGTTGTGGAGGATATCTTTGGTAACCTTGACCTTGATTGTTGACATAACTTACTTCCCCTTGAATCGGGGGACAAAATTCGGTTGGATGATCTCCTTGACAAAGTTCACAACTTGCCACTTGATGTCTAACTTGTGTTCCATGAATCTCTTTCAATTGTTGTGGAAGTTTGGACATTTGTTGAGTGAGCAGCTCCACTTGTTGAGAGAGTAGCTTGTTTTGAGCAAGTATGGCATCGTTGGTATTCAACTTAAGAACCCCCGCTTTCCTTTGTGAAGGACTACAGTCGTGTTGACTTTGTCGATCATTAAGTGCCATTTGATCAATAATGGTTTTCGCTTCCTCCACATTCTTTGACATGAGAGAACCACCCGCGGTAGCATTCAAGAGTGTCTTTTGTGATGTTTGGAGTCCGTTGAGAAAAATGTGAATTTGTGTGAGATCATCAAAACCGTGACCTTTGCATTTCCTCAACATGGATTTGAATCTTTCCCAAGCCTCGTTTAGAGACTCGTTGCTTCCTTGTGTGAACACCGAAATAGCCATTTTGGCTTCCATGAATCGGGATTGAGGGTAATACCTCTCTAAAAATCTTTCTTCTAACAAATTCCAATCCGTCATCACTCTTGTTGATTGATCAAGGTACCACTCTTTTGCTTTTCCCACCAATGAGTGTGGAAACATCCTCTTGAATAAGTTTTCTTCACTTGCTTCATCTACTCCCGTAGAACCCGCAATCTCATAAAATTTGATGAGATGGTTGTATGGATCTTCATGATCCATTCCGGTGAATGGATTTGCATAAAGGAGTTGAAGGATTTCGGTCTTCATCTCTGTGTTCCTTCCGCCTCGAGCAAATTGAGTTGTCCGCCTTGGACTATTAGCGGACATTTCAGTACGAGCGTCGTCACCCATACTTCCTTCAACGGTCTCTACAACTTCCTCTTCAATTTGAGTAAGTGCAGAATTTGTTGCTTCTTTTCTTCGGTTCCTCTTGTCGACTAGTTTCTTTCTTCTTCGTGTCTTGCTATTAAGCCTTCGGATTGTTCTTTCAATTTCGGGGTCGAATTGAAATTGCTCCTCAGTGGCTTTTTCTCGCATGCACTAGAATCTACAAAACTAACAAACCAAGTGAAACACGAGAGTGATAGAAAAAAATAAAAACAAGAACTTAGAACAATGAATTATTGCAATGCATGTAATATCGACACCAATCCCCGACAACGGCGCCAATTTGTTGAAAAGTATATTTCCGACAAATATTTTTAATATTGTATCCACAGAGATTGGTGTTATTACCGCCGTTCTATAATTTCGATTGTTGTAAGTTCAAAGGTATTCAAATTGTTTGTTGATGAATAAATTGTTCTTTTTACTTATAAGGAAAATAGGACAATAAAAATGGTTTTAGAATAAAGTTTAGAAGCCTTGTCAAGATTGAGTTTCATTATCTTTGTTCTTTATGTATTCTTAATATCACATGCATGCATTCAAACTCCATTGATAATATTCAAGTGTCCTCTCAATAATATTTATGTCTAAATAAAACTGTGATAGTTACTATATAAATCCTTAGACGATCTCTCCATCTAACTATTGATATAATAATCTTGAATGCTTAACACAATAGATAAAGTAGTGAATAAATCTATCTCTACAATTTATTCTCTACTTGGAAAAATATTTTAGTTCAAGAATCAAACTACCTTTCTCAACAATAATTCAATTATAATTTTGTAATATAGAGAAAAAAATATTATTCCTTATCAAAGATGAAGTTTGCTACATGCAAGGATACAAATGTTACATAAACAACAAAAGATAACTACTACCTCAACCTTGCCAAGAAGGAATTTAGCTACTCATCATCTTCATAGAATACTCAGCAAATTCTTCAATAATCTCTTCTTGCCTTAAACTTCTCTCCAAGACAAGAAAATCTTCTCTAAAATCTTCCTAAAATCTCTTACAAACCTAAGAGATACTAAGATTCAAGGGTGGAATGATTATGTCTTACATGCAAGGGAAAAGTGCAATTAATAGGCTATGGGGCGCCACCCTACACAAAAGTGGTTTTTCTTCCAAGACATGACATGTGTCACAAATTTGCATGTGTTGAATTTCACTCAGTTCGCGACGCGAACTGCCCAGTTTGAGAATTGTTCGCTTTGTGTTCCCTCAGCAATTCCTTTCCTAAACATTTATCTTCAAGAGTTGCTCTAGAGATCATTCTTTTCTTTACCTATATTCTACAAAAACTAGAGAAAAAGTGAAATATCTATTCGAAACAAAATAAAATAACTTAAATTGAATTTTTACTAAATTGTGGTAAAAACTTGTGTGATTTTACTAAGAAATTGATAAAAGGGACCGATAAAATATATAAAAATTAGTACCAATTGGTCCCTAATAGTGGCCATTGACAAGCTCCTTCTAGCCTCTCTGTATCACTATGTGGGGTTGGAGTCTCTAAAGATTGCTCATCTCTATGACACCACCAAAGCCCTGAACATGTCGGGACTGATGTGGCTACTGCAACATTGGTTAAATGCTACTTTTGAACATCAGCTGGGTTATCCAGTGTCGGCCAAGATACAACGTTTGACCAAAGACCAACCGATGGAAAGAGTTCGACTTGCTCTTCTGACCATACAGGAGACTCCCAACAAAACCCTTTTTCTAAAATACCTCACTATGTTTGCTGAGGCAAACCTCTTTGTTCCTGGATGGCTCATTTCTCCCATCGAAAGTTTGGGCCGACTTGGTTCCAAAATCCCTTTCCTGGTGCTTCCCCCAGCACAGCTGCAGTATCCAACTCCATCTGAAGAGCTTTCCTAACCCCGACAATACTGTCATTTCGTATTGACTAAAGCATTCTTCCAAAAAGAAGAGTCCCTTGAAGCCATTTCTTCCTTGTAAGTCTTAGGATCATCTTCTACTTAAAGAATAATGGGAATCTTCCAAACATAATTCTCACTATTTCCTTTAACTACATAAAAATGAAATGAGTTGATAATTAATTTTGTTTAGTCGTAGAACCTTTGTTTTCCAGACTCTCTTCTTTATCCTAGGCTCGGGTTGTGTTTCTATGATCCGGGAAGTACTTTCAGGTTGTATCTCGATACTCTGAGAAGAATCTTCCTCACAAGATTCTTTATTTGCGGGAGACTCATATTCTTTATCCTTAGTAATAAGGTTTTCAAAGAAATCTACATCCTAGGATTCAACAAGTACATTAGAATCTAAGTTTAAAAGTCTATATACTTTATTATTTGGTGCATATCATATAAAGACACATTTAATCCCTCGAGGACCCAATTTAGTTCTCTTAGGATTCATGTTTTTATAGTAGGCTACACACCCCCATGTCGCTTGCGCGAAAATAAGGTGCCGGCAAAACAGAAGAGTCGCCACCTTTCGTTATTTATCCCTCAGAGCGGGAAAGGAAACGATCGGAAAAACCTGACGAAAAAAGGGTAAGACAAGGTCGTCGCAACCATTGTCTGGGTTCGGGAGTCGGTTACGCAAGGGGAAGGTATTAGCACCCCTCGCGTCCGTCGTACTCGACGGGATCCTCGCTTGTGTGTTTACTTGGACGGGTTGGTTATAATCTATCTACCTATCAAGGCTGGCTGAAAAAGAAAAGAAAAATGACTCGGCAAAGCGTCGCACTTTATGCCTACGTATTCTCATCAGAGAATGAGAAATCAGAGTCAACGTAGTTCGGCCAACTGCGGGTTATGGGGGAAAGGTTGCTCGCTAGGATATCGCATCCTATGCCTACGTACTTTCATCTGGTATGAAAGATCAGAGCAAACGTAGTTCGGGAAACTACGGGTTATCTCCTAAAAGAAGTGTTTTTTATTGTGTTTGCGATTTCTACCGCACTAGAGACTATGACCTGAGAGTGAATGCGTCGCATGTCACCCAAAGGGTACCATACTAAACATCCGGACCATGGAAAAGAAACTCTCCCACAATCCTTTCTCAGATAGCTTAAGGCTCGTAACGTACGAAAGAAATCATTCATGATTACTGTATCTTAAACTGTTTTGAGATGAGAAGAAAACAGGCCCAACTAGGAGGGAGACTATCAAGTCCTACTGTTATCATGCCATGGATTCATCCTATGGTTGAGGTTTGAACAGGGAACTCCTAGATGTTGTCATGCATAGGTTTCAACCTAAAGTCTATCATCAAATCCTCATCAGAGGAAATGAGAGTCCTAAGGGATCATGTCAATGATACACCAAAACAGACAAAAGCATCAGCTTTAACAGTAAAATGCATGCAATGCAAGTGAGGGAGGAAATGTGTGTGGGGCTTCAGCCTCCACAAGCTCGTCTCGACCTCAAGCCAGTCATGAAATAACAGTAATCATACTGAAACATAAACAACATGCTATCAAGTAAAAACAGTAAACTGTAATCATACAGACAAAAGAAATGAAATGCTATCAAGCAAAATAAACACATGGGCAAGGGAGCTGGGCTCTACCGAATACCCGCAAGCAAAGCCAAGCAATAACAATACAATCAGATGCACTCATGCTCTTAGACTGAACTTATTCTAAATGTGCTTAGTCTAATGCAGCAGACAAATCAGACAAAACACACAATACATCAAAGAAAACAGAAGAAAGCTTCAGCTCCTCCAGCAGCAACCCAGTCTTCAGACTTCAGAGATCACTTGCTTTCCAGGTATCAACCCTACAACATGAATATCAACTCATCTTCTCCCTTTGAGCTTCAGCTCCTTTGATCAGCTCTACCTTCAGGCTTCACTATCTTCAGGGATCTTCAGGCATCAACTTGATCTTCACAAAGTCCTCAGACTTCAATAATCTTCAAGGAATCATCCTCATAAAGGCCTCAGCTTCTATCTTCAATGGCTCCAATGCTCCAGCAAACAAGATTCAGTCAACAAGATGAGGTGAGGATGTTGCAGTACTCACTGACTTCCAAAGGATGCCATTGAGGACTTAACATCAAAGGAGAGGCTCTCTCAAAGTTCTACCTTATAGGGCAAGGTCACTAATCCCTCCAAAGGAGAGAGGTGAATACCCTTAAGGTACTCTATGTCACAGAGAAGAAAGGAGGTGAACAAGACACTCCTTGTTTATTGAACCAAGTATTCTATCTAGGGCTCTGCCTATGCACCTATAAACCTATAAACAAAACAACAAAAGCTATGCTAAACTCCTCTGCAAGGTCTTCAAAGCTTCCATGATGATCCACAAGGTCTTCAACTCAAACTTCAAAGCTCACACACTCAAAAGAGAAGGAAAGAAAACACAACAATACAACTTATGCCTTTAAGCAACACACATACTATCCATACATTCAAAAATCAATGAAAAATACTAAAACACCATACAATATTCTAGCAAAATTCTAGGGGATTGTATACATACTTACCCTTAACCCATGTATTCCCCATACACTAATTTGGCCTACAAACCCCAAAACAAATTTGTTCAAGTCTACCTATACAACTTAAAACCCTAATTAGAGCACCTAAATGTCTAACAATCAAACTACATCAAATTTTAATCTAAAATCAAGAATTAAATCCTACATGAAACTAGGGTTCAACATCTAACTATTCCAAAAAGAATGGCTCAAAAACCCTAAGGGAAAGTCCTAAAACAAATTGGACAAAATCAAGTATCAATTAAAATCAATTAAATGTACTATTTACAAGAAAATATGCTAAAAAATATTAAACTAAAAATAAAATGGAATTTTATTTTTTATTAATTTTCTAGACAAAATCATGGTTATGTGAAAAAAAGAAGAAATGAAAAATATTGATTTTTATATTTTTTATGAATTTTATAAAAGACAAACAATAAAAGAAAATAAAAAAAAGAATAAAAGGGGATGGGGGTGAAAATAGCAAGGCAGGCTAGTTGAATTTCTAATGGGCTGAAAGGGGGGTGGTGCGCGTAGCAAGTTGGATCCAGGTCCAGGCGCGCTCACTAAACCAAACGACGGCGTTTCAATGTTTGAAATTTCCCTCCGTTTTTCCAATGAATCTGGGCCGTAGATTGAGGTGAATTAGTCAAATTGTGGGGACTCATCCAACGGCATCTGGCCATCGTCCCAAATGACTCTCTAGGGTTTTCAGAAGCAGCCCCCATGCACGGTTCTTCCTCTTGCTCGTTCTCTCTCCACACTTGATGAAAGTTAAAAATTCCAAAAAGGAAAATGGTCTACAGATTACAAGGAACAAAACTATACGCGTAGTTTTCATTAATTCTCCTTGAATCACTCAAACAGAAAACTTCAAAGCTCGGGTACCACCATATTTCTCTGAAATCAACTCTTCTAAAACTCAAATTTAATGATCCAATCTTGTTCTTTATGTTATGCCTACCACCATGAGCTATCAATCATGCTCTAAAGCCACTAATCCAGCCTGTTCTCAATCATAACAGATTCTTGCACCTGCTATCAAACTCCATGAAATGCTCCCTAATCCTCAGAAAATGGTCTTCTACCCTAGCTTAACCAGTCTACACCTATAACTATGGCAGAATGCACATAAACTATGAGATTCGAGCAAGATTACCAACCTGTTACACTTTAATGGAGGCTATGGTTTTCTTGCAATTCAGTGCCTGAAACCTTCCTTGATTACTCTCCAATGCCCAATATGACTTCTGTATGCAGCAAGATGAATGATCAAGGCTTGAAACTTGTGCTTGATATCAAAATGCAATTCTTGCAATTTCCTCAAAACAGCTTCAAACTTCCATGGATCTTCTTCTACCTCAGCATGTAGTCAATCACAATGATCAGAAGAATAGGTTTGTGGAGGAGAAATGAATGGAGATTGAAGAGAATGAAGGTCTGATGTGAAATTGCAAATGGAAGAATCTTTCTTTTCACACTCTAATCTCCCCTCTCATCAACAATGATCACCAACCTTTTACCCTCCATGATTCACTCTTCTTATAATGATCAATGGAAACTCCTAGATCTTTCTAGAATGAGCTAGAAAGTGTTAGAAAGTTTGAGAACTTCTCATGGAATGATACATTGAACATCCATTATCTCATGCCTTATGCCTTACAATTTGGTGTCAAATTCTCCTTATGTGAGATATTGAGAAGGAATGTACAAAAACAAGCCTCCTCCTTGCCTTGTGTTATGATTTCCAAAGGTGCCTTAATATGCAAGTTTCAATTTTCCAAAGCATGTCCCATTTTAAAGCTTCAAATCAAAATTCTATTTGAACCATTGTTCTCAAAATGATGTTTCCAATCAAAATGATATATTGGATGACCTATTTTGGATTCCTAGATCTTCCAAACCAATTTCCAATTTCAACTTTTTAAACTTATAAGCCATTTTTAGTTCAAATTTAACCAATCATGCAAATCCATGCTATGAGCTTTTCCAACAATTCATGACCTTCTTTATAGACTTAAAATCACATTTTGAACAACTTTCATGTTTTGAGTTTTTCCATTTGAGGCTTGGAAATAGGAGATATGGCCTTTGCTTAAAATGACCTATAACTGACAAATGACCAAAATACCCCTGTCTTGTTCAAACCATAAGTTGAGTTCCACAAATCCTATCAAGGACTTCTACCACTCAAATTAAAGCTAAGGAGATGCTCTTCAACATTCATGTTGACCAAGAGATCATAGGGATCATCCTACTAGGGCAAACGTTGTCTGCAAGTTGGGTGACTTTCAAGGACCCAGATTCACACACCTTAGCTGGCTTGTAATTTGTCAAAACCATAACTTGAGCTCTGCAACTCCTATAAAGGACTTCCACAACTCAAATTAAAGCTAAGAACAAGCTCTACAACATTCATGTTGTGGGGAAGATGAGATATCAATCACATCTTGAGCTAAAACTGCCTGGAAGATAGGGATCAAATTAGGGTTTTTTCACTGACAATCCTTGGAAACCCTGACTTGAAACTTCTCAAACTCCTAATCATGATGAGTTGGTCTAGGAATCATCTTTGTAACATCTCTATGCATCATTCCATGATCTCATGGCCCTTGGATTAAGTCTCAACCTTCTCCAAATTTTCAGTTATCCTAGGGTTGACCCAGTCAAAACCCTAATTCTACCATTCATGGTTGAATCTTGCATAATGACCTCTCTGGGCTTCATGATGGCTATCAAGACATCTCATAAGCTTTCTCCAATCTCCAAGTTTCATTCTCAAAGTCTCAGAATCATCTGAGGAGCACCCACAACTCTCAAGCTATGAAGCACACAACCCTGGTTTCAACCCACTCCTCTGAGGATCTCTTGAACTGTCTGATGAATGTATCAACTTTCAAACACTCAGTGAATAAATAATTGTTGGTCAAATTTTGGGGTGCAACAGCTGCCCCTATTCAAACGGCTTGAACCTGACTGGGTGAGAAGCGAACGACTCTCAACCAATCAAGGTGCGAGACGATTGAATATCGGTAAACCCGAAAATTTGCCAACTGCACGAGCACACGGTACTCTGCGGGGAACAAATCTTTGAACACCGCAACACTAGCTGCTCAACAACTAGCTGGAGAAATATCGACCTGACATCGCCGTCAGTTATCCACATTAACTTCTTCTGATATTGCCTTCAGACCACCACAACATCCAACATCGCCGCTGGAAGACTAAATCACCTGACATCGCCGTCAAGAACAACCATAACTCGGGGAAACAAGCGTCCAACATCGCCGCCGGAGACCTAAACCCGAATCACCAAAATTCCCAACATCGCCGCTGGAGAAAATACAACAATGAACAAAATACCCCGCATCGCCGCCGGAGAAGATACATCTCTGAATTAAGTACCCCGCATCGCCGCTGGAGAAAATACATCTTTGAATTAAGTACCCCGCATCGCCGCTGGAGAAAATACATCTTTGAATTAAGTACCCCGCATCGCCGCTGGAGAACTACATCTGACATCACCGTCGGACAATCAATCATACCCCGCATCGCCGCTGGAGAACTACGTCTGACATTGCCGTCGGACAATCAATCATACCCTGCATCGCCGCTGGGGAACTACGTCTGACATCGCCGTCGGACAATCAACATACCCCGCATCGCCGCTGGGGAACTACGTCTGACATCGCCGTCAGACAATCATACCCCGCATCGCCGCTGGAGAAATAAATCTGACAGAATACCCCGCATCGCCGCTGGAGAAACACATCTGACAGAATACCCCGCATCGCCGCTGGAGAAACACATCTGACAGAATACCCCGCATCGCCGCTGGAGCACTGAATCTGACATCGCCGTCGGAAACAAACATCATCTCTACTGGGGATTTAAAGAGTCTGACCTCGCCGTCAAACAAATATCCAACCTCGCCGCCGGACAAAACATGATCTTGCCGTCACATCCAAACGTTCAACCTCGCCGTCGAACAAACATCCAACCTCGCCGCTGGACAAATGATGACCTGACCTCGCCGTCAAATCCAAACGTTCAACCTCGCCGTCGAACAAACATCCAACCTCGCCGCTGGACAAATGATGATCTGACCTCGCCGCCAAATCCAAACGTTCAACCTCGCCGCCGAACAAACATCCAACCTCGTCGCTGGACAAATGATGACCTGACCTCACCGTCAAATCCAAACGTTCAACCTCGCCGTCGAACAAACATCCAACCTCGCCGCTGGACAAATGATGATCTGACCTCGCCATCAAATCCAAACGTTCAACCTCGCCGCCGAACAAACATCCAACCTCGCCGCTGGACAAATGATGACCTGACCTCGCCGTCAAATCCAAACATTCAACCTCGCCGTCGAACAAACGTCCAACATCGCCGTCGGACAAATGATGATCTGACCTCGCTGTCAAATCCAAACGTCCAACCTCGCCGTCGAACAAACATCCAACCTCGCCGCTGGACAAATGATGATCTGACCTCGCCGTCAAATCCAAACATTCAACCTCGCCGTTGAACAAACATCCAACATCGCCGTCGGACAAAATACAACCCCGAACAACTCTGACCTGGGGTTCACCCCTGGTGACTGGAACAAAAGGTACACTTGCGTATTTGAGACTATTCTGTTGGGAATGAGAGACTTAACCGAGCACACTCTGATCTGGGGTTCACCCTCAGAACCATAACGAACATCGGAATACTGCTGCACACTGCCCGCCGTAGAACTTCAATATTAAAGATATAGGAAACCCTGGCCCCTGGCCATTTCCAGCTTCAGCTAGAAAACATCTTCAAGTATTTCTGAAGATAGATGGAACCCTGGCCCCTGGCGATTCCAGCTTCAGCTAGGAACAACATCCTTGGCCTTCAAGGATGTAAACTTTGCCCGTCGGCAACTCTGCAGGAGGTATCTTCGACTTCAGTCTGAAGAAATGGTCCTTGGCCTTCAAGGATACATGGATATGCCTTCAGGCAACTCCGCCTCTGCTATAGAGCATCCGTGACTTCAGTCAGGGATATATTTCGGCCTTCAGTCCGAAAAATGAATCCTAGGTCATTCATGACCCTGGGGATAACCTTGCCCTTAGGCACCTTCGCTTCAGCTTAGGAAATCTGTGACTTCAGTCAAAGAAATGGTATCCTGAGCCATTCATGACTCTACGGGGATTCAAACATTTTTGCCTTCAGGCAAAACTCCGCTTCAGCTGGAGAAACATCCTCGACTTCAGTCAGAAGAGACACCATTCACTTGATCGCGATCAATCATCACCTCAGGACAACTGACTTGGTCTTCAGGCCACCACGGATCACTTTGCTATATCTACAAGCTTTGGATCCTTGTCTTCAGCCACACGTTGATTCATCAACAAGGAAATCTGAACCCACTGGAACCTTCTGATATCGCCTTCAGGCGTTTTACGAAGTCAATCTTCATATTAGACATCACTGTTGGAGCAGACATACCACGCTGCTAAGGACTTCAAGAATCATCTTGAACCAACAACTCCGTCGGGCACCTTTAAGAATCATCCTGAACTGATAACCATTCTGGAGACTATATTCTGCTGGGTATTCCAGGAATCTTCCTGGGCAACTCTTGCTGGGACGCTACTGGGGAATTCAAGCATCATACTAGTCGAACAACTCGGGAAACTGTACTGAGGTCTTAAGAATCATCTTAAGCAAACGACCCTGCTGAGGAATTCAAGAATCGTCTTGAACTGAAGACTTCGCTGGGGATCTCAAAAATCATCTTGAGCGAGCGTCCGTGGGGATTACATCGGGGTCTTAAGAATCATCTTAAGAAAGCGACCTTGTTGGAGAGGATATCAGGAATCATCCTGAGCAACCGGTCTCTTGGTGGAACACCTGTAAAACAAGAATGATAGTAACCTAGATCATGCTTATGATGCATATGTTTCTGCGCCATGCCCCACACAGTGGGAATGATATGCGTTTATGCTAAATGCCATGCAATCATGCACAATGCTATGCAACGTTAAATGTTATGCAGTCATGCACAATGATGCGATCCCGTCCGCAAAATAAATGCTCGGAGGAGGAAACCCTTTTGTCAAGGAGACAAGAACTACTCAGGTAGAGGAATCATCCTGCTGAGGCGAACGTGGACACGCTGGTATCAATTGGCCTCCGTCTGGGGAATTGATCTTTCGTGGACTGCTGCAGGGGAACAACCTCAGTCGATTACTGCAGTGGACGAAACTGTGCGAGAACCTGGACCTGCTGATCTCAATCGCGAGAATAAACTGCGTGGCCGCCTCGGCTAATCTTCTGGGGGTAACAACTCCGTGGGGAAACAACTTCAGCTGCTCCACACTCCACTGGGGAAATCAATCATGATCTGATCAACTTCCAAGGGCTCGGCTCTCTTGGGCATCTACCAACTCGGCTGAGGAAGGAGAAGTCATTCTGCTTCGTTGGAGAAAGTGCGACTCTGGGGAAATAAAGCATCAGCTGCTCAACATCTGCTAGGGAAGAAAGAATCATCTGACTTCGGGGGAGAGTACAACTCTGCAGAGGAATACAGCATCAGCTGTTCCAACACTTTACTGGGGAAGAGGGAATCATCCAACTTCAGGAGGGAGCACGGCTCTGGTGGGGAATCTCAATTCCGCTGGAGACTTTACTGGGGAAACACGAGCTTCGGTACCCGAACACTTCTATGAAATCTGCACTTGTGACCCGGTGCTGGGGAAAGACGACATCATTCTTCGGTGCTTGGCTCAGCTGATGGGGCGACGCTCCTTCAGGATGCGTATGCTTGGGGAAGAGAATCATCTCTGCGTGGGGAGACATATCAATGCTCACCATTTGCGTTCAGATTCTACGGAGGAGAGACTACTGAACTCCGCTGGAGAAGGAGGGCTCGTCCTGCTTCGGGGATGCGCACGGCACATCTTCTGGAAGGTGCTACACCTGCAACAACACAAACAAACAGACAAGATACCCTTCTCAAAGGGGCCTATCCAGGTTATTATCTCATGACAATATTCAATTAATTAATTGTTTCAACAATCAATGGGCCTAGGCCCGCGAGTTTATGTATGCGCATTTTATCAAAAACATCGGCGTTTTCATTCGCAAACAAAACAGATAAATGCTAAACAGACAAGCAGAATTGCTGAATAATGTGCATTTTATTGATGATGAACCCCTGAATGGGCAAAAATGTTTTACAACAGAGGCAAGCTCCTGGAATGAGGAAGCCGCGCAAAAAGAAAACATAAATATACATCAGTATATACAAATGTTGGCAACGAGGCGTGGACGAACACCATGAGTTGATCCCTCTAAGACCCACTCGACTTCGATACTTCTCCGATGCTTCAGCTTCGGAAGAGATTGATTCAGATAAACGGCCCTCAGGTCCTCCAAACCACTAAACAAGGAAAGTCCATACGCGGAACGTAGTCATTTGCTTATTCAAATCCCTAACTTTTGCGTGAACCGCCCTTTACGGGTTTTCAGTTCACCGGGATACCCCTTTTTGCCGAAGCCGCCCAGTGTAGGTTTTCGACTTCGCGGGTGTACATTTTTTCAGTTTTATCCCTAACTTTTGCCCGAACCTTTTATTCTGTTTTTGGTTCGCCGGGATGCCCCTTTTTTGCATGGACTCTTTCTTTTTTGTCCAGCGGGTCTCTTTCAAGCAAAGTATTTTTTAACTGCGTCTGCGTTCACCGGGGATGCAAAATCTTCACCATCCATCGTGGATAACAACAAAGCTCCTCCTGAGAAGACCTTGCTGACGACATACGGCCCTTCGTAATTCGGAGTCCATTTGCCCCGGTGATCGGAGTGTGGCGGAAGAATTTTCTTCAGGACGAGATCACCCGTCTGAAAGCTTCTAGGACGCACCTTCTTGTCATAAGCTTTCTTCATTCGGCTTTGGTACAGGCGACCAAATGCAATCAATGCTAACCTCTTCTCGTCCATCAGGCTGAGTTGGTTCAAACGATTCGTAATCCATTCTGCCTCATCGAGTTTTACATCAACCAAAACTCGCAAAGAAGGAATCTCCACTTCTAACGGTAGGACAGCTTCCATACCGTACACCAAGGAGAAAGGAGTTGCCCCGGTCGACGTACGCACCGTCGTACGATAACCGTGCAAGGCAAACGACAGCGTCTCGTGCCAATCTTTGTACGTCACAACCATCTTCTGAACAATCTTCTTAATGTTCTTGTTGGCCGCTTCAACAGCGCCATTCATCTTTGGCCGATAAGGAGATGAGTTATGGTGTTCAATCTTGAAGCTCTGGCACAGCTCCTTCATCATCTTGTTATTCAAATTCGAACCATTATCAGTAATGATCCGCTCGGGAATTCCATAGCGACAGATGATGTCCCTCTTTATGAATTTAGCTACCACCTGCTTGGTCACATTAGCATACGAGGCTGCCTCCACCCATTTGGTGAAGTAGTCGATAGCTACCAGAATAAAACGATGACCATTGGATGCAGTGGGCTCGATCTTGCCTATCATGTCGATGCCCCACATGGAGAACGGCCAAGGGGAGGACATGACATTCAATGGGCATGGCGGCACATGAACTTTATCAGCATAGATCTGGCATTTGTGACATTTCTTCGCGAATCTGAAGCAATCCGACTCCATAGTCAGCCAGTAATACCCTGCTCTCAGGATCTTTCTCGTCATGGCATGCCCGCCGGCGTGCGTACCAAATGTGCCCTCATGGACTTCTTCCATGAGCATACTTGCTTCTTTCTCATCTACACATCTGAGTAGCACGAGATCGTGGTTTCTCTTATACAGCACTCCATCAGGATTGAGATAAAAGTTTCCAGATAGCCTCCTCAGAGTCTTCTTATCCTGGGTTGACGCACCCGCAGGATACTCCTTAGTCATGAGGAAGGTCTGGATGTCGTGGAACCATGGCTTGCCGTCACTGGCATCCTCGATTGCAAACACAAATGCTGGTCTATCAAGACGCGAAAGCACAATTCTTGGAGCCTCATTCCAATAATTGACTTTATACATTGAAGCCAGCGTGGCTAAGGCATCAGCCATCTGATTTTCAGCCCTGGGTACATGATGAAGTTCCACTCGATCGAAGAACGGAAGCAGCCTCCTGGCATAATTCATGTACGGCACTAAATTCGCTTGACGAGTTTCCCACTCCCCTTTAATCTGATTGATTACAAGCGCTGAGTCACCATATATGTCTAGATTCTTGATTCTCAAATCAATTGCCTCTTCTAGACCCATAATACATGCTTCATACTCGGCTTCGTTGTTGGTAACTGGAAACGTCAGTCTCGCAGTAAATGGGATGTGGGATCCGTGAGGAGTCGTGATGATAGCCCCGATACCATTTCCATAGGAATTAACCGCTCCGTGAATATCAACTTCCACTGAGACTTCCTATCTGGCCCCTCATTGGGCAATGGCTCATCGCAATCCTTCGCTTTGAGAAACATAATGTCCTCGTCAGGGAATTCGAACTTCATCGGCTGGTAGTCTTCGATTGGCTGTTCGGCAAGGTAATCAGACAATACGCTTCCCTTAATGGCTTTCTGAGAGACGTACTGAATATCATATTCTGTTAACACCATTTGCCATCTGGAAATCCTGCCCGAAAGAGCCTGCTTTTCGAAGACGTACTTGATCGGATCCATCTTCGAAATTAGCATGGTGGTGTGATTGAGCATATACTGTCGTAGACGTTTGGAAGCCCAAGCTAGTGCACAACACGTCTTCTCCAGCATCGAGTATCGAGATTCACACTCAGTGAACTTTTTACTCAAATAATAAATGGCATGCTCTTTTCTGCCCGTCTCGTCGTGCTGACCGAGAACACACCCCATACTATTCTCCAGAACCGTCAGGTACATGATTAATGGCCGTCCAGCCACTGGGGGTATCAAGATTGGAGGTTCTTGAAGATACTGCTTTATTTTGTCGAATGCCTTCTGGCAATCCTCATTCCAAGTAATCGCCTGATCTTTCTTTAAAAGCTTGAACATCGGTTCACAAGTGGCCGTGAGCTGAGAGATAAACCTTGCAATGTAGTTTATTCGGCCCAAGAAACCACGAACTTCTTTCTCTGTTTTCGGCGCTGGCATTTCTTGGATAGCTTTTATTTTCGCAGGATCAACTTCAATTCCTCGTTCACTAACGATAAACCCCAATAACTTTCCGGACCGCACTCCGAAAGTGCATTTGTTAGGATTCAGCCTCAGCCTGAATTTCCTAAGCCTCTCAAACAGCTTCAATAAGTTGACCAGATGCTCTTCCTCCATTTGGGACTTTGCAATCATGTCATCAACATAGACCTCGATCTCATGATGAATCATATCATGAAACAAAGTTACCATTGCTCGCTGGTAAGTGGCCCCTGCGTTCTTCAGACCGAAGGGCATTACCTTATAGCAAAATGTTCCCCCGGGGGTAATAAACATTGTTTTCTCCATGTCCTCCGGCGCCATCTTAATCTGATTGTAACCGGAGAAGCCATCCATGAATGAAAACACGGAAAACTGGGCTGTGTTGTCGACCAACACATCGATATGAGGCAACGGGAAATCATCCTTAGGGCTCGCCCTGTTCAAATCCCGATAATCGACGCACATGCGTACCTTACCGTCCTTCTTCGGTACAGGCACTATGTTGGCGACCCACGGAGGGTAAGTGGTAACGGCTAGAAATCCTGCGTCCAACTGCTTCTGGACTTCTTCCTTGATTTTTACAGCCATGTCTGGTCTCGTCCTCCTAAGCTTCTGCTTGACTGGAGGGCAATCTTCTCGCAACGGCAAGCGATGAACCACGATGTCAGTGTCAAGTCCGGGCATATCCTCATATGACCAAGCAAAGACGTCACTATACTTTCGAAGCATCTCGACCAGTCTATGCTTGACATCATTCTGCAGCGCAGCCCCAACTCTGACATTTCTGACGAGCTCCTCAGAACCCAGATTTATAATCTCAATATCCTCCTCGTGAGGCAGAATAACCTTCTCCTCTTGTCTCAGCAAGCGGGCCAACTCTTCCGGAAGGTCCTCGTCTTCATCAATCTCATCCTCGGCTTGATAGATCGGGCAGTCAAAGTCGTAGTGAGCCGTAGAGGGTCCAGAGTCGATGTCATCTGTTACGTAGATCCTGCAATAACAAGGGTTAAGTTTAAAGCAAGAATATGCAGGTTAGCACAAACCTCGTTGCCATTTTACTGTTTTTCGAAATAAACATAAAACAGGAATAACAGAGAACACAATATTTGATTACGAAGAAAACGCCTTTTATTTATTAACAAAATGCATACACATAATCCAACAAGGCCCTGACAGTAAAACCACTATGCCCCGGGCAGGACATAGGGTTGTACAAAGATTGTAAAAAGCAAATCATTACTCTTCACTTGTCAGCTTGATAATCTCCTTGATGGTCCAGTTGTGGAGGCGCTCGCCCGGCTTGCTCGGTTGAATCCAGGCGTCAAGATCACAATCACTGTCCCCGCTGTCCTCTGACATAGCGTTGATGCTTTCGAAAATTACTCCCCCTTTGGTGAATAGGATCGGCCCTTTCCCACGAGACGAGCTGCCAGAAGAAGATGAAGCTTCAGTTCCAGGAGAATACCCCAATCCAAACTTATCCTGTTTGATTGGTATATCCAAAACATGCCCCCAGCCTGGGGTAGAACCGGCTTCGACGACGGCCCGAGCTTCCTTAAACGAGGAGAGATTCATCTCCTGCTTCTCTGCGACGACAGGAGCTACCTCCTTCACCCTGACGGTTTCAAATGCTTGGCAGAGCGTTTCATGGATCTCGCCATCCATTTCAACGTATTTAAAGGACGACAGGTGGCTCACCATGATGTCCTCTTCACCACAGACGGTCACTATGCTGCCCCCGACAGCATATTTAAGCTTCTGATGCAGCGTGGACGTCACGGCACCAGCAGAATGGATCCATGGCCGACCTAAGAGGCAACTATAGGCGGGCATGATATCCATGATATAGAAAACCGTATTGAATGTCTCCGGACCAACTTGAATTGGCAGGGTCAACTCTCCAAAGACGTGGCGCTTGGTTCCGTCAAAGGCTTTCACGACCAGATCGCTGGGCGTGCACAGCAATCCACGGGTATCCAACTTCATCAGTGCCTTCTTCGGAAGCACATTAAGAGAGGAACCCGTATCCACCAGGACATGTGACATAATCGTGCCTCTGCACTCTATTGAGACGTGCAAGGCGCTGTTGTGATCTCTTCCCTTAGGAGTCAGCTCCAGATCTGTAAATCCCAGCCCATTACTAGCATTAACATGGGCCACCACCTCTTCCAGTTGATTTACTGATATCTCCTGCGGCACGTA
The DNA here is from genome assembly GCA_963859935.3 of Lathyrus sativus. NCBI lineage: Eukaryota > Viridiplantae > Streptophyta > Magnoliopsida > Fabales > Fabaceae > Lathyrus > Lathyrus sativus. Next base: position 613,299,689 of record OZ012739.1, read on the forward strand.
TGCAGCATTCAATACCTTCAGCAAGGCGTTGCGGTGCGCCTCAGAGCACAGCAACAAGTTAAGAATCGAGATCTTTGACGGAGTCTGATGAAGATGATCTACAATTTTGTAGTCACTCTTCTTGATTAGTCGCATGAACTCTTCAGCATCTTTAACTAGCAAGTCCTTCTCTGCCCCTGCAGGGACCTCTTCGACAGCTTTACCTTTACCCTTATCCACAGCGTCAGCCCGGACCACCTTCTCTGCTGCAACTTCTGCTGGCGCAAACACTCTACCGCTTCTAGTGATACCACTAACTTCGGTAAGATTCTGCACAGTCGATCCGAATGGCTCAAGCTCTATCTTCTGACCATTGCAGTAAACTTCGGCGCCGTGATGCCATGGAACGGCATTAGTGCTTTCGAATGGGATCGGTTCGGCCCTGGTGATGGTGATAGTAGGCGGACAAGGCGCAAAAATAGTAATAGGGTGACGAGGAATAGTAATGGTAGCAACTTCATCTGCCTGCTTCAGTACGACTTCCCCTGATGCACTTTCAACGCTCCGGCTAAATTGCAAAATACCCTCGGACATCAGACTTTGGATACCTTCGATCAGCTGCTCACACCCATCAGGAAGTGTAGCACAAGCCATACATAACTCTCCACATCCAGGAAAGAAGCCCTTCTTCAGCAACTTAGCCTTGACAAAACTCAACAGCGTCTTCAAATCTTTGATATCAGTCAGCAAGTCTGAACTCTCCTCAGTGATAACGGCATTCACTCCGCCCCCCTTATGATGAGGCATTGGATTTTTGGTAACGTTGGGCACGTTGTCAGAAAAGTTGATAACCTTGGCGTCCACCAAGTCCTGGACTTTGTGCTTAAAAGCTTTACAATTCTCAATCGTATGGCCCGGTGCCCCAGTGTGGAATTCACAAGTAGCATTGGCATCATACCCCGGTGGTGGTGCCCCTGCTAAGGGAGCCAACGTCCTCTTTTGAACCAATTGAAGCTGAAGCAACGTTTGCAAAAGCTGTGCATACGACATAGGTGGAGTATCAAAATGACGGTTTGCCATGGGAGCCCGATTCTGATATCTTTTATACCCCTGCTGATTCTGCTGCTGGGACTGCTGCTGCTGCGGCTGCGGAGCAGCTGGGATATTTATGCTAGCAATCTGAGGCTGAGGGGTCTTGCCCTTTCTCCTAGCATTAGTAACAGCACTGGCATCTCCCTCCCGACGCTTGCCAGCGTAGGGTTTCTTGCTACTTCCTCCAGCTGAGGATGATTCGCCCTGAATTTTTCCGATATTTATACCGTTCTCAACATGCTCGCCCAGAGTGATGAGAGCCGAGAATGTTCCAGACATGCCATTGACCAGCTTTTCATAGTAGATTCCAGGAAAGGTAGCCACGAACATTTGCACTAGCTCACGCTCAACCATCGGCGGTTGAACCCGAGCAGCCAATTCACGCCACCGCTGGGCGTACTCTTTAAAGCTTTCATTGTTCCGCTGTGAGAGATTCTGAAGCTGAACTCGGTTGGGAGCCAAGTCGCTATTATATTGATAGTGGAGGAAAAACGCTTCTGCCAGATCTCTCCAGGTGCGCACAGTAGCGGGCTCCAAACCCATATACCATTCGAGCGATGGACCAGAAAGACTATCCTGAAAGAAGTGCATCAGCAGCTTCTCATCGTCAGAATAGGCGGACATCTTTCTATAATAAGATCGGAGGTGGACCCGGGGGCAAGTAGTACCCTTATACTTCTCAAAGGTAGGCACCTTGAACTTGTGAGGTACTTTAAAGTCAGCAATCAACCCGAGCTTGGACATGTCAACGCCCAATGTGTTCTGATTTTCGATGTCTCTCATCTTGTCTTCCAGCGCCTTGAACCTGAGTCGAGCCTCAGCATTCAACTCTGCCTCTACACCTCTCTGAGAGAATATGTCATCCTGATGGTCCTCCAGCCACGGTTGAGGCACCAACAGATTTCCTGCACCAGCATTGCCGTTGACCGGCCCTATGTTAACATTGGCTCCCAGACTACCATTGCCGACGCCTGCCGCGTTGAGTCCGAGATTAGTCATCAGATTACCGTTAGCGCTGCCGTTGCCCCCGGCGACAGGAACAACATTCTGTGGAGCGTCCACTGGAGGAGGAGTAGGCACGGCCCCTCCATGCAGTATGCCATTACTGTCAACCCTGGAGATCAGAGGTTGAACCAGAGTACGAAGCTGGTCTTGACCATTCGCGACCACGTGCATCAGCTCCATGAAACGATCCATCCGTTCACGGAGCTCTTGAACATCTGACTGCACCTGGTCCATTATCCTTGTCTGATTAGCGCGAGTTGAGTAGCGGTGGATGAGTCTTTGATCAATCCTGGAGACCGGAGACAGCTCGGAACCTGAAAAACCTGTCAACAATAAAGGTTAGGAAAAGCAACAAGATATACACCATGCAAACATGCTTCATGCAGATGCATGCGTGTGTCTGTGTGCGTGGGAGGTTTTCCCCGATCCTAGTGCCTTAGTGCCAGTGTCGATAATAATAAGAGGAAGAAGAAATCTGAGCCCAATCATGGAAACATCAATCTCATATATATATGGAAAGGCCTGTCAAGGCAGTACACAGTATCAGCGAGTTCAAATCAACAACATGACCTCAGCCAACAAGTCTGGTGATGGTCAGCATACATCAAAGATCAAAATCAACAGGGATATAACTAGTCAAGCACGGCCACGGGCACGATACTCTGCTAACAACTCCTTTGTCTCTGAGTGATCTGGCGAAGTGAGCAACCCCTCGACGAGTAGTTCCCTCTGCCTGATAGTATGCTGAAGCCCCTGAACTGAACTCTCCCAAGCGCCTTCGCCAAAGCAATCCTCCAGCTTCCGCTTCTTAGACTCAAACATCAGCTTATGCTCCTTCAGGCTAGCAATAGCTTTGTTGAGACGGGCTTCAGCGGAGTACCTGCGGGCGGTTTCTTCATCAAACCTCCGCTCGCTGTCCTTCACTTTGGTCTCTAGCTTAGAAATCTGCAGCATCAGCTTGTCTTCTCGCTCCTTCCTGGTGGCCATGGAAGTCTTCCAATGCTGGTCGAACTTAGATATTCTCCGATATGCTTCCTCCAAATGCTGCTTCTTCGTAGCTAGCACATCATTAGCAGCTCTGAAGTCTCGACCTAAGCGCTCCCGATCAGCGATCTGCTTTGCCAAGTCTGCACCCAGTTGGTTCACCGACTCTGTTTGCCTTTTGAGAGCATGCACGGCTTCGTTCCTCTCACTTCGAAGCTGAGCTAACTCCTTCTCTAATTCTGCATTTGCCCTCTTCAGTTCATCACGCTCAGCTAATACCTGGTTGTGCTGATGAATGGACACAGTGGTAGGCTCTTCGACTGGTGGAGGACTCTCTGGTCTGACATGAGGGAATGGCATCCCTATAGCACTGGCTCTGGCTCTGATCCAATCGGAATAAGGAGGGTAGGCTTGGCTGTTGCTCTTCCCCAACAAAGGCTTTCCTCTCGTGCTAATATTGTTCCACGCAAACTGAAGCTTGGACAACAAATCCCCCTCTAGAATACCCGTGAGGTACAGAGATTCCCGTACCTCTTCTTCCTTCGGTGGAGTCCTCAAAGCATATGCAAACTGACGAACTAGCAATGATGGGTTGTAGTTGATGCAACCCTTCCTACCTATCAGAGGTACGTTAGGAAACCCACTACCACTGAAGATCACCTCGGTGCCTAACCTGTCTCTGTCAACGAACCAATCAATGTCTTCTGCCGACAAACTCATCAGACGTTCAGGCCACTCAGCTGTGGCTGCAGACAAGACAGAAGAACCTTTCTTAGGCAAATGACTGTCAAACCACTTGTACAACAACGGTACGCAGCATGAAACATTCTTCCCTCTCCGGTTCTCATTCTTGTAATGCACTGAATGGTAGACGTCTCCGATCAGAGTAGGGACTGGATTCCCTGAGGCAAAGATATGGAATGCATCAAAGTCTACGAAATCAGGCATGCTGGGAAATAGGATAATGCCATATATGCATAAAGCAAGGATGGCGCTGAAGGCGTCCCAACATTTGTCCTTAGCACACTGCTGAGCCTTAGCTATCAGAGACTGCAGAGAGAACCCTGGGACCTTGTTCCAACTCGTCACCACTAACTCAGAGGCGCTCAAATGGAGTGAAGAAGCTAAGCCAGCCAGATCAGGCTCAACATCCATGTGGACAAAAGGCATCTGCCTTTTGATAGGCACACCCAGCATATCAGCATACTCTTCCAATGTCGGCGCGAGAATGAAATCATGAAAGGTGAAACACCTCAAGGGAGGGTCATAAAACTGCAGAAGAGCATGTAACCCATTCAACTCGGACGTAGAAGGCTTGTACACCAGGCTAAGCAACCTGCCATAAGACTTCCTGAACCTATCCTTCACAGAATCCCCTGCCAGGGCTATCAAACTAGTCAGTTTCGACACATCGGGGGTCGGGAACTTGTATGCAACAGTCTTCCTGAGAGAAGCTATAATAACAACAGAAGACGGGAAATCCGGGATCGGGGAAACGGTACCTGCAACACAGACACACGTTAATGGAATGCAGATGAATGCGCAAACTAATGCAAAATGCAGGTATGCAATAATATATCCAGGTGGCTACTGTGGAGATTCGGTATCAACAGTCACTGATGAGAGGGAAACCCCGGTGTAAGACCACTAATCTGATCTGCTGAGAATAACCATCTGATAGGACCGAGATCAAAGTTCTGTTCTGACAAGAGTAAGTGACTGATAATAAGGACCCCGGGTGCAAGATCAAGGAACATCTGTTGAAGTCTTCAGACCCCAAATCAAAATCTACCCTATCAGGAACAAACACACAGCTGCTGATGAGATCTTCAGACCTCACTCAAAATCTGCCCTATCAAGAACAAATAACATCTGCCGATGAGGTCATCAGACCTCACTCAAAATCTGCTCCCTCCAGAACAAACTGTTGCACCCTAAAATTTGCCCAACCTTATTCCTTGGTTTATGTTTCAATGTCATTAGCATTTGCATATAGGGTCATGTACATAGTCTAACCATCTGCATAGCATAAGCATAGCAAGTCATTCAACAGGGGACCAATCATTATTATCATCTCTAGAAGCCTATCAAGAGGTTATTATCCCAATTCAATCTCATTCAAGTCCTCAGGAAAGAATTTGGAAGCAAAGAGTTCAGCAGATTAAGCCTTGAGTCCATCTCCTAGCTGAGGGTATCTGAGGGTCAACAAGAGAGTGTGAGCTGTGAGTTGAAGGCATGGAGAGTATCTAGACATTATGAGAGACTTAGAAAGTCATTTAAAGAAGGAGACAAGTCATTGATGAGAGCACAAGAGCTATAGTTGGAGACAGTCAACTAGGGTTTCATCTAGGTCAACCCTAGGTCAATTGACTGATTTAAAGGGCATTCAAGTCTATTGGAGAGATGTGGGGTTCATCATTGGACATATAAATAAGGATATGGAGATATGCCAAGGAGAATTCAAGAGAAATCAAGGAGAAGAGGAGTTTCTAAATTAGGGTTTCTGTGTAAAATCCCCTAGTTTAGGTCAGATTTCCAAGCAAGATAAGTCAAAATGCTAGCTTCAAATGGCTTCTTGGCCAACATGAAACTTGTAGAGGATCTCAAGACCTTTAATTTGAGTGGTGGAAGACATCAAGGAGATTTATAGAACTCAAGTTATGGTCCTTGCAAGTTACAGGTCATCTGAGGTATCTGAAATTTTGTCTGTGAAAGTGACTTGACTTCCAAGCAATTTTTACCCCTCAAGGAGATTTCAAATGAATTCTTGGTCAACATAATAATTGTTCCTCATTGTCTTAGCTTTCTAGAATGGTATAGCATGCCTTCATATGATTTGTGGAACTCAACTTATGGCCTTGGCAAGCAAAGGGCATTTTGGGCATTTGTGAATTACAGGTCATTTTAACTCATGTCCAAAACTCATACAAGGAGGCCTCAAATGGAAAAACTTACAACATCAAACTTGCTCCAAATGAGATTTTAAGTCTAGAAAGAAGGTCACAAATTGTTGGAAAAGCTCATAACATGAAGTTGCATGATTGGTCCAAATTTGAACTAAAATGGCTTATAATTTGAATAAAGTCAAGATGAAAAATGGTTTGGGAGATTTCTAAGTCCAAATGGAGACTTCCAATATATGATTTTGAATGGAAAAGACATTCTAAAGACAATGGTTCAAGCACTTTTTTGAGTTTAGTGGAAGATTTCAAAGTTATCCTTGGTTGCTTGCATTTTAAGAAACATAGCCAAAATGAATCAAAGTTGGAAGGCAAGGGAATGTGTAAGATGGATCTAGAATGTTCATGTGAGCCCTATATATTCATGAAATGAAGATTGATCAAGGGTTGGCCTCATTTTTCACCAAGAATTTCACAAACTCTCTCATTCTTTCTCATTGCATTTTCACTTCAATTCCTCAAATTCTTCACCAATCATCATCAAAATCAACTTCATCATACTGATTCATCATCATAGATCAGAATTCAACCAAGAACCAAGTGTGATCAATCCATTTTCGAGCACTTCCATCATCAACATCAAAATTGCAATTTCCATTGGATAGCACAATTCAAGCCAAGTTTCATTCAAGTGTTGCAAACAGAATCAAATAGATCAATTGTAGATCAAGATCCAAGCATCAAGACTCTTAGATCCACAAGTTTCATCATCATCCACAAGATTTTACACCAGGTGCATTTTCTCTGCCACAGCATGATTCAATTAGGTTAGCATGATGTTATTAGTTTAGATATAATGTAGGATGTTAGTAGAGCAATTAGGCTGAGTTTGGAGTGGTTTGGTGATGTTTGTTAGCAGGTGTACAAAACTGTTAGGGCTTGGAACTTGCAGCATAGTGCATTAGAACCTTAGGTTGTTAGCGCAGGATAATCACCATTAGTTGTAGATTAGATTAGTGCAAGTTTGATGGAGAATTATGTTGATGAGTTGCAGAGGATTTCCATGGTGACCAGAACTTGTTGTTATCGGGTTGAGTGATTTAGTGAATTTCAGATTGAACTAGTGCCATAGACGTGTAGAGGGAGGAATTTAGAGCGTTTTTCATGTTTACATCGTGGCGTTTCATGCATTGTGGAGTGAGAACAGATTGGTGTAAGTTTGGTTCGTGCATGGACATTCATGGCAGAAACCCTAATTCATCTGATCCATTGGAGAAGATGAAATCGTGTCCGTCCCTTTCATGTTGGACTTTTGACTCAGAGAATGATCCTAGGGCTCTCATTTGAAGCAGATTTTGGAGGGAGATGAGTTGGTGCCAAACGCACCGTTTCATTAATTGAAACGGGCGGGCCTGAATGTGATGTGCTATCCCCACCCCCAGTAATAGGCCCATTGTCAATTTGAACGTAATTTTGTTTCTATTTTCACCCCCCTGCGCTGCTTTTATTTTTCATTGATGCTGAAGTGGTTCTGGGCCTTAACCAATTTGCTATTCACCCCCCCGTCTGCCTGGCCCATCCAATTATCAACTAGGCGTGATTGATATTAGTACCCCCTCCCTCTCATTTTAATTCCAATTGTTTTTTAATTCATTTTAATTTTTCATTCATTTTAGAAATTCATAATAAATACATAAAAAATCATTTTCAATTCATTCTTTTTACACTATTTTCTTTAGGATGTCTAGAAAATTATAGAAAAATAAAATTGCATTTTTATTTTGATTTGATATTTTTTCCATATTTTCTAAATAAATGTCATTTTAAGTAGTTTCATTTCATGCATGATTTTAGTGATTTTTGTTCTATTAAATGCTTTCATATTTTTTGATCATTCTTTTTATGTTGTTTAGATTAGATGTTGAACTTGTAGAAACAATTTAGTTCCCATTTTTAGGAATTAATTTTAGGTGCTTAATGTAGGCTTGAACAACATGAACAAATTAGGGTTTTTTGGTGATCACTTAGGAAGTTTGATTCATTTCCCTTAGGACTTAGGGTTTGACTAGTTTAGTTATGGGACTATAGGGGCTATGGGTAGTTATTAAATCCCTTAGAAAAAGTTAGGATTCCCCTACTGCTATTAATACTGTCTGTATATCTGATTGACTGGTGTGGTGTGCCCTCTGGGGATTATTGCTTGCTTGCTTGGGTATTGGGATTGTCTGGGGACCTGGGGAAGCTGAAGACTTGAGGTGATGAAGACCATTGGAGATCCAAAGATTGAAGATCAACTGTCAGAGTTGGAGAGGAGGCTCTTGCTAGCAGCTGCTGAGGAGACTAGGGTTTAGGAGCTAGGCAGAGCTCTAGATTAGAAAGCTTGTTTCTCAAACATGGAATGCCTTGTCTGCATCCATCCTTTCTCTATGATTCAAAGTCTCTTTCAAGTATTCACCTCCTCCCTTTGGAAGGATCAGTGAATGTATTTGGAAGATAGAACTTTTGAGAGAAACCTGTCTGTATAATGTTAACAGTTAATGAGCCACCCTTGGTAGGCAATTTACTGTTTAACATTCCTCTCCTCTTGTTGATTGATGTTCATCCCTGAAGATTGGAGACATGAAGAAAAGCCATTGCAGAGGGAAGACAGATGATCAAAGCCCTTGCCTGAAGGTCATGAAGATGGAGATTGATGCTTGTTGAAGCCCGTAGCTGAATGGAGATTACTTGGAGCCAGATATTGATGTAGAGCTGCTGTGGCCGTTTATTTTTGCTGTATTTCATTTCTTGATGTATTGATTGGTTTTCCTGACTGTATTGTGTGTTGTTTACCCTGCTGGGTTGAAAGTGAAGCCTGTTCACTTTTGCCTATTGTTTTCCAGGTTCGAGGTTGAGTGGGACTCCCTTGCCTCGCTTGTATTGTTGCATCCATGCATTTTACTGTATTACTGTATATATCTGTTATTGTCTGTTTTTGCCTATCCCGTAGGATCTCTGTTTCTCTCTGTGCAAGAGAGGAGTATGATAGACACTAGGTCTTAACCCATGCATGATAACATTAGGTTAGTTTGTTTCCCTTCGCAACCATAGGTTAGAGTTCTGTCTCTTCTTTCTCAAAACAAACAGAAAAACACATAAAGATTTCAAACACAATAAAAGACACTTCTTCTGTAAAAGAATGTGAACTCATCAAAGCGTCATTTTTGTCCGCCGGGACTGTTAATCAAGAAAACCTTTTTCAGAAGGAATAAAATCAACCAAGACAAACCTGTGTCGTACGTGGCCCGAACTACGTTTGCTCTGATCTTTCATGCTGTATGAAAGTACGTAGGCATAGGATGCGATATCCTAGCGAGCAACCTTCCCCTCCTTTCCCGTAGGTAGGCGAACTACGTTGACTCTGATTTCTCGTTCCAGACGGGAATACGTAGGCATAAAGTGCGATACTTTGCCGAGTCATTTTTATTTTCAGTTTTATTTTCTTTTTAACCCTTGACCTATAGTTTAGATAGAATAACAATCCATACCCGAAAACAAGCGTGGATCCCGTCGAGTACGACGGACGTGAGGGGTGCTAATACCTTCCCCTTGCGTAACCGACTCCCGAACCCAGGTTTTGGTTGCGATGACCATACCTTTCCCGTGTTGTGCGAGGTTTACTCTGAGCGTTTCCTTTCCCTCCCGTGGGATAAATAACGCGCGGTGGCGACTCTTCTGTTCAGCCGGCGCCGATTTTCGCAGTAGCGACAGCTGGCGACTCTGCTGGGGACCCAACGTCCCCTGGCTGCTAAGGACTGCGAGGGTTCTTATGCATTTGGGATCCAACGTCCCTTAAGAGAGTCAATCCTAACGCTTGTTTTCCCGTCGAGGATTTTGTATGGATTTATATTTCTGACCTTTATTTTCAGCATTATATATATTGTTTATTATTGCTGTATTGGGGTGTGACGGGTGTTCTGATATTGAGTGAGAAGCCGGACCTGGGCTTGAGTGCACCTAGAATTAGAGTAGAAAGTAGTGGGCGTGTGCCGGCTTTGCTTGCATTAGTGTCTCATGAAATCTACACTCGGACGAGGTTCTTCTGGTTGGCTTCTTTTTCTACCCTTTGGGTCGAAGGGGTTGTTGGTCAGCTGAATTGTCGACTCCGGGAACCGATCATTTGGAAGTTGGCTAAGTGAGGCCTCTTCAGGATTTGATGATGCCACTCCTTCTGGGAATCGTATCATCAACCCTGAAAGTCTGTGACGCCGACGACCGCATAGGATGCCGTACCTTTGTCAGTTACTAGGACATCCACCTGTGAGAGGGTTTGGGGTTATGCAGGTAACTAGACCTTCAGATACCGGTTATTTCTTGATCAGAGATCCTGGGTATTTATGGAGAGTTAGGAGGTCTGTCAGAGACCAGTTGAGAGTCTTGAGGTCTGTCAGAGACCAGTTGGAGTTATGGTTTGAGGTCTGTCAGAGACCATTGTTGAAGCTTCGTTTTAGGTCTATCTGAGACCAGGGTTTGAGGACTTCTGGATGGTCTATCTGAGACCTTTCTTGATTGGGTTCAGGCTATGCAGCTACAGCTTTGGTCCCTGTTGCATGTTACTTGCATTGCATTGTCTGCATATCCATTACCACTTGCATTTCACTAACGTGTGTCTGTGCTGCAGGTGCATTTGCATTTCCCTAGTTCTAGTGCCCGGAGTTCTGAGTATTGATTATGGCTGGTTTGAGGAAAACAGTTGCGTATAAGCTGCCTTCACCTGATATTACTTCTTTGCTTGGTCTGATATCTCTTGCCGATGAGGAGGTTAGGAGAAGCTTCAGAATGAGCCATGGGAGATTACTGAGATTAGTCTGTAAGCCCACTGCTGATGAGATGAACGGGCTATACACCTTGATGCAGTTCTATGACCCCGCATTGAGATGCTTTACTTTTGCTGACTTCATTCTAGGACCTACCATTGAGGAGTATGTGGAGTTTACTGAGCTTCCCGTGCAGAACAAAGTTCCCTTCATTCACTCTGCTGCTGAGCCCAAGCTGGAGGACTTAGCCAAAGCCTTGCATATGAACGCTGCAGATCTGTTATTGACTTCTTGGCTTGGGGTGTCAGGTTTCTCTCTGGATTTCTTAGTTGTCAAAGCTCGAGAGTACGCCAAGAACGGTTGTTGGGTGGTTTTCAATGCTATTTTGGCTTTATGCATCTATGGAATTGTGCTGTTTCCTAACTTGCCCAACTTTGTGGATTTGGATGCTTTCTATCTGTTTGCTGCAGGCAACCCAGTGCCAACTTTGATTGGAGACTTCTATCATTCATTGCACTACAAGAACGAAAACCGAAGGGGAAAAGTTGTTTACTGCTGTGCTCCTTTATTGAATATGTGGTTTAAAAGTCATCTTCCAATGAAGGGACCATTTGTAGACAGTGCAACCTCAGCCAGTTGGTCAGAACGCCTGATGAGGCTATCTTCCGAAGACGTTGTATGGTTTGATCGAGACCTGTTGGGATCTGAGCTCATCTTCAGTTGTTCTGGGTACCCTAATGTGCCGCTGATAGGAAGAAAAGGGTGTATCAATTACAACCCTTCTCTATTCATTCGCCAGTTCGGATATGCGCTGAAGAATCCACCTCAGGAGGAAGAAGTACAGGAATCTCTGTACTTCACCGGAGACGTGACGGGGGAGTTATTAGCCAAGTTGCAACATGCCTGGACGCGTATTAACCGCAGAGGGAAGCCTTTGTTAGGAAAGAATGACTGTCAGGCCTATGCACCTTATAGAGTTTGGATTCAGGAGAGGGCTAGTCAGTTGAGGATGCCGTTTCCAGATGCACCAATTCTTGATCCTATTCCGGTAGCAGAGCCAACTACTGTTTCTAGGGAAGTCTATGAACAGGTTGTGAGAGAAAAGGAAGCCTTGATGAAGATTAATGAAGGGTTAGAGCAAGAGTTAGCCCAGGTACGCAGTGAGAAAAACAAGGCCGTATATGCTTTCCAACAACAGAGCGAGCTGGTAAACAGGCTAGGGGCTGAGTTGACTGAAGAAAAGAAAAAGCGCGAACGTCTGGGGCAAGAGTTCAGAAGTTCCCATGACATGCTGGAAGCCAAAAAGAAGGCGCTCGACGCAGCACACCGAGAGATATCTTCTTGCAATAAGACTTGGAATGCTACACTCACTAACAACAAGAAGAGGGAAGATAAGCTGAAGCAGCAAATTTCCGACCTCGAAGAGAAGTTGAAGTCTAGCATCAAGAAGTGTGAGGAAGAAGTGATGACCCGGTATAGTGTCCAGCATGCACTGAACAAGGCAATCAAATCCAGAGACGAAGCAGTGTCTCAGAAGCGAAAGTTAGAAGATTGCTTCGGAGAAGCAACATGGGAAGAAACTGCTGAAGACGTACGCCGTGTCCTTAAGAGGAGAAACCAGCTTGTTGAAGGGCTGCTTGATCGACCAAGCCATCCGGAGACCAGGAAGTTGATAGAGGAGTACCAGACTTTTGGGAGGATTTGAGCATTTCATGTAGTCACTTGTATGCTTTATTTGCATAGTGCTGACCATCACCAGGATTGTTGGTTGAGGTCATGCCTTCTTTGTACTCTCAGCGATATTGTACCCTGGGCTTATTGATTTTCCCTGCAATATATGAGGCTTTCTATGATTCAGCTCCGATATTCCTATTGTCAGCACTGTCACTGCACCGGCACCTTCGCACTAGAACTGGGGGAATGAACTTCCCTAATGCACAGACACATTGCATTGCATTCATATTCATATTGCATTACAGGTAATCTTTGAATGGTGTCTTATTCCCTGCTCTGTATCAGGTACCTTTCAGGATTGCAGATCGGCATTCGCACCGCTATTCTACACGCTCCAATTGTCGAAAAATCATGGACCAAATGCAGAACGAGATGCAGGATGTGCGCGAGAAGCTCGCCCTCTTCATGCAGACCATGGAAGCTATAGCAAAAGAGCAGGAGAATTTGCAGGCCATGGTCCAGCCTCTGTTGGCTCGCAACGCTGGTCATGGTAATGAAGATCATCAGTCCGTCCGGGTTGATACTGCTCATGGAGACGGCACTCCCACGCCAGTGGCTCCTCCTGTAATTAATATACCTGCCGCTAATGTCAACAACGCTACCGCTGCTGTGAACGGTAACGTCGGAGTTGGGAATGAAACTGCTGTCCATAATGCTGGGCTGGGTGATGTCAATTTGGGAGATAATCTAGGAGGCAATGGCTTTGTCAATACTGGATTCGGATTCAACGAGCAGGGATTCGATAACACTGGCAAGTATGGCTTTAATGCTCAAGGCTTTGGGCAAGATGGTTATGGTATGGTCAATCAGGGTTACGGAGGCTTTGGAAACGGAAATGGCACTGGATTTATGGCTTTTGGTCCTGCTGGAGGTGTTCAGGGGTACGGCAACAGAGGCCGAGGTCCGGGGATGAATCAGATCAGAGCTGGACGTAATAATGCATATGATGGGTACGGAGCTGGAAACGGTCTGTGGCAAGAGGATCAACAGGAGGATGCCTTCTCCGGAGGAGGATTTGAAGGGCCGATGGATGATTCCCAAAAGATTAGAATGCTGGAAGAGCAGATGAAGGGAGTCTTAAATCAAAGTGCTGTGGGATTGGACATGGCAACCATGGGCTTGGTACCTGGCTTGAGGGTGCCAATTAAATTCAAAGCTCCTGCGTTCGATAAGTACAAAGGAGACACATGTCCGAAAGTGCATGTACGAGCTTATTACAGAAAGATGTCTGCATACTCAACTGATGAAAGAATGCTAATGCATTTCTTTTAGGATAGTCTATCGGGCCCTTCCTTAGAGTGGTACATGGGGTTGGAGCCAACTGATATCAAGACTTGGAAGCAATTGGCGGAGGCGTTCGTAGCCCATTATAAATATAACAGCGACCTGGCACCCAATCGGGTCCAGTTGGCCGGGCTTTCGCAGAAGAAGGGGGAGAGTTTTAAAGAGTACGCGCAAAGGTGGCGCGATATGGCTGCCAGGGTCCGTCCTCCTGTAGAAGATAAAGAAATGAATGATATGTTTGTCGGCACATTCACAGGGCTGTTTCATGATATGCTGTTTCATACGTCTCTGGCCAGTTTTTCAGACCTGATTCTGATGGGGGAAAAGATTGAACGTAATATTAAGCAAGGAAAGTTCCAAGTCGAGGAATCAGCTGCATCTGGCAGTAATAGGAAAGCTTATGGTGGGCGCCGTCAGGGCGAGGCTAGCGCAGTATTTGGAGGCCGAGGCCGAGGCCGAGGCAGGGGACGAGGTCAATATCGTCAGCCGCAGCAGGTGTCGAGTGTTACTATCCCATATCAGCAACAACCACTCCAGCAACAACAACCGGTTCAGCAACAGCCAATGCCGCAACAGCAGCAGCCTCAGCAGGGGGCACAGCAGGCTCAACGAAGATTCCAGGGTAGTAAGCCGAGAAGAGTGTTTGAGAAGCCTCCCTCAACATATGCCGACTTGTTGCAGACATTGTTGGGATTGAATCTGGTAGAGAAAAGAACTCTGGCACCAATAACGGGAGCTCCCCCGTTCGGCTACGATGCAAGCAGGCACTGTGAGTTTCATTCTGGGGCCCCGGGCCACGATATAGAAGGTTGTCATGCTTTTAAGCACGTTGTGCAGGATCTCTTAGACAACAAGACTATCAATTTCGGAACGGCAGGTCCGAATATAGTCCAGAAACCCATGCCTAATCATGGGGCAAACGCCGTGCTGACCGAGGAAGGGTTGAATCTTATTATGAATGTTGAAGATTTGAAGACGCCGTTGAGCGAGATAAAGAGCCGACTGTTACAAGGAGGTGTTTACCCAGGATGTAACGAGTATTGCTTAGACTGCTGGACCCTAGCTGGGGGGTGTGAGGATTTGAAGAAAGGCATTCAGGCCTTAATTGATGAAGGTATATTGCAGTTTGATCGAGCGGCAACTGACGAGCCTGCAGGGGCAGTAGTAGATAATCGGAATGATGTGGCCACAGTGACAATTCCTCGGAAGACGATCACTATTGCAGCACCAGCTCAACGACCACCGATTACCATAACTAAAGCCGGGCCGATCCCGTACGAGAACACGAAAGCAGTCCCATGGTCATATGGGTTAGAGGTGTATTGTGACGGGATAAAGATTGATGTTAACAAGCAGCCAGTGGGAATTGTGGATAATGTTGTCGGCTCAGGAGGCATGACAAGGAGTGGCAGGATCTTTATATCTCCTTGTTGCACCCTAAAATTTGCCCAACCCTATTCACTTGGTTTATGTTTCAATGTCATTAGCATTTGCATATAGAGTCATGTACATAGACTAACCATCTGCATAGCATAAGCATAGCAAGTCATTCAACAGGGGACCAATCATTATTCTCATCTCTAGAGGCCTATCAAGAGGTTATTATCCTAATTCCATCTCATTCAAGTCATCAGGAAAGAATTTGAAAGCAAGGAGCTCAGCAGATCAAGCCTTGAGTCCATCTCCTAGCTGAGGGCATCTGAGGGTCAACAAGAGGATTGTGAGCTGTGAGTTGAAGGCATGGAGAGTATATAGACATTATGAGAGACTTAGAAAGTCATTTAAAGAAGGAGACAAGTCATTGATGAGAGCACAAGAGGTACAGTTGAAGACAGTCAACTAGGGTTTCATCTGGGTCAACCCTAGGTCAACCCTAGGTCAATTGACTGATTTAAAGGGCATTCAAGTCTATTGGAGAGATGTGGGGTTCATCATTTGACATATAGATAAGGATATGGAGATATGCCAAGGAGAATTCAAGAGAAATCAAGGAGGAGAGGAGTTACTAAATTAGGGTTTCTCTGTAAAATCCCCTAGTTTAGGTCAAATTTCCAAGCAAGATAAGTCAAAATGCTAGCTTCAAATGGCTTCTTGGCCAACATGAAACTTGTAGAGGATCTCAAGACCTTTAATTTGAGTGGTGGAAGACATCAAGGAGATTTATAGAACTCAAGTTATGGTCCTTGCAAGTTACAGGTCATCTGGGGTATCTGAATTTTTGTCTGTGAAAGTGACTTGACTTCCAAGCTAGTTTTACCCCTCAAGGAGATTTCAAATGAATTCTTGGTCAACATAAGAATTGTTCCTCATTGTCTTAGCTTTCTAGAATGGTATGGCATGCCTTCATATGATGTGTGGAACTCAACTTATGGTCTTGGCAAGCAAAGGGTATTTTGGGCATTTGTGAATTACAGGTCATTTTAACCTATGTCCAAAACTCATACAAGGAGGCCTCAAATGGAAAAACTTACAACATCAAACTTGCTCCAAATGGGATTTTAAGTCTAGAAAGAAGGTCACAAATTGTTGGAAAAGCTCATAGCATGAAGTTGCATAATTGGTCAAAAGTTGAACTAAAATGGCTTATAATTCAAAGAAATTCAAGATGGAAAATGGTTTGGGAGATTTATGAGTCCAAATGGAGACTTCCAATATATGATTTTGAATGGAAAAGCAATTCTAAGAACAATGGTTCAAACACTTTTTTGAGTTTAGAAGGAAAAAAGAAAGTTATCTTTGGTTACTTGTAATTGAAGAAACATAACCAAAATGGATCAAAGTTGGAAAGCAAGGGAATGTGTAAGATGGATCTAGAATGTTCATATGAGGTCTATATAAGCATGAAATGAGGATTGATCAAGGGTTGGCTTCATTTGCACCAAGAATTTCACAAAATTCTCTCATTCTTTTTCATTGAATTTTCATTCCAATTCTCCAAAATCTTCATCAATTTTCATCCACATCAATTCAATCTTGTTCAATCATCATCCTAGATCAGAATTGAAGCAAAGGTTTGGTGGTTAGAATCCATTTTCGAGCACTTCCATCATCAACATCAAAATTGGAGTTTCAAGTGGACAACACAATTCAAGCCAGGAATCATCAAAGTACTGCATACAGAATTGAGTATTGAGTTAATTGATCAAGATCCAAGCCTTGGAAGCCTCAGATCCTCAATCTTCCATAGCTGTTTCAAGCTTTTGCACCAGGTGTGTTTTCATTCACACAGCTTGATCTAGTTGGTTTAGCATGTTGTTGTTAGTTTAGATATGATCTAGGTGGTTAGTAGAATAATTAGGATGAATTTGGAGTGATTTGGTGACAATTGTTAGCAGGTGCAATAAACTGTTAGGAGGTAGAACTCATGGCTTAGTGCATTAGAATTCTAGGTTGTTAGCGCAGGTTAATCACCATTAGTTATGGAAGAGTTTAGTCTAGGTTTGAGGGAGAATTGTGGTGATGCATCTCAGAGTAATTTCATGGTGAACAGAACTTGCCTCGATCGGGTTTGTGGATGTGTTGAGTTTCAGAATAATCTAATACCATAGGATTATAGAGGGAGAGATCCTGAGCATTTTTCATGTTGAGGTCGTGTTGATTCGTGGCCTGTAGAGGGAGAACCGATTGGTGGAATGGAGCTCGTGCATGAGCTTCCATGGAAGCAAACCCTAATTCATGTGAACCAAGGAGGAAGATGTAATCTGGTCCATTCATTTCGTATAAGACCTTTGACTTGGAGGTTAATCCTAGGGCTGAGATTTAATTCTGTTTTGGAGGGAGATGAGTCAGGTGCCAAACGCACCGTTTCATTAATTGAAACGGGCGGGCCTGAGTGATAGTGATATCCCCACCCCCAGTTTTAAGCCCATTTTGATTTTGAACGTGATTCCCTGTGCTATTTTCACCCCCCAGCTTGTGTCTTTGTTTTATCAATTCTGAAGCTTTCTGGGCCTAACTCAAAATGCTAAGCGCACCCCCTGGCTGCTGGCCCACCCAAATAATTAACTGCGCGTGGTTTCTATTCTAACCCCCCTCCCTCATTTTAATTCAATTTAATTTCTTAATTCACTTTAATTTTTACCAATTTTCATAAATTCATAACAAATTCATAAAAAATCATTTTCACTTCATTCTTTTTACACTATTTTCTTTAGGATGTGTAGAAAATTATAGAAAAATAAAATTGCATTTTTATTTTCATTTCATATTTTTTCCATATTTTCTAAATAAATGTCATTTTAAGTAGATTCATTTCATGCATGATTTTAATAATTTTGGTTCCATTAAATGCTTTCATATTTTTTTGTTCATTCTTTTTATATTGTTTAGATTAGACATCCAACTTGTAGAAACAATTTAGTTCCCATTTTTAGAAATTAAATCTAGGTGATTAATGTAGGCTTGAACATCATGAACAAATTAGGGTTTTTAGGTGATGACTTAGGAGGATCAATTCATTTCCCTTAGGACTTAGGATTTAACTAGATTAGTTATGGGACTATAAGGGCTATGGGTAGTTATTAGATCCCTTAGAAAAAGTTAGGATTCCCCTACTGCTATTATTACTGTCTGTATATCTGACTGTCTGGTGTGGTGTGCCCTCTGGGGATTATTG
Source organism: Lathyrus sativus (assembly GCA_963859935.3). Lineage (NCBI taxonomy): Eukaryota > Viridiplantae > Streptophyta > Magnoliopsida > Fabales > Fabaceae > Lathyrus > Lathyrus sativus. Next base: position 613,318,078 of record OZ012739.1, read on the forward strand.
CTTGCTTGCTTGGGTATTGGGTTTGTCTGGGGACCTGGTGAAGCTGAAGACTTGTGAAGATGAAGACCACTGGAGATCCAGATGTTGGAGATCAACTTCCAGAGTTGAAGAGAAGATTCTTGCTAGCAGCTGCTGAGGAGACTAGGGTTTAGGAGCTAGGCAGAGCTCTAGATTAGAAAGCTTGTTTCTCAAACATGGAGTGCTTTGTCTGCATCCATCCTTTCTCTATGATTCGAAGTCTCTTTCAAATATCTACCTCCCTCCTTTGGAAGGATCAGTGAATATATTTGAAAGATAGAACTTTTGAGAGGAAACTTTCTGTTTAATGTTAACAGTTGATGAACCACCCTTGGTAGGTAATTAACTGTCTAACATTTACTCCCTTCACTCTTGTGACTGATCCCTCATCCTGGAGGTTTGAGCTTGAAGAAAAGCCATTGCAGATAGAAGACTGATGATCAAAGCCCTTGCCTGAAGGCCATGAAGATGGAGATGGATGCATGTTGAAGCCTGTAACTGATTGGAGATTACTTGAAGCCAGATGTTGATTCAGAGCTGCTGTGGCTGTTTATTTTTGCTGTATTTCATTTGCTGATGTATTGATTGGTTTTCTGAACTGTATTGTTTGCTGTTTACCTTGTTGGGTTGAAAGTGAAGCCTGTTCACTTTTGCCTATTGTTTTCTAGGTTCGAGGTTGAGTGGGACTCCCTTGCCTCGCTTGTGCTGTTGCATCCATGCATTTTACTGTTTTGCTGTATATATCTGTTATTGTTTCTGTTTCTGCCTATCCCGTAGGATCTCTGTTTCTCTCTGTGCAAGAGAGGAGCATGATAGACACTAGGTCTTAACCCATGCATGATAACATTAGGTTAGTTTGTTCCCTTCGCAACCGTAGGTTAGAGTTCTGTCTCTTCTTTCTCAAAACAAACAGAAAAACACATAAAGATTTCAAACACAATAAAAGACACTTCTTCCGTAAAAGAATGTGAACTCATCAAGACGTCATTTTTGTCCGCCGGGACTGCTAATCAAGAAACCTTTTTCAGAAGGAATAAAATCAATCAAGGACAGACTCATGTCGTACGTGGCCCGAACTACGTTTGCTCTGATCTTTCATGCTGTATGAAAGTACGTAGGCATAGGATGCGATATCCTAGCGAGCAACCTTCCCCTCCTTTCCCGTAGGTAGGCGAACTACGTTGACTCTGATTTCTCGTTCCAGACGGGAATACGTAGGCATAAAGTGCGATACTTTGCCGAGTCATTTTATTTTCATTCTCTTTTCTTTTTAACCCTTGACCTATAGTTTAGATAGAATAACAATCCATACCCGAAAACAAGCGTGGATCCCGTCGAGTACGACGGACGTGAGGGGTGCTAATACCTTCCCCTTGCGTAACCGACTCCCGAACCCAGGTTTTGGTTGCGACGACCATACCTTTCCCGTGTTGTGCGAGGTTTACTCTGAGCGTTTCCTTTCCCTCCCGTGGGATAAATAACGCACGGTGGCGACTCTTCTGTTCAGCCGGCGCCGATTTTCGCAGTAGCGACAGCTGGCGACTCTGCTGGGGATCCAACGTCCCCTGGCTGCTAAGGACTGCGATGGTTCTTATGCATTTGGGATCCAACGTCCCTTGAGAGAGTCAATCCTAGCGCTTGTTTTCCCGTCGAGGATTTTGTATGGATTTATTGTATATTTCTAACCTTGTATTTTCAGCTTTGTATATTGATTATTATTGCTGTATTTGGGGTGTGACGGGTGTTATGATATTGAGAGATAAGCCGGACCTGGGCTTGAGTGCACCTAGAATTAGCGTAGAAAGTAGTGGGCGCGTGCCGGCTTTGCTTGCATTAGTGTCTCATGAAATCTACACTCGGACGAGGTTCTTCTGGTTGGCTTCTTTTTCTACCCTTTGGGTCGAAGGGGTTGTTGGTCAGCTGAATTGTCGACTCCGGGAACCGATCATTTGGAAGTTGGCTGAGTGAGGCCTCTTCAGGATTTGATGATGCCACTCCTTCTGGGAATCGTATCATCAACCCTGAAAGTCTGTGACGCCAACGACCGCATAGGATGCCGTACCTTGTGCCAGTTATAGGGCCACCCACCTGTGAGGGGATTTGGGGTTATGCAGGTAACTAGACCTTCAGATCACCGGTTATGTCTTGATCAGAGATCCTGGTTATTTGTGGAGAGTTATGAGGTCTGTCAGAGACCATTTGGAGATGTGATTTGAGGTCTGCCAGAGACCAGTTGGAGTTATGGTTTGAGGTCTGTCAGAGACCAGTATTGGAGTTTTGTTTTAGGTCTATCTGAGACCAGGGTTTGATGACTTCTGGATGGTCTATTTGAGACCTTTCTTGATTGGGTTTAGGCTATTCAGCTACAGCTTTGGCCCCTGTTGCATGTTACTTGCATTGCATTGCCTGCATATCCATTACCATTTGCATTTCACTAACGTGTGTCTGTGCTGCAGGTGCATTTGCATTTCCCTAGTTCTAGTGCCCGGACTTCTGAGTGTTGATTATGGCTAGTTTGAGGAAAACAGTTGCGTATAAGCTGCCTTCACCTGATATTACTTCTTTGCTTGGTCTGATATCTCTTGCTGATGAGGAGGTTAGGAGAAGCTTCAGAATGAGCCATGGGAGATTACTGAGATTAGTCTGTAAGCCCACTGCTGATGAGATGAACGGGCTATACACCTTGATGCAGTTCTATGACCCTGCATTGAGATGCTTTACTTTTGCTGACTTCATTCTAGGACCTACCATTGAGGAGTATGTGGAGTTTACTGAGCTTCCTGTGCAGAACAAGATACCCTTTATTCACTCCGCTGCTGAGCCCAAGTTGGAGGACTTAGCCAAAGCCTTGCATATGAACGCTGCAGATCTGTTATTGACTTCTTGGCTTGGGGTCTCAGGTTTTTCTCTGGATTTCTTAGTCGTCAAAGCTCGAGAATACGCCAAGAACGGTTGTTGGGTGGTTTTCAATGCTATTTTGGCTTTATGCATCTATGGGATTGTGCTGTTTCCTAACTTGCCCAACTTTGTGGATTTGGATGCTTTCTATCTGTTTGCTGCAGGCAACCCAGTGCCAACGTTGATCGGAGACTTCTATCACTCATTGCACTATAAGAATGAGAACCGAAGAGGAAAAGTTGTTTACTGCTGTACTCCTCTGTTGAATATGTGGTTCAAGAGTCACCTTCCCACCAAGGGACCCTTTGCAGATAGTGCAACCTCAGCTAGTTGGTCAGAACGCCTGATGAGGCTATCTTCTGAAGACGTTGTATGGTTTGATCGAGACCTGTTGGGATCTGAGCTCATATTTAGTTGTTCTGGGTACCCTAATGTGCCGCTGATAGGAAGAAAAGGGTGTATCAATTACAACCCTTCTCTATTCATTCGCCAGTTCGGTTATGCGCTGAAGAATCCACCTCAGGAGGAAGAAGTACAGGAATCTCTGTACTTCACAGGTGATGTAAAGGGGGAGTTATTAGCCAAGTTGCAACATGCCTGGACGCGTATTAACCGCAAAGGGAAGCCGTTGTTAGGAAAGAACGACTGTCAGGCCTATGCACCTTACAGAGTTTGGATTCAGGAGAGGGCTAGTCAGTTGAAGATGCCGTTTCCAGATGCACCAATTCTTGTTCCCGTTCCGGTAGCAGAGCCAACTACTGTTTCTAGGGAAGTCTATGAACAGGTTGTGAAGGAGAAAGAAGCCTTGATAAAGATTAACGAAGGGTTAGAGCAAGAGTTAGCCCAGGAACGCAGTGAGAAAAACAAGGCCGTATATGCTTTCCAACAACAGATTGAGCTGGTAAACAGGTTAGGGGCCGAGTTGACTGAAGAAAAGAAAAAGCGTGAACGTCTGGGGCAAGAGTTCAGAAGCTCCCATGACATGCTGGAAGCCAAAAAGAAAGCGCTCGACGCAGCACACCGAGAGATATCTTCTTGCAACAAGACTTGGAATGCTACACTCACTAATAACAAGAAGAGGGAAGATAAGCTGAAGCAGCAAATTTCCGACCTCGAAGAGAAGTTGAAGTCTAGCATCGAGAAGTGTGAGGAAGAAGTGATGACCCGGTATGGTGTCCAGCATGCACTGAACAAGGCAATCAAATCCAGAGACGAAGCAGTATCTCAGAAGCGAAAGCTAGAAGATTGCTTCGGAGAAGCAACATGGGAAGAAACTGCTGAAGACGTACGCCGTGTCCTTAAGAGGAGAAACCAGCTTGTTGAAGGGCTGCTTGATCGACCAAGTCATCCGGAGACCAAGAAGTTGATAGAAGAGTACCAGACTTTTGGGAAGATTTGATCATTTCATATAGTAACGTGTATGCTTTATTTGCATAGTGCTGACCAGCACCAGGATTGTTGGTTGAGGTCATGCCTTCTTATTGTACTCAGTGATATTATACTCTGGGCTTATTGATTTCCCCTGCAATATATGAGGCTTTCTATGATTCAGCTCCGATATTCCTATTGTCAGCACTGTCACTGCATCGGCACCTTCGCACTAGAACTGGGGGAATGAACTTCCCTAAGGCACAGACACATTGCATTGCATTCATGTTCATATTGCATTACAGGTAATTATTAAGTTGTATCTCATCTCCTGTATTCACCAGGTCTTCCAAGATTAGCGACCGAAGAATTCCCGGGCAGCAAGGAAGTCATGAGTCAGGATCCGACCGAGACGCAAGACGTGCGCGACCACATAACACGGATCATACGGGTAATGGAGGCCATGGCCGAGAGTCAGAAGCAGTTGCAGGATACGGTGCAGCCTCTGATGGCACGGGCTAATGATAGAGCTGCCGACTTTGCTCAGCTAGAGAATCAAGGTTTTCTCCCAGGCCGCATACGCCAACTTGTGGGGGTAGCCATCAAACAGGTTCGAGCAGAATTAACGGATGTTCGAGGCCAACTGGGGCAGTTCACGAAAGATATGCAAGAGTTGCGCTCGAATCAAGAGACGCTAGAAGAAGAGAACTGCCGACTGAAGGCACAGATAGGGTTGATGGCTGAAGTATTAAGGAACGTACTCAGGAGAGAAGGAGGGCAAATGTCTGAAGACGCGGCTGGCTTATCTGCTCCTCAGGGGTCTGAAGAACCATTACCCACGCAGGATAGGCTTAAGAGACCCTCTCCACGATTCGAAGCTCAGAATTCTCCTCGTCAGCAGTCGCAATTGACTTTGCAGGATAACTCAAGAAGGTGTGGTAAGAGGATGAGATCTTCTAACAGAGTATTTGATGAGATCCCTGTGGATCATGATCAGCTGGTGCAACTCTTATTCCAACTTCAGCTGGCTGAGCCCCGTATTTTGGTTCCACTGACAGGGCAGCCACCACCAGACTATGACCTGAACGCCCATTGTGCCTTCCACTCCGGAGCACCGGGGCATAACATTGCAAACTGCAAAGCTTTTAAGCATAAGATCCAGGATTTGCTGGATGAGAAAATAATTGAGTTTGTACCGGGGGGTATAAAGGTTGCAGGGACTGATATTCCCATTTCTCCGCCAGAGGTTGCAGATGAATCGAGGTATATCCCAGAGCCACTGGAAGCTAAGTCTCCATGTCCACAACAGTTGCCGATGTCAGGGTTGAACTTAAGGATGATAACGCGTGAGCCCAAGGAATCGCTCGAGCAAAGCCAGCAGCATACAAGATGCCAGTATCCGGCTCAACAAAGAGTTCGGGGAAGGAAGCCAAGGAGGGTGTTTGAAAAGCCTCCCTCAACATACGCAGATTTGTTACAGACACTACTAAGACTGAACTTGGTGGAGAAAAGAACTTTGGCGCCAATAACCGGCACTTTGCCAGATGGCTATGATGCAAGCAGACACTGTGAATTCCACTCCGGGGCTCCCGGCCATGATATTGAAGGTTGTCACGCGTTCAAGCATAGCGTCCAAGATTTAATCGACAGCAGGGTCATTAACTTCTCCGATAGGGTCCCCAAGGTGGTGCAAAGCCATAGACAAGCAAAAGCCGGGGTGATGAAAAGGTTTCCCAGGTTTGATCGGGCCGTTGAAAGAAGATCGAGACAGCAGTAGACTACCCCTGATAATAGCTTCTGAGGATGATTGACTCACCAATAAGTCAGAGTGCAGGAGGTCCAGTTCCGAGACGCCGACATTTTTCATGTTATCTTGTTCATGTCCTCGCATTTGTAGTTTCTTGTCTGTGTAATTGCAAATTTCGTTCTTAACACTTGTTGTTTTTTCAATTGATATTGATAAACGAAATGAATATGCATGTTTTGAATTAATCCAGTCGTGTTCACTCTTTGTTTTTCTTTAATGCTTAATGCTTGTTTTAGCAGGAATCCGGGGAGGATGACGAAAACAGATGACGAATAATATTCCGATCGTATGCTTCTGGATAAAGAACCTGTTGATGAGATACAGGCATTGTTTCAATCCATAAACACCGGAGATATAAGGAAGATAATCCCTTGATAACCCCTTTGAGCCAGTAGTAGGAGTTTCTTGTGAAAATGAAAAAAAACCTAAATCTCAACCCGGGGCAGGGTAGGCGTCAGTTAGTTTGACCAAGCGTTCGAATTGTAGAAAGAGTGTCCGGTTGAGGATAAATCACACTTGTATAAGTCGTGCCTAAAGAACCGCAATGGTTAAACCTTGCCGACGAAGAGTGAAACAGTCATATTACTCCACAAGAAGTCAGACAAACCAGTGTCACACGACTTGTTCAGAAAAAAAAAAAAGAGAACGAAAAGTGAAAAGAATCAAGAGCCCGCTAAGTCAAAACTTGAAAACAAATGACTTAGGCAAAAACAGGGGCATCCCGCTGGACTGGAAAGTCAAAAGAATCTCAAAAGATACTCAGTCCAGGCAAAAGTTAGGGAACAAAAAAAAAACGAGAGACGAAAAGGATTGTCAAAGAAAAGAGCAAATCCTCGAAAAGGACAAAAGTCGTGTGATTCTGGGTACCCAAAGACGAAAAGCAAATGACTGTCGCTCAAAAACAAAAATGTGGTATCCTGAACCATCACTCCTATCATTCCACCTCTAATAGGTGAACGCTGAAGTCAGATTAGCTGAACATAGGATTGGAGAACATCATGAAGAATGGGTGGGTCGAAATAAATGTTGAGCCTATATCTTTCCTGGTTAACCGTGAACCTGACCACGTTACAACTCGCAAAAGTCCTAATTGAAACAGGTTTTGTCCAAGGGCATACGTCAGTAAAGATCTCGTCGATTCCGACTCCTAAAAGGGTTCCTCTTACCAGCTTTCATATTGACATTTTGATAATTGATTCATTACATGTCACAAAATTTTTTAGTGAACAGACTTGGATTTCGAAACTGTCATATGCATTGCGTTTAGTATATCCTTTATGCAGAACAACTTGTGTTACTTGCGAGTAAGCGCATGCCGACAGAAAAGATTCCTACAGTGGAAGGTATGACCGGGATAAAATGCAGAAATGCCCAAATGTTTCATGAACTGGGGCAAGCTATACTGATTAATTCAGGTAGAGTCAGTAAATCTGGGACAGTCAGGTCAAGATGTGGCAAATCTCTCATAGCTATGGGCAGTATTCCACGACTCAGTCAATCAGAGACAAAAGGTTGTTGCGAGACCGGGGCATGTCACCCTAGAAGCACGAAAGTTATGTTCTTGAAACACCCCTTCGAGGTCCGAAATGTAGAAGCCGTCCATGTCTGGTTGTCAAGATACAAGGACTGTAGGGTCCATTCCAAAATGGTTGCAGATTCAGGGGCAAGCTATGCAAAATACAGACTGGGGGCATGTTAGTATCCCCGAAGCGGAGTTCTCTCTTTTCAGCAAGTGTTCTTTCCTTCCAGTGGAACTCGAAGATCAAGACTCTCCCCAGCAGAGTTGGTGGTGGGTCCTGTCATTTATTTTGTCAGGGATACTGTGTAATATCAGTTCACTCTCCAGCAGAAAGTCCGATCATACTGCGCACATCTGCTATTCCCCAGCAAGGTTATATTCCCCAGCAAGAGGTTACTGCAACAAGGCGTTTGGTTTGGGTTCCCGATTTCCCAGCTGAGTTGACTTCACCCTTCCAGCATTTATTTTGCTGGAATAATTCTGTAGCATCTGGCTATCCCCGGCGGAGTCGGCATTATCCTTCCAGCATTTATTTTGCTGAAGCAGTTTCTGTACTCTAGCAGTTCAGGTGGAGAGGGCTCTTGCTCAAATGAATTACTAAACAGTCAAGATTTCGGCATGAGACATCCAATGATAATGTCAGTTTCGGCAGCATTCCCCCACAGAGTTAGCATGATGAGATTCTCTTTGTCTCTAACAGAGTCATTTATGCAAATGTCTCTTATTTTCCCCACCAGAGTTATCAGGATAAGTCTCTCTTTACTCCCAAGCAGAGTTATTTGTCATCAAAAGGTTTCATGAATCAGAATTTCAGAGGTCACCGCCGGTTATCAGAACAGGCATCTGGTAGTTTGGTTTCCGAATATCCCCAGTGGAGGCCATCTCAAAGTCGCTGTCACGTCAGTGCTAAGAAGTTTGTGGATTGGGATCAATGGAGAACTAAGTCCTGACATGGACAAGATTTATTCTCTCAGCAGAAAGGATGTAGTCCTTACGTGGACAAATCAAGATGAGATCAGTGTCCTGACGTGGACAAATCAAAGAGATTATTATTCCTGACGTGGAAAGGTGGGTCCTAACGTGGACGATGTTCTCCTTACGTGGAAAGAGATGATTCCTTACGTGGAAAAAGATAGTCTCCTTACGTGGAAATGACAACATTCCTGACGTGGAAAGATTGGAGTCCTTACATGGACAGATTCAGATGGTGTTCCTGACGTGGAAAGGTGGGTCCTAACGTGGACGATGTTCTCCTTACGTGGAAAGGCAATGTTTCCTTACGTGGAAAGAAGATGGTTTCCTTACGTGGAAAGACGAATTTATTCCTTACGTGGAAAAAAGTTGGTATTCCTTACGCGGAAAGATGTAGTCCTTACGCGGACGTATCGAAATGGATTCCTAACGTGGAAGAGTTTAGTCCTGACGCGGACAGATCCAGACAAAGTCTTATTCCTTACGTGGAAAAATGGTGATTCCTTACGTGGAAAAATGGTGATTCCTTACGTGGAAAAATGGTGATTCCTTACGTGGAAAAATGGTGATTCCTTACGTGGAAAAATGGTGATTCCTTACGTGGAAAAATGGTGATTCCTTACGTGGAAAGATGGTGATTCCTTACGTGGAAAAATGGTGATTACTTACGTGGAAAGAATAGAGTCCTTACGGGGACAGAGAAAGTGATGACTCCTTACGTGGAAAGATTGAGTCCATACGCGGACATATCAAAAGTTATTCCTTACGTGGATAAGAGCATTCCTTACGTGGAAAAGAAGTTATTCCTAACGTGGAAGAAGAAGAAGTATTCCTAACGGGGAAAGAAAGCGTGTTCCTTACGTGGAAGAGAAAGAAAAGTTTCAATTCCTTACGTGGAAAGATTGAGATTCCTTACGTGGAAAGAGAAAATGATTCCTTACGTGGAAAAGAGACGGAGATTCCTAACGCGGAAAAGATTGAGTCCATACGCGGACATATCAAGTTGGATTCCTTACGTGGAAAGAGAAGATTCCTAACGTGGAAAGAGTGGAGTCCTTACGCGGACAGATTAAGATGACATTCCTTACGTGGAAAAATGAGTCCTGACGCGGACATATCGGAAAGTCGGTATTCCTTACGTGGAAAGATCAGAGTCCTTACGTGGACATATCAAGAGCATTCCTTACGTGGAAGAAAAATGGTTTCCTTACGTGGAAAGACAGTTTATTCCTTACGTGGAAAGATTGAGTCCTCACGCGGACATATCAAGATTGGTTCCTGACATGGAAAGAAATGGATTATTCCTGACGTGGAAGAGTTTAGTCCTGACGCGGACAGATCAAAGAAGATATTCCTAACGTGGAAGAAGAAGTTTATTCCTTACGCGGAGAAATTGGGGTCCTTACGTGGACAGATGCGTGAAAAGTTGAGTCCTAACGGGGACAGGTTCAGAATCAAGGTTGGATTCCTTACGTGGAAAGATTGAAGTCCTGACGCGGACATGTCAAGTGGTATTGGAGTCCTTACGCGGACAAATTGATATAGTTCTCCTTGTGTGGAAAGAAGATTACTTCCTGACGTGGAAAGATGAAAGGGTTAGTCCTAACGTGGACAGATGCAAAAGAAATAATTCCTAACGTGGACGGTGTTATTCCTAACGTGGACAGGTGTTACTCCTAACGTGTAAGAATGTTATTCCTAACGTGGACGATTCAGTTTATGGGAATGCAGACGAATTATCCCCAGCAGAGTTGCCGAGATTTTTCTGGGTTAACGGCAAATGGAGTCCTAACGTGGACAGGTTTTAGTTGAGATTTCTTCGTGTGGATGACAGACAGAGTCCTAACGTGGACAAGCAGGCAATCTGTTATGACAGAATCCTCTTCAGAACGATGAAGACAATCCCCAGCACGGTCGCGCGAGATCAGTGGGTTGCTGTAACAGTCAGATTCAGCTGATGAATGTCGTTCCCCAAGCAAGAGCGCAATTTAGTTCTGCGGTTGGCAAATTTCTGGTTTCACTAGTATTCAACCGTCTCGTACCGCGAATGTCTGAAGGCTCCGGGCTCTTCGCCCAATCGGGTCCAAGCCGCTTGAATAGGGGCAGCTGTTGCACCCTAAAATTTGCCCAACCCTATTCACTTGGTTTATGTTTCAATGTCATTAGCATTTGCATATAGAGTCATGTACATAGACTAACCATCTGCATAGCATAAGCATAGCAAGTCATTCAACAGGGGACCAATCATTATTCTCATCTCTAGAGGCCTATCAAGAGGTTATTATCCTAATTCCATCTCATTCAAGTCATCAGGAAAGAATTTGAAAGCAAGGAGCTCAGCAGATCAAGCCTTGAGTCCATCTCCTAGCTGAGGGCATCTGAGGGTCAACAAGAGGATTGTGAGCTGTGAGTTGAAGGCATGGAGAGTATCTAGACATTATGAGAGACTTAGAAAGTCATTTAAAGAAGGAGACAAGTCATTGATGAGAGCACAAGAGGTACAGTTGAAGACAGTCAACTAGGGTTTCATCTGGGTCAACCCTAGGTCAACCCTAGGTCAATTGACTGATTTAAAGGGCATTCAAGTCTATTGGAGAGATGTGGGGTTCATCATTTGACATATAGATAAGGATATGGAGATATGCCAAGGAGAATTCAAGAGAAATCAAGGAGGAGAGGAGTTACTAAATTAGGGTTTCTCTGTAAAATCCCCTAGTTTAGGTCAAATTTCCAAGCAAGATAAGTCAAAATGCTAGCTTCAAATGGCTTCTTGGCCAACATGAAACTTGTAGAGGATCTCAAGACCTTTAATTTGAGTGGTGGAAGACATCAAGGAGATTTATAGAACTCCAGTTATGGTCCTTGCAAGTTACAGGTCATCTGGGGTATCTGAATTTTTGTCTGTGAAAGTGACTTGACTTCCAAGCTAGTTTTACCCCTCAAGGAGATTTCAAATGAATTCTTGGTAAACATAAGAATTGTTCCTCATTGTCTTAGCTTTCTAGAATGGTATGGCATGCCTTCATATGATGTGTGGAACTCAACTTATGGTCTTGGCAAGCAAAGGGTATTTTGGGCATTTGTGAATTACAGGTCATTTTAACCTATGTCCAAAACTCATACAAGGAGGCCTCAAATGGAAAAACTTACAACATCAAACTTGCTCCAAATGGGATTTTAAGTCTAGAAAGAAGGTCACAAATTGTTGGAAAAGCTCATAGCATGAAGTTGCATAATTGGTCAAAAGTTGAACTAAAATGGCTTATAATTCAAAGAAATTCAAGATGGAAAATGGTTTGGGAGATTTATGAGTCCAAATGGAGACTTCCAATATATCATTTTGAATGGAAAAGCAATTCTAAGAACAATGGTTCAAACACTTTTTTGAGTTTAGAAGGAAAAAAGAAAGTTATCTTTGGTTACTTGTAATTGAAGAAACATAACCAAAATGGATCAAAGTTGGAAAGCAAGGGAATGTGTAAGATGGATCTAGAATGTTCATATGAGGTCTATATAAGCATTAAATGAGGATTGATCAAGGGTTGGCTTCATTTGCACCAAGAATTTCACAAAATTCTCTCATTCTTTTTCATTGAATTTTCATTCCAATTCTCCAAAATCTTCATCAATTTTCATCCACATCAATTCAATCTTGTTCAATCATCATCCTAGATCAGAATTGAAGCAAAGGTTTGGTGGTTAGAATCCATTTTCGAGCACTTCCATCATCAACATCAAAATTGGAGTTTCAAGTGGACAACACAATTCAAGCCAGGAATCATCAAAGTACTGCATACAGAATTGAGTATTGAGTTAATTGATCAAGATCCAAGCCTTGGAAGCCTCAGATCCTCAATCTTCCATAGCTGTTTCAAGCTTTTGCACCAGGTGTGTTTTCATTCACACAGCTTGATCTAGTTGGTTTAGCATGTTGTTGTTAGTTTAGATATGATCTAGGTGGTTAGTAGAATAATTAGGATGAATTTGGAGTGATTTGGTGACAATTGTTAGCAGGTGCAATAAACTGTTAGGAGGTAGAACTCATGGCTTAGTGCATTAGAATTCTAGGTTGTTAGCGCAGGTTAATCACCATTAGTTATGGAAGAGTTTAGTCTAGGTTTGAGGGAGAATTGTGGTGATGCATCTCAGAGTAATTTCATGGTGAACAGAACTTGCCTCGATCGGGTTTGTGGATGTGTTGAGTTTCAGAATAATCTAATACCATAGGATTATAGAGGGAGAGATCCTGAGCATTTTTCATGTTGAGGTCGTGTTGATTCGTGGCCTGTAGAGGGAGAACCGATTGGTGGAATGGAGCTCGTGCATGAGCTTCCATGGAAGCAAACCCTAATTCATGTGAACCAAGGAGGAAGATGTAATCTGGTCCATTCATTTCGTATAAGACCTTTGACTTGGAGGTTAATCCTAGGGCTGAGATTTAATTCTGTTTTGGAGGGAGATGAGTCAGGTGCCAAACGCACCGTTTCATTAATTGAAACGGGCGGGCCTGAGTGATAGTGATATCCCCACCCCCAGTTTTAAGCCCATTTTGATTTTGAACGTGATTCCCTGTGCTATTTTCACCCCCCAGCTTGTGTCTTTGTTTTATCAATTCTGAAGCTTTCTGGGCCTAACTCAAAATGCTAAGCGCACCCCCTGGCTGCTGGCCCACCCAAATAATTAACTGCGCGTGGTTTCTATTCTAACCCCCCTCCCTCATTTTAATTCAATTTAATTTCTTAATTCACTTTAATTTTTACCAATTTTCATAAATTCATAACAAATTCATAAAAAATCATTTTCACTTCATTCTTTTTACACTATTTTCTTTAGGATGTGTAGAAAATTATAGAAAAATAAAATTGCATTTTTATTTTCATTTCATATTTTTTCCATATTTTCTAAATAAATGTCATTTTAAGTAGATTCATTTCATGCATGATTTTAATAATTTTGGTTCCATTAAATGCTTTCATATTTTTTTGTTCATTCTTTTTATATTGTTTAGATTAGACATCCAACTTGTAGAAACAATTTAGTTCCCATTTTTAGAAATTAAATCTAGGTGATTAATGTAGGCTTGAACATCATGAACAAATTAGGGTTTTTAGGTGATGACTTAGGAGGATCAATTCATTTCCCTTAGGACTTAGGATTTAACTAGATTAGTTATGGGACTATAAGGGCTATGGGTAGTTATTAGATCCCTTAGAAAAAGTTAGGATTCCCCTACTGCTATTATTACTGTCTGTATATCTGACTGTCTGGTGTGGTGTGCCCTCTGGGGATTATTGCTTGCTTGCTTGGGTATTGGGTTTGTCTGGGGACCTGGTGAAGCTGAAGACTTGTGAAGATGAAGACCACTGGAGATCCAGATGTTGGAGATCAACTTCCAGAGTTGAAGAGAAGATTCTTGCTAGCAGCTGCTGAGGAGACTAGGGTTTAGGAGCTAGGCAGAGCTCTAGATTAGAAAGCTTGTTTCTCAAACATGGAGTGCTTTGTCTGCATCCATCCTTTCTCTATGATTCGAAGTCTCTTTCAAATATCTACCTCCCTCCTTTGGAAGGATCAGTGAATATATTTGAAAGATAGAACTTTTGAGAGGAAACTTTCTGTTTAATGTTAACAGTTGATGAACCACCCTTGGTAGGTAATTAACTGTCTAACATTTACTCCCTTCACTCTTGTGACTGATCCCTCATCCTGGAGGTTTGAGCTTGAAGAAAAGCCATTGCAGATAGAAGACTGATGATCAAAGCCCTTGCCTGAAGGCCATGAAGATGGAGATGGATGCATGTTGAAGCCTGTAACTGATTGGAGATTACTTGAAGCCAGATGTTGATTCAGAGCTGCTGTGGCTGTTTATTTTTGCTGTATTTCATTTGCTGATGTATTGATTGGTTTTCTGAACTGTATTGTTTGCTGTTTACCTTGTTGGGTTGAAAGTGAAGCCTGTTCACTTTTGCCTATTGTTTTCTAGGTTCGAGGTTGAGTGGGACTCCCTTGCCTCGCTTGTGCTGTTGCATCCATGCATTTTACTGTTTTGCTGTATATATCTGTTATTGTTTCTGTTTCTGCCTATCCCGTAGGATCTCTGTTTCTCTCTGTGCAAGAGAGGAGCATGATAGACACTAGGTCTTAACCCATGCATGATAACATTAGGTTAGTTTGTTCCCTTCGCAACCGTAGGTTAGAGTTCTGTCTCTTCTTTCTCAAAACAAACAGAAAAACACATAAAGATTTCAAACACAATAAAAGACACTTCTTCCGTAAAAGAATGTGAACTCATCAAGACGTCATTTTTGTCCGCCGGGACTGCTAATCAAGAAACCTTTTTCAGAAGGAATAAAATCAATCAAGGACAGACTCATGTCGTACGTGGCCCGAACTACGTTTGCTCTGATCTTTCATGCTGTATGAAAGTACGTAGGCATAGGATGCGATATCCTAGCGAGCAACCTTCCCCTCCTTTCCCGTAGGTAGGCGAACTACGTTGACTCTGATTTCTCGTTCCAGACGGGAATACGTAGGCATAAAGTGCGATACTTTGCCGAGTCATTTTATTTTCATTCTCTTTTCTTTTTAACCCTTGACCTATAGTTTAGATAGAATAACAATCCATACCCGAAAACAAGCGTGGATCCCGTCGAGTACGACGGACGTGAGGGGTGCTAATACCTTCCCCTTGCGTAACCGACTCCCGAACCCAGGTTTTGGTTGCGACGACCATACCTTTCCCGTGTTGTGCGAGGTTTACTCTGAGCGTTTCCTTTCCCTCCCGTGGGATAAATAACGCACGGTGGCGACTCTTCTGTTCAGCCGGCGCCGATTTTCGCAGTAGCGACACTCCTGAAGTGGAAGCCGAAAGACTAGCGAAAGGAAAAGGGAAAGCAGTTGAAAATGTTCCGGTACAAGCAAGTGAAAAAGAAGCGGCATCGAAAGATGTAGAAGAGTTCATGCGCTTGATTCAAAAAAGTGATTATAAGATTGTGGAGCATCTGCAGCAGACGCCGTCCAAAATATCTATCTTGTCATTGTTGCTGCGTTCGGAAGCTCACAGGAATGCTTTGCTGAAAGTCCTGGACACTTCTTTTGTACCCCAGGATGTCTCTGTAAATCAGCTAGAAGGAGTATTGGCACATGTGAATGCAGGCCACAGTCTGGGTTTTACCGATTTTGACTTGACTCCGAAAGGGAGGGATCATAATATGGCATTACACGTATCTGTTGAGTGTAGAGGATCGGTAATGTCGCACGTATTGGTTGACACCGGGTCATCTCTGAATGTGTTACCCAAGAAGGCGATGATGAAGCTGGATGTTCGAGGAATTTTGTGCACACCCAGTGATTTGGTAGTCAGAGCGTTTGACGGCACGCGGAGAACAGTCTTCGGATCGATTACCTTGCCTCTGCAAGTGGGGCCGGAAGTGTTTGCAACGGAGTTTTATATCATGGATATACAGCCTGCGTATAGTTGCTTGCTTGGAAGACCCTGGATTCATGGAGCAGGGGCAGTCACGTCTACCCTGCATCAGAAGTTAAAATATATGGTCGGAGACAGCGTAGTCACCGTGTGCGGAGAAGAAGACATCCTGGTCAGCCATCTATCTTCATTCAAATATGTGGAAGTCGACGGGGAGATCCACGAGACACCATGCCAGGCATTCGAAGGTTTGCGCATCAAGGACAAAGGTCCCGGGCCGAGCAGAGTGCCAGAGATAGCTGTCTCATCGTATAAAGAAGCTCAAGCTCTAGTGGAAGCAGGAGAAGCCAAGGGCTGGGGCAAAGTGCTGGACATTCCTGTGAAAATGGACCGGTTCGGACTGGGGTACCGACCGTCGTCATCAACTCCGTCCGTGGGGGCCCCCCGTTTCAGAAAGCCAATTATCATCTCTGCCAGTGGAGTATGTCATGAGACTGTCAATGCTGCTTCAGAGTCTGATGAAGGAGACAGCGACTGTGATATGGATGCCTGGATTCAGCCAAGCACGCCAGGACAAGGACTGTGCAACTGGTCTATTCAGGAGCTTGTTCCTGTGACTTTTAAACAGTAATGCTTTGCTTTATTAATTGTTGAATAACCTGATGTCTTGCCCGGGGCATCAGGATTTGCTTAGGGCTGTGTTGTTATAAACGTTGCGTGTTAATCATTAAATAAATGGCGTTTTTTCATGTGCAAATACCGTAATCCCTGTCTTTCTTGTTTTATATTTTTCAATAAAATGGCAATGTGGTTATTCGCTTTATACGCATTTTGAAGCACTTAACCATTCCCTTTGCAGGATAACATTTTCAGATGACATCCTTGAACCACCTATGACTCGTCCCGACTTTGAGCACCCAGTGTTTCAGGCTGAAGAAGAGGTTGTCGAAGATAGCGACGTTCCTGAAGAACTGTCTTGGTTAGTGAAGCAAGAGGAAAGAGCCATTCTGCCTCATGACGAGGTCATCGAAATTATCAATTTGGGGTCGGAAGGGGTTGAGAAGAATATTCGTATCGGAGCCGCACTGCAGAGTGCTATCAAGCGAAGGCTGGTTGAAATGCTCCGAGAGTATAATGATGTATTCGCTTGGTCATATGAAGATATGCCGGGGCTCGATACTGATATGGTTGTGCATCGCCTGCCACTGAAAGAAGATTGCCCACCGGTCAAACAAAAACTTCGCAGAACTCGACCAGATATGGCAATGAAGATCAAAGAGGAAGTGCAGAAACAGTGGGACGCTGGTTTCCTGGCTGTGACAAAGTATCCCTCATGGGTGGCCAACATCGTACCAGTGCCAAAGAAAGATGGCAAGGTTCGAATGTGCGTGGATTATAGAGATTTGAATAAAGCAAGCCCAAAAGACGATTTTCCACTTCCTCACATTGACGTGTTAGTTGATAATACTGCTCAATACTCCGTATTCTCCTTCATGGATGGCTTTTCAGGCTATAATCAAATTAAAATGGCGCCAGAGGATATGGAGAAGACTACCTTCATAACGCCGTGGGGAACATTTTGCTATAAAGTGATGCCCTTTGGTTTGAAAAATGCTGGGGCAACATATCAGCGTGCGATAACGACTCTTTTTCATGACATGATGCATAAAGAGATCGAAGTTTATGTTGACGATATGATTGCCAAATCCCAGACGGAGGAAGAGCATCTGGTGAATCTGCTGAAGTTGTTTAAAAGACTTAGGAAGTTCAGGCTGAGGCTGAACCCTAATAAATGCACCTTCGGGGTGAGATCGGGTAAACTGCTGGGGTTTATCGTAAGCGAAAGAGGAATAGAGGTCGATCCTGCTAAAATAAAAGCGATTCAAGAAATGCCGACGCCTAAAACAGAGAAAGAGGTGCGCGGGTTTTTAGGGAGGTTGAACTACATTGCCCGGTTCATATCTCACCTAACGGCCACGTGTGAACCATTATTCAAGCTGTTGAAGAAAGATCAAGCTGTGACGTGGAACGAAAATTGTCAAAAGGCGTTCGATAAAATAAAGAAGTATCTGCAGGAGCCTCCTATTTTGATACCCCCGGTGGCAGGTAGACCCTTGATAATGTATTTGACGGTTCTTGAGGGAAGCATGGGTTGTGTTCTCGGTCAACATGACGAGACGGGGAGAAAAGAGCATGCGATCTATTACTTGAGTAAGAAATTTACAGACTGTGAATCTCGATACTCAATGCTGGAGAAAACTTGTTGCGCGCTAGCCTGGGCCGCCAAGCGTTTGAGGCAGTACATGCTGAATCATACAACCATGCTCATCTCGAAGATGGATCCCATCAAATATGTATTCGAAAAGCAGGCGTTGTCAGGTAGAATTGCCCGGTGGCAGATGGTCTTGACTGAATATGATATTCAATACGTCTCGCAAAAGGCTATAAAGGGGAGTGTGCTGTCTGAGTATCTGGCGGAACAGCCTATTGAAGAGTACCAATCGATGAGGTTTGATTTTCCTGACGAGGATATCATGTACCTAAAGATGAAAGATTGCGAAGAACCATTGCCAGACGAGGGGCCAGAGTTGGGGTCCCAGTGGAAGATGATATTTGACGGAGCTGTGAATGCTTACGGTAGCGGAATAGGGGCAATTATCACCACGCCACACGGGTCGCACATCCCGTTTACTGCCCGATTGACTTTTGCCGTTACCAACAATGAAGCCGAATACGAAGCTTGTATAATGGGGCTTGAAGAAGCCATTGATTTGCGAATCAAACATCTAGACGTATACGGAGATTCAGCTCTGGTAGTGAATCAGATCAAAGGGGAATGGGAGACACGTCAGCCCAATTTGATACATTACATGAATTATGCAAGGAGATTGTTGCCTTTCTTCGACAAAGTTGAATTGCATCACGTACCGCGGGCAGAAAATCAAATGGCTGACGCCCTTGCCACCTTGTCTTCCATGTACAAGGTCAACTTCTGGAACGAAGCTCCCCAGATCACTATCTCTCGGTTGGACAGGCCAGCTTATGTATTTGCTATTGATGAAGCATCTGATGACAAACCGTGGTATTTCGATATCCTTAATTTCCTGAAGAATAAAGAGTATCCGGCTGGGGCATCCAGTCAAGATCAGAAGACTCTCAGGAGATTAGCGGGTAATTTCTACTTAAACCCAGATGGCGTCTTGTACAGAAGAAACCACGATTTGGTGTTGTTGCGTTGTGTAGATGAGAAAGAGGCAAAGCTTCTCATGGAGGAAATTCACGAAGGTACCTTTGGTACACATGCTGGTGGGCATGCTATGACGAGAAAGTTGCTGAGGGCAGGTTACTTTTGGTTGACGATGGAAACTGATTGTTTCAAGTTCGCGAGGAAGTGCCACAAGTGCCAAATATATGCTGACAAGATACACGTGCCTCCGAGTCCTCTAAATGTGATGTCATCTCCATGGCCATTCTCGATGTGGGGAATCGATATGATTGGAAAGATTGAGCCGACGGCTTCTAACGGGCATCGGTTCATCCTAGTAGCAATCGATTATTTCACCAAGTGGGTGGAAGCAGCGTCTTACGCGAATGTAACGAAGCAAGTGGTGGCTAGATTCATCAAGAGAGATATCATTTGCCGATATGGGATTCCCGAGCGGATAATCACGGATAATGGTTCAAATCTGAACAACAAAATGATGAAGGAGCTCTGTCAGAATTTCAAGATCGAACATCACAACTCCTCCCCTTACCGACCCAAGATGAATGGCGCTGTCGAAGCGGCCAATAAGAATATCAAGAAAATTGTCCAGAAAATGGTGGTGACCTATAAGGATTGGCATGAAATGCTACCTTTTGCTTTGCACGGTTATCGTACGACGGTACGCACATCGACCGGGGCAACTCCGTTCTCGTTGGTATACGGAATGGAAGCGGTACTACCATTGGAAGTTGAGATCCCTTCTCTGAGGGTTTTGCGAGACGTTCAGCTGGACGAGGCAGAATGGGTAACGAATAGATTGAACCAACTGAGTTTGATGGATGAGAAGAGGCTAGCTTCTCTGGCATACGGTCGTTTGTACCAAAGACGAATGAAGAAAGCGTACGACAAGAAGATACTTCCGCGAAGCTTTCAGACGGGCGACCTTGTGCTGAAAAGGATTCTCCCGCCGCAAGCAGATCACAGGGGCAAGTGGACCCCCAACTACGAAGGGCCATACGTTGTCAGTAAGGTCTTTTCAGGAGGAGCGTTATTGTTGTCCACCATGGACGGAGAAGACTTTGCGTCACCTGTGAATTCGGACGCAGTTAAAAAATACTTTGCTTAAAATAGACCCGCTGGACAGAAAAAAAGAGAGTCCAGGCAAAAATGGGGCATCCTGGCGAACCAAAAACAGAATGAAAGGTTCGGGCAAAAGTTAAGGATAAAATTGAAAAAATGTACACCCACGAAGTTGAAAACCTACACTGGGCGGCTTCGGCAAAAAAGGGTATCCCGGTGAACTGAAAACCCGTAAAGGGCGGTTCACGCAAAAGTTAGGGATTTGAAAAGCAAATGACTGCGGTCCGAATTCAATGAGCATCAATGCGGGAGAATACATTTGAGGAGTCAGTTATCAGATACAATCTCTTCAGAAGTGGGGATACCGGGAAAGCATTAGAGTCGGGCGAGTCATGGGAGGATCAGTTCGTGGTGTTCATCTGCATCCCGTTGCCGACATGTGTACAAAATTTAATTTGTCAAAATATTCATGCTTCTTGTGCATACTTATGTATTTGCTTTGCGTAGCTTCCTCTTTTCAGGAGTTACATCCCGTGTACAAAACTCCGCCCATTCAGGGGCCCAATCAATGAAAATACGTTATTCAGTACTTGATGCCTGTTCTTTATTGTTTTGTGCATGATAAAACGCCTAAGTTTATTGAAGCTAGCATGAGTATAACATCACTGGCCCTTGCCAACAATTGTTAAAGCTTTGAATTAACTGAGTGTAACGTCACTAACCTGAATTGATTTGATTGCATAGGCTTGTCGTGTCTTGTTTGTGTTGTTGCAGGTTTCATAACCATACGGGGAAGATGATCAAAAGATTGCGATAACAAAAGACTCAGTCCCCACGTAGGTCACGCATGTTCTTCCTGAAGAAGGATAGAATTTCCCAGCTAGCCGTAGCTTACTCAAAGGGAGCAGAAAAGTTATTCGTCCTCAACAGAGTTTGGCGATTCCAAGATCGTAAGGCTGTATTCAGGCAGGTTCACCTTTCCCCGCAGGGTCATGCACTCTCCCCCAGTGGAGTCAGTTAATTTCCCCAAGAGAATCATCCCATCCCCAGCGGAATTCTCTTTGCAAGTGTTTTCATTCCTTCCAGTGGAACTCGAAGATTAAGACTCTCCAAAGCAGAGTTGATGGTGGGTCCTGTCATTTATTTTGTCAGGGATACGATGTAATATCAATTCACGTTCCAGCAGAAAGTCCGATCATACTATGCGCATCTGCTATTCCCCAGCAGGGGGTTACCTCGACAGGGGGTTTGGTTTGAGTTCCCAATTTCCCAGCAGGGTCGACTTCACCCTTCCAGCATTTATTTTGCTGGAATAATTCTGTAGCATCTGGCTATCCCCGGCGGAGTCGGCATTATCCTTCCAGCATTTATTTTGCTGAAGCAGCTTCTGTACTCTAGCAGTTCAGGTAGAGAGAATTCTTGCTCAAATGGATTACCAAACATTCAAGATCTCGGCATGAGACGTCCAATGATAATGTCAGTTTCGGCAGTATCCCCCCACAGAGTTAGCATGATGAGATTCTCTTTGTCTCTAACAGAGTCATCTATGCAAATGTCTTTTATTTTCCCCGCCAGAGTTGCCAGGATAAGTTTCTCTTTGTTCCCAGGCAGAATTAGTTGTCATCAAGGGTTCCATGAATCAGAATTTCAGAGGCCACCGCCGGTTATCAGAACAGGCGTCTAATAGCTTGGTTTCCAGACATCCCCAGTAGAGTTCATCTCAAAGTCGCTGTCACGTCAGTGCTAAGAAGTTTGTGGGTGTGGATCATTGGAGAACTAAGTCCTGACGCGGACAATTTATTCTTATATTGACGGGACTTCTTCAGAAGTGGGCGTCCTAACGTGGACAGGTTTATTTCCCTGGATTTGTGAGGTGCGTTAGTCCTACCGTGGGCAGATTCGAGTTCTCGAAATTAGTGGAATGGGAGGTCATGACGTTGACAAAAGCTGATTACTCTTTGTGTTGGTGTCCTGACGTGGACCATTTACTCTCAGCAGTTATCTTTTTTCGTGTTAGCGAAGCGTGGGTCCTGACGTGGACAGATCAGACAAGGATGGGAGTCCTTACGTGGACAAGTCTTATTTCCTCAGCGGGTCGAAGATGCCTGAGTCCTAACGTGGACAAATCAAGACGAGATCAGTGTCCTGACGTGGATAAATCAAAGAAATTATTATTCCTAACGGGGAGAAATGGGTCCTAACGTGGACGATGTAGTCCTTACGCGGACATATCAGAAGAGGGTCCTTACGTGGAAATGATAGCATTCCTGACGTGGAAAGTATGGAGTCCTTACGTGGACAGATTAAGATGGCGTTCCTCACGTGGAAAAATGTAGTCCTGACGCGGACAAATCGGAAAGGAGTTGGTATTCCTTACGTGGAAAGATCAGAGTCCTTACGTGGACATATCAAGAGCATCCCTTACGTGGAAGAAAAATGGTTTCCTTACGTGGAAAGACGAGTTTATTCCTTACGTGGAAAGATTAAGTCCTCACGCGGACATATCAAGATTGATTCCTGACGTGGAAAGAAATGGGTTATTCCTGACGTGGAAGAGTTTAGTCCTGACGCGGACAGATCAAAGAAGATATTCCTAACGTGGAAGAAGAAGTTTATTCCTTACGCGGAGAAATTGGGGTCCTTACGTGGACAGATGCAAGAAAAGTTGAGTCCTGACGTGGACAGGTTCAGAACCAAAGGTGAATTCCTTACGTGGAAAGATTGGAGTCCTGACGCGGACGTGTCAAGTGGTATTGGAGTCCTTACGTGGACAGATTGATATAGTTCTCCTTATGTGGAAAGAAGATTGCTTCCTGACGTGGAAAGATGAAAGGGTTAGTCCTGACGTGGACAGATACAGAAGAAATGATTCCTAACGTGGACAGGTGTTACTCCTAACGTGGACGATGTTATTCCTAACGTGGACAGGTGCCACTCCTAACGTGGAAGAGTTTTATTCCTAACGTGGACGATTCAGTTTATGGAAGTGCAGACGAATTATCCCCAGCGGAGTTGCCGAGCTTTCTCTGGGTTAACATCAAGTGGAGTCCTAACGTGGACAGGTTTTAGTTGAGATTTCTTCGTATTGATGACGGACAGAGTCCTAACGTGGACAAGCAAGCAATCTGTTATGACAGAATCCTCTTCAGAACGATGAAGACAATCCCCAGCACAGTCGCACGAGATCAGTGGGTTGCTGTAACAGTCAGATTCAGCTGATGAATGTCGTTCCTCAAGCAGGAGCGCAATTTATTTCTGCGGTTGGCAAATTTCTGGTTTCACTAGTATTCAACCGTCTCGTACCGCGAATGTCTGAAGGCTCCGGGCTCTTCACCCAATCGGGTCCAAGTCGCTTGAATAGGGGCAGCTGTTGCACCCTAAAATTTGCCCAACCTTATTCCTTGGTTTATGTTTCAATGTCATTAGCATTTGCATATAGGGTCATGTACATAGTCTAACCATCTGCATAGCATAAGCATAGCAAGTCATTCAACAGGGGACCAATCATTATTATCATCTCTAGAAGCCTATCAAGAGGTTATTATCCCAATTCAATCTCATTCAAGTCCTCAGGAAAGAATTTGGAACCAAAGAGTTCAGCAGATTAAGCCTTGAGTCCATCTCCTAGCTGAGGGTATCTGAGGGTCAACAAGAGAGTGTGAGCTGTGAGTTGAAGGCATGGAGAGTATCTAGACATTATGAGAGACTTAGAAAGTCATTTAAAGAAGGAGACAAGTCATTGATGAGAGCACAAGAGCTATAGTTGGAGACAGTCAACTAGGGTTTCATCTAGGTCAACCCTAGGTCAATTGACTGATTTAAAGGGCATTCAAGTCTATTGGAGAGATGTGGGGTTCATCATTGGACATATAAATAAGGATATGGAGATATGCCAAGGATAATTCAAGAGAAATCAAGGAGAAGAGGAGTTTCTAAATTAGGGTTTCTGTGTAAAATCCCCTAGTTTAGGTCAGATTTCCAAGCAAGATAAGTCAAAATGCTAGCTTCAAATGGCTTCTTGGCCAACATGAAACTTGTAGAGGATCTCAAGACCTTTAATTTGAGTGGTGGAAGACATCAAGGAGATTTATAGAACTCAAGTTATGGTCCTTGCAAGTTACAGGTCATCTGAGGTATCTAAAATTTTGTCTGTGAAAGTGACTTGACTTCCAAGCAATTTTTACCCCTCAAGGAGATTTCAAATGAATTCTTGGTCAACATAATAATTGTTCCTCATTGTCTTAGCTTTCTAGAATGGTATAGCATGCCTTCATATGATTTGTGGAACTCAACTTATGGCCTTGGCAAGCAAAGGGCATTTTGGGCATTTGTGAATTACAGGTCATTTTAACTCATGTCCAAAACTCATACAAGGAGGCCTCAAATGGAAAAACTTACAACATCAAACTTGCTCCAAATGAGAGTTTAAGTCTAGAAAGAAGGTCACAAATTGTTGGAAAAGCTCATAACATGAAGTTGCATGATTGGTCCAAATTTGAACTAAAATGGCTTATAATTTGAATAAAGTCAAGATGAAAAATGGTTTGGGAGATTTCTAAGTCCAAATGGAGACTTCCAATATATGATTTTGAATGGAAAAGACATTCTAAAGACAATGGTTCAAGCACTTTTTTGAGTTTAGTGGAAGATTTCAAAGTTATCCTTGGTTGCTTGCATTTTAAGAAACATAGCCAAAATGAATCAAAGTTGGAAGGCAAGGGAATGTGTAAGATGGATCTAGAATGTTCATGTGAGCCCTATATATTCATGAAATGAAGATTGATCAAGGGTTGGCCTCATTTTTCACCAAGAATTTCACAAACTCTCTCATTCTTTCTCATTGCATTTTCACTTCAATTCCTCAAATTCTTCACCAATCATCATCAAAATCAACTTCATCATACTGATTCATCATCATAGATCAGAATTCAACCAAGAACCAAGTGTGATCAATCCATTTTCGAGCACTTCCATCATCAACATCAAAATTGCAATTTCCATTGGATAGCACAATTCAAGCCAAGTTTCATTCAAGTGTTGCAAACAGAATCAAATAGATCAATTGTAGATCAAGATCCAAGCATCAAGACTCTTAGATCCACAAGTTTCATCATCATCCACAAGATTTTACACCAGGTGCATTTTCTCTGCCACAGCATGATTCAATTAGGTTAGCATGATGTTATTAGTTTAGATATAATGTAGGATGTTAGTAGAGCAATTAGGCTGAGTTTGGAGTGGTTTGGTGATGTTTGTTAGCAGGTGTACAAAACTGTTAGGGCTTGGAACTTGCAGCATAGTGCATTAGAACCTTAGGTTGTTAACGCAGGATAATCACCATTAGTTGTAGATTAGATTAGTGCAAGTTTGATGGAGAATTATGTTGATGAGTTGCAGAGGATTTCCATGGTGACCAGAACTTGTTGTTATCGGGTTGAGTGATTTAGTGAATTTCAGATTGAACTAGTGCCATAGACGTGTAGAGGGAGGAATTTAGAGCGTTTTTCATGTTTACATCGTGGCGTTTCATGCATTGTGGAGTGAGAACAGATTGGTGTAAGTTTGGTTCGTGCATGGACATTCATGGCAGAAACCCTAATTCATCTGATCCATTGGAGAAGATGAAATCGTGTCCGTCCCTTTCATGTTGGACTTTTGACTCAGAGAATGATCCTAGGGCTCTCATTTGAAGCAGATTTTGGAGGGAGATGAGTTGGTGCCAAACGCACCGTTTCATTAATTGAAACGGGCGGGCCTGAATGTGATGTGCTATCCCCACCCCCAGTAATAGGCCCATTGTCAATTTGAACGTGATTTTGTTTCTATTTTCACCCCCCTGCGCTGCTTTTATTTTTCATTGATGCTGAAGTGGTTCTGGGCCTTAACCAATTTGCTATTCACCCCCCCGTCTGCCTGGCCCATCCAATTATCAACTAGGCGTGATTGATATTAGTACCCCCTCCCTCTCATTTTAATTCCAATTGTTTTTTAATTCATTTTAATTTTTCATTCATTTTAGAAATTCATAATAAATACATAAAAAATCATTTTCAATTCATTCTTTTTACACTATTTTCTTTAGGATGTCTAGAAAATTATAGAAAAATAAAATTGCATTTTTATTTTGATTTGATATTTTTTCCATATTTTCTAAATAAATGTCATTTTAAGTAGTTTCATTTCATGCATGATTTTAGTGATTTTTGTTCTATTAAATGCTTTCATATTTTTTGATCATTCTTTTTATGTTGTTTAGATTAGATGTTGAACTTGTAGAAACAATTTAGTTCCCATTTTTAGGAATTAATTTTAGGTGCTTAATGTAGGCTTGAACAACATGAACAAATTAGGGTTTTTTGGTGATCACTTAGGAAGTTTGATTCATTTCCCTTAGGACTTAGGGTTTGACTAGTTTAGTTATGGGACTATAGGGGCTATGGGTAGTTATTAAATCCCTTAGAAAAATTTAGGATTCCCCTACTGCTATTAATATTGTCTGTATATCTGATTGACTGGTGTGGTGTGCCCTCTGGGGATTATTGCTTGCTTGCTTGGGTATTGGGATTGTCTGGGGACCTGGGGAAGCTGAAGACTTGAGGTGATGAAGACCATTGGAGATCCAAAGATTGAAGATCAACTGTCAGAGTTGGAGAGGAGGCTCTTGCTAGCAGCTGCTGAGGAGACTAGGGTTTAGGAGCTAGGCAGAGCTCTAGATTAGAAAGCTTGTTTCTCAAACATGGAATGCCTTGTCTGCATCCATCCTTTCTCTATGATTCAAAGTCTCTTTCAAGTATTCACCTCCTCCCTTTGGAAGGATCAGTGAATGTATTTGGAAGATAGAACTTTTGAGAGAAACCTGTCTGTATAATGTTAACAGTTAATGAGCCACCCTTGGTAGGCAATTTACTGTTTAACATTCCTCTCCTCTTGTTGATTGATGTTCATCCCTGAAGATTGGAGACATGAAGAAAAGCCATTGCAGAGGGAAGACAGATGATCAAAGCCCTTGCCTGAAGGTCATGAAGATGGAGATTGATGCTTGTTGAAGCCCGTAGCTGAATGGAGATTACTTGGAGCCAGATATTGATGTAGAGCTGCTGTGGCCGTTTATTTTTGCTGTATTTCATTTCTTGATGTATTGATTGGTTTTCCTGACTGTATTGTGTGCTGTTTACCCTGCTGGGTTGAAAGTGAAGCCTGTTCACTTTTGCCTATTGTTTTCCAGGTTCGAGGTTGAGTGGGACTCCCTTGCCTCGCTTGTATTGTTGCATCCATGCATTTTACTGTATTACTGTATATATCTGTTATTGTCTGTTTTTGCCTATCCCGTAGGATCTCTGTTTCTCTCTGTGCAAGAGAGGAGTATGATAGACACTAGGTCTTAACCCATGCATGATAACATTAGGTTAGTTTGTTTCCCTTTGCAACCATAGGTTAGAGTTCTGTCTCTTCTTTCTCAAAACAAACAGAAAAACACATAAAGATTTCAAACACAATAAAAGACACTTCTTCTGTAAAAGAATGTGAACTCATCAAAGCGTCATTTTTGTCCGCCGGGACTGTTAATCAAGAAAACCTTTTTCAGAAGGAATAAAATCAACCAAGACAAACCTGTGTCGTACGTGGCCCGAACTACGTTTGCTCTGATCTTTCATGCTGTATGAAAGTACGTAGGCATAGGATGCGATATCCTAGCGAGCAACCTTCCCCTCCTTTCCCGTAGGTAGGCGAACTACGTTGACTCTGATTTCTCGTTCCAGACGGGAATACGTAGGCATAAAGTGCGATACTTTGCCGAGTCATTTTTATTTTCAGTTTTATTTTCTTTTTAACCCTTGACCTATAGTTTAGATAGAATAACAATCCATACCCGAAAACAAGCGTGGATCCCGTCGAGTACGACGGACGTGAGGGGTGCTAATACCTTCCCCTTGCGTAACCGACTCCCGAACCCAGGTTTTGGTTGCGATGACCATACCTTTCCCGTGTTGTGCGAGGTTTACTCTGAGCGTTTCCTTTCCCTCCCGTGGGATAAATAACGCGCGGTGGCGACTCTTCTGTTCAGCCGGCGCCGATTTTCGCAGTAGCGACACAAACCACTGATGATAACACACTGATCAAAGCCTGCTCTATCAAGAACAGACAAACACCCGGCGACAAGATCCTCTGATCAAAAACTGGCTCCGTCAAGAACAAGCATATCTGTAACTGAGAACCCAACATAACTGATTTACTGTCAAGAAAACCAGGTAATCTGAAGGTCTAAGTTTCCTGCAATAAACCCAGTCCCACTCACAGGTATGGACCTAGACTGACTCAAGGTACGGCATCCTATGCGTTCATCAGCGTCACAGACTTTCAAAACTGATGATACGATTCCAAGAAGGAGTGGCATCATCAAGTCCTGAAGAGGCCTCACTTAGCTGAATCACAAATGATCGGTCCCCAGAGTCGACAATCCACCAAACCAGCAACCGTCTCAACCCAAAGGGTTGAAAGTGAAGCCAACCGGATGAACCTCGTCTGAGCATGGATTTCATGAGACACTAGTGCCTGCAAAGCAAGCACGCGCCCACTAATTTCCACTCTAAGTCTATGGTGCACTCAAGCCTGGGTCTGGCTTCTCACTCAATCAGAACTCCCATCCCACAACAGCACAAATAATCATATTTTACTGAATATAAAATGCGGGAAATAAAGTGCGAGAAGTAAAAAATGCGATAAATAAACGCAACCCAACAGGCAAACACACAAACGATAGGATTGACTCGCAGGGAACCGTTGGAGTCCCTAGCAGAGTCGCCAGCTGTCGCTTGCGCGAAAATAAGGTGCCGGCAAAACAGAAGAGTCGCCACCTTTCGTTATTTATCCCTCAGAGCGGGAAAGGAAACGATCGGAAAAACCTGACGAAAAAAGGGTAAGACAAGGTCGTCGCAACCATTGTCTGGGTTCGGGAGTCGGTTACGCAAGGGGAAGGTATTAGCACCCCTCGCGTCCGTCGTACTCGACGGGATCCTCGCTTGTGTGTTTACTTGGACGGGTTGGTTATAATCTATCTACCTATCAAGGCTGGCTGAAAAAGAAAAGAAAAATGACTCGGCAAAGCATCGCACTTTATGCCTACGTATTCTCATCAGAGAATGAGAAATCATAGTCAACGTAGTTCGGCCAACTGCGGGTTATGGGGGAAAGGTTGCTCGCTAGGATATCGTATCCTATGCCTACGTACTTTCATCTGGTATGAAAGATCAGAGCAAACGTAGTTCGGGAAACTACGGGTTATCTCCTAAAAGAAGTGTTTTTTATTGTGTTTGCGATTTCTACCGCACTAGAGACTATGACCTGAGAGTGAATGCGTCGCATGTCACCCAAAGGGTACCATACTAAACATCCGGACCATGGAAAAGAAACTCTCCCACAATCCTTTCTCAGATAGCTTAAGGCTCGTAACGTACGAAAGAAATCATTCATGATTACTGTATCTTAAACTGTTTTGAGATGAGAAGAAAACAGGCCCAACTAGGAGGGAGACTATCAAGTCCTACTGTTATCATGCCATGGATTCATCCTATGGTTGAGGTTTGAACAGGGAACTCCTAGATGTTGTCATGCATAGGTTTCAACCTAAAAGTCTATCATCAAATCCTCATCAGAGGAAATGAGAGTCCTAAGGGATCATGTCAATGATACACCAAAACAGACAAAAGCATCAGCTTTAACAGTAAAATGCATGCAATGCAAGTGAGGGAGGAAATGTGTGTGGGGCTTCAGCCTCCACAAGCTCGTCTCGACCTCAAGCCAGTCATGAAATAACAGTAATCATACTGAAACATAAACAACATGCTATCAAGTAAAAACAGTAAACTGTAATCATACAGACAAAAGAAATGAAATGCTATCAAGCAAAATAAACACATGGGCAAGGGAGCTGGGCTCTACCGAATACCTGCAAGCAAAGCCAAGCAATAACAATACAATCAGATGCACTCATGCTCTTAGACTGAACTTATTCTAAATGTGCTTAGTCTAATGCAGCAGACAAATCAGACAAAACACACAATACATCAAAGAAAACAGAAGAAAGCCTCAGCTCCTCCAGCAGCAACCCAGTCTTCAGACTTCATAGATCACTTGCTTTCCAGGTATCAACCCTACAACATGAATATCAACTCATCTTTTCCCTTTGAGCTTCAGCTCCTTTGATCAGCTCTACCTTCAGGCTTCACTATCTTCAGGGATCTTCAGGCATCAACTTGATCTTCACAAAGTCCTCAGACTTCAATAATCTTCAAGGAATCATCCTCATCAAGGCCTCAGCTTCTATCTTCAATGGCTCCAATGCTCCAGCAAACAAGATTCAGTCAACAAGATGAGGTGAGGATGTTGCAGTACTCACTGACTTCCAAAGGATGCCATTGAGGACTTAACATCAAAGGAGAGGCTCTCTCAAATTTCTACCTTATAGGGCAAGGTCACTAATCCCTCAAAAGGAGAGAGGTGAATACCCTTAAGGGACTCTATGTCACAGAGAAGAAAGGAGGTGAACAAGACACTCCTTGTTTATTGAACCAAGTATTCTATCTAGGGCTCTGCCTATGCACCTATAAACCTATAAACAAAACAACAAAAGCTATGCTAAACTCCTCTGCAAGGTCTTCAAAGCTTCCATGATGATCCACAAGGTCTTCAACTCAAACTTCAAAGCTCACACACTCAAAAGAGAAGGAAAGAAAACACAACAATACAACTTATGCCTTTAAGCAACACACATACTATCCATACATTCAAAAATCAATGAAAAATACTAAAACACCATACAATATTCTAGAAAAATTCTAGGGGATTCTATACATACTTACCCTTAACCCATGTACTCCCCATACACTAATTTGGCCTACAAACCCCAAAACAAATTTGTTCAAGTCTACCTATACAACTTAAAACCCTAATTAGAGCACCTAAATGTCTAACAATCAAACTACATCAAATTTTAATCTAAAATCAAGAATTAAATCCTACATGAAACTAGGGTTCAACATCTAACTATGCCAAAAAGAATGGCTCAAAAACCCTAAGGGAAAGTCCTAAAACAAATTGGACAAAATCAAGTATCAATTAAAATCAATTAAATGTACTATTTACAAGAAAATATGCTAAAAAATATTAAACTAAAAATAAAATGGAATTTTATTTTTTATTAATTTTCTAGACAAAATCATGGTTATGTGAAAAAAAGAAGAAATGAAAAATATTGATTTTTATATTTTTTATGAATTTTATAAAAGACAAACAATAAAAGAAAATAAAAAAAAGAATAAAAGGGGATGGGGGTGAAAATAGCAAGGCAGGCTAGTTGAATTTCTAATGGGCTGAAAGGGGGGTGGTGCGCGTAGCAAGTTGGATCCAGGTCCAGGCGCGCTCACTAAACCAAACGACGGCGTTTCAATGTTTGAAATTTCCCTCCGTTTTTCCAATGAATCTGGGCCGTAGATTGAGGTGAATTAGTCAAATTGTGGGGACTCATCCAACGACATCTGGCCATCGTCCCAAATGACTCTCTAGGGTTTTCAGAAGCAGCCCCCATGCACGGTTCTTCCTCTTGCTCGTTCTCTCTCCACACTTGATGAAAGTTAAAAATTCCAAAAAGGAAAATGGTCTACAGATTACAAGGAACAAAACTATACGCGTAGTTTTCATTAATTCTCCTTGAATCACTCAAACAGAAAACTTCAAAGCTCGGGTACCACCATATTTCTCTGAAATCAACTCTTCTAAAACTCAAATTTAATGATCCAATCTTGTTCTTTATGTTATGCCTACCACCATGAGCTATCAATCGTGTTCTAAAGCCACTAATCCAGCCTGTTCTCAATCATAACAGATTCTTGCACCTGCTATCAAACTCCATGAAATGCTCCCTAATCCTCAAAAAATGGTCTTCTACCCTAGCTTAACCAGTCTACACCTATAACTATGGCAGAATGCACATAAACTATGAGATTCGAGCAAGATTACCAACCTGTTACACTTTAATGGAGGCTATGGTTTTCTTGCAATTCAGTGCCTGAAACCTTCCTTGATTACTCTCCAATGCCCAATATGACTTCTGTATGCAGCAAGATGAATGATCAAGGCTTGAAACTTGTGCTTGATATCAAAATGCAATTCTTGCAATTTCCTCAAAACAGCTTCAAACTTCCATGGATCTTCTTCTACCTCAGCATGTAGTCAATCACAATGATCAGAAGAATAGGTTTGTGGAGGAGAAATGAATGGAGATTGAAGAGAATGAAGGTCTGATGTGAAATTGCAAATGGAAGAATCTTTCTTTTCACACTCTAATCTCCCCTCTCATCAACAATGATCACCAACCTTTTACCCTCCATGATTCACTCTTCTTATAATGATCAATGGAAACTCCTAGATCTTTCTAGAATGAGCTAGAAAGTGTTAGAAAGTTTGAGAACTTCTCATGGAATGATACATTGAACATCCATTATCTCATGCCTTATGCCTTACAATTTGGTGTCAAATTCTCCTTATGTGAGATATTGAGAAGGAATGTACAAAAACAAGCCTCCTCCTTGCCTTGTGTTATGATTTCCAAAGGTGCCTTAATATGCAAGTTTCAATTTTCCAAAGCATGTCCCATTTTAAAGCTTCAAATCAAAATTCTATTTGAACCATTGTTCTCAAAATGATGTTTCCAATCAAAATGATATATTGGATGACCTATTTTGGATTCCTAGATCTTCCAAACCAATTTCCAATTTCAACTTTTTAAATTTATAAGCCATTTTTAGTTCAAATTTAACCAATCATGCAAATCCATGCTATGAGCTTTTCCAACAATTCATGACCTTCTTTCTAGACTTAAAATCACATTTTGAACAACTTTCATGTTTTGAGTTTTTCCATTTGAGGCTTGGAAATAGGAGATATGGCCTTTGCTTAAAATGACCTATAACTGACAAATGACCAAAATACCCCTGTCTTGTTCAAACCATAAGTTGAGTTCCACAAATCCTATCAAGGACTTCTACCACTCAAATTAAAGCTAAGGAGATGATCTTCAACATTCATGTTGACCAAGAGATCATAGGGATCATCCTACTAGGGAAAAAGTTGTCTACAAGTTGGGTGACTTTCAAGGATCCAGATTCACACACCTCAGCTGGCCTGTAATTTGTCAAAACCATAACTTGAGCTCTGCAACTCCTATCAAGGACTTCCACCACTCAAATTAAAGATAAGAACAATCTCTACAACATTCATGTTGTGGGGAAGATGAGATATCAATCACATCTTGAGATAAAACTACCTGGAAGATAGGGATCAAATTAGGGTTTTTTCACTGACAATCCTTGGAAACCCTGACTTGAAACTTCTCAAACTCCTCAATCATGATGAGTTGTTCTAGGAATCATCTTTGTAACATCTCTATGCATCATTCCATGATCTCATGGCCCTTGGATTAAGTCTCAACCTTCTCCAAATTTTCAGTTATCCTAGGGTTGACCCAGTCAAAACCCTAATTCTACCATTCATGGTTGAATCTTGCATAATGACCTCTCTGGGCTTCATGATGGCTATCAAGACATCTAATAAGCTTTCTCCAATCTCCAAGTTTCATTCTCAAAGTCTCAGAATCATCTGAGGAGCACCCACAACTCTCAAGCTATGAAGCACACAACCCTGGTTTCAACCCACTCCTCTGAGGATCTCTTGAACTGTCTGATGAATGTATCAACTTTCAAACACTCAGTGAATAAATAATTGTTGGTCAAATTTTGGGGTGCAACACCCCACACTCTAAAGTAATCGATATTTGGTGCTCTACCTTTCCGTAACTCATATGGGGAAATACCAGTTTTCTTCAAAGGAATTTTGTTAATTATGTGGCAAGCGGTTAGTAAAGCATCACCCCATAAATTAAATGGCAATTTGGAATGTATTAAAATGGCATTCATCGTCTCTTGATATGTTCGATTCTTTCTCTCAACTACACCATTTTGTTGTGGTGTACGAGGTATGGAGAACTCGTGTATAGCGCCATGTTCTTCACAAAACGTATCAAATTTTGTAGATAAAGTATTCACCGTCCCTATCACTCCTAAGAACTTTGATATGTTTAATTGATTTTCTAATTTTGCTTTGTAAAGTTTAAAGGCATTAAAAGAATCATCTGTATGCCTTAAAAGATATACATATGTGTACCTAGAGGAATCATCGATGAATGTAATGGAATATCTATTTCCCTCACAGGTTAACATGCCATTAAATTCACACAAATTTGAATGTACAAGATCAAGCAGATTTGTATTTTTTTCAACACTTTTGAAAGATTTCTTAATCATATTTGATTAAACGCGTAATTCATATTTTTCAAAATTATTTATATTGCATGAAATCAAAACAGATTTAATAAGTCTCTTCATAGAACTAATACTGGTATGTGCTAATCTATTATGCCATAAAGAAAGAGATTCAAGCATGTAAGCAAAATTAGAAATTTCATTAATAATATTATTGGTAGTACATAGTTTAATCATTCCCTCCGCGAAATATCTTTTTTCTTTAAATACACTATTACTACAAATCCCCACTAAAAAGATTCCTAGTCATGTCGAGGACATGAAACACATTAACAAGAGTGACTTTCTTTCTAGAAGTGAAGTTGAGTTTGACGGATCCGGTTCCAACAACTTTAGATCGTTCTTCATTTCCCATTTGTACTTCCTTTCCATCAATTACCTCAAAATAGGTTTTAGAAGCAACTTTTTCATAAGATACATGCATGGTAACACATGTGTCATACCACCATCCTTGCACTTTGCCTTTGATTGCCATTATTTTACTCATCGTAGCGATTATGTCGTAATTTGAATGAACTGCATTGATCTCATTTTTTAACTTGTTGTACCTGCAATCTCAAGCATAGTAGTCGGGTTTTCCACATACAAATAGCCATTTTTCGGTCCTTTCGGACCGTCAGAATTTTTGAATTTGTTATATTTCTTTTTAGGTCTGTTCCGGACTGGCCCAATGGCTAGGCATGGCTCAACCTACTTCTGCACCCCAGAACAGCCCAATAGCCTAAGTCTTGCCAGTTAAGAGCAAAGGAAAGCATTTTCTACTTAGCCCCACAGCCGAGGAGGACTAGCCAGCTGACCCCTAGGATCAGCTGCCCTTTGTCACATCTCTACCCGTCACGCACGGTTCAACCATCCAGAAATGACCACGACACTCTTACCCGCGGCCACGCCCCTGCTCAAAGCAACGACTAGTTACGAGCACATCTGCCCGTCTCAACGGCTGGTTTCTGGCAGTTACTTATTTTTGGGAAACGAATATCTCGGCCCGAAAATAGGGACCAATGGTAAAGCGCTGGGGGCATTATAAAAACCCTCTCCTTTGAGAGGGTCAGGTATTCAAAATCATCCTAAGACAATCTTACTTTGTACTTGCTTTTTCATCTCCTGATTCTTACTTTAACATCGGAGTGCCTTGCAGGTACACTCCCTCCTTCTTGGACTCCAATATTGTAGACAAAGTCTCTGGCCCACTACAGGTTCTGATCAACCAGAAAGATCAAGGTCCAAGATGACTCTTCATACCATCATGTTTCTTTTTTCGTTTGGCAGTCATAGCATTGGCTTTGAAAAGTCAAGCAGATTTTGATTTCTCCATTTTCTTTGCTTCCTCCTCGATTTGAAGATGTTTCTAGATTTTCTCTAGAAAGAAGTCCTCAGAACTGTTCAACAATATCTTTATATAGCCTTTTCACGAAGGTGGTAGTTTTGCAATGATTACACTAAATTGAAAGTTCTCAAGAATGTTTATTTTCAGTTGTTCATAATTTTGATGCTTAGCACCTCTACGCCCACGCCCTCGGATCCGAAGACGGAGTCGGTGGCGACACTCGCAAGGAGTGTATGGAGGAGATAAGTGGTATAATATTTTGGACCACCATATTTATCCCTATGACACTTTATCCTCTTTTGTTCTTTTGTTGAATTAATATTTTTAACTCTTT
Organism: Lathyrus sativus; assembly: GCA_963859935.3. NCBI lineage: Eukaryota > Viridiplantae > Streptophyta > Magnoliopsida > Fabales > Fabaceae > Lathyrus > Lathyrus sativus. The sequence goes on from OZ012739.1 coordinate 613,354,404, forward strand.
ATAAAAACTTTGAATGTAAATAATTCTTATTATTTTAAAACACACATCCACATTAGATGTTCATAAATTTATAACAAATATAACAAATGTCAGTGATTTCTAAACATATTATAAAAAATTATCTAAAAGTGAATAGAGATTAGCATTATCTAAAATTCTGAATACAATACAAAACAAGGCAAAAGTTGATACTCCTTTCAATTTTCCTATTGTTTGTATTTGAAAGGGTCCCAATGCCCTTAAGAACTAGTGGCTAATATTATCCCACTAATTTAATATGTACATTTTTTTCTCTACAAAACTAAAATGCAGTTTCTTGTTTCTTGTTTTTTAGTACAAATAATTTAATACATGAATTGATTATAGAATAGTATAAACATAATCATTTTAAATATAAATTTAGCTGAAAAAGTATGGACATATTATAATTTATTCATAACATTACAAACAAGGTAAGCTTTTTTTTAATTTATATTTCAAATATCGAACTTTTTCTGTGAAAGATTAAAAGAGTACGCCGACACAAAGCCGTTCCAAATATTTGTAGATTTTTTAAATTAATTACTATTTAATCATGGAAAATTAAATAAATTTTTTATTTAATTATGATTTAATATAATTAATATTTTGTGAAATTCTATTTAACTAAAGTCTAATATTAATAAATTTAAACCTCTATACGATAATTTATTTTGTAATTTTCAAAAACGGCATTGCATAGATATAACAATAAACATTTCAATAAATCATTGTTCAAACTAATAACCCCAACTGAATTGATTCTAAAGAAAATAATAATCACTTGCAGAACTCTAAATATTACTCCTTCGTTTTTATTATAAATCGTTTGAAATTTTTTATACATATTAAAAAAAGCTATAATTGTTATATAAAAAAAAAGAAAGATTTTATATATTATTTTTTATTAATTATATAAAAAAGATAAATTTAAATAATTAAAAATTATATTTAAAAATATAATAAAAAATAACATTAATTCCAAAATATTAAAAAACAACTTATATTTTAATATAATTTTTTCTTCAAAACGATTTTAAAAAAAAAAAGGAGTATTAAAAAAATGTCTCCCCTCTCTTTAAAAAAAATATCTATTATGTATTACATAGATCCAAATTACATAAACAAAGGCAGAGGGTATTTATGGCAATAAACAATTATTGAGGTTTTGCGTAGGGTTGTCAGCTCTAATTATGGGACCAAAGTTCTAAAACGTAAACAAGATGCAATGTAAAATGAGTGAAGAATATCCACTAATGTTGTAACCTTGTCTTATATTTTCCAAATGTTGCATGATAGAATAGAAACTCCAAATTTTATGTTTAAAAAAGTTGAGAATCATTTGAGTCACTTCATGGAAAAAACAGAGAACTTGGACCTATTGAAACGGATAGTTTTGTTGAAGACAAAAACACCCCATCCCTATTTCTTTTACACTGCTCATTACTTCCCCACCCTCATTTCCATTGTATCTATGAGGCCTCCCTCACTTAGCTGATGTTTGCTTTTTTGTAACATGGTTCAACTTCATTGTTTTAGGATATGAATGACACAACTTGCTTTTACCTTTTCTATAATGCTCTTTCATATTCATATTTAGTGCCATATTCAAGAATTTTATTTCATATTATTCACAAGTTTATAATGTTAACCAAACATTAAAAGTTAATAACCCTTTTGATCTCCTTAGTGTGGATTTAATTCATTTTTAATTTTTGGTGGCATTTAAGAATGACAAAGGCCTAAAAGACTTATTCAATTACTCTATTCATTTCATCTTATGCACTTCAGTGATTGATGAATAATTGTGTTTTCACTATCAGAGTGTCGCACTAGAGTACGTGATCGCTTTTACGTCCTATGTTGGTATGTATCCAACGACCTTTTGCAATCCATGTCAACTCGAAATAAATGTGACTATGATTCATGCCCATATATTTTTCTCAATCACACATGTATAATTTCACCTCTCTTAAACACTAACTTAAGCCTTGAGTGTTAATTTTGTAGGTACCCTTCAAATCAATAGATACGTCTACCAGTAAAAGCCCTTTTTAGAATAGTTATCTTCAACATCTTATTCATTTTGATGAAAATTAATACAAAAACTAGAGGTGACAATTGAATCCATTAAGGCAAAATCCATCCAATCCATCCATCAAAAAATTCATCTAATCCATCCACTACACAAAAAATAAGTTAATGGATTTGATTAAATTCATCCATTTATATGCATGGATGGATTCAATCCATCCAACATATTTTAAGGATTCAGTGGATTATTTTTATTTTCGTTAGATGTATTTTTTTTAAAATAGATTTTTTAAAAAATAATTTAAAAACTATATTTTTTTTCTGAAAAAAAAAGTTTAATTTTTTTTGAAAAAAAAATATGTTTTTTTTTTCAGAATAAAAAACTGATTTGTTTTTCGAAAAAAAGAAAAAAATTTCTCGAAAGAAAAACCGACTTTTTTTTGGAAAAAAAATCGGTTTTATTTCAGAATAAAAAACTGATATGTTTTTCGAAAAAAAAAATTCTCGAAAAAGAAAACCGACTTTTTTTTGGAAAAAAAATTGATTTTTTTTTCCGAAAAAAATTGGTTTTTTTTTTCAGAATAAAAAACTGATTTGTTTTTAAAAAAAAAACCGACTTTTTTTTTTCCGAAAAAAATCAGTTTTCTTTTTTCAGAATAAAAAACTGATTTATTTTTTAAATAAAATAAAATAAAACATTTTCTCGAAAAGAAAACCGACTTCTTTTTTTGGAAAAAAAATCGATATTTTTCAAAATTAAAATATCAATTTTTTTAATAAATATATTAAAAAATAATTTTTTTTAAAATACAAAAAGTAAATTTTTCAAAAATAAAATAAAATCAATTTTTTAAAAATAAAAAAATATATTTATTTTTACGAAATAAAAAAAAAAGTTGGATTGATGGATATCCATACATTAAAAATATGTTAATGGATGGATTGGATGGATTTTATTCTTAATGGATGGATTGGATTGGATAATTTGAAGAAAATTTTAGTGGATTGTTAATGGACTAATGGATTGTTTTAATCCATCCATTAACAATCCAATCCATATTCATCCAATCCATCCATTTTGCCACCCATAACAAAAACACAATAACAAATAACACAAACGAATATAAAATTTCAAACTTGCAAAAATCTTTGAGGAGCAATAATAAATATATGGCAACAAATATATGAATTGAAAGTGAATAAATAACACCAAATCTTTAACATGAAAAATCTCTCGAAGTTAACATAAAAACCACATCTAATCTTGACCAAACAATTAACCTCATTATAATCAAACGAGATTACAATAGAGTATTAAAATAATGCACAAATAGTACAAACAATTAGGAAAAACAACATAGCACAAAAGCTTACAATTTGAGAATAAGAAGACAAAAAATCGTGCAGTGCAAGCGTGATATATCTTCGCTTAGAACTTATTTCAATGATCTGAACACTAAAAGTGTATTTATATGTCTCACAGATATTGTATCAAAATATTAGCCCAATCCAATAGTTAACGAATCTGAAATTGCTATTTTTCTGAAACTAGTTTGAAAAAGGTGAGAATAGGATTTTCCACTTCTTTTCTCTGTAGTAGCTTATTTTCTTATTTATTTTCTTTCTATTTATAATCCTAGAATGACCATCTTCACTTAATATATGTGAATTATAATTGGATAATATATATATATATATATATATATATATATATATATATATATATATATATATATATATATATATATATATATATATATATATATATATATATATATATATATATATATATATATATATATAAAAGCTTTTCTCCACACAAAGAAGGAGCTAAATATCCAGCATAAACCACCTCATAACTATGTTGAGGTAATGTTAAACTGGTGATATCACAACAAGTTTCAAACTTCTATCTTAGTAGTTATTTAGCAATCATACCAGACCCGTTATTATTGATATAAAATTTAATTAACTTCAATAACTTAGCATTCAAAACATCATGTATTCAATGAAACCTTACATCAATGTATTTGTACATACTATGAAAAGTCAGATTCTTATCAAGACGGTTAACACTTTTACTATCAACTAATTTCATGTATTTGTCTTGAACAAAATCAAACTCTTGCAAGAATATCTTCATTCACAACAACTCTTTGCATGTTTCGGTAATAACAATAAACTTTGCCTCATTAGTGGACAATGTTACACACTTTTGCAACCTATATTTCCAAGCCGCAGCTCCCCATGCAAATTTAATCATATAGCCTGAAGTATATTTTTGGGAATTAATATCTCCTATTATATTTAAGTCGGAGTAACTAACCAAAATAGTTTTGTCTCCTCCAAAACAAAGTCGTACAAATAGTATTAATGATAAAAATCTACTGGTTGTGCTAATAACATATATAATCTTGTACACACCATTGCATACATCAAACTAATCACATCAAACGCATAAGGAACCAATGCCATATCTATTTTGTCATTTTCACTAGAAGAACTTTGTTTAGAACTTGATTTATAATGAGTAGTAAGAGGAGTGTTAACCGCCTAATAGTTTTCAATTTGAAATCTTTGCACCACTTTTTGAATATAGTGTTCTTGCGGCATATAAATTTTCTTCCACTGTCTTTAACGCATGATTTTAATACCAAGAACTCGTTTAGCTTTTCCCATGTCATTCGTGGTAAAAGACTCACCCAAATACTTTGTTAACTTGCCAATATGTAAAATATATTTACCAACAATAAGCATGTCATCAACATATAGAAGAATGGAACGTAGTGAAAATTCAGGTGAAAAAGGATGTTTTTTGATGCAGCTACTGAATAATCATGCGCACCACTGCGTAGTATCACACACGTGATAAGGATGTATTAGTTACATCGCGCGCATGATAAATCTATAATGGACGCAATGGGCACTTGTTTAGGGCTTTTTCTAACGCGTTATGACCCGTTCAGAGCTCTTTTTAAGGGGGGTTTTTAGCATTATGACAAAGGTTATAAAAATTGGAGGGCAGAGCACGATTTTGAAAGCATCAAATGTGATTTTTAGGGTATTTGAAGTCATTAGAGGATATTACTTCAAGGGAATTCATATGTTATTTTTATCTATCAATTCTGGCAGTGTTATCTGAATTATGAGTAGCTAAGCTCCTCTAGGTTAGGTTAGGTTGTGATCACTACTACAAAATAGATATACAACAACACCCATGTTACCACCTCTAAAGGATCCACTGTCGTAGAATCTATTTAATTTGGTGCTTTCTTTTTATTTTCATTTTTAAGCCACTTTTCACCACGGTTGGAAGTTTAGATCATGATAAAAAGTGACACATGGTCATGAGTACGAATCTTGTTGTCGTTGTTGTTCTACTGCTGCATTTTTTATATTTTATTAAAAGACATACAACAACGATTTTTTAATACAACTCTTGTTGTATGTAGCGTGTGTTCATGAGTTCGAATCTTGTTATTGTTGTTGTTGTTGTTGTTCTACTACTGCATTTTTTATATTTTATTAAAAGGCATACAACAATGGTTACTTAATACAATCGTTGTTGTATGTAGCGTGTTTAGAAGTCTCTTAGGGTCATGTGGGAAATATAAGTGTGTTTATTGAGTTTCTTCACATTCCTTAAATAAATCTTTGCCATCATTTAGTGAGTATCAACGCTCAAGAATCTACCATTAGTGATCTGCGTGAAACCTAAAATTTAGACGAACTTTCAACTTAGATGAACTTCATCTTCTACCTCCAAACTTCATCTTTCATTTACGACACTCTATTTCTCCATTAAATCAAGCTCGAAAATATCATTTCTTCCATAAACAATACTCGAAAATATCATTTCTTTCATTAACAAATTTCAGAACTCCATCATCTCTTCTCCAACTTGAATGAGACAAGGAAAGTATAAATTCAAGTTACCAATGTTAGTTGTTGTCGTTGTTGTTATTCTTTTTTTGTTATTATTGTCGTTATTGTTCTTGTTGTTATTATTGTTGTTCTTGTTGTTGTTTTGTTGTTGTTATTGTTGTTGTTGTTGTTGTTGTTGTTGTTGTTGTTCTTCTTCTTCTTCTTCTTCTTCTTCTTCTTCTTGTTTTTCTCGATATTGTTGTTGTTGTTGTTGTTGTTCTTCTTCTTCTTTTTCTTCTTCTTCTTCTACTACTACTACTACTGCTGCATTTTTTTAATTTTATTAAAAGACATACAACAATAGTTGTTTAATACAACTGTGGTTGTATGTAGTGTGCTATCTAGTTTACTACCACAGGAAATAAACCATGATTGTAAATAACTTACTTACAACCATACCTTACTTAACAACGGTTGTTCAACTGTTTTTATAGGTCTTTTGCAACTGTTGTTATATATGTTTTTCGTAGTAGTGGATGAACCTTATTCAATCTTGTTGGATTATATGTTGATTTGACTTTGTATGAATCATTTGAATTATAATCGTTCTTAATGTTTTTTATTTGAGATACTTTACTAATCTAATATTGGACACACAAGGATTACTGACCCTTTGCCTATGTGTTGGACCTAGGGCAAGTATTCTACTTATGCTAGTTGAATAAGGATAAGAGATCCTGAGTTGTGGCATAGAGAACGTTTTATGGATCGTCTAATCCTGCTTACGCTGGTGGACTAGGAATAGAAAGCTTCGAGTAGTGATTAGTGAATTATTTCGTGAGGGATCGGTTATAACAACTTTGTTAATTCGTCGTGAGATTATATGGATAAAATCATTCATACAAGGCATCATACATCAACAAGATAGAATAAGAGGATTCTGTACACAATCTAACCGTCTTAGTATTTCAGTTTAAAACTCTTATTTTGTTTTTCGTTCTACAACCTGAACCCCCTATTTACTATTTTCTTTTATATTGCACAATTATTGTCTTGTACAAACACAATTCCTATGGATTCGATCTTTTATTCACTATTACAAGCCGAAATAATGAACGGTGACATGAAAAGTTGCCACTTAACACCTCGGTAAAGTAAAAACCAATGAGTAAAATTATATGATCATGGGTTCGATCCCCAGCATTCTAGTGTTCATATGCGTCCTGCCATCTTTAAAAATTTTGTTTGAAAGTGGAGTAAAAAATGTGAAATTTTGAGATTTGACTGGCCAAATGTGGAGTATTGTAGTAAAAATTTGTAATATTAGTCATTCGGACACCTGATGGGTGGTGGAGAGACTAGTTGAAAACGTTGTTGTCATGCTAATGCAACTTGTACCGTAAATAGAAGCCGTGACATTTGACACAAAAGACAATCATACAAGTTGCACTGCAGGAATTTCCACCGCACCATACTGCTCACACAGTATAACATAATTTTATACAATAATCACTTGCTGACCTAGGAATTTTGTTGAGTCGTAATCAATAAGATCAAAATTCACATTCGGAAATTAAATATAACAGTCAACCTCATAAAAAAAAAGAATAAGAAAATGGAATGCGTGAGGAAGAGAAACAGGCATGTTGTTGTTGTGTAGCAGTGGATAACGCAAGTTGGATGGGTGTGTATGCTTTTTCAATTGGGATTGTAATGAATGAAAGAAAGATAAAACCAAAGGCGAGTAGTCATCAATTTCTTCCAATCCCGGCTCACACAGCACAGATTAAAGACGAATCAGGACCAGCTTTCATTCTTCCCCTCTGTCTTTCCATTCCATTCACATCAACAACATCATATAATCTGTCTTTATTCATTATATTTATATTATACATTATTAAATGGAAACAAATAATAAACGCAGCACAATCTTGGTGTGCTCCCTTAAAAAAAAAAATTGGTGTAGTAAAACAAACGTGATATAGTTATTGGAGTGTAATAGCATTTTATTTAAGTGTCATTAAAATTTAATTTGAGATGCATTTAGTTTGACATTTAAGTTTTAGTGTGTGTATAAATTCTGAACTTCGAGTAAGTTAGAAAAACATTGTAATAGAATTTCAATTCAAAAAGTTAGTTACAATTTTTTTTGTTCTCTCTTTCATCTTCATCATTTTCATCTTCTTTCTCTTGTGCATCAACACTTGGTACCTAGAGCTCTAGTTTGGATTCACGGAAAACACCAAGGAAAACACGAGTATACGTGAGCCTCGTGAGACGTGTGTTATTGATTTCGTTTCTTGAAGTTGTGCTGAATTCACGATCGGAATTGTAACAAAATTGCATTTCTTGATTCTACGGGATTGGGAAACACGAGTGTTTGGTGAGATCTGAGTGAATTATTGCACAAGATTGAAGATGAACAAAAGAAATATCTTGAATACAAAGCTTCCAGTCTTTGATGGAAAGAATTGGAATCGGTGGATGATTCAGATGCGTGTTTGTTTGGCGCTCAAGATGTTCTTGATCTCGTCAATGACGGTTACGCAACAGTTGCACCATATGAAACTGAAACACAAAGGAACACATATGGAGAGATGAGGAAGAATGATCAGAAAGCTTTGTTCTACATTCATCAGTGTGTGGATGTGAATGTGTTTGAGAAGATCATTGATTCAACGACGACGAAGGCTGCGTGAGACACACTGGTACGGTGTTACGTCGGCGATGCATTAGTGAAGAATGTGAAACTTCAGTCTCTACGTAAGCAGTATGAGAATCTCAACATGAAGAACAGTGAAAAGGTACCTGATTACGTCTCCAGAATGATTTTGGTCACAAATAAGATGAAATCTTGTGGAGAGACTCTCTTTGAATAAGTAATCATTGAAACGGTACTAAGATCACTTACTCCTCAGTTTAATTACATTGTTGTAGCAATTAAACATTCTAAGAATTTGAGCACCATGATAATTGAAGAGCTGCAAAACAGACTAGAGACATGAGAGTTGCGTCTAACTAAGAACCTATGAAAGAGAGGTAAAGCAGGATTTGAAGGCGTCTTTTGATAAGAAAAATCAGAAGCAGTCTTGCTCATAGGCCAATAATAAACATGCTGATGGTTATCAAAAGTCAGAAGCCTCAAACTCTGATGAGAAGAAACATCAAAAGGGAAAGGAAAAGTTTGACGAGAAGAAGGTTTAATGTCACTATTGTAAGAAGTTTAGTCACTTTGCTGATGATTGTTGGTCAAACAAGGAAAGGAAATCAGAATAAGCAAACTTAGTTAGAGGTGAGTCTGATGATGAACATGTGCTATTGATGGCTTTTGAATTTGATGGTGGATATTTGTTAGACTGGTAGTATATGGACATTAGCTGGGAAAGGAATAATGGCTGGTCAGTTTTGACACTAGAAAGAGGACAAAGATCAAATGTGTTGATGATAAGTATCTGAATGTTGAAGGAATGGGAAATGTCAAGGCCTGACTGAAGAATGGAAAAAAAATATATGATCAAGGATGTTTGGTATGTTCCTGCCATGAAGAGCAATCTGATAAGTGTAGGTAAGCTAATTGAAAAAGGTTTCTCAATTACTATGAAGGACAATCTCCTAAAGTTGTATGATTATGATCAAAAGCTGATTATTTAGTCTCAACAGGGAAGCAATAGAACATTTAAGGTGAATGTGGAGACAACTGACACTAAATTCCTTAGTGAAGAAGGTGCTAACAGTGACAGTGAGCTGTGGCACAAGAGATTGAGACATATGAACTTCAAAAGCTTAGGGCATCTAAGTTCTAAGAATCTGGTGTTAGAACACAGATTTGTGTTTAATATATCTCATTGTTTTGATGATAACATAAATGAAATTTTGCGTAAAGGAAATATATACTCTAATTGTGTGTAAGTTATTTTGTTTCAGATCTTAAATTATATATTCACCTGGAAGCAAAAATTACATCTGCAAGTGAAAAGAATGTTAATACTCTGAGCGTCAGAAGCAACATTTTAGAAGACTCTGAGCGCTGCTTGAAGAGACTCTGATCTGCTACAGATGACTCTGAGTGATACTAAGAAGATTTTGAATAAAGAGCGTACAACATTGTTTCAGAAGACTCTGGAAGTACTTCACACTGCAAGTACAGAGGCTCTAATATTCAACTCTGCGCTGATTGTAACATTCACGCTTAAAGCACTATTGCTGCAAGACTCTGATCTGAAGAACAAGGAACTACATCAGAGGATCTGATGTTAGTTTATTCAGTTGAAAAGATGCCAGCTCAAAGAAAAGATCTGTTGCTAATCCCAACGTCTGCTCCAACGACACTATTCCTCATTTATGCATGACACAAGAATTCAGACACAAAGCACATGTCCGAACATTCCTCTTCCTCGAAAGGAAAAGTCAATAGAGGACAAAAAGGCAACAGAGGCAGCAGAACGTACAACAACGCACAGTCTTTGAGATAAAGACTTGAAGTAGTATTTAAACAAGCTTAAGCATCTTTCCAACGTTGACGAATCACTTGAAAGAAAACCGACGAATCACTTGAAAGAAAACCAACTTATCACTTGAAAGAAAACCAACTTACAAGCTCTCATTCAAATATTCTTCAAAGCTTAACAGTTTTCATATTCGTTCTTAATTTTATGTAAGCATCACTGTTGTGATATAGCTTGTTAGAAGCAAAACATTAAACACAAATTGTTAGTTTATCTTTGTAAAAGATTTCCTTAAGAAGACCAAGTTGTGGTCAGATTTTCTTGAGAAGACTAAGACAGTTGTCTTAGTGGTTTACACTGTAATCAAGTTTGATATAATGGATTAAGTCCTTGTTGAGAAAGGCAAATCACCTGGGTAAGGTGGACTGGATTAGTTTGAGTTCAAATGAACTCGGATAAAAATATTGTGTTATTTTTCTATCTCCCAAAGTTGCTTTTAAAACCCTTATTCAACCCCCCCTTCTAAGTGTTTTTCTCACCTTCAGCTGGTATATGACATTCCTAAGATTGTGAAGTCAGAGAAGTCATTTGAAATATGCATGAAAGGCAAGCAGCCAAGATTTTCATTTGCATCAGAAGTATATCCAAGAGCAAAACATGATTTGGGAGTAGTGCATTCTGATGTATGTGGACCATTCAAAGTACATTCACTTTGAGGAAACAAGTACTTTGTGCGTTTTGTGGATGAGTTCACAAGGATGACATGGGTAGACTCATAAAATTTAAGCATGATGTGTTTGCTGAGTTTCAGAAGTTCAAGGAGAAAGCTAAAAAAAGAGTGGTCAGAAGCTGAAAATTCTTAGAACTGATGGTAAAGGTGAGTACAACTCTACAAAGTTCAAGAATTTTTGTGAAGAGAACAAAATTAGGCATGAGGTTACTGCTCCATACACTCCTTAACACAATGATCTTGCTGAAAGAAGAAACATAACTTTGCTTGATATGACAAGGAGCATGATGAAGGAGAAGAATCTCCCTCACAGTTGGTGGGGAAAAGCTGTTGCAACTGCAACATATGTGCTCATCATGCGTCCAACCAAGAAGCTAAAGGAAATTGTTCCTTTAGAGAATTGGACTGAAGATAAGAAAAGTGAAACACCCTAATTTCCCCGATGTAATTTATAATTAAAATCAGAGTAAATTAAAACAATTAAGCAATAGGATGCTACATTCATCTTCAACCAGCTCATGCAATAGGATATGTAACACATAAGAAATTTAAAAATAATATGAATCATATTCAAGTCTGAACTTCAACATTTTATTAGCAACGAAAAATATTAGACAAACTGGCTAATTCATTTTCAAACATAATCATAACATAATGTAAATCATAAGGAAATAGAAAACATGGGAGATTCACATAATGATCTCCACCAAACATAAAATAATGAAATAAGCGTTCTTTCCCTCCAGTATTACATATCAGAGCATACGTCGACTTAGCAAAAGCATAAAGGAAAGTAATCTCCTCCACTCATTTCCACGCCTCTACTGCGGATTATCTGCACGATGCCCATGAAAAGGCAACATTCAAACAAAAGAGGTGAGAAATCGCAATCATATATTGAAACTGCATAATAATATGTAAGCATATGTTTATCACATACATAATCACCCATTCCACAACTCATACTCCACACAATTTAAATATTATAATATAACATGTAAGCAATGCAATGAGACTCAACTCCATGACTCAATGCATGTGGTACCAATTATGAACTCTCAGGTTCGCTCGCTCCCCCGATCCCCACCATAGGATCAGAGCATACCAAAAATCGTTACCATCACCATAGGTAAGGCTTCACCGATTCCAACTTGGAACCAGCTACTCACACTCAATCCCCACCATAGGATTGAGGCTCACCAAAAGCAAACCACCGTCCAAACACCATGATACATGATTCATAAATGACATGCAACGACAACAACAAAATGTACAATGATATTCACCTTAACCAATGTACCACACCGATACTGGCCACCACACACCATACATATACTACAAGCATTCAACAATAACATTATAGTAACACAACAGGTAACAACACACCTTTCATACACATTACCACACCACAACATACACACTACATACCATACAACACCATTACACACAATTTAAATCATTTTCAGGTACTTAAACTATTTTTAAATTAAAGTACATTGCGTCAGCTTCCTAACGCTTTGAACGACACCTCAATCGGACACTCAAAATTCAAGTTATGAATTATTAAATTTTGACATAGCAGGTGTAACCGGTTACACCAAAACAAACCAGTTACATCATAGCCAGAAACAGAGAGTACGACTTTCCCATCGTAACCTGTTACACTCCTCAAAAATGTCCAATTTACGCTTTAATTTGACAGTATAACCGATTACACCAAAACCTATAACTGGTTAGACCCTTAAAAAATTAGTTTTTATGCAAATCTGTCTCAGGTGTAACCGATTACACCAAAATCTGTAACCAATTTCCACTGAGACAATGGCAATTTTCTACAATTCTATGTTACAAAAATCAGTTCTGAAACATCCCAAAAACCCCAAATTTTCATGGAAAATTATTTACTCAAGTTTCACACTCTAATTTCCAACAACATACAACATCTCAAGTATTCACCCATTCCATAATTCATGTGAACATACATCTTAATAGCTTCTTCATACATATCAAATGATTCAACATCTAGAGAAGAAAAATGCAATTACAAAGAAACTAAATCACCCACTCACATGTCATCATGCAATCCCTTATACGAGAGGAAGTCACACCCTTACCTTAGATGATGGATTTCCAAGCTTCTCTAATGGAGGTTCTTCTTCTCCTATGCCATTGTTCTCTCTCTCTCTCTCTCTCTCTCTCTCTCTCTCTCTCTCTCTCTCTCTCTCTCTCTCTCTCTCTCTCTCTCTCTCTCTCTCTCTCTCTCTCTCTCTCTCTCTCTCTCTCTCTCTCTCTTCTCCTTCTCTTCCTTTTTTCTGAATTTCACGTTCTGACAACTCACTTCCTATTCTCCCATTTTCTTATTTTATTATATAATTATTTCTAATTGAAATATTATTCCAACTAAATAAGATAATGTTATTTCCACTAAATATTTATTTTAATAAGTCTAAATCAATTATTTATTTTACTATATCACCATAAGAATAATAATTAAAATAATTATTTAAATATTAATTATAACTATTGTTCATATAAATCACCTTAATTAAATAATAGTAATAACTACCACTTCTCCAACCAATCTCATATCTCTATCTTTTAACTCACGCACCCCAACACAACAAGTCTAATATCTAAGGCTACCATCCTACACCCAAGGGTTCTTCTAACCATTCAAATCATCAACCAACACATACAATGACACAATTTATATACAAGAATTAATTAAATAAATCGGGGCGTTACACAAAGTATGAGTCATCCAAAGGTGTTTGGTTTTGTTTGTTACAAACATGTTCCAGATTCTAAGGAAAGGAAGTTGAATGACAGAAGTAGGGTTATGTTACTTGCAGGGTACCACATTACAGGTGCTTATAACTATATTGTACTGTCACTAATAAAGTTGAATTCAACAGAGATGTCATTGTGAAAGAATCAGAAGCGTGGGATTGGAACAAGTCTCAATCCAACTATGGTGTAGTGCTAACACCTGAGTTAACTTCTGAAGATATTTCAGACTCTGAAAAAGAATCTTCCTCTAAAGGAGATTCTAAGTCTGAGGATGAGTTAGAGTCCAAAGGCGGCTCTGATGTTGAAGAAGAGTATGAAGGTGAATCTAATTCCGATCCAGATTCTGATGATGATCCAGACTCTGGTGGTGGTCATGCCTCAGGAGGTGGACTAGATTCTGAAGGTAGTCCAACATTTGACATTGTTCTAGCATCTGAAGACGATTATGAATAAGTTCAGAGACCATAAAGAATCAAACAAATAGCAAGAAGATTTGCAGGTTTTGACATGTTGTGAGATATTGAGATAAATTATGAATGGGAAGGCATTTAGTGTGCCATGTTGGTAGACTCTGAGCTAGTGAGTACTAAAGAAGCTCTCAAGAAGAATGTGTGGCTGAAATCCATGAAAGAAGAACTTAGGGCTATAAAAAAAACAAGACTTGGGAGTTGACTGAGCTTCCAAAGAACAAGAAAGCCATCAAAGTGAGATGGGTTTATAAGGTGAAACTAAAGCCGTATAGATCAATTGGCAAACACAAAGAAAGCTTAATAGCTAGAGGATTTCTACAAAATTTTAGTTTAGATTACTTTGAAGTGTTTTCACCTGTAGCTAGACATGAAACAATCATATTGGTGATTGTTATAGTTGCTATAACCTTCACAAGTTGGATTCTGGCGTTAAAGGTGATGATGTGGATGCTATAACTTTCAAACTGTTGGTAGGCTCATTGAGATATCTCTGTAATATCCGACTTGATATTTTCTATGTAGTTGGAGTGGTGAAGAAGTTTATGAACAATACAATTTAGTCACATTACCAGGCTACTGTCAAGACACTGAGGTACATTAAGGGGGCTCTGAGGTATGGAGTTTTGTTCCCCTCTTATGCTGAATCTAATTCAGAGCTGATGTGTTATTCATACTCTGATTGGTGTGGAGACAGGGTTGATAGAAGAAGTACTTCTGAATATTTCTTTAAGTATATAGGAGGTCCTATTTCTTGGTGCTCCAAAAAGCAACCAGTAGTTGCATTGTCAATTTGTGAAGCCAAGTACATTGTAGGTGTTTTGTCTGCTTGTTAAGCTGTATGGATTCTGAACTTGTTGCAGGATCTGAAAATCAAGGTGAGCAAGCCTGTGAAGGTGATGATTGACAACAAATCAACTATAAGTCTTATCACGAAGTCAGTGCTGCATGGAAGAAGCAAGCACATTTACACAAAGTTTCATTTTTTAAGAAACCAGGTTCCAAATGGAGTGCTTGAAGTTGTGCACTGTAGCACCCAAAGGAAGATGGCAGATGTGCCGACCAAAGCAATCAAGATTGCACACTTTATCCACTTGAGGGATGAAATTGGTGTTGTTAAGTATAGTTATGAATATGAATTAAGAGATGGTATTGGAATGTAATTTGATATTCAATTACTATTTCATTTAAGTGTCATTTAAGTTTAATTTGAGAAGCATTTAGTATGACTGCTAAGTTATAGTGTGTGTATAAATACTAAACTTTTGTCCCGTTAGAAAAACAATGTAATAGAATTTCAATTCGGAAAGTTAGTTACAATTTTCTCTCTTCTCTCTTCCATCTTCATCATCTTCATCTTTTTCCTCTTGTGCACCAACAAAAATGATATTGAAATATCCAAATACTCATCAATACTATTATTTATTATTTTTATGATAAAAGCAAATTATAATTAATTCAAATTGTGACAACTATTATTAGGGTGCAAAAGTCATTACGTTATCAAAGCCGTTGTTTAAAATTTTTGAGTACAAAAATAATCACAAAAAATATATTCATACCATTTCTTTAATTACAGTTTGAATAATGTTATTAAATTTGAATGAATTTTATAATGAGTATGAAAGTACAACATCCTAAAGATTTCAACCATCCAAAAAAGAAGAGATGTTGGAGAATACAATTCAAGTGTCACAACAAAAACATGACAAAGAGTTTACTTTATAATAAGTATATTGTTTGAATTATGCGCGATTTTTAACAAAATAATAAAATGTCTTAATTTTAATAGTATAATTAATGTTATTTATTAAATATCCTTATTAATAATAGTAAAATAGTTGAATATAGAAAAAGTTAATAAATAAATATGTAGTAAAAAAAAAATTATATTATAGCAAAAAACATAAATGAAATATTTTTATAAGAAGGAGGGGGATATCAAACTTAATATCTAAAGTTTATTTTATTTATTAATATGCTACACGTTTTAATAAGTTTCTCAAAGAATTTATTAGAGTTTTATTCTCTTAAGTTAATTATTAATTAGTCTATAGTTATATTAATTTTTTTCTTTATATTTTTTATTTTGTATCTTTCTGAGTAGTCTGATAACTTGACATGGCAATAAAATTTGTATTTGTGAGTATTCTTCCAAATTCACTCTAAATTAATGGAGAAAATTCTCTTTGATTGAGTTTCAGTTTTTTCTCATTTTAAAATATGAGTATAAGACGGATAATAGAGACACTAGTACCTATCCTGAATCCGTATGTGGACCCACTTTGTTGATAATTTGTAATATTTAATTTTGATAATTTATAATTAATTGTTTTCACTACTATAAAAAGTATCTTTCGTAATGCCATTTTACCCCGGTCAAAATATCCATCGTGATAGAATCTATTCACTTAGGCACTTTCCTTTTATTTTTATTTTTAAGCCACTTTACACCACGATTGAAACTTCTAATAGTGGTGAAAAGTGACGCCTGGTCATGAGTTTGAATCCTAACACTTACAATTTTGTTTTTTATTTATTTTTAAGCCTCTTTTTAACAAAGTTGAAACTTCCAACCATGGTGAAAAGTGACGCTTCATCATGAGTTCGAATCCTACAACCCACAATTTTATTTATTATTTATTTTTAACCCACTTTTTAACACGGTTGGAAACCGTGATAAAAAATAGATTAAAAATAAATAAAAAACAAAATTATAGGTGCTAGGATTCGAACTCATGACATGCGCCACTTTTCATCATCCTTAAACAAATCTTTCTTGTCCATTGACTGAGTATCAATTCTCAAGACACTAGCACTAGTGATCCGCGTGAAACCTAAAACTTAGACGCACTTCCAACTTATATGACCTTCATCTTCTACCTCCAAACATCTTCTTCCATTTACGACACTCTATTTTTTCATTAAATCATGCTCGAAAACATTATTTCTCCCATAAACAAAATACGAAAACATCATTTCTTTCATTAACAGTTTTTCAGAACTCCATCACCTCTTCTCCAACTTGAATGAGACAAGGAAAATATGGATTGAAGTTAGAAATGTTAGTTCTTCTTCTTCTTCTTCTTCTTCTTCGTCTTTTTTTTTGTTGTTGTTGTTGTTGTTGTTGTTGTTGTTGTTGTTCTTGTTCTTGTTGTTGTTATTCTTGTTGTTCTTGTTATTATTCTTGTTGTTCTTGTTTTTGTCATTTTTGTTGTTATTGATATTATTGTTCTAGTTGTTGTTGTTGTTGTTTTTGTTTTTGTTGTTGTTCTTGATCTTGTTGTTTTTGTTATAATTTTGTTGTTCTTGTTTTTTTTTTTTTTTTTTGTTGTTGTTGTTCAACTGCTGCATTTTTTATTATAAGACATGCAAAAATTGTTGTTTAAAGTAACTGTTGTGATAGGTTGAGACACATAACAACAACTGTTTAAAGTAACTGTTGTGATAGGTTGCGTGCTACTTGACTTATGATCACGGTCACACGACCGTGGTGGAAAGAATCATACATACAATCACACCTTACCTCACTATGGTTGGTCGGACGTAGTAGTATTTGTTAATACATTGATATTTGGTTTATACCTTATATTTGAAATATTTGTTTGAATTTTTTCAAGAATGTTTTAATTTAGGCTTAATACCCTTTTTAGTCTCTTATCTTTATTTCAGGGTTCATTTTGGTCCCTTAGCTTTTTGAAAGACCAATTTGATCATTTATCTCTTCATAACATGTCACGTTTGTCCCTTCTGTTAGTTTTGTTAGTCAAAGTCAAATTAAATATCCACATGGCACTAATATGGTGACTAGGCGACGATGTGGAGATTAAATGAAGTTAAAATTGGAGTGAACATTTCGAGTCTTCATTTTGCTCTCGTTTCAAAATTCGAGAATACAAATGAAGATGGCTTTGAAGTAGAAAGTGAGTGAAAGAGACAATGTTTGAAAAACATTTGAAGGCAATATTGTAATCGAAGGTGAAAACGAGTGAAGAAGAAATCGAAGGTGCAAGCACCAATGAAGAATCTCTATTGCATAAAGTTAGTATCAATTTCTTTATTAATTACAAATAATAAATTAAAAAATGTCAAAAAATTTAATACATACATTTCAAATATCTTAAATAATAAATATAAATCAAAATATTAAAATAGTGACCACATATTTAATATTCTAAATTATCAAAACTAAATAATTAAGTACATAATTAAATACACGAGGGGGGGGGGGGGGGGTGTTCATGGTTGATACTAGTGCCCCTATTATCCAACAAGTCTTCATATTATATCATAAAAGAAAATCTAAGCCCAAACCTAAACCCAGTCAAAGCAGGTTTTCCTCGTCAAACACGGGGCAGGTTTGGATGGTCCCCACGAGTACATATTATGTTACCGTGCCTAATAAGAAATATATAGACATGGAGGATTGTTTCCAAGGAGAAAATTGATGGCATTGTGGTTGTTATCCGCGACTACCACAAGTAATGAGGCAAACCACCAGCCCAAGCGATGTCATTTCGGCTACCCATGCCTGAGCTCTCACCATGTTGCAGAGATTAGTATTTTGTCCTCTATTACTGTAAGTACTGTTGTTGTTGTTTGATTGGAGAATTGGGATTCCTTTGAGGAAGGGTAAAAGGAAGAAAATTTTCATCATATTTTTGCAATTTTTCAAGTAGCGCCTCTAGAGACAAGGAGTTGTCGGGTCCATGGGCAACATGTTGGGTCATGGTTGACTCTTATAGTTTAGTCGACATTTTTCCATTTCAAATGTTGGCAAAGGATCATGTTGCTGGATGTATGTGATGAACCTTACATACATTCAATGAGTTTAGAGATCATCTTCAAAGCAAGACTAATGTTATTGACGGGAGAATCAACATTAGCTAATTGATCAACAAGGAGTTTGAGGGGGTTGAAATAATCTTTGGTAGACAGAAAATCTTCCAAAATTGTGATGGTGAATTGATGTTTGAGGTGGTTTTCTCTCGAATGATCGTTGTCTTAAAACATAGCTACAATTCTCTTCCAACACCTTTCAACATTGTCATCGATCATAAGGATGGAATTGATAATATTGTGATTGACAGTGGTGTACATTGATGACTTCTCAGCAAGTGTACTAGTGATGTCGTAGTAATAAAAAGATTGAATCCATAAGGACTGCTATTTAACAAGACAATATTGTACAATGCGTAGAAAATAATAAATTGGGAGGGGGGTTCGATTTTTAATTGCGAAAAGAAAATAAAGTGTTATGTCAATAATACGAAAACGGCCAGGTTGTGTATAAAATCCCCTATTTCTTTAATGTTGATGTTCAATGTATTACATGAATGATATAGTTGTAAGAACACAGATTGTTTCTTAGTAATATCTCTATGTTTTGATGATAACACTTATGAATTTTGTATTCAAGAATTATATACTCTAAATTTGTTCTAGACTGTTTGCTACAGGTACTAAAGAAAATATTCTTAAAGAGCAAATTTGGATCTGAACAATGATATTATGAAAAGGCTTCAAAGGTTCAAGAGCATCTTAAATGAAGATCTGAACGTTGTCTCCAGAAGAATCTGAGTGTTGTCTACTGAAGATTCTGAAGCAGAAGCCTCTAAAGAATAGAAGACTCTGAGAGTTCAGAAGCTTAGTCATCAGAAGACTTTGAAGATACTACGCTGCATAGTATTGAGAATTTGATATAGAAGACTCTTCTCTGACAGAACTACACGCTCAAGCACACAAGCTGCATATACTCTGATTCAGCATAATCTGAAGAACATCCTAAGACTCTGAAGATCCAGAAGATCTCTACTCTGGAGATTCTTAAGATCCAGACTCTGATGTTGATAGCTGAACTTACTTAGTGAAGAAGATTTGAATATGTCCGTTGGTATATCTCAACAGCTCTTTCCTCTTTTATGCTAGACACAAGAACACAAACAAAAAGGTTTTATTTGTGCATTCCATTCTAAGGAAAGTTTCTGCAACGTGAAGACAAAAGGCATCAGGCTTTTTCAGCACAGTCTCCAACGTTGAGAAGACTTCATGGATCTAAGTTCCTATATAAAGAAGTCCACTCCATCTTCTTCAAAAGACGAACTTCTTGCAAAAATCACTTATCAAAGCTAATCTCTCAAAAGCTCTTATATTCTATTTGCTGTAACATTGTTCTTAAACTTAAGAGAAATATCACAATTGTGATAATAGCTTTTTAGAAGCATTCTTACTCTTGTAATAGTTTTTACATTGATTGTAAAAGGTTTCCTTAAGAGGATCCAGTTGGGATCAGTAGCTCTTGAGAAGACTAAGAACAGTTGTTCTTAGGTGTTACTATTGTAATCTGTTTGATTAAATAGTGGATTAAGTCCTTGACTGAGAAAGGCAAATCACTCTTGAGAGGATGGACTGGAGTAGTTGAGTTCAACGAACCAGGATAAAAATAACCGTGTTTGAATCTTTGATTATTTGTCATACTTATTCAACCCCCCTTCTAAGTATTTTCTCACCTTCAGTTGGCATCAGAGCTCCGGTTCTGCGTGTGCTACCACTTAACCGTGTCAGTAAAGATCCAGTGAGAAAAGTACTTTGATATATATTTGTTAGTCATTATGGGTGATGCTTCTACATCCAATACATCCAATTGTAACAAATATGAAGGGGATAAAATCAGCACAAAGCCTCCTATGTTTGATGGAGAGAAATTTGATTACTGGAAGGACAGGATAGAAAGTTTCTTCCTCTGTTATGATGCTGATTTGTGGGACTTGGTCATTAATGGCTATGAACATCCTACAAATGAGGATGACAAGAAAATTGATAGAAAATCAATGACAGAAGCCCAGAAGAAGGATTTCAAAAATCACCATAAGGCTAGGACAATATTGCTTAATGCAATCTCTCATACTGAGTATGAAAAGATTACTAACAGAGAAACAAATCATGGAATGTTTGAGTCACTTAAAATGACTCATGAGGGAAATTCTCAAGTGAAGGAGACCAAGGCTCTGGCGCTTATACAGAAGTATGAAGCGTTCAAAATGGAAGAATCTGAAAATATAGAAACTATGTTTTCTAGATTTCAGATCCTAACAGCTGGTCTAAAAGTTCTGGACAAGGGATACTCCACATCAGATCATGTAAAGAAAATCATCAGAAGTCTACCTACCAGATGGAGACCAATGGTGACTGCCTTGAAGATGGCTAAAGATCTGAACAAGATCTCTTTAGAAGAACTCATCAGCTCACTGAGGAGCCATGAAATTGAGCTTGAGGAAGATGAACCTCAAAAGAAAGAGAAAGGTAAATATATTGCTTTAAAATCTAATAAATCTGCTAAAGCTTTGCAGGTTATTGAAGAAAGCTCTGAAGGATCTTCTTCTGAAGAAGAAGATGAATTATCCATGCTGTCCAGAAGGATCAACAAACTCTGGAAGCACAAGGGAAAGAAGTTCAACAACTTCAGAAAATCTGATCATAGAAAGGAATCTTCTGGGCACAGAAGATCTGGCAAGAAAGAAGTTGTATGCTATGGGTGCAAAGAACATGGGCATTACAAGAATGATTGCCCCAAACTTCAAAGAGAAAAACCCAAGAAGAAGTTTGACAAAAAGAAGAAGGTTCTGATGGCAACATGGGATGACTCAGATGAATCTGAATCATCTTCTGAATCAGAAGAAGAATGTGCTAATGTTGCACTGATGGCCAGCACAGATGATCAGAAAGAGGGAACATCAGGATCTGAAGCTGAATCAGACTCTGACTCTGAAGAGGTATTTTCTGAACTCTCCAGAGCTGAACTTGTTGAGAGTTTGTCTGAAATGCTGAAAAGCTACATCAAGATCAAACTCAAATACAAGAAGCTGAAAAGCAGTCTTGAATCTGAGATTGATCTTTTGAAGACAGAACTTGTTGAGCAAAAAGAAATTAATCTGAAAATCAAAAATGACTTTGAAATAGTGTTGCACCCTAAAATTTGCTCAACCTATTTCACCTGGTTTATGTTTCAATTGCATTGTCATTTGCATAGTAAATCATGTACATAATCTAATCATTTGCATAGCATAGCATAGAAAGGCATCCAACAAGGGATCAAGTGCCATTCTTATCTAAAGAAGCACATCAAGGGTTTTTATTCAAGCTTAAGACCATCCAAGTCATCAAGAAATGTTTTAAGCTGTGAGAAGTTTGAGGGTCAACCAGTGGACTTCTCTCCTAATTTGAGGTGTATTGAGGGTCATCAATGGGGGTATGAGCTATGCATTGAGGGTATGGAATGTGTACAAAGCTTATGAAATGCCTAGAGGGTCATATTGAAGATGAGACAAGTCATTGATTCAAGTACAAGAGCCACAGTTGAAGTGCAGTCAACTAGGGTTTCATCTGGGTCAACCCTATGTCAACTGAGTGATTGAAGAGCATCAAGGCTTAATTGGAGGTTGTGGGATTCATGAATTGATATGTTGATACATGTGTGGTGTTGTGCCAAGGATAAATCAAAGAGAATCAAGAGTGGGAGGAGTTGCCAAATTAGGGTTTCAGTGTAAAATCCCCTAATTTAGGCCTAACTTCCAAGCCAGATAAGTCAAAATGCAAGTTTCAAATGGATTCTTGGCAAACATGAAACGTGTAGAGCTTCTTAATAGCTTTAATTTTAGTATTAGAAGTCTTCAAGAAGATTTGTAGAACTCAAGTTATGGTTCTTGCAAGTTACAGGTCATTAGAGGACATTGAAATTTATCTGTGAAAGTCACTTGACTTCCAAGCAACTTTTGCCCATCAAGGAGTTTTCAAATGGATTCTTGGCCAAGTATCCTCGTGGAAGTTGTCCATAGGATATCCCCAGCAAGTCGAGATTAGTATCCCCTGCAGAGTTTATACTCCCCAGAGAGCCGAGAATGTGCGCATTCAATCCCCAGCTGGAAGGATTTCCGCGGCACATAACCAAGTCATAGTAGGTTCAGAAGGATTATCCCCAGCGAGGATGGTTTTCTTTCTCCCCACAGGTTGTCATTCCTTCGTCAGGATGATTATCCCCAGCGGAGTAGTAGATCCGAGTATGTAAATTGTACCCAGACAGTTGTCCCCCAGAAGGGTTGCGTCTCCCCCAACTGAGTTAATCTTCCCCGCAGGGTATTTTTCTTTCCTCCCAGTGGAAACCGATGTGTAATCTTTCCCTGGCAGAGTTAGTTGTATTTTCGGCATTTATTTTGCCAAAATACTTTGCGATATCCGTTCATCTCCAACAGGGTGGTATTTGTCCTCAACAGCCATGTTGAAGCAAGCTTGTCAGAGCTTCCCCAGCAGCCTGAACCTGCATTTGCATTTGCATGCATTATCATCTTTGCATCTACCCACAAGCGCGTAGCATTTCCATGCCGTATGGAGCATTGCGCCATTGACAAAATACGCATTTTGAAACATAAATCAGGTTGGTTAACCTTTTTCTTTCAGGTGTGTTTCTCAGTAGGAGTATGAAGTTAGAGTTCAGATATATTACCAGACGATCGAGGTCTCGCCGTGAGACATGCAATGATACAGTTCTTGTTGTTATTCCCACAGGGTTGCTGTTTGAAGTTTCTCCTATCCGACCAGCGGAATGTTTTTCTTCAGGTTTGCTGTCGCGACAGCATTTCAGGGTTTCATAAAATCAAAATTTCAGGAGTGATCACTTGTTGCCGAGACAAGTGTTTGGCGGTTATTGCCAGAACATCCCCAGTAGAGTTAGCTACTGCCGGGAACAGGCTAGGAGGCTTTGTCCAAGATGTATTTTCCCGTATGAAACAGGCGAATGAACTTTCCTGTATGAACCAGGCAGATGTGTTATGTTTTCCCGTATGAAATAGGCGGATGAACTTTCCTGTATGAACTAGGCAGATGTGTTATGTTTTCCCGTATGAAACAGGCGGATGAACTTTCCTGTATGAACCAGGCAGATGTGTTATGTTTTCCCGTATGAAACATGCGAATGAACTTTCCTGTATGAACCAGGCAGATGTGTTATGTTTTCCCGTATGAAACAAGCGGATGAACTTTCCTGTATGAACCAGACAGATGTGTTATGTTTTCCCGTAAGAAACAGGCGGATGAACTTTCCGGTATGAACCAGGCAGATGTGTTATGTTTTCCCGTATGAAGCAGGCGGATGAACTTTCCTGTATGAATCAGGTAGATGTGTTTTCCTGTATGAATCAGGCAGATGGAGTTTCCCGTATGAAGCAGGCGGATGAATCTTCCGGTATCCAGATAGATGATTCTCCCGTGATAGACAGAGTATGTGATTTGTGTTTCGATATTTGACAAAAGTATTTTCCCCAAGGAAGTCGGCGTGATTTCCTCGTGTTACTGTCCCCAGTAGAGTCCTCCTCAGAGTCGTTTGTGGGTTGGGACCAACGGAGGTAGCTACTGCAGAGGTAGGCAGAAAAACAGTATTCAAATGATCTTCCCGTATGAAGCAGGCGGAGGGAGTTTCCTGTAATCAGGCAGATGAATTGTCCCATAGGATGGGCGGATAAAGTCCCTGTGATTAACAGAAGCGTTTCCCCGGCGGAGTCGTCGGGATTTTTTGTGTTGACAGAATATAGCGTCCTAACATGG
Source organism: Lathyrus sativus (assembly GCA_963859935.3). Taxonomy (NCBI): domain Eukaryota; kingdom Viridiplantae; phylum Streptophyta; class Magnoliopsida; order Fabales; family Fabaceae; genus Lathyrus; species Lathyrus sativus. The sequence goes on from OZ012739.1 coordinate 613,379,348, forward strand.
ACAAAGTTCTATCCCTGCAATGATAGAATCTTTTTCGGGTCGATGAAAATAATCCCCAACATGGTCGCTAATTGATCAGTTTGTTGCCGTAACAACCGGATCCAGTCAACCTATGTTGTTTTCCAAGCAGTTTGTGCAGTTTATTTCTGCGGTTGGCAAATTTCCGGGTTCTTGGTATTCAACCGTCTCGTACCTCGATTGTTTGAAGGTCGTTCGCTCTTCACCCAGTCGGGTCCAAGCCGTTTGAATAGGGGCAGCTGTTGCACCCTAAAATTTGCTCAACCTATTTCACCTGGTTTATGTTTCAATTGCATTGTCATTTGCATAGTAAATCATGTACATAATCTAATCATTTACATAGCATAGCATAGCAAGGCATCCAACAAGGGATAAAGTGCCATTCTTATCTAAAGAAGCACATCAAGGGTTTTTATTCAAGCTTAAGACCATCCAAGTCATCAAGAAATGTTTTAAGCTGTGAGAAGTTTGAGGGTCAACCAGTGGACTTCTCTCCTAATTTGAGGTGTATTGAGGGTCATCAATGGGGGTATGAGCTATGAATTGAGGGTATGGAATGTGTAAAAAGCTTATGAAATGCCTATAGGGTCATATTGAAGATGAGACAAGTCATTGATTCAAGTACAAGAGCCACAGTTGAAGTGCAGTCAACTAGGGTTTCATCTGGGTCAACCCTAGGTCAACTGAGTGATTGAAGAGCATCAAGGCTTAATTGGAGGTTGTGGGATTCATGAATTGATATGTTGATACATGTGTGGTGTTGTGCCAAGGATAAATCAAAGAGAACCAAGAGTGGGAGGAGTTGCCAAATTAGGGTTTCAGTGTAAAATCCCCTAATTTAGGCATAACTTCCAAGCCAGATAAGTTAAAATTCAAGTTTCAAATGGATTCTTGGCCAACATGAAACTTGTAGAGCTTCTCAATAGCTTTAATTTGAGTACTAGAAGTCTTCAAGAAGATTTGTAGAACTCAAGTTATGGTTCTTGCAAGTTACAGGTCATCAGAGGACATTGAAATTTATCTGTGAAAGTCACTTGACCTCCAAGCAACTTTTTCCCATCAAGGTGTTTTAAAATGGATTCTTGGCCAACATAAGAATTGTAGGGCTTGGTCGTAGCTTTAAATTTAGTACTAGAAGTCCTCAAGAAGATTTGTGGAACTCAAGTTATGGTCTTGGCAATCCAGGGGTATTTTGGGAAAGTTGAATTATAGGTCATTTTCCAACATAGGTCAAAATCTCTATCTTCCACTACTCAAATGGAAATATGTTCAACATGAGATGTGCTTAAAATTATGTTTTTGGGCTAGGTAAGAAGTCATGGGTGATTGGAAGGGCTTGTATCACAAAATTGCAAAAATGGCCTAAAATAAGGATGGATTTTAAATGAACCAAAGAGGAAAATTGAGATTTTTGAGCTAGAGGTCCAAACCAGTCCATATGACATACCAAATTGATTTGAAAACACATTTTGGAAACAATGACATTTACACATTTTTGAGTTGAGGGATGATTTCATGACTTCCTTTGTAAAGTGGTTACTTACATTATAAGTCACATATGCAAAACCACTCTTTAAAGCATGACCAAGGCCTTAACCCTTGCTAATCCCTTCAATATGTCATCTAAGGAGAAATTGGATCAGAATGAGGTGCAAATACAAGCTTGGAACTCAGCTGCCATGTATGAACTTCTCATGACATTTTCAAATGCAAGAGATATTGAACTTCTCATTGGATCAATCCAGAAGGTTCTAGAGCTTTCATACATGCTCTATATAAGTATTAGAATAGGTTTAAGGCATTGGTTGGTGCAGATTGAGGGAGATTGGAGAGATTGAGTTTTGAGTTTTCATCTTGCAAATCCAAATCGGTTACACAAATTGGAGAGGTTTCAATCCAAACTTTTGCATTCAGAAGCTTGATCATGTGTTGGTGATTGATTCCAGATAGATTGCTGATCAAGAACTGTGAAGAATCGTGAGATAGCACTTGGAGTTCATGGCTTGCAATTGAAAATCGCATCTGGTGATTCAAGAAGTTTCAATCCATTTCTTTGCATACAGAAGTTCCCTTTGGTGTTAGTGAAGCTATCTGGAGATTCGTGAGGCTTGATTTGGAGGTTTTATCACTCTGTTCATCCAAGATTTGCAGGTATGTAAAATTCATTCTATGGCTTGATATAGGTATAATTGTTAGGTTTTAGATAGTTAGACGTGTTATAGATGATGACTAGGTGGTTTCTGGTGCATAAATTTGAAGATTAGAGACCAAATTAGGATGGACCAGATTTCTTGTGAGGATCGTATCTTGCAGTTCTTGGAGGTTTAAGCTTAGTTGAGCGGTTAGAATTACTCAGTGTGAGGTGTAGTTGATTCTAGGCTTTTCAATTTTGAGTTTAGTGAGAATTTATGTTTGAGCATTTTCTGAACCTGCATTCGTGTTTTGAGAAGGAGAAGGTTTCAACACAATTGGATGATGTGGCTGAGTTCCTTGTGGAAAAACAATTTGAATGATGTAGTTAGGTTAGGGTTTTGGTGAGGATTAAGAGAATTGATGATTGGGGACGACGGTGGCTCCACCTCCGGCCACCGTCTGGTCATGGTTCCCTCCAAAGTTTAAAATGAAGATGATATGAGGACCATAGGATCTAGTGAGACCTTTGACCAAATTAATCATCCAATGGCCCAGATCGCATGTCACGTTGTGAAGGAGTCTGAGAGGAGCTAAACGCTCCGTTTCATTTAAGGTACTTGGATGGGCTTCAGGATTTTGTTGTTATTGACACACCCTTTCCCAGGCCCATTTGAAAATACACATCAATTGCTTGCTATTCAGCACACAAGTTTTTCCGATTTCCCTTTATTTTTCTGATTTGTTTTAACATATGGTCTGGGCTTAAGGCGCGCTTGCTATTAACACCCCCTTCTGGGCCCAAATCTGGCTAATAACTGGGATCCATTGCTATTTGACAAGCCTGTTTGTCAATTTTCTTTAATTTCTTTTATTTTCATGGTTTTAGCATAGTTAGTAAATAATTCATAACAAATTGGAAAAGGATTATTTTTGGATGGGAGTTTTTTCCCTATTTTCATTAGGACCTCTAGAAAATTGTGAAACAATATAAACATTAATTCATGCATTTTTCATTTTTTGGCATATTTTACATTTTAATTGTTTTTTATTTTGCATTTATTTGATACTCCCACTTTCTGATTTTGTATGAGCATTTCATTTTGAGTTTTAAGGTGATTCTTTTTGCTCTGGTTATAGTAGAGACACATGCTCCCTTAGTGATTTTTCTCATATTTTTTATGAGGAAATTTAGGTTAGTTTTGGATAATGAACTTTAGGGTGCTAAGATTAGGGTTTTACAACACTTAGGTGTGGTTTAGGGCATAGTTTGGAGACTTAGGGTTTGATTTAGGCCTTGGGGTTTATGTGGGGTATAGGTTACATAGTTAGGTTCCCTTAGAAATTAATCTAGGATTTTATGACGAGTATTACTATTTTATTTGATTTTTGCAACTTGTATGATGTTTGTGTGTTTCCCCCTTGGGCATTTGGCTTGCTTGCTTGGTTTGGGCTATTCTAATTGGGCTTGGGGCTTGAGTTTTGCTTGTTGGAGCTCATGAAGACATTGGAGATGATTGGAGACAAAGGATGGAGCTGGGAGCATGAAGATTCTTATCCTTGAAGATTGCTTTTTGAAGACTTAGGAGATAGGAGATATAGGAAGAGCATTAGAATAGTCGTATTTCTTCTATCAAACATAGAGAGCTTCTTATGCCTCTATTCCATCCCATGACACAAGGTCCCCCAAAGAAGTTCCATCTCTCCTTAAGAGGGATGTAGAGCATGCTTTGGTTGGGTAGAACCTTGAGGATACCTTTCACTTGCTATGTTAAGATCTTAGTGATTTCCTTGGGTTGTCACTGAGCCTCTTAACATTTCAACTTCATCTATCATTAGTTGTTTTTCTCTTAGAGTGGTGGCATTGAAGATGGGAACCTCTGGAAGATGAAGTTCATTGAATTTTGGTGAAGATAAAGCCTGTACCTGTCAAAGAGAGTTATCTGTTGAAGTTAGGGTCCTGCTGCTGTTTGAAGCTGTTTATTTGTTGGGGTTCAGTGATTGCCAGAGGTTGGAAAATTTTGAAGACAAGAGCTTATCTAAAGCTTGGGGATCATTGAAGATTGAAGATGGGATCTTGCTTGAAGGTGTCACTGTTAACCCTTTGCTGTTAACCAACTGTAGCTGTCAGATCTGTTGCTGTTTGAGCTGCTTACTGTAGGAGCTGGTGTTGCTGTCAGAGCTGGTGTTAGGTTCTATTTCTTTTTCTGTATTGTCTGTTGGCTTGTTCAACTTGCCCCTTAGGTTTGAAGTGAAGCTGTTTCACTTTGCCTATTGTCTTCCCAGGTTCGAGGTTGAGTGAGACTCCCTTGCCTCGCTTGTATTGCTGCATTACATACATGTTTACTGTTTACTGTATATATCTATTTCTTTTCTGTTTATCCCCTAGGATCTCTGTTTCTCTCTGTGCAAGAGACAAATATGACAGACATTAGGCTTTAACCCATGCATGAAAACATTAGGGTAGTTTTATTCCATTTTCAAACCCTAGGTTTCTATCTCAAAACAATTCAAAACACAGTAATAAGGATAATCGATGTCGTACACTACGAGCCTTAAGCTATTTGAGAGAGGGTTGCTGGAGGGTCACTCTTCAGTAATCTGACTGCTTAGTGTGTTACCCCTAGGGTGACATACAATGTAGTCACTCTCAAATCACAGTCTCTAATGCGTCAGAGATTGCAAACATCATAAAAAACCGTTCTTGCGTAAAAGACTGAAAATAAACATCAAAGTGTCATTTTTGTCCGCTTGGACTCTTAATCAGAAGAAAATCTTTTCAGAAAGGTAAAAAGCAGTCAGACAAATTTGTGTCTTCCGTGGCCCGAACTACGTTTGCTCTGATCTTTCATGCTGTATGAAAGTACGTAGGCATAGGATACTGTATCCTAGCAAGCAACCTTCCCCTCCTTTCCCGTAGGTAGGCGAACTACGTTGACTCTGATTTCTCGTTCCAGACGGGAATACGTAGGCATAAAGTGCGATACTTTGCCGAGTCATTTTCTTTTCTTTTAACCCTTGACCCTTAGTGTAGATAGAATAACAATCCGTACTAGAAAACAAGCGTGGATCCGTCGAGTACGACGGACGTGAGGGGTGCTAATACCTTCCCCTTGCGTAACCGACTCCCGAATCCAGGATTTGGTTGCGATGACCATTCCTTTCCCGTCTTTGCGGTAGGTTTACTTCGAGCGTTTCCTTTCCCTCCGTTGGGATAAATAACGCATGGTGGCGACTCTTCTGTCATAGCCGGCGCCGATTTTTGCAGTAGCGACAGCTGGCGACTCTGCTGGGGACAGGAATATCCCCTATGCGAGTCAATCCTAGCGCTTGTTTTCCCGTCGTGGGTGTTGTATAGATTTACTTTTCTGTCTTTACTTTCCGCATTTTATTATCAGCTTTATATTGTTATTGCTGTTGCAGGAAGGGGGTGATCTGTTGAGAGATAAGTCGGACCTGGGCTTGAGGTTGCACCTAGACTTAGAAGTAGAGAGTAGTGGTTAGCCTGCTTGCTTAGCTCGCACCAGCTAGTCGCGAAATCTACGCTCGGACGAGGTTCTCTTTGATGCTTCTTGCCTGGCCCTTAGGGCTCGACAAGTTGTCTGACCCGAGGATTGTCGACTCTGGGGACCTATCAATTGGGATTCAGCTAAGTGAGGCCGCTTCAAGGGATGATGATGCCACACCTCCTGGGTATCGTATCATCGCTCTTGAAAGTCTGTGACGTTGAACCCACATAGGATGCCGTACCTCGTCTGCGAGTTAAGTTCATACCTGTGAGGGGTAGGTGGGGGCTGTTTGCAGGAAACCTTTGACCTCAGAGTACCTGGTTTATCTCTGTTAGTGAGATATGGTTATAGGGTTCATTTGAGTGGTTGGTTTGGTTTAAGATGAAGATTTGATGGTTCTCAAGATTCGGTACAAAGCAGCACAGTTCACCAGCATTGCACTTGATCCCTTGTTTGCATATGCATGTGCATTTTCATGATTGCATTTCATTAACATGTATTTATGTTGCAGGTGTGGTCATTCCCCTCTGATTCTAGTGTATCTTCTAGCCAGACATGGAGTCCCTGAAGAGGACAATTTCTTACCGGTTGCATTCGCCAGATATCAGTTCCTTGTTGGGTTTAGTCGCTCTAGCAGATGAGAGAGTGAGGGCTGAGTTCAGAGTATCTTATCGGAGATTGTTTAGTTTGTTGTATAGACCTTCCGCATTTGAGACGACTGGGGTGTATACTTTGATGCAGTTTTATGAGCCGCAACTGAGATGTTTCTTATTTCCCGACTATATTCTGGCACCCACTTTGGAGGAGTATTCTGCTATGTTGGGAGTTCCTGTGTTAGACCAGATGCCCTTTGTACATGTTGATGTTGAGCCTGAGTTGGCTACGCTTGCTGAGATTTTCAGTTTAGACGCTTCTGAGTTCCCCGGAGGTTCAGGCAAGCTGAACGGAGCTTATGGTTTTCACTTGTCTGTCCTGGTTAATAAGGCTACAAAGTGCGCGAAGAGTGGATGTTAGGTTGCCTTCAGTGCCATTCTAGCTGTCTGCATCTACGGGATTGTCTTGTTTCCTAATGTGCCAGATTTTGTCGACTCAGATGCCTTCTTGATTCTTGCCTCGAAGAATCCAGTTCCTACTCTCTTGGGCGATGTGTATCATTCTATTCACTACAAGAATGAGAAACATCGTGGCAAGAATGTTTCCTGCTGTCTTCCTCTCTTGTACAGGTGGTTCCAGGGGCATCTTCCGAAGACAGGACCTTTTGTTGATGCTGTGGATACTGTGGATTGGTCTTCCCGGTTGATGGGGCTGTCTGCTGAGAATATCATTTGGTTTGATCGGAGTATGCTTGGCACTGATATTATATATAGTTGCAGTGGCTTTCCGAATGTCCCCTTGATTGGACGGAAAGGCTGTATTAACTATAATCCTTCACTGCTGGTAAGACAGTTTGGTTATGCTTTGAGGAACGCTCCTATTGAGAAGGAAATACAGGAATCTCTGTATCTCACAGGCTTATTAGACACGGCTGTTTTGATCAGATTGAGACATGCATGGACTAACGTCCATAGGAGAGGGAAAGCTTTGCTCGGTAAGAGCAACAACAAAGCTTATGATCCTTATTTGGCTTGGATCCGCGAGAGAGCCAGTATGTCCTTGATGCCTTATCCTGCTGCGGAACCCCTGTATCTTCCAATGATTGAGGTACCTACTTCGGCATAAAGTGAGAAGTATAACAAATTGTTGGCTGAAAACGAAGAATTGAAGAAAGCCAATGATGAGTTAGAGAAAGAGATCTTCCAGTTGCGTCATGAGAAGAATGAATCTACCTTCACTGTGAGGGAACAAACTGAATTGATTAACAGGTTGGGTTCAGAGTTGACGGAGGAGACCAACAAGAAAGAAAAAGTGGGAATAACCTTGAGTGGTGTTAGCAAGGTGCTTGCTTCCAAGAAGTAACTTTTAAACAAAGCTTATTCCCGCCTCAGTAAGTGGGAAACATTGTGGAATGCCACACTTACCAAGCGGAAGGAGCGTGAAGATGAGCTGAAGCTGCAGATTGCCATGCTAGAGGCGCAAGTTAGAGCCCAAGACGCAAAGATTGCTGAAGAGACATCACTTAGGAGCGCTGCTGAGCTTAAAATAAGTAACCTTGACGAGAAGCTGAGAGGGTGTGAAGTAAAGGCCGGCTCCAAGAGATGCAGACTCGACGAGTATTCTGGCGAAGAACCCTGCTAGAACGACGCCGAAAAGCTGAGATCCACTGCCGAGCGGCATGCATTACTGATACAGGAGCTGATCTCCCGACTAGGGCATTCGGAGACGCTGGGGATATTGGAAGACGTCAGAGCACGCCATTTGGCATGATTTATCTTTGCCTTGCCTTTGTTATCTGTACTTGTATTTTGACCATCGCCAGGCTTGTTGGCCGAGGTCTCTTCAGTTGTATCCAGTTATACTCTTGTACTCAGCCTCTTGGCATTTGTTTATGTATGAGGGTTTTTCTGATTCCTTGCTTGCTTGATGGGGACTCCATTGTCATGATGGCCTTCTCTCCGAAACTAGAATCGGGGGAATATAACCTGTAGCATAGTTACACATTTGCATCTGCATTCATATTGTATGACCGGGATTCTCGAATCTGTATCTTATTTCCTGCATCTTCAGGTTTTTCAGGATTGACGAACAAAGAGTCCACCGCTACTCAACCTGAAACAACTGCAAGAGAATCATGGATCAAGTCCAAGTGGAGATGCAGGAAATCTGCGAGAAGCTGAATCTGTTCATGCAAGCAATGGAGAATATTGCTAAGGGCCAGGAGAGCCTCCAGACTTTGGTACAGTCGCTGCTGACGTGGACTAATGGGAATGGCAAAAATGACCATAATTCTGCGCACGTTGAAACTATTTCGGAGGATGGGCCCCCTACGCCTGTGGTTCCACCTGTAGTGACCGCACCTGTTATGGTTGTAAACGACGGTGCTGGCGTTGGCAATGGCAACACAGGAAATGGAAATGAGACTGTTGTTAACAATGTTGGATTTGGGGACGCCAACCAAGGCGGTGGTAACAACAATGGCAGTAATGGTTTCGGCAACAATGGGTTCGGCTACAATGATCAGGGATTTGATTACGTCAATCAGGATGGGAAATTCGGCTTCAACACTCAGGGTTTCGGTTACGACGGTTTTGGTAACGCTAACCAGGGGTATGGTGGATTTGGTAATATGAATGATGCTGGGGTGATTCCTGTCAACACTGGGTTTGGACCTGTTAGGATCAACCAGGGTTTCGGTAACGGGGGACGAGGTCCCATGATCAATCAGCAAGGGTTTGGTTGCAACACTGGTTACGACGGATATGGAAATGGAAATATGAATTGGGGCGAAGACTTCCAGGAGGACGCCTTTTCTGGAAGAGGTGTGGGGTTTGAAGGACCTGTTGATCCTGTGCAAAGGATCAGAATGCTTGAAGAACAGATGAAGGGGGTAGTGAATCAGAACGCCACCGGCTTGGATATGACTACAATGGGCTTGGTACTAGGGCTGAGGGTGCCGTTGAAATTCAAGGCTCCCACTTTTGACAAATACAAAGGGGACACCTGTCCTAAGGTCCATGTCCGCTCTTATTACAGAAGGATATCCGCATATTCAGATGATGAAAGGATGCTCATGCATTTCTTTCAGGATAGCTTATCAGGACCTTCACTTGAATGGTATATGGGGCTGGAGCCCACGCAGATTAAAACCTGGAAGCAATTGGCTGATGCTTTCGTGACCCATTACAAATACAACAGCGATCTGGCGCCAAACCGGGTCCAATTGTAGGGTTTGTCACAGAATAACGGTGAAAGCTTTAAAGAGTATGCGCAAAGATGGCGCGATATGGCAGCGAGGGTGCATCCTCCTTTAATTGAAAGGGATATGAATGACATGTTCATTGGGACGTTTACAGGGGTGTTCTACAAAAAATTGTTTAGTGTGTCATTGAGCAGTTTCTCAGATTTGATTCTTATGGGGGAGATGATTGAGAACGGGATTAAAGTTGGAAGGTTCCAAGCAGGTGAGTCTACTTCAACAGGAGGTGCCAGAAAAGCATTTGGTGGTAGACGACAGGGTGATACTAGTGTCGTGTTTGGTGGCAGGGGCAGGGGCAGAGGAAGAAATCAGTATGTTCAGCCGCAACAGATAGCTAGTGCATGTGCATGCAAACAAACGTGTTTGGTGTCGTGTTTGCAAGCAAACGTGTCATATCTTTAAATTGAAATGATTATTTTCATTAAATGCTATGTGTAAACGTGCGTATGTGTCTATTGATGTGCCCAATGTTTGATTTTTTGGTTTTCTATAAATACCACCTATCACACCATTTTCACACTTTTCACACTCACTACACTTATGCATTTTTTCTTACTCTTCAACCTCTACCAAAACCCTAAACCCAAATCAAAATCTTCATCTTCATCAATGGCTTCTTAATCAAATGCTGCTGAAATCTCCAACAACAATGTAATGTACAAGGAACCAGTACGCACTCTACTTACTCCAGTTGTGGATCTTGAGGTTCTGTGCGAGAGTTTCATTGATCTTGAATCAATAGAAGAAAATGGGTTTGACCTAACAACTGCCATTAAAGCTCAAGGCTGGGAGAAATAATTTGATAGACTGATGGGTCCTGTGTACCCAACTCTTGTGAAGGAGTTCTGGATTCACGCTCATGCTGGTCCTAAGTTCATTCACTCATTTGTCCTTGGGAAGGAGATAGTGATCACTGAGAAACTGATCAGGCAGCTGTTTAGTTATAAAGAATCTGATGGTGTTACAAACCTAGCCTTTGCACGTATTGATATGGCTAAGGTCTATGAAGAAATTACTGTATCTGGAACACAAACAAGCAAGGTTAAAGATTTGAAACCTATCTATAGGATCTGGGCGAAGATATTTATGAGTACAATCTTTCACAGAAAGTCATCCAACTCACCAGACTATGTGAGTACAGAGCATCTGTACTTCATGTACTGCATCAGCAAGAATACTAAGGTGGATCTGCCCTATCTGATTTTCAGTCATCTTCTGACTCATGTCAAAGAGACTAGAGAAGAGGTCAGAGCTAAAGCTGGGAAAGTTAGAACTTGGATACCTCTGGGAAGACTTATTTTAGACATCCTTACAGAGAATCAGTTGGTGAAGCATCTGACAGATGCAAAAATGACAGAGGATCTGTCCTACATCATTGGATCTGAGATAAACGGACTTACTCTGAAAAGAATGAAGATCATTTCAGAGCTGAATGGTAAACTAAGGAAGATAAACTCTGAGGAGGTCAATGGCAGAAGAATACCAGTAGAAGATTTTCCAATGTTCAGCACAGATGAACCAAAAGGTATTGTCTGGGCTTACATTGCAGATTGTCTGAAGAATGGAATTCCTCTACCTGCTAACCTTGTTCAGAAACAAGGAGAAGAATTGCCCAACCTGATGAAGGAAAGGCGTAGTAAGACAAAAGCTGAAGAAGGCTCTGTTCAGAAGAAAAGGAAATAATCTGAAGTTCCAAGGAAGAAGAAGAAAGGAGTAAAGAAAGTCAGAATCAATTCTAGAGATGCTACTCTGGAAGAGATAAGAGACACTATTCATCAGGTATTAACATCTGATCCTACCCCTGCTGTTCATTCACCCCTTCCATCACCTCAACTCTCTCCAACCCTTAGACATAGAACTTCTAACCCCCAACCATCTGCAAACCTTTCATCTGAACCACCATCATCTCCCCCAGTACATTCACAACCATCTTCTGTACCAACAACCTCTGACCCCCAACCTCATACTACATCTGAACCTCCTCAACCTACTTCACCAGAAATTCCACAACCAGAAATTCCCCAACCAAATATAATCATCTCAGAACCAAACCAACCAGAGACTGTTCAATCTGAACACTCTGAACAACCAGCTCTACCAGAAGATTCAAATCTTTCTGAAGATATTCTGGATATCCAACCCCTGAATCAATCTATTAACATTTCTTAAACATCTGTTCACTCAGAAGAATCTTCTGATTGTGAATCATCTGATTTTGAACCAGAGTCTCTCAAACAAGCTCGTTTTAACATTGCTATGAAGGAACACGTTAACATTTCTATGTTTCAAGCTTCATCATCTGAAACTCATCTATCTGAAACCCAAACCATCCCTCAACCATCTGAAACTCATCTATCTGAAACCCAAACCATCCCTCAACCATCTGAAACCCATCTATCTGAAACCCAAACCATTCCTCAACCAACTGAACTCCCTCAGTCTGACACCCAAACATCTCAACCAACACCACCTCAACCACAACCATCTGAACCTACACCATCTGAACCTACTCCTGTTAACACTCCTAATCCTAAACCCTCTGAACTGTTAGATCTAGGATCATGTGTTAATACTATGTTTGAAATATTCAAGAAGGAGATAGATTCTGAGTATGCTCGTGTTAAGGAAGTGTGCTTGTCAAGTTTGGATCCGGTTGTTTCAAATGCTTCTTGGAAACGTTTCATCTGGATGTTCAACAAAGCTGCTTTAAAAGTTAGAGCTAAATGTTCTAAGCTTGCAAAGACTCAGTTTGCAGAGTTAATCAAGATAACTCTGATGAACGTTCCTCCTCCTCCTCCTCCTGTGTTGCTTCTGGAAGCTGCTCCTCCAGAGGCTCCTGCATCTGAATTGGTTGAACAAGCTTCTGAAGAGAACCAGTCTGACAAGAACACTGCTGCTACTGCATCTGCTTCTTCTTCATCCGTGGTCATAGAGCTTGTGAATGATGTCAAGGAAATAAAAGATTGGATGGTACAGCAAGAAAAGACAACTGATGAGATCAAGACCTGGATGTCTAAGCAAGAAGAGTCAACTGCCAAAATGACAGAGCTTCTGACCCTTATTGCCTCACGCCAGACTTAGTTTTATTTGATGTTTTTGCACACGTTATTGCTTCTGTTGTTTTCTTATTGTTTTGTTATGCTTTTTGGCATCTATCTGTTCTTTTGTGACTCTGTTTGATGGTGAACTCTGATCTGTTTAAATGAAAGTTGATGTTTTTGCTTCTATATGCTTCTTTTCTTATGTATCTTTATGTCTTTAAACATATTTTCAATTATGACAAAAAGGGGGAGAAAAAGAGAATCTGTTGTTCAACCTATAGGCAATTGCTAAAACTGAAATTCAGACATTTTATTAACTTACTTTGAATTTAAGTATTTCAGATTACATTGATTTATCTGACATAATTCATTGAAGTTACCCTGAGACTTTTCCAACCAGAACATGATCTTCCAAAGCAAATCTGAGTATTCAATCAACTCTGATATCTTACTTTGATACCTTTACTCTGAAAGATAATTCAAGCAAGATGATAACCAGGCGCTCTGACTGAAGGAAGTCATAATTATCTGGCATCAAGATTTGATTCTGAAAGTCAAACCTCTTGCATCAGGCTCTGAATCTGAAATATACTTAATCAAAAAGGGAAGTGTTTTCTTCTATTAGAGTATTCATTTCAGGGGGAGATTGTTAATCTCAGGGGGAGTTATAATTCATACTTTTTATTGAACAAAATTTCTCATGTTTTGTCATCATCAAAAAGGGGGAGATTGTAAGAACACAGATTGTTTCTTAGTAATATCTCTATGTTTTGATGATAACACTTATGAATTTTGTATTCAAGAATTATATACTCTAAATTTGTTCTAGACTGTTTGCTACAGGTACTAAAGAAAATATTCTTAAAGAGCAAATTTGGATCTGAACAATGATATTATGAAAAGGCTTCAAAGGTTCAAGAGCATCTTAAATGAAGATCTGAACGCTGTCTCCAGAAGAATCTGAGTGCTGTCTACTGAAGATTCTGAAGCAGAAGCTTCTAAAGAATAGAAGACTCTGAGAGTTCAGAAGTTTAGTCATCAGAAGACTCTGAAGATACTGCACTGCATAGTATTGAGAATCTGATATAGAAGACTCTGCTCTGACAGAACTACACGCTCATGCACACAAGCTGCATATACTCTGATTCAGCATAATCTGAAGAACATCCTAAGACTCTGAAGATCCAGAAGATCTCTACTCTAGAGATTCTGAAGATCCAGACTCTGATGTTGATAGCTGAACTTACTTAGTGAAGAAGATTTGAATATGTCCGTTGGCATATCTCAACAACTCTTTCCTCTTTTATGCTAGACACAAGAACACAAACAAAAAGGTTTTATCTGTGCATTCCATTCTAAGGAAAGTTTCTGCAACGTGAAGACAAAAGGCACCAGGCTTTTTCAGCACAGTCTCCAACGTTGAGAAGACTTCATGGATCTAAGTGCCTATATAAAGAAGTCCACTCCATCTTCTTCAAAAGACGAACTTCTTGCAAAAAATCACTTATCAAAGCTAATCTCTCAAAAGCTCTTATATTCTATTTGTTGTAACATTGTTCTTAAACTTAAGAGAAATATCACAGTTGTGATAATAGCTTTTTAGAAGCATTCTTACTCTTGTAATAGTTTTTACATTGATTGTAAAAGGTTTCCTTAAGAGGATCCAGTTGGGATCAGTAGCTCTTGAGAAGACTAAGAACAGTTGTTCTTAGGTGTTACTATTGTAATCTGTTTGATTAAATAGTGGATTAAGTCCTTGACTGAGAAAGACAAATCACTCTTGAGAGGGTGGACTGGAGTAGTTGAGTTCAACGAACCAGGATAAAAATAACTGTGTTTGAATCTTTGATTATTTGTCATACTTATTCAACCCACCCTTCTAATTATTTTCTCACCTTCAATAGTCACTATAATTTCACGATGAATTAACAAAACCGCTATATCCAATCCCTTGGTGTATAGGTCACTAATTTATACTCGTATTTTTCTTTTCATAGTCCACCACCGTAAGCAAGATTAGGCAATGCAATAGAACGTTAATTCCTAAACCACTACTCGAGGTCTCCTATCCCTATTCAACTAGCATAACCACAACAATTTCCCTAGGTCCAACACATAGGCTAATGGTCAGTATTCTCCATGTTCCCAAATTCATATTAAAATAGCATCTCACATAAAAAGCATTAAGAACAAGGTGCAATTGAATACAATTATAATTCAAACTACTCATGCAATAACAAATCAACAATATGTCCCATCAGTATTAAAATAGGTTCATCAAACACAACCTAACCTAAAGAGAATTCACTACTCATAATTGCAACTTAAAATACCAAATACAAACGAGAAGGTTGCATAAGAAATCTCTTGAAGAATTAGCCTCCAATGACTTCAAATACTTTCCAAATATGTCTTTTGGTGCTGAAAACCTTTCCTTCACTTGTAAAATTTCATAACTCTTAAAAAAGTACCAAATCTCTCCTTTTAAAGCCTTCAGAATGGATCCGAACGCGTCAGAAAAAGTCCAAAAAAGTGACATCGCGCGCACGATGCTGTCTTTGCTTTTCTATCATGCGCACGATGCTACACATGATTATTCCAGTAGTTGCACACTGTTTGTTCCCTTTTCACCTAATTTTCACTAAGTCCTTATTGCGCCACACTTAGTCAATTTTGCATCTTTCTTTGGCCTTTATTTTTTATTTTTACTCTTCTTTAACTTGTTTTGACCCGTTTTTTTTTACTGTTTGTTTATCTTTTGTATCAGTTAGAGAAATTATATGATCAAGTACGTTATGGACACGAGCTTGAATTCAAAATAAGGCATGCGCAAAGAGATAAAGGATGAATCATTGTTCAGCATGATCGAAATGATCGATTTCACATTGATGATTTTAAAAGTAAAGTGACATTAAGATGGTGGTGTTGTTGTCTTTGTGGGATTGAGGCTTCTGACGATTTTGGTTCAACCATAGATGCAACCGATGAGGGAGAAGAATGCGAATCAATTTTACGAAAGAATAAAGGTAGGAAAGATGGTGGCTAGGAGAAAGGAGATATTGGAAACCTAGCTGATATCATATAAAAAAATATTTCGATGATTTTTCATTAATGATAAATCTGTGTAAGATACAAGAATTACATAATAGAAAACTTATTATACCTAATGAATATATACCAATTACTATTTCAAATATTCTCACTAATATGTCATAACTACACCTTATGTTTTCTAAATATATAAATATTCTTTCATTTAACAAATAGTGCTAAGATTGCTGTCAATCTCTTCACAAAAACAACATACAAATTTTTTCACAAAATCTTTTGTCTTCAACCAAATTCAACACCTTTATTTTCAAGCTTGGTATAATTGACATTTACCATGCTTAAGGAAGAGTGTTAGAAGGCTTAAACATGATTTGTTTGATGCCTTTAGCCTTTTGTAATCAAGAGTGTAACAAACTTTTTTTTATAATAGTTACTTTGAATTTGTTAGATGACTTATGTATAAAGTCATGAAGTAATTGTCTCCTTATCTTTGAGCTCAATGAATGTGCAGCTTCACTTTTTTTCATGGTAGTTTTCATATTCTAACAATTTGCCTACCCTAGTTAACAACCCAAATTGTTATGTCATTTTCAATTGTAATAAGTAGCCATGGAGTTGGGACCATTATATTTGTGTTTTAAATTTAGTTGGCTCTTGACTAAATTGTGAGAGAACAAATTAAATTTTTATTTTTAAAATAAATAAAAAGAAGAGAGTGAAATATAAATAGAGAGAATGAACAAAAAAAAAGGTTATTGTCTTTAATAGATGCACGTACCAACAATGAAAGGTATGCAATATTTGTAACTTTGATTACGTTTTTGAAAGAGTTACAATGAATCAAACAAGCCCCATAAAAACAAAACCCTCATGTGATATATCAGTATTAAAGGGACTTTTGCCTTCAAGATGTACAACTATTGTTTTGATTCGATCATGATAACAACAACAGATATAGATAAGAGATTATGCAGCCTCTATGTTTTTTTATGTCATGTTTTATGTTTGGTTTAAGGACTATGGGCCATATGGTAAATAGAACAAGTTTTATATAAAATGTATTGATGTTATTGTAAGATTTAGTCATAGCTTTCGTAGTGAATCAATGGATATTTTTACGTTGTAGATATATATTATGAGGTTGAATTCTGGCCTCATATGTTATGACATTGAAGTTGTCATGTTTCCTAGAGTTTACTTGTTTTGTTTTGTTGTTTGTCAATTTAATAGTTTGGTTTATTCTTTGTGATTGAGACTCTGACATAGTTGCACATTTTATAATTGAAAGATCAATTGATTTTACGCATATATAAATCAAACTATTTGGTCAAAGTCTATACAATATGTCTCCAATCAATTAGTTAGAGATTTGAATAAAAAAACATGTGATATCATGATTCAAATCGTGTCAAGTCTCGATTCTAAATAACACTTCTTTTTTGTTTAAATTTAAAATCTTTAAAGTGTGATTCGAATCATAAACATGGCTGACTCCAATCAAATTAAATGTGAAAAATAAATAGTTTGATTTTGTCTACTTTATTCAAAATAAAAAATAACCGAACTCAAATCAAACACAATTTTGAAAAACATATTTATGCTTATGAGCATTTTATTTAAATCACAGGAAAGTCTGACTTGAATCATAGAGGTTTTGAATTGAATCATGAAAAGGCTCGACTCAAATCAAATCATGCATGAAAATCTTGGATTTTGGTTTTGTCAACTTGATTTGAATCATTGATTTGTGTGACTAGAATCACCTGACTTAATTCATAAAAAAATTGATTCGAATCATACAAATTATAGTGGTAGAAAAACAAATTTTTGTACGGAGCAACAACAAAAGACTCAACATTATCTTTATTCTTGAATGTAATAAACAATTATGCTTTAAATTATCAAAATCCTAGTGGAAGAATAACAAATTTTTAATGGGAAGCAATTAGAAAATCAAGTAGGCACAATCGAGGACTAAGTGTGTACCCCTTATAAATCAGGTTCTCTCTCTCTCTCTCTCTCTCTCTCTCTCTCTCTCTCTCTCTCTCTCTCTCTCTCTCTCTCTCTCTCTCTCTCTCTCTCTCTCTCTCTCTCTCTCTCTCTCTCTCTCATATTTTAATTAGTATTGCATTTTTAGATTTAATGTTTTCTTAGAATCGCGTAATATTAGGTTTTACCACATTCATAGTGATTTTGTGTATAAAATTTAGGTATGTTAGATTGAGATTTTGTGTATAAAATTTAGGTCTGTTAGATTGAGATTCTAAAACATTCATAATTTTGATTAATCTTGAAAATTGTAATGTTAGTTTTCTTGCTCAATTGAAAAGACTCGCTTTACACATCTCGTGTAAATCATTTTTTTCTATTGAAATGTTAACTAATTTAGTATTTTCATATATTGCTCATTTTGTGTTTTTGATTAAGTGTATATTACAATTAATCCAAAATCATATATTTTGTATGAAAATTCTACTACGCCAAGCGATTTTTTAGAAAGGTCATTTCAACCCGCTCTGGACCATTCAAGTTCATATTCTCCCCCAATAATTGGTATCAGAGTATGGTTTTATGATTAGGTTTAACAAATCTAAAATTTGAAAATATGGGTAATGATGATCAGAAGGAAATGTATAATAGAGCCCTAATTTTTGAAGGCGAAAATTGTGTTTATTAGAAGGATAAAATGCGTGTTCACTTAATGTTAGTAGACGAAATGCTTCAGGTAGCTATCACACATGGACTTTTTATCCCTAAAAGTTAAGTGGATGGCATGACCACTTTAAAATCCCATAAAGATTGGTCAAATGGTGAAACTAAAAAGGCATCATATGACTTGAAGGTGTTAAGTGCAAATTTTGACTTAAAATGAACCATCTTTCTTGGCACTTTTCAACTCAATTCTCATGTTTTCATGGATTTAGTTCCTGTTCTTGTGCAGAAATTAGGCATAAAAAATTAATGAGTAAGACACAAAAGATTGGACAAGGAAGCCAAAGAAAATATGAAGATTCTGCAATGCTCTATGGGCGAACAGTAGCGAGCAGCCAGCGAATGTTCGCTGTGTGAAGTATCAGCGAGGAGGAAACCTTGGAAGTCAGTAGCTAAAGAACCCAAAGTTCGTTGTTCAAACTTATAGCGAGGTAGTTTGCAGTGTGACGAATTTCTCGCAAGACGAACTCAGATATTTTCTAAAGGCGGTTTAACTGTTCTTGAGGCACTTTAAGTGTCAAAAAAGAGACTTCGCTGGGCGAAAAAAGAGTTCGCAGTGTGAACATGACAGATTTTATAAATACTATATAAATACTTTTCTCACTTTTTAGAGGCATGAAATATATTTTGGAGATCATAACTTTATCTCTTCATTTCAAGCATATTTTAGAGAGAGAAATAAATCCCTAAGAGGGAGAAGGTAAGATATTTGATCTCTTGTTGGTATTTGGATGTAATCTTTTGATACCTTATGAATTTCATCTAATTTATGTATTGTGAACTAGTTTTGATTCTCTTTGTTGATTGTCTTTGATTGCTTATTTGTGGGTCTTGACAAAACTCTTTTCAAATCTTTGATCTTAGATTTTTCATCTATCAATGAGCAAACTTTTGACATGGTTTTGTAAGTTGATATCCATTTGCATCACATTTATTTTATTGTGTTGATTAAGTAGCATGAGTAGGATCAATACGGTAAAGACCGCGATAACGCTTGACAAACGGTATTGGAAGGATGTGTGATAATAGGGATGAAGAACGATGATCACATACATTTGACAGATAAGGTGAATGCATGTAAAAAAGGTTAATCATGTGTACGTATTCTGATCATGGCGTTATATATGAATCAAATCATTAATTTGATATGGATCTTATAGTAATATTTATCGGGTCTAAAAATGAAATTCTTTTCTTTTGGGATGAAATGCTTTTATACAAAGTCTTGCATTCTTTTAGAAGTTCATCTATGACTTCTTGTGCATCATTATCATAAATAGAAAAATTGTTACTAACCTCATCAATTTTTTCATCAGAATGATGTGACGCCATAAGAGCCATATTAGCACATTCATCGCTTTTCGACTCCGATGATGAACTTATCTCGTTATCGTCCCACGCAACATAAGCCTTTTTGTTCTTGAAATCCTTTTTGCCTTTGAATTTTCCTTTATTTGCGAGTTTCGGGCAATCCGGCTTTATGTGACCTTGTTTCCCACATTCGTAACATGTAACTTCTTGATTTGATGTGGATACTTCCTTTTTTCTGAAATGTCTATTCTTTTTAGAAAAAGAGGAATTTTTATTATTATTAAAAAACTTACCAAGCTTCTTTACTAGAAGCATGAAATTTTCGTCTTCGGAAGATTCGTCATTTTTGTCATCCTTTGTGTCAATCTTCAAGGCAATTCCTTTGGACTTCTTGTCTTGACTTTCATGCTTCTCAAGCCTTCCAAGTTCCAGTTCATGCTCTTGAAGTTTGCCAAATAAGGAAGCGGATGTCATCGTTGAAAGACTCTTCTTTTCCGAAATAGCGGTCACCTTTGGTTGACATTCTCTTGTTAAGGATCTTAGGACTTTCAAGTTGAGATCATCATTGGTGAAGGTCTTCCCGAGAACAATCAAGTGATTTGTTAGATGAACGGATCTCTTTTGTAAGGCAACAATGGATTCACCAGGCTGCATACGGAACATTTCATACTCTTGACTTAAAGTATTAAGTCTTGATCTTTTTACTTCGGCTGTCCCTACCAAGGTGTCCCAAATCTCCTTTGCTGATTTACACTGTGATATACGGAAGAACTCGTCCATACTGAGAGCGCTTTGAAGTATGTTGATTGCTTTCTTCTCATTCAAAATTCTCTTCTTGTCATCTTCGTCATATGAGGATTTTATCTTTGGAGTTCCAACACCATTTACCACACTTGTAGGAACATGTGGACCAGTTTCTACGGTTTCCCATATACCGTCTCCTTGAGCCTCAAGATGTGCCTTCATACGGATTTTCCAAAAATCGAAATATTCTCCAGAAAAGAGTGGTGGCATGTTACTACTTCCACCATCTTTGAAAACCGAGTTGGTACTTGCGGAAGCCATACTGAATCGTTAGGAACAGGTTTCCTTAACATGCTCTGATACCAATTGTAAGTTCAGAGTATGCCTAAGAAGGGGGGGGGGGGGTGAACTAGGCTTATAGAAACCTTTTCAGATTTTTGGTGTTCTTTAATTTTTCTTTGGTTATGTTCTTGGTGATGGATGCAGTAGAAAGCATAAAGAAAGTGGACACCAAGATTTATAGTGGTTCCCCTCACAATCCGAGAGTACTCCACTCCCCTTTCAACACGAAAGAGAGTTTTTACTAATTTTTAAGAAAGTACAACCTATCACACCATCAACCGGTGAGGCCTACTAACAAACAATTTCAACAACTTAGGATGCAAGAACAATCCTCTTGCAACACTCACCCTTGTGTCCAACAATCCTGGATCACAAGTCAAATACAAGTAATTCTAAAGATTTGATGAGAGTAATAATAATGTTATCAATACAAAGATTGATCTTCTCCTTTAATCAGAATTCATAACTTAATCTCAATACAAGTGTTCAAACAAATGGATGTGAAAGGTTATGCAAGTATGAACACTTTTTGAATGTATTTGAAATTATTTGAAAAGTAGTGAATATGATTCAATGATTGTTTTTTAAAATTGTTGGAGGTGGTTTTTCAAAAAGAAATTTTCAGAATTTATATTGGTAAAAATACCCATTCAAAAAGGTATAATTATGTATAATTCAAAAGATGAAATGGTATAACAATTACACAACATTTGAATTTAAAACAAAGCAATTTTTCAGAAAACGTTCAGTGTTAATCGGTTAACACTGGAACGTTAGGCCAGAAAATTTAAGTTTTGAAATGGTTAACCGGTTAACCCATATGGTTAATCGGTTAACACTGTTATTTTTCAGAAAAATACTTAACAAAACAATGTTATACCAATTCCAATTGTTTCAAAAACATGTTCATGCATTATGATCAAATGATAAATTATTTGAACACTTGTATATCAATTAAATTAGAGAATTTTGATATACCATAGCTTATGTCCAAGTCTTAAAAGATGATCGAGCAAATGTACATGAAGCTTGAATGTTGATCACTTCCATAATACTTTGATCTTGGTCTTTTGAAAGCTTTTGAGTTTTTGCACAGATGAAATGAGCTTGAGTCTTGTTGTTGTCGTCATCAAAACCTTGAAACCTTGAGATGAAGCATACTTCTACAATCTCCCCCTTTTTGATGATGACAACCAATTGAGTCTTGTGCAATACTTTGACGATGTTTGGTCCTGGTCTTGTTTGTCCCCCTATGTCCATGAACTCCCCCTTTCTAAAATAGAGGCTTAAAACAGAGGCAAAAATTCTGCACACATAGACATTAGAAAGCCAAAAGCTCTTCTCCCCTTTTGTCATCAGCAAAAAGGAAGGAGCTTTCAAACAAAAACTAGAAAATATCGACAATTATGAAAGCAATCAAAAGAATAATCAAGTAGGTAAGCAAAACATACTGAAATAAAATTAAACATGCAACAGAGTGCAACCAAAATAGAGTATGAGTACAACGCAAATGAAACAAAGTTATGAACATAAACTTAAAACTTAATGACTAGAAAGCAATAAAAGACAGCAATAGCAGCATATTCTCTAAATGTCCTCATTAGCCATATCCTCCTCGTCTTCTCCCTCTTCTTCACTATCATCCGCTTCTTCAATCTCGTCTTCCACGACCCTGGTGGTTGAATGTTGAGGATTAAGGACGAGGTTGCAGAGAGAGGCAATGGCTCTGGAGGTTTCGCGGTGCATATTCATGGATTCCCTATGCTGGTTCATAATGGTAGTATAGAGAAATTCACTGGTTAGTCCTCCTTCGGGAATATGATAGACTTAATTGGCAGGACCGTCATCTGCATATCGGTATGTTCCGTTAGCTTCCTTGATGATACCCGTATTCTTAACAATGGTGATCTCGTTGATTTCATTTGTGGTAGGTTTCATCTTGGTTGACGGTTCTCTGTTGAGGTCTAATTCTGTCAACTCCAGAATCCTTGAAATCAACCGTGCATACGGCAGCCTTGTTATGCAGTGAAGTTGTTTTTGAAGATGGTACATGATAGTCAAAATCCAGTTCACCCTAATTCTGTTCTTGATTGCATACATAAGTTGCATCTCCAAGTCATTAATTTGTGAATGATTTGAATCCTTGGGTATCAGAACATAACATATCACATAGTGCAGCATTCTGTCGGAAATCGTCAGGTTTTTCGCATAACACAGCATGCGGGCGGTCCGAGAGTTTGCTATGACCGTCTCTTTGGGGAACTGGCAGATTTGATAATAATACTCCATTTTGTCATAGTTTGCCCATAATCCATCAACATGGTTGACACCCTTCCTTAAGAAACAGCCTCTTGAAGGTATTTTGAGGTGTCTAGCAATGATGGACAGTTTCTCAGTAAACTCATGTTCTCTAACCACAAAACTGATCATATGATTTTCATCAATATCCAGATATACAGCCAATTTATTCATAAAAGCTTTAACCAAGTCTGGATAAATGATACCAGAATCTGAAACAAACTTATCTATGTGCTGATACTCAAGCAGTGCAAGGAAATCAAATGAAGATGTTGGAAATGCTTTAAGATTCACATACTTTACCGGCAGAAGTTGTCGGACACGAACCTTGAAGTCCATTCGCCTCTTCTTGGTAGTCTCCATGGGAATGTTGTCGTCTTCAAAGGCAGAAGCATATTCAGAAAGTTTTCCCTTGCTCTTGTGTGAGGATTCCATGGATGAACTTTTGAGAGGTGTTGAGAGATTAGGGTTTGCTGAATTTAGGGTTTGAAGTTGTGAGGAGAGAGTGGTAAAGTTGTGGAAATATATATGAGAGAGATGAGAGTGGGGTTTTAACGTTTTAGGGTTGGAAGTCTAATATCCAATAATGAGTCAGAGAGGAGGAAGATTTCCAAGGATATGAATTTGGACACTTAAGAGAATATTGACCACATAAAAATGCATTTAACATATACAATGTTTCAAAAATTTTAATTAATTTTCGTTTCTGATTTTTAGAAATTTGAACAGTGTTAATCGGTTAACCATATAGGTTAATCGGTTAACACATGAGAATTTTGGAAAAATTATGAAAAACAGAATGCAAACATAATTGAAAACATATTGAAAACATACATAATATCATGTATACATAAAATAGCAAAAGGTCAGATGTCACCTTCATCAAGAATCCCAAGTTCTCGCCGAATTTTGTAGAATGGTTCTTTCGCCAATGGTTTGGTAAAGATGTCGGCGAGTTGATTGTGCGTGTCGACGAAAGTAACATCTACATCTCCATTCAATACATGATCTCGAAGGAAGTGATGCCGGATATCTATATGCTTTGTCCTTGAATGCATGACCGGATTCTTCGTGATGTTGATGGCACTTGTGTTATCACATCGAAGAGGAATGCAACCGAGATCTACACTGTAATCGAGGAGTTATTGCTTGAGCCACAGAATTTGAGGACAGCAACTTCCTGCTGCAATATATTTCGCTTTGGCTGTACTGAGAGCCACACATGCTTGCTTCTTGCAGGCCCATGACACTAGTGCATTCCCGAGAATGTGACACGTACCACTTGTGCTTTTTCTATCGGTCTTACATCCTGCATAGTCAGCGTCAGAGTAACCAACTAAAGAACAAGTACTACCTTTAGGATACCATAATCCGACGTTCATTGTCCCTTTGAGATACTTTATGATTCTCTTTACGCATGTGAGATGCGATTCTTTCGGACTTGCTTGAAAGCATGCATACAAACAAACACTAAACATAATGTCAGGATGGCTTGCCGTCAAATATAGTAATGAACCGATCATACCTCGATATTTTGTTATATCAATTGGAGTACCGGATTCATCTTGATCAACGTACGTTCTGGATCCCATAGGAGTGGACATCACCTTGCAACTATCCATATCGAATTTCTTCAACAATTCCTTGCAATACTTGGATTGGTTGAGGAAGATTCCATTCTTTGTTTGCTTGATTTGTAGTCCAAGTAAATAATTCAATTTTCCCATCATGGACATCTCGAATTCTCCTTGCATCATAAGTGAAAATCCTTCGCAAAGCTCTTTGTTTGTTGATCCGAAGATGATGTCGTCGACATAGACTTGAACCAATAAGGTGTTTCCTTTGATCTTCTTTATGAACAATGTCTTGTCAACCTTTCCTTTTGTAAATCCCTTCTCACATAAGAAATTGCTAAGGCGGTCATACCATGCTCTTGGTGCTTGTTTTAGTCCGTAGAGTGCCTTTTTCAGTTTGTAAACATGCGGGGGATTCTTGAAGTCTTCAAAACCCGGAGGTTGTTTGACGTAGACTTCTTCATTGATGTAGCCATTCAGGAAAGCGCTTTTGAAATCCATCTGGAACAACTGAAAATTCATAGAACAAGCGTAAGCAAGTAATAATTTAATTGCTTCTAACCTTGCTACCGGAGCGAATGTTTCATCAAAATCAATTCCTTCCTCCTGGTTGTAGCCTTGTGCGACCAATCTTGCTTTGTTACGAACTATGATCCCATTCTCGTCAAGTTTGTTCTTGAACATCCATCTTGTTCCTATGATGTGCTTATGGTCTGGTCTTGGTACAAGACTCCAAACTTGATTCCTTTCGAATTGATTGAGTTCTTCTTGCATCGCTACAATCCATTGGTCGTCGCCTAAGGCTTCATCAATCTTGGTTGGTTCAATTTGAGACACAAAAGCCATGTTGAGACAAGCATCCTTTAGATTAAGTCGAGTTGCAACGCCTTGGCTAATATCACCAAAAACTTTGTCTATTGGGTGATCTCTATGCATTCTCCATTCCTTCGGAAGATCTTGATATTCTTCAATGATTTGAGTGACATCTTCTTGTGATATTCCTTGATTCTTTGAAGTCTCTTCTTGTTGTTGTGAAGAACCTACTATATCATCATCATCATCCAAAATAATATTATCCTCTTTCGAGGGGTTAGTCTCATCAAACGAAACATGAATGGATTCTTTAATAGTAAGAGTTCTTTTATTAAAAATTCTAAATGCTCCACTATAAAGAGAATAACCAAGAAATATACCTTCGTCGGATTTCTCATCAAACTTACCGAGATTATCCTTATTGTTGTTGACAACAAAGCATTTGCATCCGAATATGTGGGAGAATGCTATATTTGGTTTTCTACCCTTGAACAACTCATACAGAGTCTTTTTGAGAAGTGGTCGAATATTGACACGGTTGCTTACGAGGCATGCTGTACTAACTGCATCTGCCCAAAAATATTTAGGAAGATTTGCGTCGCTAAGCATTGTCCTTGCAAGCTCTACCAGTGATCTATTCTTTCGTTCTACGACACCGTTTTGTTGAGGTGTTCTTGGTGCTGAAAAATTATGAGAAATTCCATGCTCTTCGCAAAAATCTTCAAAGTCTTAGTTTTGGAATTCTCCACCGTGATCGCTTCTTATAGAGGCTATGGTGAGTGATTTCTCATTCTGAATTTGCTTCACATACTTCTTGAATGCTTTGAAAGCATCATTTTTTTGCACTAAAAACAATGTCCATGTGTATCGAGAGAAATCATCAACAATAACTAAAGCATAAAAGTTACCTCCGAAGCTTTTTGTTCTTGATGGACCAAAAAGATCCATATGCAACAATTGAAGTGGCCTTGATGTAGAAACCACTTGCTTGGATTTGAAAGTTGTCTTGGTCTATTTCCCTTTTTGATATGCATCGCATAATTTATCCTTAATGAATTTTATCTTTGGGAGTCCAACAACTAGATCATGCTTTATCAATATTTTTAGATGCTCCATGTGGATGTGAGCAAATCTTTTATGCCAAAGCCATGCCTCGTTGTTGTTTGCCATAAGACACTTTACCTTCAAGGAAGAGTCATCAAAAGAAATCATAAAAATGTTATTATATCTTTTACCTTTTAGCAAAATGTCATGAGTGACTCCGTGTTCTATCAAGCATTCCTCCTTTGTGAAGTCGATTCGGAACCCTTTGTCACACAATTGACTTATGTTAAGTAGGTTGTGTTTAAGGCCTTCCACATAAAGAACGTCTTCGATGATTGTACATGGAGGTGCACCAACGGTTCCAACTCCAAGAATTTTTCCTTTATTATCATCACCGTAAGTGACGTATCCTTTGGCCTTTAATGATAGAATTGAAAATTTGTTTATGTCTCCCGTCATATGCTTCGAGCAACCGCTATCAAGATACCATTGATTAAACGTTGTCTTGAAGCATACCTACAACACAAAATTAAGTAGTGTTAGGTACCCAAATTGCTTTGGGTCCTTGATAGTTAGTACCTTTTTCAACCCACACATAATGCCCTTTAGCAACACCAATATTGCGCATATAGCAAGCATTAGGTGTATGACCTTTAATTCCACAATAAAAACATGTAGGCTGAAAATGACTTTTATATCTAGGAACATAATTCTTTTTCTCAATAATTATTTTCTTTTTATGACTTTGATGCTGAATTTTAGAGGTGCCAGTCTTTTCTTTCATAACTTGTTCACTTGCTTTTACAAAAATGGTTTCATTTGTGCTTGGTTTGGAAAACTTAGAATATCTTAGTCCACTTTTATCATTAGGATATCTTTGATGCCTAAGAATTTCCTCCAAGCATATTTGACCTTTTTCGTATCTTTCTAAAACTCGTTTAAGTTGAACAATTTGGAAAGATAAGGATTCACAATTTTTGCATACAAGACTTTGTTTTTCATCCACCAATTTTTGTTTTTCATTTTCAATATTTTTCATGAAAACAATATTTTGTTCTTCTAAAAATGAAATTCTTTTCTTTTGGGATGAAATGCTTTTATACAAAGTCTTGCATTCTTTTAGAAGTTCATCTATGACTTCTTGTGCATCATTATCATAAATAGAAAAATCGTTACTAACCTCATCAATTTCTTCATCAGAATGATGTGACGCCATAAGAGCCATATTAGCACATTCATCGCTTTTCGACTCCGATGATGAACTTATCTCGTTATCGTCCCACGCAACATAAGCCTTTTTGTTCTTGAAATCCTTTTTGCCTTTGAATTTTCCTTTATTTGCGAGTTTCGGGCAATCCGGCTTTATGTGACCTTGTTTCCCACATTCGTAACATGTAACTTCTTGATTTGATGTGGATACTTCCTTTTTTCTGAAATGTCTATTCTTTTTAGAAAAAGAGGAATTTTTATTATTATTAAAAAACTTACCAAGCTTCTTTACTAGAAGCATGAAATTTTCGTCTTCGGAAGATTCGTCATTTTTGTCATCCTTTGTGTCAATCTTCAAGGCAATTCCTTTGGACTTCTTGTCTTGACTTTCATGCTTCTCAAGCCTTCCAAGTTCCAGTTCATGCTCTTGAAGTTTGCCAAATAAGGAAGCGGACGTCATCGTTGAAAGACTCTTCTTTTCCGAAATAGCGGTCACCTTTGGTTGACATTCTCTTGTTAAGGATATTAGGACTTTCAAGTTGAGATCATCATTGGTGAAGGTCTTCCCGAGAGCAATCAAGTGATTTGTTAGATGAACGAATCTCTTTTGTAAGGCAACAATGGATTCACCAGGCTGCATACGGAACATTTCATACTCTTGACTTAAAGTATTATGTCTTGATCTTTTTACTTCGGTTGTCCCTTCATGCGTTTCTACCAAGGTGTCCCAAATCTCCTTTGCTGATTTACACTGTGATATACGGAAGAATTCGTCCATACTGAGAGCGCTTTGAAGTATGTTGATTGCTTTCTTCTCATTCAAAATTCTCTTCTTGTCATCTTCATCATATGAGGATTTTATCTTTGGAGTTCCAACACCATTTACGACACTTGTAGGAACATGTGGACCAGTTTCTACGGTTTCCCATATACCGTTTCCTTGAGCCTCAAGATGTGCCTTAGTACGGATTTTCCAAAAATCGAAATATTCTCCAGAAAAGAGTGGTGGCTTGTTACTACTTCCACCATCTTTGAAAACCGGGTTGGTACTTGCGGAAACCATACTGAATCATTAGGAACATGTTACTTTAACCTGCTTTGATACTAATTGTAAGTTCAGAGTATGCCTAAGAGGGGGGTGAACTAGGCTTATAGAAACTTTTTCAGATTTTTGGTGTTCTTTAATTTTTCTTTGGTTATGTTCTTGGTGATGGATGCAGTAGAAAGCATAAAGAAAGTGGACACCAAGATTTATAGTGGTTCCCCTCACAATTCGAGAGTACTCCACTCCCCTTTCAACACGAAAGAGAGTTTTTACTATTTTTTAAGAAAGTACAACCTATCACACCATCAACCGGTGAGGCCTACTAACAAACAATTTCAACAACTTAGGATGCAAGAACAATCCTCTTGCAACACTCACCCTTGTGTCCAACAATCCTGGATCACAAGTCAAATACAAGTAATTCTAATGATTTGATGAGAGTAATAATAATGTTATCAATACAAAGATTGATCTTCTCCTTTAATCAGAATTCATAACTTAATCTCAATACAAGTGTTCAAACAAATGGATGTGAAAGGTTATGCAAGTATGAACACTTTTTGAATGTATTTGAAATTATTTGAAAAGTAGTGAATATGATTCAATGATTGCTTTTGAAAATTGTTGGAGGTGGTTTTTCAAAAAGAAATTTTCAGAATTTATATTGGTAAAAATACCCATTCAAAAAGGTATAATTATGTTTAATTCAAAAGATGAAATGGTATAACAATTACACAACATTTGAATTTAAAACAAAGCAATTTTTCAGAAAATGTTCAGTGTTAATCGGTTAACCTATATGGTTAATCGGTTAACACTGGAACGTTAGGCCAGAAAGTTTAAGTTTTGAAATGGTTAACCGGTTAACCCATATGGTTAATCGGTTAACGCTGTTATTTTTCAGAAAAATACTTAACAAAACAATGTTATATCAATTCCAATTGTTTCAAAAACATGTTCATGCATTATGATCAAATGATAAATTATTTGAACACTTGTATATCAATTAAATTAGAGAATTTTTATATACCATAGCTTGTGTCCAAGTCTTGAAAGATGATCGAGCAAATGTACATGAAGCTTGAATGTTGATCACTTCCATAATACTTTGATCTTGGTCTTTTGAAAGCTTTTGACTTTTTGCACAGATGAAATGAGCTTGAGTCTTGTTGTTGTCGTCATCAAAACCTTGAAACCTTGAGATGAAGCATGCTTCTACAACTCTGTTTATATTTTAGTCTTTATTTTATATTTTTTCGTCCTTATATTTTCGGTTTTATTTATGGATCCTTGAACTTTTTAACCAAAACTTTTGCACGATAAGCTTAGAAATATAGAGACTGTTGAATGACAGTTCTTTCCTTTGCACCGATCCCTGTGGAGACGATATAAATCCCAGAGGGAATCCTTCCAAATCTAAAATTTTGTTTCTTGCCACTATGCTGCAGTTCGAACAAAATTACGCCATTGTCGGTGATTGGTGCTTAGATTTTGAATTGCGTTGCAATAGTTTCTATGTTTTTTAGCTTTGTACAATTGTTTATATTGTATATATACTTATTTCTTTTCACATTTTCTCTAGTTTTGGTAGGAATAAATGATGAGAACCTCTTCTAGATTGGTCGCTATTTGTATAAAAGTATTTAATGAAGATTCTCCCAAGTTTGGATGGTGATGATAGGATGTTGAGTATGTGAATGCAAGCAAGGTAAATTGTACCGCTTTATAGAATGTTAGAATGTGTTAAGAATTTTTTGCTTTGTGCAAATGTGTATTTTTGTTTCATGTTGCAACTTGTTTGAATGCTTGTTTCACTTAGGTCCAAAAGCCACCGATTGTAAGAAACCTCCATTGTTTACTATATGTTAGGGTGACTGATAAACTTTGTTTAATTCGTTGGATTCGTGCTTTATCTTTTATTTACTGTGAATTTGTGGAAGCATTAGAAATGATCAAGGCATTTGTTTATATTGAGCATAACTGTATTCAAAAAGTAACTTACCCGTGAGTAGTGAGTATTTGTTAACCCTTTTAAGCCTAAACAGTTTAGATCTCATTTTAGTGATGAACTTGGTTTATGTACATAATTTGAAAGTTTAGTCCTGCACTGAATTTTGTGAGATTCTAAAAATTTCTTCTTAAACATTTGAACATTGTTTTAAACTAATTTCCTTGCCATAAAAAGCAAGGAGCATTCACTTGAGGTTTGGTTTAATTTAAGTTGGGGAAAATGAAAAAGAAGAATGGTAGGTTGCTAAAACTTTTGAAAATTTCAAGCAAGTACGAAAATAAAAAGTGTGAATAGGGATGTCAAAAACATAAGAAAAAGAATGCTTGTTTGAAAAATAAAAATAGAGAAAGAAATAATTATGCATAAGGAATTTTAAGAAGTCTTGTAATAGAGGGAAAAAAGTGATGAATGAAGTTGAGATGTGTAAATAACATGTATAGTGAATGTCTCTTTTTGCATCGACAATTTCGATTCCATGGCCTCTAGAAATGACCGTTTGTTGTAAACCCGACCAAGCTACAACCTTAAAATCCGTTAGTGATCTTTTTTCTTCCATGTTTTCATTTTTGATTGTTAGATGAATGTATGAATTAGATTGTTATTAGCATTATTTGTCAGGTGAGTGAAATTTCCCCGCGGTTGCGAATGCGTTAATTTCTTCATTCTTATTTTGAAGAGGAGTGTTAGAGTGATTCAAGTATGAGAATTTAGTTAGTATTTGAAACATTGCATGATATTTGTTTAAGAACTAAATTCTTTGTCATTGTTCGATTCTATTGAGCGGTGAACATTGCTTGTGCGTATTTTCATGCTTGTCCAAATCCTCTTATTTGAGCAAATTTCTCTTGTTTGAATTTGTATTATTATCTCTTTTCTTGGTTGAATCTTATGCTTGAGAAAATCCTCTTGTTTGAGAAAATTTCTCTTGCTTTCATGAGGGGAAAACTTTGCTTGAGGACAGGCACAAATCTAGTTGGGGAGAGTTTGTTAAGTGCAAATTTTGTCTTAAAATGAACCATCTATCTTGGCACTATTCAACTCAATTCTCATGTTTTCATGGATTTAATTCTTGTTCTTGTGTGATTATTCAATTACATTGCAAATACCTTTGGATTTTTTGATGTGTGTGTTATTGCGTAGAAATTAGGCATAAAAAAATCAATGACTAAGACACAAAAGATTGGACAAGGAAGCCAAAGAAACTGTGAAGATTATGAATGTTCGTTGGGAAACAGTAGCGAGCAGCCAGTGAATGTCTGTTGTGCAAAGTATCAGCGAGGTCCCAACGAGGAGTAAACCTTGAAAGTCAATAGCTAAAAGACCCAAAGTTCGTTGTGCGAACTTGTAGCGATGTAGTTCGCAGTGTGGAGAATTGCTCGCACGGGGAACTCAGATATTTTCCAATGGCGGTTTAACTATTCCTGAGGCACTTCAAGTGCCAAAAAGGGGACTTCGCTGGGCGAAGAAAGAGTTTGCAGTGCGAACATGTCATATTTTGTAAATACTATATAAATACTTTTCTCACTTTTTAGAGGCATAGATTATATTTTGGGGATCAAAACTTTATCTCTCTTCATTTCAAGCATATTTTAGAGAGATAAATACAATCCCTAAGAGGGAGAACGTAAGATATTTGATCTCTTGTTGGTATTTGGATGTAATCTTTTGATACCTTGTGTATTTTATCTAATGTATGTATTGTGAACTAGACTTGATTCTCTATTGTTGATTGTTTTTTATTGCTTATTTGTGGGTCTTGATAAACTCTTTTCAAATCTTTGATCTTAGATTTTAATCTATCAATGAGAAAACTTTTGACATGGTTTTGTGAGTTTCTATTCATTTGCATCACATTTATTTTATTGTGTTAATTAAGTAGCATGAGTAGCATGAGTAGGATCAATACGGTAAAGACCGCGATAACGCTTGACAAACAGTATTGCAAGGATCCGTGATATTAGGGATGAAGAACGATGTTCACATACATTTGGCAGATTAGGTGAATACATGTAAAAAGGATTAATCATGTGTACGTATTCTAATCATGGCATTATATATGAATCAAATCATTAATTTGATATGGATGATATAGTAATATTTGTTGGGCCTAAACTCTAGACATATATTTAGGTTGAACATTCACGTGAGTATCAGTTCTTAATGCTTTGTGTTGGTTTTGTTGCGTGAGATATCACCGATGAGACAATACGATTAACCTCTCGACTTTGCTTAGACATAACCTCTGTTATGGGTGATACATGATGATATTGGACAAAAGTTTGAGTTATGTATAACATGATTAGAAGAATGCATATGTTATCAATTGATGAGATCCAATCCCAACAAAACTCCGTTTATATTTCAGTATTTATTTTATATTTTTTGTCCTTATATTTTCTGTTTTATTTATGATTCCTTGAACTTTTTATCAAAAACTTTTGCACCATAAGCTTAGAAATGTAGAGGCCGTTGAATGACAGTTCTTTCCCTCGCACTAATCCTGTTGGAGATGATATAAATCCCAGAGGGAATTCCTTCAAAACTAAATTTTTGCTTCTTGCTGCTTTATTGCAGCTGGAACAGAAGGCGGGAACACATAATTATTAATATTTAAAGCACGTAAGTGTATTACTCGATTTCCCATCATAATACTACATAGTAAATATGGAATGTTTTTCCTGTGCTCTATTAGGGTAGTAAAGATGTAAAGGAATATAGAATTAACATATTAATAGATGAGTATAAACTATTTCTTATGGAACTCGGTGAAACCGTGGAATCCATAAAAATGTGTTATCTCCACTTAATCAAGAGGCTAGAAAATTTGGGTAAATAACTATCTAACAAGGATTGTGCTAAAAAAAATTTAAGATCAATGTGCAGGTGTCGCGGTGAGAATTTGATATCAAGCTATTGATTAACTTGAATCGCAAATCTTAATTCACCATCGGTCTTTAATCTATCCAAAGGAAGGGAAAAATAGCAAATAACCCAAAATATGCAATGCAAAGCAAAAGTGAATCTAAGGTTCGGGGGTTGGTTATACCTAGGGAAGGTGCTAGCATCTTAAGTATTTGTATTACTCTACAGGAACCTCTTGTTTTATTGTATTATTTGTTATTGTCTGCTAAAGATGAAAAGAGAAAGGAAGACCTAAGGTGTTATTCCTAAGTATGCTCGCCAAGACATCGCATCTCATGCCTACGCATCCTGGCGGGAATGGAATCAGAGCATTCGTAGTTTCTCTCAATAAGGGTGGACAGAGTTTGTTGATTGATTTTAGGAGAAGAGACAAGTTGTCATCTTAAGGATAATACTCAACTTAAACCACCACAAACATGTGTAAGATGGACCTTTGCTTCACGTTAGGAGAAGGGCTCCAACTCGGATATAGAATCAACGAGTATGCCACATACCTCTCCTAAGTGGAAAAGAATCTACATCATTCGCAACTATGTCGTGGCTAGGAGAATCACATCTCAACTAGGGATGACTAGTGTGTTATTCTCATTGGAAAAAAGGGAACCTAATTTATAGGTTATCTAAAAAAAATATCCTAAGGGTAGCTATCCTAAGGGAAAGTAACAGTTAGAAGTAGACAATCCATGAATTCAAGTATCCAGAGCGATCATCAAGCACGTATATCAAAATCATGTATAAATCATCAGCAAAAGCGTAACAAGACACTTATAACAAACATCTCATATCTTCATTATTCTAATACGAGGATTTAATCATTAACTTAAACCGTGGATTAGTCACTAATTTAAATTGCAAAAGAATCACACTTTTAACCAAAACATTAATCACAAATTTAATCACATATTCATTATCATAAACACTAATATCAAAAATTCAAATTCAAATTACCAATAAGTAAAAACAGAGTTAAAAGGGTGTTTTTTTTAAACATGGGCTAAGCCCTAAAGCCCGTCTGTTTTTCTTTGAGAGTGAGTAAGAAAAAACAAAACTTGGGCTAAACCTAAGGCCCATGTCACGTTACAAAAAAATGAATTTTAAAAAAAAGACCGGGCCGGATTCATGAGCCCGCAGATTGATTACAACAATAACAAATGCAAGTTTTCATCAGATCACTTGTTCTATTTCCCAATTCACTATCTCTCTCGCACCATTCTCTCAACTCTCTGCTCCGATCCGTTGCGGCCCACTCACACCCTCTCACCTTCATTTTTCCATCTCTCGTCTTCTCGCAACTCTCTCGTCACCTTCGCTTGCGATTTCGCCATGGCTTGCCCTTTCTTGCTCTTTCGTCAGTGTCTCGCTCTCAGCTTCCCGTGTTCTCTCTCGCACGAACAATGGAAGAAATACCAAGAGGGGTTTCACTCACATGTCTGATCTCTTGTCTTTCAATTTTTAATTCAAGTTTTTGACACGACGACAATACGATAAGTTTGTAGAACCGAGAAAAAGAACTTACAGTAATAACACCCTTTTCTACCCCATAATTAAATGGCAAAATATTCACATATATCAGAGTAAAATATTAAACTCAACAAAAATCACCTCAAAGGGCGTACATTTCCCAATAAATCAAATATAATTCAAAGCTCTGTAAACAACGGGTTTTCTCAAAAGATATCAAAAATTGCAGCGGAACTTAAAAGGCATAATCCAAAGTTTTCCTTATATGAGAACATAATCAAAATAACCAAATCAAATAAAATAAGGTTTGACTCAAAGACCCCAACCCGATGTTACGCTATCAGAGCATGACCCTCTAAGTCAACCACCATGGCCAACGACCCAAAACTTCAAAAGCCCTCGACGGCATCCATGGCTAAATCTGATCATCTGCACGTTACCCACGTGGAGGCAACATTCAAACAGGCAGGGTGAGTAAAACGATTCATAATAATCAATGTAGGAAATCAACATATAAAATGACGTCATTTTCATATAAAACATCATCATATTCATCAAGGAACATCAGAGGCCACAACATCATAATTTACTCAAGATCATCTCATAAATGCAAATGGAACAAGACTCAATGCATGTGGTACCAATCATCACAGCTCGATGGACACTGGGCCATCAACACTCCATAGATCCCTATCAATAGGATCGATTCTACTCGAGAACCGGCGCACATCAGAATACCTCACATCCGCACAATAGGATTGAAGCCAAAGAAATCAAGGTCCTGAACCGAAGTCTGGGTGCACATGAATTCATGATGCACACGTCAATAATCATCCTCATAATAACAACATAGGTGCATCATCATTCATCATAATCATCATCATCAAAAATCATGTTATCATAGGATCATCAAAACTCATGGAATCAACATCACAAATCATCACAGTTCCTCATGGAAATTCATCATGCAATCATGTATTAATCACATAT
This sequence comes from Lathyrus sativus, assembly GCA_963859935.3. NCBI lineage: Eukaryota > Viridiplantae > Streptophyta > Magnoliopsida > Fabales > Fabaceae > Lathyrus > Lathyrus sativus. The sequence continues at coordinate 613,415,426 of OZ012739.1, forward strand.
AAATCACAGTTATACTCATGGTAATTCATCATACATTCATTTAATCACATAGGAATCATAGTTATACTTATGGTAATTCATCATACATTCATTTAATCACATAAGAATCACATTTACACTCATGGTAATTCACCTAAAAAATTACAGCATCAAAACATCGAGACATCACTAAACCAAAACATAATTGACTTCCCAAACATATTGATATAAAAATATTGGGAAACCAATTCTTTTATCTATACCATGTTATAGCCCTGTTCATTAGCTTTCCAACGAGGACCAAAACATACTTACGGATCAAAAGTTACGTCCAAAATGATTTCGACCGAAAACATGAACAGTCATGACAGACAGCATGCAGAATTTTCTGCGTTTTTCACCGTTGGAGGCCTTCCGGACCTCCGATTCCGATTCCGTAAAAAACCAAACTTTCAAAAAATTACATTCCACTCAACACTGTAATTATCTCAAATAAATTTACAATTTTAACACAATTAAATCATCTAGTCATGGTTTTAAGATTATGCCTAAAATCTTTAAAATTAAGGGATATAGGTTCAATCTCGTATCATATTTACGCCTCTAATTCCCATAATCTCCTTACAACTACCCCACAGTCATCAGAGTTTCTCACTATCAAATTTCCCTACTGGGTTAGACAAATGTCAAATCAGAGCTTTGACAATGAAGACCTAATTTTCTTTAACCCAAATAAATCCCTACGGTTAAAATCTCAATAATAGATTTAGGGCACGAAGGCCAAATTCCCCTTATCCCATAATCAACCTCAAATCCTTTAAACCCTAAAATCGGCCTTAAATACATTGAAATTACACATTGAAAACAATGAATGCAATACTCCCCATACCTTAATTGCCGACTCTAAGCCTTCTCAAACCTTTCAGAAAACCTTTCGAAGCTTTTGCCTCAAACCTCCTCCTCAGAGCTCTGACCTCAATTCTTTTCATGGTCTAACAAAATGAATCCTAATCTCATCACAATTCCCGTTAAACATAACCTTGGGCCTATAATTTGGGATTTTCCAATATTACCCTCACTAACTCCTCCTTAATTGTCCAATTTGCCCTTAGTTAACTTATATTTATTTAAATTAATAATAATAATAATAATATATTTATATTATATACTGTTATTTAAATAAATAACCCAAATTCCATAATTCTCAATATTCCACAACAACCACCGAAAATCACCGAAATGCAAATATTCTTATTTAAATAAATTAAATAAATATTCCAATTAAAATTTGGGGTGTTACAAATGGAGATTTAATCAGGTAAGAGCTTGCCATCAATTCAGTGTTATTACTGTTGTAATTCTGTTGTGGTTGTGCAATTCTTGTGCGTATTGATCTTTTTGCATACATCTATGCTTTTCTCCACAATGTATCATCAATTCGTGTGTGTTTTTTACTGATGTGGGTGGTATCTCTTAATTTGTGTATGTTTCTGCCTTTTTTTTTGAATGCCCCTTTCAATCTGTATGTCCACCCTTTTATAGGCCTAGCAAAATTAATCTCTGATTGAATGACGTTGATTTTGTGATTGAATGCTTTCCTTTTTCAAGTAAACAGGTTTGTGCTTGTTTGGAAAGAAATCATGATCCTTGTTCCCTTGTTTTGTAATTCATGAGGATTTTGTGATTGTTTACACTTTCAATTGGATTGTGTTTGGAACATGTTTTGCAAATTGATGCTTTTGATTCTCATTCATGTTTTGTGCTTCTCCTTATTGAATTATTGATGCTGCTTGTAATCAAGTAATCAAATTTCTAATGAACTACAATTATTTCCTGAATGAGTGAATTCTATACAATCTAGTATTTCTATGAGGCGTAGCTGCTTGAAAATTTATTTTAACTGATGAGTGTTATGCAATTAGCAAGTTGAGCTCACTTGGTTAGAATAAAATCAGGTTAAGTTAGTAAATGCTAAATCCATTAGTTATGTTAGTGTGAGAAGCTAGTTAAATTGTGTTGTAATATAGGTGGACTATTTTCTAATGTTTGGAAAAGGTATTTAAATGCCCGATTGTTTTGAATGCTACTTTTGTTTGCATGTATTTGCTTGTTAGAAGAAGCTGGGGCTTTTATGAGATAATTGATGTTAGAAATTGTTACAAGAGTGCTAACGTTGTTAGTGGATTTTGTTTGAAGCAACTTAAAGAGCTAGTTATTCATGAAAGTGTCAGTGATGTTAAAAATGCTTGGACTGTTATGTGACTGCTTAACTTGTTCTGTTAAGTTAAACTTGTTGCCATGGCTATTGCTAATGTGTAATGAATGCTAGTATGCATGATTATGATCATGGATGTAAGCCTGCTTTGGTGCTTAAGTGTTAATTTGTTGCAGGGTTGACTTGGTGCATTAATTTTGACGTTTTTTGCTACAGGTACACACATAAGATGGCTTGGTATGCAAGGATTATTCAAGATTGGCATGACATTACTCAAGGTGTGAATCATAAATAAACTTACGGCATGAAGAGATGTTGGATGGCTTATAAATGAAGGAACAAGTAGGGTATGAATTAGGGTTTGGACTTAGTTGGTTGACTTTGGTCAACTATTTGACCAAAAGCCAACAATTGACCAAGAGTCAACCTTAGGTGGAAAAATGGAATTTTGTATGTAATTTGTGACTTGGCTTTTTGTAATGAATTTTTGGCTTTCTGATGAAAAATGGTTGTAAGTGCTCTTGATTCGCTGCATTTTGTGGCAAAATATAAGTACATATATGAATGTCATGTTTGATGTTATTACATTCATAATATGGACTGTGTAGGGTAAGTTAACTAAGCTAACTATAAGTTAAGCTGGATGTCATACTCAATGTTATGACATAGGTCGTATGACATCAAGCGGAAGTTTGTTATTCTGGTAGCTATAACTCAGGAAACAACTCAGAAGCTCAAGCTGGAATGCAGGAGACATTTTAGACGCCCGAGAAGAACTAATATGTACCTGATTAAAAAGGCAAACATGCAGAATACAAATGTGAGGTTTTATGATGGATAAAACCTAATGTATGCGCTCAGGCCCAAGGACTGATCTGTTGCTACAAATACCAAGAGAGGCAATCCTAGAAGGCAGCTGTTGAAGAGAGAGAAGCAGAGAAATCACCATAGTGGTTTAGAAGTGAAGAGATTGTCCTTCACGTTTGTGTCTTAGGAACACTTGTAATCCAAGCAACTGTTGTTTGCATTAGTTAGGTAGTTTCTAGGTTGTGTATCACTCGAAGCTGTTAAGTAAGAGTATGTGTCACTTGATCAAAGCTTTGAAGCAAGATCAAGGTGTGTGTGTAGTTGAAGTGTTTCTTCAGTCTACTGTTTAATTTGTAACTGTTTGATATCACTGGTGTGTGATTGTAGGGAGTGAGTGGGTATACTCAGGTCTAGAGTGTCTCTAGGTTAAATTATCATTGGGTAGTGATTAAGTGAGGAGTGCAAACTGGAGGTTTGACTCTGAATTGATACTGCTGATAGTGAAATTTCTCCCTGGCTTGGTAGCCCCCAGATGTAAGTATGTTGCACTGAACTGGGTCAACAACTAACTGTGTTATTTACTGCTTTGTTATTACTGCATAATAGTAGGTTTGTAGTGAATGTCACAGTGGATGTTATAACTTCTGTTAGAACATCCATCGTGGGCTGACCAGAATTTTCAATTGGCATCAGAGCAGGCACCTTGCCTGTTTATTACTGGGTGAGATCTAGGGAAACAAAATTCTGGTACTATAGATAAAGATATTGGATTCACCAATAGACCTCCAATTCTGGATGGTTCAAATTATGACTATTGGAAGCCTAGGATGATTGCCTTCCTAAGGTCCTTGGACAACAAGGCTTGGAGAGCTGCAAACTCTGGCTGGGAACATCCTGTGAAGACTGACAAGGATGGAGTATCTGTGCAAATTCCTGAAGAGGAAGGGACCAAAGAGCAAGAGGCATTGGCTCTTGGAAACTCTAAAGCATTGAATGCACTCTTCAATGTTATAGACAAAAACATCTTTAGACTGGTCCACCACTGTGAACTAGCAAAGGATGTTTGGGACACTCTCAGAACTACTCATGAAGGAACTTCCTAGGTCAAAATATCAAGACTTCAAATGCTGACCACAAAATTTGAAAGTCTAAGAATGAAGGAAGATGAGACCATTCATGACTTTTACATGAATGTTCTTGAACTAGCTAACACTTCAGGAGATTTGGGAGAAAAGATGGCTGAAGAAAAGCTTGTAAGGAAGATTCTAAGGTCACTACCTAAAAGGTTTGCAATGAAGGTAACAACCAATGAAGAAGCTCAAGACATATGCCACATGAAAGTGGATGAACTCATTGGATCTCTTCAAACTTTTGAGATGGGGATGTGTGATCAGGCTGTGGAGAAAAATAGCAAAAGTATAGCCCTTGTCACAAACTCTGCAGAGGAGTCAGATGAGGAAGAAGTGGAGAATCTATCAGAGGCAATAGCCCTACTTGGGAGACAATTCAACAAACTGGTCAAAAGGATAGATGCCAAGTCTAAACCTTATTCCAAAGAAAAGGCTGAAGAAAAAATCAGTACAGTTCAGTGCCATGAATGTGAAGGGTATGGTCATATCAGAAAGGAATGTCCAACATACCTCAAGAAAAAGGGAAGAGGCCTGATTGTCACATGGACTGATTCTGACAGTGAATCAGAAGAAGAAACAGCCAAACATGTCACTACTCCCTCCAAGGTGTACTTATCTGATGGTGATTCAAGTGAAGAGGAATTGAGTTTTGAAGACCCTACAACCTCATATTAGAAGCTTCACATCAGAAGTGTAGAACTGTACCAACAAGGAGAGCTTCAGAAGGAAATTATCAAGGTCTTAGAAGCTGAAAGGAAAGAGAACCTAGCCACGATACACTCCCTCAGAGGTGAGGTAAATGATCTGAAAAATGAGAAGGATCAAATGGCTAAATCCATAAGGATGCTCAACTCTGGGACTGACACCCTAGAAGAGATCCTTCAGAGTGGACAGACTGCAGGAAATAGGTCTGGTATAGGATTTGTTGAGAAAAAAACCTCTGTCTTGAACCTCAAGAGGGTGCAGCCTGAGTCTCAAATGTTAAACAGGATGTCACGACCAATGACACAACATTCACCACACAGAAACTGGAAGCAAATCAAGAGAAAATTCCAAGGGCATAGATGCTACCATTGTGGAAAACTTGGGCACATTAAAGTTGTGTGCTTCTGGCTGAATGGTTTCCCCAGTCAAAGAAAAACCAAACAGGGTATGCATGGCAACAAACATCATCTTGCCAAACCAATGAGGGAAGAGCCTAACAAGTAAAGAAAATGGGTAGCCAAGACGGTTGCACACATAGCTCACACTTCTCTAAGAGTATCATCCAAAGAAGACTGGTATTTTGACAGTGGCTGCTCTAAGCACATGACTGGCATAAAGAGTCTGTTTATAGACATCAAACCACACTCCACCAGCTATGTGACTTTTGGTGATGGAGCAAAAGGAAAGATCAAAGGTGTTGGAAAACTGAAGTGCCCTGGAGTCCTTACTCTAGACAATGTGTTGTTGGTAAAAGGGCTAACTGCCAACTTGATCAGCATCAGCCAGCTCTGTGATCAAGGACTAAGTGTGAAGTTCTCTAAGGAAGAATGTGTGGTCACTAATGATGGAAATAAAGAAGTCATGCAAAGACATAGATCCAAGGATAACCGCTATCTGTGGCAGCCTCAGGACACGAGTAAATCCATAATCTGTGTTATGGAAAGAGAAGAAAAGGAAGTAAAATTGTGGCATCAAAAACTTGGACATCTTCATTTAAGGGGAATGAAGAAGATCATCTCCAAGGAGGTTGTGAGAGGGATACCTAAACTGACTATTGATGAGGGAAAAGTGTGTGGGGAATGTCAAGTGGGCAAACAAACCAAGACTTCTCATCCTAGAGTTGGACATCTAACCACCTCCAGAAGTCTGGAATTACTGCACATGGATCTAATGGGACCAATGCAAATAGAAAGCCTTGGTGGAAAAAGATATGCATATGTGGTGGTTGATGATTACTCCAGATTCACCTGGATAAGATTTATCAGAGAAAAGTCTGATGTGTTTGAAGTCTTCCAAGAATTGTGTATCAAACTCCAAAGAGAAAAAGAGAGTGTGGTTATCAGGATCAGAAGTTATCATGGTAAGGAGTTTGAAAACTCTAAGTTTGCTGACTTCTGTGCAGCTGAAGGCATAAGCCATGAATTTTCCTCGCCTATCACCCCTCAGCAAAATGGAGTAGTTGAAAGGAAGAACATAACCAATCAAGAATCTGCTAGAGCCATGATCCATGCAAAGAATATGCTTATGCACTTCTGGGCTGAAGCTATGAATACAACATGCTATGTACACAACAGGGTAACTCTAAGAAAGGGAATATCCTCCACTCTGTATGAATTGTGGAAAGGAAGAAAGCCTAATGTGAAGTATTTTCATGTGTTTGGAAGCAAATGCTACATCTTGGCAGATCGTGAACAAAGAAGGAAAATGGATCCCAAAAGTGATGAAGGAATATTCTTGGGATATTCTACCAACAGCAGAGCCTACACAGTATATAACTCCAGAACTAAAGTATTAATGGAATCCATAAATGTTGTCTTTGATGATCAGATTGATGAAGTCAATGTCATAGAGGATGTGGAAACATTGGTTGAGACTCCATCTGAGGAGACTGAAGACTCCCAAGCAAGCCCAAGTACTGAAGCAGATACATCCACCAAGGAACCTTCTATTAGGCTTCTGAAAGATCATCCCAAAGACCTGATCATTAGAGACCTCAACAGTGGAGTGAGGACCAGAACAAGAGATGTCATCTCAAACTCTTGTTTTGTGTCCAAGGTTGAACCCAAAAACGTAAAGGAAGCCCTCTTTGATGAATACTGGATCAAGGAAATGCAAGATGAATTGGAACAGTTCAAGAGGAATGAGGTATGGGAACTGGTGCCTAGACCTGAAGGGACCAATATCATTGGAACAAAATGGATCTACAAGAACAAGTCAGATGAAGAAGAAATCATAGTCAGGAACAAAGCTAGACTAGTGGCACAGGGATACACTCAAGTTGAAGGAATTGATTTTGATGAAACCTTTGCACCAGTTGCAAGGCTTGAGTCTATCAGGCTAATGTCAGGAATTTTCTGCATCCTGAAATTCAAACTCTTTCAAATGGATGTAAAGAGTGCGTTTCTGAATGGATATCTAAGTGAGGAAGTATATGTGGCACAACCCAAGGGATTTGAGGACCCTAACCTGACAGTCCATGTCTACAAGCTAAGGAAGGCTCTGTATGGATTGAAACAGGCACCTAGAGCATGGTATGAAAGGCTCACTGAATTTTTCACCACCAATGGATACAAAAAAGGGGGAATTGGCAAAACTCTGTTTGTGAAAAATGAAGGTGGAGAAATTATGATAGCATAAATCTATGTAGATGACATAGTGTTTGGTGGAGTATCAGAAAGGATGGTGAAGCAATTTGTCAGTCACATACAGTCTGAATTTGAAATGAGCATGTGTGGAGAATTGACATATTTTCTTGGACTACAAGTCAAATAAATGGAAGACTCCATCTTCCTTTCCCAAAGCAAATACACCAAAAATATAGTAAAAAAGTTTGGAATGGACAATGCCAGTCACAAGGGAACACCTGCCCCCATTCATCTAAAGTTGACCAAAGATGAAAATGGTACTAGTGTGGATCAAAGGCTATACAGAAGCATGATTGAAAGCCTACTATACCTAACAACCAGCAGACCAGACATTGCATTTGCTGTTGGAGTGTGTGCCAGATATCAAGCTGATCCTAAAGTCAGTCACATGAACCAAGTGAAAAGGAATCTCAAATATGTGAATGGAACATGTGACTATGGCATACTATATTCTCATGGGTGTACCCCTATTTTGTCTGGTTACTGTGATGTAGATTGGGCTGGCAGTGCAGATGATAGAAAAAGCACATCTGGTGGATGCTTCTTCTTAGGTAACAACCTAATATCCTGGTTCAGCAAGAAGCAAAATTGTGTTTCACTATCCAATGCGGAGGCTGAATACATTGCAGCTGGCAGCAGCTGCTCTCAGCTGGTCTGGATGAAGCAAATGTTAACTGAATACAATGTCACTCAGGATGTCATGACGTTGTACTGTGACAATCTTAGTGCTATTAACATTTCCAAGAACCCCATCCATCATAGCAGAACCAAGCACATTGATATAAGGCATCACTTCATAAGAGATCTTGTGGAAGACAAAGTCATTTCATTGGAGCATGTATCCACTGAGCTACAGCTAGCTGACATCTTTACAAAGGCTCTAGATGCTGCCCAATTTAAAAATCTTAGAGGGAAGTTGGGTATTTGCATGTATGAGGTTGAATAGCAATTAATGTCACGAGAGAGTTTTAGGATATCAATGCAGTCAAAGTCTTTGAACAACAAAACTCTCCATCCCACACAAACGTGCCTCTCTGCCCCTAGTATCGGTCAGCATCCCTTCCAGACCCTAAGTCTAGACAACAACATGGCCTCGCATCATGAAGGATCTTCGTCTAAATCCCCTCCCAAATTCACCAAAGATCCACCTCCCTCGACTGAGAAACCAAAATGCAAGTATCCTCCTCCCACTGAAGAAGAAATGAGGAGCATTTTGAACAGGGAAGGCACAACCTACGTGAATCAATCCATGGGGGAAATTGCTGACAACATCATTAGGAAAGGATTTCTTGTTAAGGGCTTCACCGTGCCCCTGGCTCGCCGGTGTCCAGATGAGGATCTTCCAGAAGAAGACTCGTATGATGGAAACCAAGACATCTCCCTCTCAGACTTGGATAGCAGTGACTCCAGCTCTTCCTCTGACGAAGAACATTGAGAATTGGGTATGTACCTCAGACTGCTGCTGGTGTTAAAGTGTGCGGCTGATCAATGTTTATTTGCTCTTGCATGAATAATTGGTAAAAGCTCTCTATGAGCAGTTTTGTAATGTAACCCCATCCTTATGTATTGGTACAGTTTATGGTCTATACTATGTGTTGGTTGGATCTGAATTTGTGGCTAAAAAGGGGGAGAGAGTGTTAGATAAAAATAAAACAGGTATAACAGATGAGGTGGAAGAATAGCAGATGCAGGTGGAAGAATTGGTGGATAACCGATATGAGTACCACAGGTTATGTGGTAGTAACAACTGCAGGTGGAAGAACAAGACTACCATGAACAGTGATTGTGATTGAGCATATGCACCATATTGCTTATGATATTAGTGTGTAGGAGATGCTGATGAGATTTGTGTGTGATAACAGTTGTTTGGGCTATTACTGATATGATATGTATGCCATGTATGTTATACCTAGGACTGACATGCTGTAGGTACTAACATGGGTGATCCTAACAAGATGCTTAAGAATTCTATGCAAGGAACAGAATGCATCCCTGCAGGGGGAGTAGCACAAATGTGTGACATCAGAAGGTCATGCTGAATGTTATAGCATCCAGTTTAGACTGGATATTGCCCAGCTGATAAGTGCATCAGTTGAGGGGGAGTAACTCTGTTACTCAAACAAGCAAAGGGTGACATCTATAGTAGAAGTCTACAGAGAGTTAACAAAGTGAGTGCTAACAGGGCTGAAAGCCAACTGTGGGGAGTCTAAGAGCTTGAGCAGCAAGTGACTTACCTGCATGACAGGATCATTGTTAAGTCTTCTGCTGTGTAGGAAATCTATGATGTAAGTATAGAGTATTTTAGCCAAAAATTTGCCAAAGGGGGAGTTTGTAAGTGCTATTGATTGGCTGCATTTTGTGGCAAAATATAAGTACATATATGAATGTCATGTTTGATGTTATTACATTCATAATATGGACTGTGCAGGGTAAGTTAACTAAGCTAACTATAAGTTAAGCTAGATGCCATACTCAATGTTATGACATAGGTCGTATGACATCAAGCAGAAGTTTGTTATTTTGGTAGCTATAACACATGAAACAACTCAGAAGCTCAAGCTGGAATGCAGGAGACATTTTAGACGCCCTAGGGGAACTAATATGTACCTGATTAAAGAGGCAAACGTGCAGAATACAAAACTGAGGTTTTATGATGGATAAAACCTAATGTATGCGCTCAGGCCCAAGGACTGATCTGCTGCTACAAATACCAGGAGAGGCAATCCTAGAAGGCAGCTGTTGAAGAGAGAGAAGCAGAGAAATCACAATAGTGGTTTAGAAGTGAAGAGATTGTCCTTGACGTTTGTGTCTTAGGAACACTTGTAATCCAAGCAACTGTTGTTTGCATTGGTTAGGTAGTTTCTAGATTGTGTATCACTCGAAGCTGTTAAGTAAGAGTGTGTGTCACTTGATCAAAGCTTTGAAGCAAGATCAAGGTATGTGTGTAGTTGAAGTGTTTCTTCAGTCTACTATTTAATTTGTAACTGTTTGATATCACTGGTGTGTGATTGTAAGGAGTGAGTGGGTATACTCAGGTCTAGAGTGTCTCTAGGTTAAATTGTCATTGGGTAGTGATTAAGTGAGGAGTACAAACTGGAGGTTTGATTCTGAATTGATACTGCTAATAGTGAAATTTCTCCCTGGCTTGGTAGCCCCCAGATGTAAGTGTGTTGCACTGAACTGGGTCAACAACTAACTGTGTTATTTACTGCTTTGTTATTACTGCATAATAGTAGGTCTGTAGTGAATGTCACAGTGGATGTTATAACTTCTGTTAGAACATCCATCGTGGGCTGGCCAGAATTTTCAATGGTCATTTGAATGGAATTGTGTGACTTGATTCTTAAGGAAAGTGTTTTCCCTTCAAATTTCACTTTTAAATATTTTGAATTGCACCTTTCACTTTTAAACTTGTAAATCTTGAATGGTTTGTGAGTGCATTTGATCTTGTATGCCTTCTTGAATGATCTTTTATGTTCGGGATGAACTTGAATTTGTAAAAACCTTAAGTCTTGAAATCATGTGAGTCTTTCGTATCCAAACTTGTACATTAGCATGGAGTCGCTTTGAATAAATCTTGAAGGAGCATCTAACTTGTGAAAGAATTTGGATTTAAATATTGAAGCATGAACTTTGTGCTTAACTTTGCATCTTTTATTTTCTTGAACTTGTACTTCTCTTGATGAATAAAACTTACAACTTAGAAACTTGAATGGATCATAGCAAGAACTTGAACTTGAATGACAACTTGGAATAATGAACTTAAAATGTAATAAAATGATCATGAGATTTCTTAGATTCATGGATATGGATTGAATATTGATTGGATTTTGGATGAAGAATGATTAAGGGAAATAGATTTTAGAATTGGTTTATGGATGTGGACAATGGATAAGTTTAGGAAGTGGATTTAAAGAAAGTTTTTTTTTTGTGAGTAAAGGTTTGGGGATGAAGGATTAAAAATGGAGAAATGATTTAAGTTGGATAAATAGAATGACCAGTATAAAACCCTAGGATCCTTGAATCAGAATAGTTATGCCTTGAAATGATTGATTGTGAGAATCTACACTTGAAACTACTATTCCTGCACAAACTGGTTAGTCATGATAAACACGCATACAAGATCCTATGACATAATTCTCAGAATATCATGGCTAAAGGCCGAATGACCTTACAGAGAGAAAACTCAATAAGGTAAGACAAATTTGGGGAATGACAGATGAGATGCGTGTGTCGCAATGCGAAAAACAACCGGCGAAAAAACAGAGTCGCCACTAAACTTTATTTATCCCAACAGGGAAATGGAAACATTGAGAAAACCTTAAAAGGGAGAAGACACGGTCTCACAACCAAATCCTGAGTTCGGGAGTCGATTACGTGAGAGGAAGGTATTAGCACCCCTCACGTCTATTGTACTCAACGAGATCCATGCTTGTTGTTCTAAACAAAGGGTATGTATATTTAAAGCCTACTTCCTAACGGGAACGACAAAGAGAAAAATCAAAGGAGACTTGATAGGATCTTGCAATCCTATGCCTACGTATTCCCTCGTGCAATGGGAAAGTCAGAGTCAACGTAGTTTGGAGGACTACGGGTGAATGGGAGGTTGTGCTCACCAAGACTTCGTTGTCTTGTGCATATGTATCCTTATTCGGATGAGAAAGAGGAAGTCCGAGAAGTTGTAGTTTGACCTACCACTGGTTGGTTGGTGTCTTTTATGAGTGATGCTAAACTCACTTTCCAACAGTTAGGATCGATGCCTGTTTGTGGTAGAACGGAGGTAACATGCCCTTTCTGAAAAAAGGTTTGGGAAGAAATCCTGAAGGACAAAATAGTTTGCATTTGGTTTATGAGTTTTAGACAAAAGTGAATTGACTTTGTTTGTGACGTGTATCGCATTAAAGTCTATGACATAGGATCAAGTACTTCGCGCTGACGATCCAAGCGTCTCGCGTGCAAAGTACCCTAAGATGAGGTTAGAAATGCATCCGCTCATCTTTTCTCATGTGCTTAAGACTCGTGACGCACTATGCACATCATATTTATTAAGTATCTTGATTTGATTTGAGAGAGAAGAGAGAGACTCAAGGGATAAAAGAAAAATCTAAGGGAGAGTCGGTCCTAGATGTTGTCATGCCAAATGGTCATATAGTTGAGGTTGAAAGGGAGACTCATATCCTAGAAGTTATCCTACAACAGTTTAAACCTAAGATCTAATCCTCTATCTTAATTTGATTTATCGAAGATAAATGTTGAAATTTCGCAAGTAACCAGTGAGAAAATTCGATCAGGACCTAACCATAACCAATATTCAAATTAACATCGAGACGAGTTCAAAAACATCTGGCTTAGAATTAAGGTTAATATTAAAGCTAATGTCAAATTTTAAATAGGAATCAAAACTTAAATAGAAATAATACCTAAGAAAATAATAGTAAACTAAGACTAATTATGTTTGTAATCAAAGCTAAAATCCTAATTAATATTGACCTCTCTTCATTAAAATTTTCTTTAAAAGAAATAAATTTAAGAAATAACCCAATTAAAATAAAAAAGTAGCCTTGTAAATTTTTAGAAGGTAAAAAAAAAAAACCCTGGGCTTATGTCAAAGCCCAAGGTCACTAGAGGAAAAAAATAACAATATATATAGTATGTGTACTTACTGTGTGAATGAGTCCAATATTTTTTCTCCTTTGTATATCAGGATCTATGCGTGTATTAGTATATGTTATGGTGAGTGCGAAAATTATTCAACCGTACATTACTGAAAGGTTGCAAAAAGCATGTGGATTGGTTACCAGTGTGGATTTTTGTGAGTTCCTTTTTGTCGTGTAAGAATGGGTGTTAGTTAAAGTTCATAATTAGATTTAAACAGGGAACCAAAATCTAAATATAAAAGCGACATAAATTTTAGAAACAACTATTCACTTAAAGATACAGAAATTACAATGCAAGTAAGACAATAAAAGTGAGGTTAAAATTTTGACAAATCTCTTGAAACTAAAAGTTAAAATATAAACCATTAGTCATTATAAATCTATGAGAAAGAACAGTTATAAAGGTAGAAAAGAGTAATGCAAGATTATTTGTTAGGTGTAGTAAAAATATGTAAAGAAATTTTGATGTGACTGTGAGTTTATACGTGTGAGAGAGATTAATGAGGGTTTTCATGTCCAATGATTTTTTGTGAAGAGAATTTGGGTTAGTTGTTTTGTGAACTGTTAATATCAATACAAATAAATCAAATCATAATAATAATAGTAATGAGAAAATTTAAAAAAGAAAAACCATCAGATAATTATCATCATAAAAAAAACTATTATTAATGAAAATAGGAAAGCTAGAATAAAAATAAAAGAGAAAAATACAAAACGTGAAATTCGACCTCGCAACCTCTCACACTCAAAACTCCTTACACATGGTCTCTTGCCAATTGTGCCATTTTATTTATTGAAAATAAAGTGGCACTAGAAACCATGTAAAGCGTGGCCAAAATTTGGGGTACGACAATAATTATCCTATTTATTTATTCTAAATATTTAGAAAAAAATGTAAAAATAACAGGAACTCAAATAAATAAAAGTCGGACGCTCAAGTGCTCGAAAAATTAAACCGAGTACACCAAAATGATCAGCGTAAAATATACAACTCGGAAAAATACAATATTTGGTCAGATTTTAAAATAAATTTTGACCCGTTAAAATGCTCAAACTAATCAAAATGCAACGAAAAATATTCAAAAAATTAAAACGAACACGTTGGGTTAAACTACGCGAAACATAGATCAATATGATTGACGTTTGCAAGCTCGATTTTAAATTTCTCATCCACCGATTTTACGCACCGTTGAGATTCAGTTTGAACGGTCTGTCTATAACTCTGAGAAATTATTCTTGTGACCTTTTAAGCAATATGCGAGATAAAATGCGTGCTATGCAAAGTAAAAATAAAGTCGGATGAATAAAAAATTTAAAAATTAAAATGCCCGAACAATATCATTTCTGAATAACCATACTTAACATGAAACTGAAATTTCTGCCCTTGAGTGCACACTGGTCCTCTTGAGAAATCATGACGAAGATGACCTTGATATCTGATGAGCCTCGGTAAAGAAGATAATCATAACATTGGGAACTCATTCTTTATCTCAACTCGAGTGTAATAGCCAAATAAATCACCTCTGAATAAGGAAACTCAAATCACAGGAAAATTCCTTGATCCCATGTCTTTAGGAGCTCAACGAATGCAAGGTTATGTCGTAATGGAAAATGTACATAAACGTGAAACACAAGTCAGTTGTGGTTAGAAATAAGAGGGAAAATTTTGGGGTGCAACAGCATAATATGCCATTGTTGGCTCTAAATTTCGAAGCCTGAATTGGATTAAAAGGAAATAGTAGAGTTTCTGAAGAAATCAAATGTCTTCAACCAGAACTATATTTTTGGAGTGTGAGTCGAATGCGTCCCTTTGCAAGGAGGAACTATTTTATGAACTTAGAAATATTTCCTAACAATTAGGAAATGTGATTCGACAGAGGTGCTACTAAAGGCATTTCGACAGGAATATATGAATTCAAATAAAGGAGGAAATGTTCGTTCTTATTCATTTCTCAAAGAAGACACATGGAGCGCTTCCAAGAATCGAAGATATGTAGAACATCACTTGTCTCAATCTAGTTCGTTAGCAGTTGATGGAAGTTATTTTTTATTAGTATAAATTGCAAGTCTTAGTGTAAGGATTAGTGTGTGTGATAAATTGTGTACAAATTCCTCAATATACTCAAAGTATCCGCGTGTAGAGAAACGAGTTCGTGAGAATGTACGTTGATGCAACACCATTTTTACATTTCAATGCAATTCAATAAGTCTTTTCATTAAGAATTTATCTTTTCCTTGCGCAAGTTACTTTCTACATTTTTTACTAGTCTTTCGACTTTAATCTCTTGTGTTCAATTCTATTTACATTTTTGAAACAAGTTATTTTTATCATGAACTCTGTCGAAGTGTTCATTGTTTTTCCAAACATTGTTTAAGATCAACTAGCACATGTCCTAGTATTTGTATGGTCAATCCTGCGAGTAAAATAAATCTTTTTTGATTTGGAAGACTAGCGGTTGTTCACCAATTTTCATGGCGAACAAATTGGCACGCCTAGTGGGACAGTGCTAAGTGATCATAAAATTTTCTTTAAAATTCATGAAAATTAATTAGTTATGCGGTCAACTTTCTCTTTGAAAACTTTGTTGCATGTTATTAAGAAGTGGTAAAGTAGCCACCGCTAACGAAGATAGAATAAGGAGAAGATATAAGAGGAGAATGACGACAAACTCTAACCAGCCAAATATTCCTCAGGATACGCCTAGCAACAATATAGAACCACCCATAGGATCTTTGACAGGAGGACCAACGGTATCAACACTTATCTCTGAAGCAATACCATCTATGGGAAGTCCAATACCTACAAATTTGATTACCGATACACAACCCATTCTAACTTATATTGGGCCGAGGGGTCCTCCACATAGTCCACTACCAATAGGGGCTTCAGCATTCAGAAGCATCCCTCATCCTGGATTTGCAATACCCCTGCCTCGAGACCCACCCTATGGAATTCCAACTTCAATGATGGCAAACTTACAAAACGCCCCTCCATTATATACATGACCCGTAATGAGTTCGCCATTACATGGATCAGGATCTGGGGTAAATATGGGTCAAAATAGTCAAACTTTAAGATTAGGATATTCCGCCCAAATACCAAATTTGACAACCTTTTATGCATCATACTTAAGACAACAGATGGACGAGAGTAACCTTCAAATGGTCCAAATGATGTCCCAAACTATGGGGGAAATCTTTCAGCCTCTTATTTAGAATACTACCCAAACTAATCAATAATTAGCAATGCAAATGACGCGCCTTGTAGAATTCTTTGGTGTACCAGATCCCTCTCGACAACCACCAAGGGAGTATATGATAGAGAACCAAGGGGTAGTTTTCGACGAAGATACCACCATTAACCAAATCCAACAAAATCCAGAAAATATACCCCAGGCAAATCAAGACAACCAGGGAATGATCAAACGACCTAGAGTCGAACCCCCTAGGAATCAACTACAAATTCCTATAGAAGAAGAACCAAGGGTAGTTTTGGTAAATAGGAACCAGAATGTTGAAAACGTTATACAGCAAGTTCGATGTAACAACGTAGTAGCAGGTAATAATTTGGCTGCCATGGTCAAAAGAATCATGGCACGTAACAGAGTAAATTTTGGCCTTCGACGCCCAAATTATACATCACTGTCATCTGAATACATCCTTCAATCAGGTTTACCCCAGAGAACAAAGGTTCCTAAGTTTACTAAGTTTTCCAGGGATACTACTGAGTCCACTATCGAACATGTGGCTAGGTATTTGGTAGAAGTCGGAGACATTTCGAATGATGAGAACCTTAGGATAAAATATTTCCCAAGTTCTCTTGCAAAGGACGCTTTCACTTGGTTCACAGCCCTACCTCCAAATTTGATTCATAATTGGACCTAGTTAGAACGTTTGTTCCATGAGCAGTTCTATATGGGACAAATAAATATCAGTTTGAAGGAATTGACTAGTATAAAACAAAAGTTTACTAAGCCAATAGATGATTATTTGAATAGGTTTCGACTTCTCAAGGCAATGTGTTTCACACAAGTGCGAGAATATGAGTTAGTCGAAATAGCTGCTGGGGGCCTAGATTATTCCATTAGGAAGAAACTAGATACTCAATACCTTAGGGATATGGCTGAGTTGGTTGATAGGGTTCTACAGTTAAAATGCTTTAAAGAAGAAAAGGCTAGGGCAAATAAGAATAAGAGAATAGCCTATGTCGAATTCAATGAAGAGGACGGAAGGCCTTACAGTGAGCCTGTGAGTTTCGATGACAATGAAGTAGATCTTGCTAAATTGAAACAAGGTTCACCCTATTCTTGTAAGGTTTTAACACCTTCTAATGGAAAGAACCATGTCGAACCAGAAAAGAATGATAGGTTTCCAAAGAAAACTTACACATTCGACGTCACAAAATGTGACGAAATCTTTGATTTGTTAGTTAAGGATGAAAAAATGATAGTACCACCTGGTGCTAAAATGCCTCCTTTAGAGCAAAGAAAGAAAATATGGTTTTCTAAATACCATAATTTCTTGGGTCATAAAACCTTTCAATGTTTTCTTTTCAGGGATCTTGTTCAGAATGCTATCCTAGAGGGAAGGCTCAAGTTCGGGGAGAAGTCCAAGAACCTGATGAAAGTTGACACTGACCCATTACAAGTTGTTGACGCCCATTATATGGAGCCAAATGAAGTCAAATGATCGAATCTACTGAAGATTTCGATAATGCAGTCGACATGATCGAAGTCACTGAAGACTTCATCAAAAAATCAAAGGTACATTTTGATAGGTATTGACTATTTTACAAAATGGATTGAAGCTACACCTTTTCAAAATGTCGACCAAGAAGAAATAATCGAATTCATAAAAAAAACATATCATTTATAGATTTGGAATCCCAGAGATCATTATAACAGATCAAGGATCAATTTTTACTGGTCGAAAGATGCAAGAATTTTCCAAGGAAATGGGTTTCAAATTATTAACATCTATGCCCTATTATGCTCAGGCTAATGGTCAGGTCGAAGTAGCGAACAAAATAATGATTAGTCTAATTAGGAAATATGTGGGGAAAAAACCTAGAAATTTGCACAAGACTTTAGGTCAGGTGCTCTGGGTGTGTCTAACTTCTCCCAAAGAATCGATTAATGCAACTCCGTTTCGATTAACGTTTGGCCATGATGCAGTATTACTAGTGGAAATTTACTTACAGTAAAAGAGGATCCAAAGGCACCATGAGATTCTATAAGAATCCTACTGGAACATGATATTGGATGAGTTGGTTGAATTGGATGAAGAAAGGCTCAATGCCTTGGAATTGTTAAAAAGGATGAAGAAAAGAGTAGAGAAATCTTATAATAAGAAAGTCAAGGTCAAGATGTTCTCGCCAAAAGAATTGGTTTGGAAAGTAATTTTCCCTATGGATCGAAAAGATAGAGCCTTAGGTAAGCGGTCCTCTAAATGGGAAGGCCCTTTTCAAGTCATACAAGTTTTTTCTAATGGCACATATAAGATTGAAGAGTTAGGCGAAGATAAAAGAATCTTGAAGGTTAATGGGAAATATTTGAAAAAATATAAGCCTACACTTCAAGAGATAAAAATAACTAAAGAATAATCACACGCAAAAAGGGAGAAGCCAATATGGTAAATAAAATTCTAGAATGGCTTAATCGATTACAAAGAAATGCCACAAAGGGCCAAAAGTCATGATCAATAAAAGAGCTGATGGTTAGTGTTGCACCCTAATTTTTGACCTTAAGACTCCACCTCTTTGGGTGTTTTCTTTTGTTTTTTTTACCTTTATATGCGACTAACAAGTGTGTGCAGGAATATTGATTTCAAGGGTAGATTCTACTTATTCTCACGGCCCAGCCTTTCAGGACGTAATCAATATGATTCAGGACCCTAAAGTTTTCTACTGGTTTGAGCCTTATAGGATTGACCAACTGTTTCTTCTATGGCATTCGGGTTGGAACATATTAATGTCGCTTTACCCAAGGGTTTCGAAAGCCCCAGCATATCACAAGGAGAATTGGGTTGTTCCCTCCATTGGTGTTGAATATCATTATTTGGATTTATATCTCTGTGGTTTATGTACCATGTCCCTCATCATTTAAGTCTTTCTCTGTGGAGGCAGAAAGGATTTAAGATCTGATTCATTCAGGTTATCTTTTGACTCATCCTTAAATCTATGGAAGCAAAGTTTCATGCTCTGACGTGAGATTGTATTTCGTGTTACTCATTCAAGTTGTAAATGTCATATACGAAATTGGGCCCAAATTACAAAGTACATATTCGGGGGCGGATCCGAGATTATTTAAAACGACCAAATTACAATTTCAAGGTGATTTTATTTTCATAAAGTAGTAACTCAAATTTGAAGATGCTAGAACTCTACAAGGCCATATCCTTCGATCCACAATGTCTACTCCAGTGGTATTATGTCCAGAATTATCGTCTAAAAACCACACGCTATGACACTTATGCATCAAATTTATATACAACAGAAAGCCACAAAAGAATTTAATTGAAGATGTAAATTAAATACAATTTGGTTTCATTGCTCAAATTATTACAAGATGCTTCCTTTTTTGACAAGTAACGATAATTGGTATTGATGGTTACATTATTGCCACCTAGGCGGTAAAACATCAAAGTTTATGTGTTCCTCCTGCCCAAGCAGTCTTTGTAACCACTCCTGTTGCTTTGATTATTTGAGAGCTTAGTGGGAAAATCAAATATAATCTTGGAATATATTGGAGCAAGACAATCAACGCAAGAGCATCATTCTTGTGATCAGTCTGAGGGGTCCTTGCGACTGGTATGATAAACCAGATGACCATCTAAAAAGAAAAACCAAGAAGATATTATCAATATACCGCACCGCTTTAAAGAATTTAATAAGCAACTCAGAGTCTATTGAGATTAAGCATCAGTCTTAGAATCGCAAGCTTAGCTTTCAGAAGGCACAATAGGTTATATGTCAAAGCAAAATAACAAACCTGCGATAGTGGTAGTGTGGAAATAAAATCAATGAAGAAATCATATCTGATGTATCTCCTTGCAATTCTACTTGGGTCCATGACAAGTTCGCCCCTTCCAAACACCCGTGAGCTCGGTGCCACATACGTCGTCCTAAACTTAATCATGATGTGCAACAGATAAAAAGCATCCATAATGAACACACCAAATAACATCACAACCATGGCATACTGCAAACCCATGAAAATCCAAGAGCTATGCATACGGTTATGAGGTCAGAGGTTAACCTGCAATTTGATTTAACATATTAAATTAAGAGAAAAGGAACAAAGTTGAAATAATCCAAAGAATAGACTCCTAAGAGACATCTAGAATGGAAGTTCAACTAGAAACGATAAAATCATACGCAACAGGCTGGGAGTCCTAGCCTCGTGGCGAGTAACCCGACCGATCTGCAACCACACAGAACAACATTGTTTGATACCTGCAAATACATTTGCTGATACAACCACGAAGTTAGCAAGGAACCCCGCGTAGGAATACTGAACAGGTAAGTTATGATGCTGATAAATTTGGTAGATGTGAAGGAAATGCACAGGGGCATTCATTAAACAGGGGTCTCATAATCAATTGCAAAAAACCACTGAAAGTATTTTAGAAGCAGTTAGTCAGCAGTTACCGGCAGACACGCCAAGACGGGATCCTCCGTTGATAACTCCTTCCCCTTGCTTAGCTGAGTGGTCCTATAATCTAGAGAATATTGCAATAACCTGCAAATCAAGAAATCACACATAGCAGCCACTAGAGGTACACGAAGAAATCGTACACAGTATTCACAAAGAAAAGAGGTTCATATACACTGACAAGGACATCATTAGAAATTACGAGAAGCATAACACGGGCATAGTATTTGCTAAATTCATGGCACATTACTCATAGTTCCATAGACAATAAGCAGCAACATACCATCAGAAAAGGATCCCTCCATACCAGAGCAGCAAGTATGTAACACCAACTTGAGCACATCACGAAACTGTAAGAACGGATGAAACAAGCAAACTGATTAGACTATGAACGCGACTAATTCGAAAGTGATCAAACAAATACGGAAGGGAAGATCACAGTAGACCCAACTTGACATATTACCATGGCTCTACATCCTTGTCTTCTGCACCTTTACAAGCCTGAGGCCCACGCAGACAAGGACTTGCTTGGGCAATTCAACTCACTTCCACCTGCAGTAACACCATTACAAATCATTTTCGGCAACACATAGAAACCAAGCTTGCTTACAAGCCATGGACCACTACTTGAAGGTATGATGAGAGCTGCTTCAGTTACATGTTTTGCGAGAATGACTCCGTCTGCATTCATCTCGGAGCAGCAGAACTTCACTTTGTCTTCTTTAGCCCACACTGCTGTTCATGATAGCGCATCATCAGTGAAGTCTGCAACCTGTCAAATTATTGGATTCATTTCATGTTTTCCACAAGTGCGTTAGAGTGCAGAGATGGGTGAGGATCCAAATTTCAGCTACCCAGCCTGTCTGTTGATTCTCATGTTGATGCCAGAGGTGCCAGTTCTGACAGTGTTGTGTCGGGTGATACTATGAAGATTGATAAAACTGAGGAGACACATAAGGAACAAACCTCAAAGAAGAACACATCAAATTAAACAAAACGACAAAGGAGCAGAGATTGAATTCGAAAGTATACCTTGCTAACACTTGAGACTATTACCCTGCATCACCATTTTTTCGTGAAGCTTCTCCAATACACGCACCAAACACAAGTTTCCCCCCCTCTAGACTTCTAATCCTTCTTTTGGCCCAAGACCTTCGCCACCTGTACCTGCCAAGTTAGAAAATAATTATTGGAGAATATTCCTTGAGGATAGAATCAAATCGAATTATCAAGTTTGCTATTCAAAATCAAATCGAATCCTATCTCAATTGAATCAAAGCTTTGAAGTATCAATTAAGTGGCTCATTACTATAATCACCGAAAAGGGAAGTTTTCCAATTTGATTCATCCTAGAATGGAAATCCAAATTAACATTCAAGACTGACTTAATTGAATTTCAATCAGAGAGGCCCAAATCAAGACCTATAAAAGGAGGCTAAAGAGAAAGGGTTCAGAGAGATCGAAAATTATCGGAGACACCGAAAATCACCATCGTAAACCTAGAAAATTGAGAAGAAAGAAGACTCATCTTTTTCCGCTGAAGGAGCTATTCCCAGCCACCGCGAGTTCAACCGACGGGGCACCCGTTCTCGTCATCTCCAAATACCGCCATCACCAACATTCGGTAAGCTCTTGTTCTCATTAATCTTATGGAACTACTGACGTTTCCGATTTGGTTTCAGGTTCGAAAATGAAAAACGATGGATGGAGAGGTCGATTACAATTTGGGAAAGAGGAAGGAGACACTAATCGAGCGATTTGGGAATTGAAAGGGATTTAGGGTTCCGTATTTTTGATTGCTCTGTTATTTTTGTAATGTATTATCTAATCACATATCATCACCACACAACACCACCTTAATCTACCGTTAACCCACTTAACTCTAATTAACAACTTTTTTTGAAACCTGTTTTTAATTAAAACAATCATTTATATAATAATTTAATTAATTAATCATTTTCTTTAATTTATTTAACTAGTAATTAAATCTTTTTTAGTAAACCACTAATTAATTAATCTTTTTTTATTAATATAACCATTTACTTAATATAATTTAACTAATAGACTTTAATTAACCTTTTAATTAAACAACTAGTAAACTTTTTTTAAAATCTATTCTATTCATCAAATTTTATCTATTTTAAAAACCATGTCATATTTTAAAATAACTTTATTCAATAAAACAAAAACAAAAAACTCAAACTATTTTATAATTAACTTGTTTTTATTAAAACCTTTCTTCTAATTAAATTTAACTTTAATAATAACCTTAATTTTTTTTACATAATGATAATTAAAAACTAATCTCACATATTCCTCCTAATGATTTCTCGAAAATTAATCTTCTTAAAATAATCAAATAAATTCTTAAAAATCAAATTCACTTAATCTAATAATATAATTTCTCATAAAGTCAACCTCACCTAAAATAATTTTCACATAAGTGCAATTCAACTAAAATCAATTAATCTCGCCTAAAACTAATTAACCTCCCTTAAATTAACTTAATCAATCAATCCTTCTCAAATCAACTCAAACATTCCTCTTAAAATTAATCAATTTCCTTATAAAGTCAACCCAACTAAAATCAGCTTCTCGTCTAAAAACAATCAACTAAAATTAATCAAATCACATCATCCAATTCAATCGTGCACACTCACATTTACGACACATTCACTCTCACATCATCCTACCCCATAGGAAGGAACTTGTCTTTATCTTTACAACATAGAAACAAAACAATCAACAATACAAATTTATTCAAACACATTAGAGAAAGATGTTAATCATCTTAAGCGAGATAGAATCTCCACCCCACAACAATACAACCTCTTACACCTGTGGCGGTTACATCTCCCTTAAAATGACAACGCACCTCTTCTCATAAACCCAATCAATCAACTACCCTAAAACTCGTAGGAACTTTGACCACAGTCAAAGAACTCCTCAAACCCTTTAGGGCAACTACAGATACTCTGATTCCACTCCCGTAAGGATATGTAGGCATAAGATGCGATGTCTTATCGAGTATACTTAGAAATAAACCCCTAGGTCTTTCAACCCTTAAGCAGATAAACACATAGCAATAAACAAACATAAAACAAGAGGTTCTTGTAGAGTACTACAGAAATTTAGGATGCTAGCACCTTCCCTAAGTTTAACCGACCCCCGAACCTAAAACTCTCTAAACCTTGCATTTGCATTGCATTGTGGGAATTTCGATCTTTATCCCTTCCTTTGGACAAATCAAAGACCGGTTGCAAAATGAATATAAGATTCAAACTAATCAATAGTTTGGTATCCAATTTTCACCGCGACAGTTAGTGGGACACGTGTTCCACCATGGTTGTTTGATGGAACGTTGGCAGTTAATTCCTAGCCCAATGATTTCTTAGAGTCTAGAAAGCATGATGATGGTTAGAGACTTTGGCGTGCATTGCTAAGACGTTTCAGAAACCACTATGATGATTGTGATGTCATGGGTTTTCTGAAATAGTGATAGACATCAAAGTCATGCAAGTATTGTTGTAGTTTAAATTGCATTGGAGCAAATATCATCCTTGTATTGGGAATTCTCAAATAAAGAGAAACACTTGTAAATTCTTCACTAAAATTCTCTGATGGATTTTCGGAGAGATGCCATTTGCTGGGGGATAAGTTGATAATCATGATAAACTCATTGGGGATAGACAAACTGTCTTGAGGAGGCTGCCATTTGTCATCCAAATAGAAAACCCGAGAATAAAATAAGCTGCTCAAATAAAGAGGCTGCCACTTGTTGTCTGGGTATGAATTGTAGAGAAAATGTTATGACAACACTGCTGGAAGAATATTTTGTTTTTCGAGATGATCTTTAAACGGATTCTTCCTGGGGAGGCAAAGTGCAAAATAAATGCACACTCAATCTAGGTTCAAAATCCTAGAGAGATTTAAAATTGTGATTGTCTGGGACCAAAGTTCTATCCAAGAAATAACTGAAAAGAGACAGTCAAGCAAGACTCTTTCTAATGAGGAATGAAATCAACTGGAGTTTATCTTTATCCGAAAATGGAAAAGGAAACTAAAGCAACCATCTTCCACGAGGATCAAACTCAGTGGGGAATTTTGAAAGGTTGTGCTCTTTCTGCCTAGGGCTGACGACTCTACTTTGAGGGAGAAGGCAAACCCAGTCATTTGGGGAATAACACAACTAAAGTGAAATAACAAACGAACATCACAAAAATGCAAAATGCACATATGCACATATACCATGTATCTATATGAATGAATGTATATCATGTTATGCTTATGCTAACAACACAAACAAGAAGAAGTAAAGAGGAGATGAAATAAACATCCCGACACGGATACTCGGTCAATCTTCACAATATAGAACACTATTGGGGATGGATGGAGAGCTATATCTGGGACCAAAGTCCTGCATCAAGACTTCAAACTTCTTTGGGGAAAAAAGAGCATTCCACTAGAGGATGTACATCCTGACTTCAATTAGGGGATTGTCAAGATGAATCCTACTACTCTGTTGGGGATGAGAAAGATCCACTGGGTAAGGAATCAAACTCATGTTTGGAGATACTTCATCGGGGATAAAATAAATATCCACCGCGAACTGAAGTAGTCTGAAAGGAAGTTGTAATTGGAGATCCCAGAGATAAGGCCTCATAGGGGATAAAATAAATATCCACTTCATTGGGGAAGCTTGGATCAATATTGCAGCTGAAGATGTCAGAGTCAAAACTTCATGGGGATGAAATAAACATCCACTTTGTTGGGGAAGATTGAAGTTGTAAGAAATCCACTAAGGAGTGAAATAGCATTCAGTTCGTTGGGGAAGGTTGAAGCCTAGGAAATTCATTAGGAATTCTTAGGTCACCAATTGGGAAAATCTTGCATTAAACCCGTCATAACTGCTTGAAGTAGAGATTCACTAGGGAATTGTCATGACCACTTACTAAGGACATGGGTGAAGAATGTTGTGAGAACAAAGATGTACTGCATTGAAGAATTGTGTGGTAGTCGCCATTTTTAACAACAGTTGTTGTGAATGGATAAAATAATCTTCAATTCTCAAATTCCTCAGAGTACATGAGAAAAGTGACCTCAAGAGGATTTTACATAAAACTTGGCATAAAAAGTGTTCCAATGTCTTGAAACTCTTGAAGAGATTTATTGACTCTTGACGTAGTTGCCCCAGATTAACTGCATTGTGTATAGCTGAAACTTCAAACTTTCCCCCTTGGGAATGGTCAAAAGGTGAAAGCAATAACTAAGAAACAATTTTCCCCTATTCAGCAGAGTCTTCAGGCAACATGCCCTTGGATATGATCATCCTTTTGAAATGTCCTCAGTTTCACGGGCTCCCAGGTCGGAAAAAGTGATGCCAATATGACTACTCGCATCAGACACCAGTAATCCCAAAGAGGCCTCCACTATGCGTGGTTATCATATGTCAGACATGTTAGGACTACCCCCAACAACTAACTATTGATTATACCACAATCCTATCATAGGTGTACGCTCAAGTCCGGGTTAGGACTTATCTCACCACTCAAGATAACAACCCTGCATACAGAAAAAAACTCAAGCATAAACAGATATATCTACAAATATATACAAGTATACAAGCAAGCAAACATATAGCAAACACAAATCTAAACAAGGTGGGCTTAACCCTCTTAGGGGATGGTCCCTAGTAAAGTTGTCATTTCTGTTGCGGTGAGAATCAGATATCAAGCTATTGAATTAACTTGAATCACAAATCATGAAGTTCACCATTGCCATACCCTCAAATTTTTCCTACCTGTTTCAAATTCTCATTCGCCCGACTTTATTTTTCAATTTGCATTTGTTGCAGTGAGAATCGTGATACCAAGCTATTGAATTAACTTGAATCTTAATTCTTAAATTCACAACCGGACTTTAATTTATCCAAAAAGGAAATGTTTAAAGAAAGAAAAACCTATAAAAATGTAAAACAAAAAGCAAGGCTTAAAGCTAAGCAAAGAGAGATCTAAAGGTTCGGGGGTTGGTTATGCCTAGGGTAGGTATTTCACATCCTAAACATCTGTAGTACTCTACAGGAACCTCTTGTTAATATTTGTGTTTGCTAAAGTTTGCTTGCTAAAGGAAAAGTGCTAGGGTAAAGAGATAAAGTATAAAGTATGTGCAAAGTTTGGTAAAGTATGCTCGCGAAGACATCGCATCTCGTGCCTACGTATCCTGACGGGAATGGAATCAGAGCAACCGTAGTTCCCCTAACTAAGGAGGGAGGAACTCTTGACTGTGGTCAAGGTTCTAAAGGGAAAGTAAATGTCTGCGGCGAGACGCCTACATAGAGTGCGGCGACTCTAAACTAAGGTTAAGTTAGAAAAGAAGGGAATGTCCACGGCGGGACGACTAAATAGAGCACGGCGACTCTAAGCCTAAGTTGCAAAGGTAAACACGGGGAATATCCATGACGGGACGACTAAATAGAGCATGGAGACTCCAATTCTAAGTTGTAAATGTTAACAGGAAGTTAGTTGTTAGTGAGTTAATGGGTTAATTGGAAAAGTGTGAAGTTGGCTCGCCAAGACGTCGCATCTTGTGCCTACGTATTCTCATCGAGAAATCAGAGTGTTCCTAGTTCCCCTAACTAGGGGTGAGGAACTCTTGACTATGGTCAAGGTTCCAAGGGGATGTAAGCATTCATAGGGAAGTACTTACATGGAGTGCGGCGACTCCTGAATCTAAGTTGAGATTGTTATGGTAAAGAATATCCACGGATGGACGCTAAACATGAGTACGTCGACTCTGATCCTAAGGTTAGGATAAAGGGTAAAGGATGTCCATGGCTGGACGCTAAATAGAGCACGAAGACTCCAATCCTAAGGTTAGGATAAAGGCTAAAGGATGTCCACGGCGGGACGCTAAATAGAGCACGACGACTCCAATCCTAAGGTTAGGATAAAGGGTAAAGAATGTCCATGGTGGGACTACTAAATAGAGCACGGCGACTCCAATCCTAAGGTTAGGATAAATGGGTATATAAAGGATATCATACATAAACCAACAATGTCACGCAATGTAAACAGAAGGCTCAAAACCTCAAGGGGATAATCAACGGTTTAAAAGGTGAACTGTTTAAACGCGTATAAGCAAATTTGAAATTCACACTTAAATGCACAAGGGAGACAACAACCCAAGTTCATTTCGCCTTCAAATTTAAACTTAAAGAGGAATAAAATCGAAGTTTGAAAATGACGAAATGCGAGGTAGGAGGGTGAAAACCCTAAAATGATTTACAACTTGCTCATAATGAAAAGTGTTTCTAAAATAGGATTTTTAGAATTCTTTAAACATTATAAGGAAATATGTTACAACACAAGAATTTTGCAAAAAGAACCACTTAAAAATGATTTAAAATGGAGAAGTTATGTGGTTTTTAAGTTTGTGAACAAAACATAAAAATCTAAATGATAAAAAGAATAAAATGCACATGGAAAGACAATGAATCAAACAAATTTGATTATTTAAACATGTTAACAAACATCTATAAATAATACAAGATCAATATCACAAGAAAAATCAAGTTACAAGTTGAAAAAGTTTAAGAACATCATGGTAAAAACCCTAAAAACAATCATGGTAGCATGTGAAATGCAAATGGAAAGTTCACATTTATGAGTTTTAGGTTTACCTCTTGAAGAAAGATTAAGAAATAAGAAAACCAGAGATCTTGAAAGCTCTTCCAAGATCTTCAAATGTTCCTAGGATGATGAATAGATGCTCCAAACAACCTCCAAGCAAACTAGTGGACGAAATGCCTTGTAAATGAAGGAAAATCTCCAAAATCCAAAGATTTCAAAGACCAACTCACTAGAACCTTGTAACATAAATATGGAAGTGATTTGGATAGCTTCAATACATCATATTTGATGTTTTTGAAGTGTTTCTTGAGTTGGAAGAAGTTTGGAAATGGTTTTGAGAGGTGTTTTGCAAAAGTAGATTTTGAGGGATTTTGGAAACTTAATGAGATTTTGCAAGAACTTGTGATTGTGTAAGGAATGGAGTTCTATCTGGTTTCTATCATGAAACTTATGTGTTTGTAATCTAGGAATTGAGTTCTATTTATAGCCAAAAGCCTTGGGTCAAGGTATGGGTAAAAGTGAAGCAACTTGCCAATTTTAACCTTCCATCATGAAAATCTTTGAGTTTTCCAATGCAATCTTCATCTTTGTCTTTAGGCTACTCTACTAAGATATTCTACATGCCCCATAGATTTTTTTCATCATGCTTGATAGGATAGGAGGTGACTTGTTGAATTAAAGTTGATGATTTGACAAGGGTAACCACCTTTTTTCTCTTTCTTCACTATTCACTTTTGCAACTTGCATTAAATAATAATTTCCTTTGATCTTTGTGCCATTTTCGTGGGAATTGATGTAAAAATGTTCATTATCAATATAAACATCATAAATGAGGCTTAGTCTTTGATTAACATCGATTTGGAGAGGTTTTGGAATCAAAAAACTCATGCTGACCTGGTTTTACCAATGTGAGTTTTTGCCAACTTGTAGACCTTAGTTCTCTCTAACCAGGAAGAGTTATGGAACCCACTTGTACTTTTTAGAAATACCCAATTAGTTACTACAATATTCATGTTTGTGTCAGAACTCATTCCTCTTGAAACTAGGTCAAAAACCCTTGTGTGGTTAAGGAGTTATGGCTTTGCCCTTTTCAAAACCTTAATTCCCCAACTTTTCGATTACTTCTCAATTCTTGATCAATTGGTCACAAAACTTCATGATTAGATATTAAATGATGTTGGGAACATATTTGGCTTCAATTTTGGGTTTAAACCCTGTTGGTCAATGGATTGACTTTTCAGTCAGATGAACCGAATGATCGAAAACCTCTGAATCGATTGTTGGTGTCCTAGGTCTTCTGAGGCCTTGAAACTTCTTGAGTGGACTTCCCTAATCCATATGAGCTTCATGGACCATAACTCCATCATTGGAACACCTTTTAAATCAAAAGTCAAACTACAATTGACTTTTCCTAATCAGAAACCCTAATCGGGTGTCCTGGATTGCACTGTTCTTGATCTATGGGTGACAAACTCAAATTGGACTCATACTTGACCCAATGTAGTATCTTTGATGATGTGGATACTTGTTTCATGGATAATAAATCCAATATATTGACTGATTAAACCATCAAAACCTCAATTCCTAACTGTACGGAATCCTAATTCACTTGTATCTTAACAAAGACAAACTTGAAATAGGTTATGGTTAGATAAACAAATGAATATGATCCTAAAATGATGATGAAGATCTAAGGGGTCAAAATTTGGGGTGCAACAGTTGCCCCTATTTAAATATCTTCACTAGATGGCAATGAGAGATGACAAGAAAACCAGAAATTTTGTCCCTTAGATCCGATGGGATGCAAAAGGACAAATGCTGAAATGCAATGAATTCTAAATGATGCTTCATGATGCTTGGATGCAAGACAAATGTAGACACACGAGAAAAAATAAAAGACCGGTGTTGCGGTGGAAATAGGATCACAAACTATTAATGAGTTTGAATCGCAATTCAATTCACAACCGCTCTTTGATTTATCCGAAGGAAAAGGTCAAAAGAGGGAAAACCTATTTTGCATCGTAAACACAATGCGGGGAAAGATCTAGGGTTCGGGGGTTGGTTAAGATTAGGGAAGGTATTAGCACCCTAAACTTCTGTAGTACTCTACAGGAACCTTTTGTTCAAATGTTTACTATATTGCTTCATTCATTTGCTTAAGGTATATGTACAAAGGATTAAAAGTGAGAAAGAAGACCTAAGGGGTTAATTCTAAGTTTACTCGGCAAGACATCGCATCTTGTGCCTACGTATCCTTACGGGAGTGGAATCAGAGTAATCGTAGTTCCCCTCAAAAGGGAGGTTAGAGACTTCTTGACTGTGGTCAAGGTCTCAAGGGGAATAAACGCATCTTAAGGACACGCTTACGTGGAGTGTAGAAACTCCAATATCTACGTTGTAAATTGTTAAGTGAATTAGGGTTAAATTAGGTTAGGTTAGGGATTCCGCGGCGGGAAACCCTAAAATGAGCGCGGCGGCTCTTTGACCTAATGCTAGGGGTAAAATGGTAACTTTGTCTGCAGCGAGGCATTTGTGAAAATTAGGGTTTGTAGTTGTAAGGGTTTGAAGTTGAGGACTATTGGCGCGGCGACCAAAAGCTAGACCTAACCTTCGGATGTGAAATTAACTATAAAGATGCGATGAAATTAAATATACATACAACGACAAAAAATAAAGTGCGGAAAGATAAATGCGACAATTGTCTCGCAAAATTACAACCGGGAAACAGATACATATATAATAATGAATTGGAATTTAATCTGCAGAGAGAAACTGAAAAAAAATCGTTAGTGAAAGGTTAGACGAAAACAAATAATATTAAAGGGGAATACAAAAATGCAAAAATATTTTAGAGTAAATTTTAAAGAGAAATTAATATTAGTTTAAAAAAAGAGATTTAAATTTAAAAAAGGGTTTAATTTTTATCTTAAAAAAAAAGTTTAATTTTAAGAAATATTTTAAGTTATTTATAAAAAAAAAGTTTTATTTTTATTATATGAAAAGAGGTTTTTAATTTTCT
Organism: Lathyrus sativus; assembly: GCA_963859935.3. Classification (NCBI taxonomy): domain Eukaryota; kingdom Viridiplantae; phylum Streptophyta; class Magnoliopsida; order Fabales; family Fabaceae; genus Lathyrus; species Lathyrus sativus. Next base: position 613,446,863 of record OZ012739.1, read on the forward strand.
TAAAATTTTTTAAAGTTTTTACTTATTTTTAATATTTACACAAAAGAGTTTTTAAAACAGTTTTTAAATTATAAAAATAAAAATAGTAAAAAACAACTTTTAAAAACAGAAAAAACAAAACAAAAAAATAAAAATATAAAGGGGTTGGGCCGGTCATCACACCCGGACCCAACCCGGTTGTTGTGAATACACCAAAACTTTCATTTAGGGTTTCAGAACCCTCGTCTTCGCGGCGCGTTTGTCCCTTCGTCTTCCTCTTCTTTCTCGCCGCAACTCTCTCTCGTATGCTCTTATCCTCCCAACCTGAAAAAGAAAAAACAAATACATATCGATCATGAATCATGAGTTTACATTGTTTTGACGGTGGTTTTCACAGAGGCTTGCGATGATGACGATATAGTCTGAGCTTCAAAGAGGGTTTGCCCGTTGTTGTTCGAAACGGCGCCGGTGAACCTTCTTTTCTCGGGTTGCTTTTTGATATCCTGTTTTGTTGCTTCTGAGGGTCCTTTTATACTTGATTTTTAAATCTTTTTCAATCTCAGATTTGATTTGAATATCTCAATCTTTTTCAATCTCTGATTTGATTTGAATGAATTTTTATGATGATTTCAGATTTGATTCAATGATGGTGATGTTGATATTTAGATCTGATTTTCTTATGATGATGATTGATCTGATTGATTTGATTTAACTCTATCTGGAATTCATTAAGATTGGATTAGATTAAAAAAGTGTTGAGATTTAAATTTAAAAAGTTAGCAAAGAAGATTAGAGTTTCAAGTTAAATAAAAAATTAGAGTTTTAAAAAAAAAAATGAGTTAGAATAAAAAAAAATATTTGAATGTTGGTTTTAAAAAATGTTAGAATTATTTTAAAAACTGTTAGAATTTAATTTTAAAAAGAATTTAGAATTTTAATTTGAAAAATAAAGGTGTCAAAAAAAGATTTAGATTTAATTTAAAAAAAAAAAAAAGGATAGATTTAATTTATAAAAAAAGGTTAGATTTAATTTTTAAAATAGTTAGAAAAAAGATTTGATTTTTTTTTTTTAAAAAATAGAAGAAAAGATTTAACTTTAAAAAGTTAGAAATAGATTTAACTTTAAAAAAGGAGTTAGAGAAAAAAAGATTTAACTTTTAAAAAAGCTAGAAAAAAGATTTGATTTTTTTTTAAAAACTTAGAAAAAAAAGATTTAACTTTAAAAAAAGTTAGAAATAGATTTAACTTTAAAAAAGTTAGAAAAAAAAGATTTAATTTTAAAAAGTTAGAAAAAAAAGATTTAGCTTTAAAAAAGTTAGAAAAAAAAAGTTTTAATTTTAAAAAGTTAGAAAAAGATTTAACTTTAAAGAGTTAGAAAAAAATTTTAATTTTAAAAAGTTAGAAAAAGATTTAATTTTTAAAAAGAAGTTAGATTTTTATTTTTAAAAAAAGTATTATAATTTGATTAAAAAAATATGTTAGAAATTAATTTAAAAAAGGTTATAAAAAAAAATTTACTCTTAAAGAAAAAAAAAGGTTAAATTTTAATCTAAATCCTAAAAGTTAGTAAGAAGAGCTTAAAATGATTTTAAAAAATAGAAGAAAAAAAAAGTTAATAAAAAAACATTAGTAAAGTTATAAAAAACTTAATTAAATTATTATTAGTTAAAAAAACAAGATAAAAAAAAAGGTTAATTTATTAAGTTAATCAGAATAAAAATAAAAAAGAAAAAAGAAAGGGTAAAATTTGGGGTATTACAGTTGCCCCTATTTAAATAACTACACCGGATGATTTGAGTGGCGGAGACTCGAGGAATCATGGTGGAGGGATTTAAATATAGATAACCGAAAATTTTGCCCTTATATGTGGCGATATGCAATGCTATGGACAAAACGAGAACAGACTAATGCAGACGATGCCATGAATATGATATGATGCGTATACTGGAATGATGAATGCGAAAATGCTGACGAATACGACGACGCAGGGACAGATGTTATGAGAAGAACACACTGGGGAAAACGACGCGCTGGGACACAATACAACACTGGGGAATTCTAAAATGATGGTCAACTGGTGCGAACACGACCAATTGTCATTTTTAGAACGGGAACGAGATTCTCAAATGGAGATGGCACCTATGGGACGGCCTCCACTGGGGATCTAAAAGTAAAACTGGATCACGTACGATTGCAAAATCGATCACAGAATGCTGGAGCATTGAGCAAAGAATAGCATCCAAGCTTCTGTAACCTATCCCTCGTGACAAGATCAAACGGACTTTTCGGAACTCCGTAACAAATATACAGGGTAAAGACCGGCTGTATGCCAAAATAAATGGACTTTGATGGGAAATGCCCTGATAAGCTTCTCGAGGGAGAACTGTCACTTATCGTTGGAAGGGACTTATGTGCAAAAAATGGATAAGCACTCAAATAAAGAGGCTGCTGCTTATCTGATAAATAAATCTTCTCGCATTTAAGGTCGGCGCCTGGAATACGATTCTGATTCTTCTCTTACTGAAGGATAAATAAACTTCTTCATGCTTCAAGATCGTGCTCTCCTGAACATGAAAAGGACTAACTGAACTTCCTCATACGTCAGAATCGTGCTCTCCTGAATATGATTTGGCTCTTTCTTGTAAATGAAATTCTTCATACTTCAGAATCGTGCTCTCCTGAATATGAAACTGGAGGACTGAATTTCTTCATATTTCAGAATCGTGCTCTCCTGAATATGAAACTGGATGACTGAATTTTCTCATATTTCAGAATCGTGCTCTCCTGAATATGAAACTGGATGTAAATGAAATTTTCCATACTTCAGAATCGTGCTCTCCTGAATATGAAACTGGATAATCGAACTTCCTCATAACTCAGAATCGTGCTCTCCTGAATATGATTCGGCTCCTGAAATTTCTTCATTCTTCAGAATCGTGCTCTCCTGAAAAACGGCCAACTGAACTTCCTCATAACTCAGAATCGTGTTCTCCTGAATATGATTCCGCTCCTTCTTTTACTAAAGGATAAATGAACTTCTTCATAACTCAGAATCGTGCTCTCCTGAATATGAAACTGCTCAAACCTCCCCGTAACTCAAGATCGTGCTCTCCTGAATACGATTTGGTTCAAACCTCAAGACGGCAGGGAAATGGAAGCCCAACTGCTCCATGGAGATGGCCATTTGCTGCGAGTCATAACGAGGATATGATCGACTTCTTAGGTGAGAAATGCCGTATGTTGATGCTGTAAAATGTAAAGTGTAAAGGGTTGTAACATGTAGGATCGTAAAGTGTTGTACTGATATATTTTCCAGGCGCGAACTGGCGTGTATCTGTAAAGGATTGTAGTTGATTTTCTTGAAAGATAGTGCAAAATAAATGCACGTCCGGGTACAGTGATAAACTTCTCAAGCGAGATAGTCGCGTATTTGCCAATGTATGGTGAAAATTTTAGATGGTGCAAAATAAATGCACGTCCGGTTGGGATTGACGACCGACAAGACTGAGATTCAATCTAGGATCGAGCTAGAAAGAAGACTGGAAATCAAAACTCCATCGAGGGAATGATCTCGAAGGGTAAATATCTAATCCTGGCGAGGAAAGATAGCTGAAGTAACCGTCATCCACGAGGATCGAGCTCTGTGGGGAAACTGGAAACAAGTAAGCATTTTATGCTTAGGGCTGACAATCTATTTGGAGAGAATGGACAAACCCCAATTACTCGGTGGTAACGACCAATGATGGAGACACGATGAACCTGTGCATGTTATCGCGTATGTTAATGGATATGTTAATATGAATGTATGTTGATGTCTATGTATGTAACTATGCAAGATGTTATGAAATGAGTATGTAATGAGTATGTAATGAATATGTAATGAATATGTGATGAATATGTAATGAATATGTAATGAATATATAACGAAATAGGCATGTGATGCTTATGCCCTTGCGTATGCTGACGAAACAGACTAGAGACGGGACGAGAGATGAAATAAACATCTCGACGGAAATACCCTGCGTTCTCTGCAACCAATACGTCAATCATGGGTAAGAAAGATCAATGGTAGAACCAAGTCTGGTTTTAAAGTTTGGAATTCTCTGGGAGAGAAAGTAACCTGCTTGGGTGCACAGTATCACGTCTTCACATGGGGAGAAGAAAACCTGAAGGACGCTTTCGAGTTACCCAAGAAAAAGTTGTCAGCTTATAGTCTCTCTGGGGACTGTGATGAGGCAATAGTTTAAGAGCCTGTTGCAACACTGAGATTTACTGGGGAATGGAGGCCGTTGTGAGTGAAATCCATCGGGTGCATGAAGAAAGGTTGTGAAACCACATGGTTTTGATCCTGAAGGATCTTGTAGTAGTCGCCATTTGTTTCCCTTTTTTAAAAACATGGTGCCCCAGAATACTTGCGTTGCGAGGTAGGGTCATCTCAAGAGGATTTTATAGAGAACACCGAGTCCGGTTGCCCCATTGTTCTCAAACTCTTTGAGAGATTTGTCAGGTCTCGACGTACCTGGCACAAATTAATCGTGTTACGATGAAATCTTTGGGAAATAGCTCTTAAGAACGTCAGACTCGCGTTGGTAAGCGAATTGGGAAATTGCCTGCCCCTGTTCAGCAGGATCTTCAAGTTCCACGGGTTATGTTCATATGTAAATCTCTAAGATATCAAGCAAAGTCGTATCCTGAGCTTGTCAATGTACACATATATTTGTCTTGAATGTTTTGTTTTGAAAAAGATATCGCCATAACTTGTGACCGAAATCACTAGTCAGGATATAAGTTTTAATTATAATGCCATCATGAATTTTTTTCTGAGCATAGCTCGTAGGAGTCAGGAAACGTGATCTTGTCAAGTATGCTTTCAACCGAAGTCCTACTTCAATTAGGTCTTTTAAAGGTTGTATCGTGGCTCGGTTCACGGTTTAAGAAACAAAGGATAAAGGCTCAAAGTTATATTTGTACCCACCCATTCTTCGTGATGTTCTCCAATCCTAATTCAGTTAACCGGATATGAACGCTCATATCTCAAGCGGATTTGCTATGGTCGAGAACTTATCAAGGCTTTGGACATGGCAGTCACTCACCTATTTCTTTTGGCAATTGGTCACACGACCTTGTTCTTTATAGAGGTTCTAAAAACTACTGGTTTGTTGTTCTTATTCCCTAACTTTTGCCTGGACAGCGTCTATTGATTTGACTTTGGAGTCCAGCGGGATGCCCCAGTTTTGCCTAAGTCTCCTTCACAGGTTTTGACTTAGCGGGCTCTTATTTTTTTGAATATTCTTTTATGCACAAGTCGTGTAAATCTTTTGAAAGGCTCGTGACTGCCCCACTCCTTAGGTAACCGAGGGATAGCCATTGTATTGGACTTCTTAAGATGCTAAGGATAAATTCTCGAAGGTTGGCTCTTCCTTTTTAAGAGTCTAAGTGCTCGATCGGTTTAACTGAAAACTACCCTGCCCTAGGCTAGGATGAAGGTTCTTAAAAGAAAAAAAACTCCTACTTCAAGGCTCAAAGAGGTTAACGAGGGATTAACATCCTTATATCTCCAGTGTTTGGGATTTGAAACAATGCCTTACATCATCAGCAGGTTTTAATTGAAAGCATGTGACAAGAAATCTGACGTTTTGGGTTCGTCATCCTCCCCCCAATTCTCCATCAGAACAAGAGATCAGGTAAAGTTGGCATTGTAATTTATGAAAAATATTTTTGAATGAGTGAAACGAATGGATTTATTCAAAACAAACATATGCGTTGCATTAATTAATCAAAGATAAACAAGTTCGTACATGCTAAATATGCTTAATCAAAGAGAAATGCATATAAATAAACAAATGAACTGTCAGAAAAAATCCTTCTAAATGTTTATGAAATCTAAGAGCAACAGTTTCCTTTGGCGGAGCCTCAATGGAAAGAACGTCTGGTTTACGATCATTGTGAGTCGTCATGGCTTGCCCCAGTTACGCTGGTCACATCTTCAACAGTTTTCAGTCGTTGCTTCAAAATAATTTTCCCAGATTCTTCGTTGATCATAGTCACGTCATATTTCCAAGGCACAACTTTAGGATCACTGAAAGGAAACGGACTCGGTCTTCGAATAACTATAGGCTTAGGCTGATTCACTTCAGGGATATACGACCTTGGTATATCGAACACGAGGTTGGCGGAGCCTGCCCCTGATAAATTAAACACTGGTACCTTACCCTTTGATTCAGGCTGATGGAAAACAGGCTCAACCACAGCAACTACATCCTTCTTGGCTTGGCTTGTCACTTGTAAAACACCCTCATTAATTAACCTCTGAACGTCATTCTGAACCAACATGCAACCCTTAATACTGGCTTCACAACTTGCGCATGCAACGTGGGAAGTATCTACCAAACCAGCTTCAAACAGTTTCGAATGGAACATTTTGAGAGGAGTCTTAATCTGTTCAACGTCAAGGGCATAACCATCCCCCGAATCAACACTAACGGCATTGACACTCTCATGGTTAGGGAAAGGGTTCTTCTTAACATTTGGTTGAGGATCTTCAAATGACAAAATCTTCTTTTCCAATAGATCCCTGACAATATTTTTGAGAGCATAACAATTCTCCAGATCATGACCAGGCGCACCCTCATGAAATAAACAATGAGCGGCGGCGTTGTAATTGGCGGGTAGAGGATTAGGAGGCGGACCCAAAGCCCGAGTAGTGATGAGACCCTGCTTGACCAAAGAGGGATACAACTCGGTAAAAGTCATTGGAATCGGCGGACAAGGCTTATACGTTCTTCTATTCGGCATATTCTGGCGAGGAGCCGGACTCTTTGGCTGTTGAGGAGCAGGAGTAATGGGTGCCTGTAGGTAGTTGACAGGAGGCGGATAAACAGGAGCTTGTTGCATAGGTTGATACATGGGAACCTGTTGATTGAAAGAAGGTGTAATAGCTGCCACATAGGGTTGTTGAGCATATTGGACTGGGTACCCTTGAGGTTGAGCATAACCTTGCGGATGTCGATAAAAGCGTTCCCTTGGTCTACCAGAGGATATAGCATTAGTCTCACTCTCCTTTTTCTGGGAGCTATACGGAGGTTTCTTCGGCTGATCCTTAGAAGCGCCATGATTATTTGTCATTTTACCACTCTTCATACCCAATTCAATCTTGACACCCACAGCAACGATGTCGGAGAAATTTGAAGTCACACTACCCACCATTCTTTCGTAAAATTCTGGACGGACCGTGTCGACAAACCAATCAGCTAACTCTTTCTCGGTCAAAGGAGGTTCTACCTGCGAAGCAGTCTCTCTCCACCTTTGAGCATACTCTTTGAATGACTCAGAATTCTTTTGTGACATACTCAGCAACTGTCTTCTGTCAGGAGCCAGATCCATATTGTACTTGTAGTGTTTGATGAAAGCGTCAGATAAATCTTGAAAGCTCTTAACGCGGGACTGGTCCAAAGTTAAATACCACTTGGAAGAAGCACCCTTCAAACTGTCTTGGAAGCAGTGAATCATCAGTTTATCATTCTCAACATGGGCAGCCATTTTGCGATAATACATGATCAAATGACTCTTAGGACAGGTGGCACCTTCATAACGATCGAAGTTCGGAGTTTTGAACTTCGGGGGAATAACTAAACCCGAGACCAAACAAACATCCCTTGCGGCAGTCCCAAAAATTTGATCACCCTCTACCTTTTTCAATCTCTGGACGATAGTGTTTACTTCCTCACGAAGCTTATCATGTTTCTCATAACCCTCAACATTCTCATCAAGATCATCAAAAACTGTCTCATTGAAGTACGGTTGCGCGCGAGTGTGTACAACAGGTGGCGCAAAGATAGGAGCCCCCCTAGAAACTTCAGAAAACAAGGGCACGGCTTGCTGAACAGGTTGATTAATCGGAACAGTGGCTTGAGGAGGCACAAAACCGGGAGCAAGACCATAAGGTGGGTCCCTTGCTACGGTCACACTTGGTGGAGGGTCCACAGTAACGCCGGTAATCTCAGAAACAACAGTGGGCTGGGTATCCATCTTAGCATTCATGACATGTAACAATTCCATCATACGCCCCATACCCCCTCGAAGGTCTTCAAGTTCATTGCTAAGGCGATCAATCTCTTTTGCCTGATCCTCCATTCTTTTCCGAGTTTGAGCTCTGGTGTTGTATTGGTGCCGAGAACTCAGGGTGACGAAACTGGAAGGTGAGAGAACCGAGTGTGAGAAATCGGGAGACACATGTAATGCAAGAGTATGATGCTAAAATGTGAATGTAAATGAAGATTTCATGGAATTCAAAACATTTACGAATGTCGTGGGGTACCAAAGAAATCTTTTTCTTGTTTTTTCCATTCTATTTTTTTTATTTATGGTATCCCGCAATATCCATAAATGATGTTTGAACTTCATGAAATACAATGCAATGAGATGCTTTATGGATGCAATGCATGAAAACACACAAAGTCCTAGGTTAAAGGCTTGCATGAGGTTCAAAGGCAAGTACCCTCCCCTGAAGTTAGATGGTTCATCCTGTCCTACAAAAGTAACCAGGTTCTAAGGGATCTCAATATCATTGATCCTTCACAAGGGTGGTTGTTCAGAAGGCAACTTACTTGCCAACCAAAACCCTCCAAGTTTAAGATCTCAATGAGCGTAGTATCGAGTGTCAACCAACTTCAGTCTGCACCAAAGCCGGTTACCTCACTACTTTCTAAAGGCCAAGATGAGTTAACTAGGGTTCTAAAAGTCAGTTAGTGCATTGACAACATATGGCAGCCTCAATATTATCCTCAACTTGACTTAAGGAATATAAGCACCAACCAAGAAGTCGCACTAACTATGGCCACCAGATCAACCGTATCGATATACGTCGTACAGTTTCCTTGGTCTATTGCCATTTACCTAAGGTACACTAGATCCGGGTTAGGACCTATCTCACAGCACAAGGAACAGTCCCACAATCAAAGCGCAAATATATACATGCAAATGAATAATAACACAGATAGTAATAAATATGAACAAATTAGGGATAACCCTCAAAAGTTAAAGGAATCCCCAGTGAAGTCGCCATTTTCTGTTGCGGTGGAAATAGGATCACAAACTATTAATGAGTTTGAATCGCAATTCAATTCACAACCGCTCTTTGATTTATCCGAAGGAAAAGGTCAAAAGAGGGAAAACCTATTTTGCATCGTAAACACAATGCGGGGAAAGATCTAGGGTTCGGGGGTTGGTTAAGATTAGGGAAGGTATTAGCACCCTAAACTTCTGTAGTACTCTACAGGAACCTTTTGTTCAAATGTTTACTATATTGCTTCATTCATTTGCTTAAGGTATATGTACAAAGGATTAAAAGTGAGAAAGAAGACCTAAGGGGTTAATTCTAAGTTTACTCGGCAAGACATCGCATCTTGTGCCTACGTATCCTTACGGGAGTGGAATCAGAGTAATGGTAGTTCCCCTCAAAAGGGAGGTTAGAGGCTTCTTGACTGTGGTCAAGGTCTCAAGGGGAATAAACGCATCTTAAGGACACGCTTACGTGGAGTGTAGAAACTCCAATATCTACGTTGTAAATTGTTAAGTGAATTAGGGTTAAATTAGGTTAGGTTAGGGATTCCGCGGCGGGAAACCCTAAAATGAGCGCGGCGGCTCTTTGACCTAATGCTAGGGGTAAAATGGTAACTTTGTCTGCAGCGAGGCATTTGTGAAAATTAGGGTTTGTAGTTGTAAGGGTTTGAAGTTGAGGACTATTGGCGCGGCGACCAAAAGCTAGACCTAACCTTCGGATGTGAAATTAACTATAAAGATGCGATGAAATTAAATATACATACAACGACAAAAAATAAAGTGCGGAAAGATAAATGCGACAATTGTCTCGCAAAATTACAACCGGGAAACAGATACATATATAATAATGAATTGGAATTTAATCTGCAGAGAGAAACTGAAAAAAAATCGTTAGTGAAAGGTTAGACGAAAACAAATAATATTAAAGGGGAATACAAAAATGCAAAAATATTTTAGAGTAAATTTTAAAGAGAAATTAATATTAGTTTAAAAAAAGAGATTTAAATTTAAAAAAGGGTTTAATTTTTATCTTAAAAAAAAAGTTTAATTTTAAGAAATATTTTAAGTTATTTATAAAAAAAAAGTTTTATTTTTATTATATGAAAAGAGGTTTTTAATTTTCTTAAAATTTTTTAAAGTTTTTACTTATTTTTAATATTTACACAAAAGAGTTTTTAAAACAGTTTTTAAATTATCAAAATAAAAATAGTAAAAAACAACTTTTAAAAACAGAAAAAACAAAACAAAAAAATAAAAATATAAAGGGGTTGGGCCGGTCATCACACCCGGACCCAACCCGGTTGTTGTGAATACACCAAAACTTTCATTTAGGGTTTCAGAACCCTCGTCTTCGCGGCGCGTTTGTCCCTTCGTCTTCCTCTTCTTTCTCGCCGCAACTCTCTCTCGTATGCTCTTATCCTCCCAACCTGAAAAAGAAAAAACAAATACATATCGATCATGAATCATGAGTTTACATTGTTTTGACGGTGGTTTTCACAGAGGCTTGCGATGATGACGATATAGTCTGAGCTTCAAAGAGGGTTTGCCCGTTGTTGTTCGAAACGGCGCCGGTGAACCTTCTTTTCTCGGGTTGCTTTTTGATCTCCTGTTTTGTTGCTTCTGAGGGTCCTTTTATACTTGATTTTTAAATCTTTTTCAATCTCAGATTTGATTTGAATATCTCAATCTTTTTCAATCTCTGATTTGATTTGAATGAATTTTTATGATGATTTCAGATTTGATTCAATGATGGTGATGTTGATATTTAGATCTGATTTTCTTATGATGATGATTGATCTGATTGATTTGATTTAACTCTATCTGGAATTCATTAAGATTGGATTAGATTAAAAAAGTGTTGAGATTTAAATTTAAAAAGTTAGCAAAGAAGATTAGAGTTTCAAGTTAAATAAAAAATTAGAGTTTTAAAAAAAAAATGAGTTAGAATAAAAAAAAATATTTGAATGTTGGTTTTAAAAAATGTTAGAATTATTTTAAAAACTGTTAGAATTTAATTTTAAAAAGAATTTAGAATTTTAATTTGAAAAATAAAGGTGTCAAAAAAAGATTTAGATTTAATTTAAAAAAAAAAAAAGGATAGATTTAATTTATAAAAAAAGGTTAGATTTAATTTTTAAAATAGTTAGAAAAAAGATTTGATTTTTTTTTTTTAAAAAATAGAAGAAAAGATTTAACTTTAAAAAGTTAGAAATAGATTTAACTTTAAAAAAGGAGTTAGAGAAAAAAAGATTTAACTTTTAAAAAAGCTAGAAAAAAGATTTGATTTTTTTTTAAAAACTTAGAAAAAAAAGATTTAACTTTAAAAAAAGTTAGAAATAGATTTAACTTTAAAAAAGTTAGAAAAAAAAGATTTAATTTTAAAAAGTTAGAAAAAAAAGATTTAGCTTTAAAAAAGTTAGAAAAAAAAAGTTTTAATTTTAAAAAGTTAGAAAAAGATTTAACTTTAAAGAGTTAGAAAAAAATTTTAATTTTAAAAAGTTAGAAAAAGATTTAATTTTTAAAAAGAAGTTAGATTTTTATTTTTAAAAAAAGTATTATAATTTGATTAAAAAAATATGTTAGAAATTAATTTAAAAAAGGTTATAAAAAAAAATTTACTCTTAAAGAAAAAAAAAGGTTAAATTTTAATCTAAATCCTAAAAGTTAGTAAGAAGAGCTTAAAATGATTTTAAAAAATAGAAGAAAAAAAAAGTTAATAAAAAAACATTAGTAAAGTTATAAAAAACTTAATTAAATTATTATTAGTTAAAAAAACAAGATAAAAAAAAAGGTTAATTTATTAAGTTAATCAGAATAAAAATAAAAAAGAAAAAAGAAAGGGTAAAATTTGGGGTATTACAGTTGCCCCTATTTAAATAACTACACCGGATGATTTGAGTGGCGGAGACTCGAGGAATCATGGTGGAGGGATTTAAATATAGATAACCGAAAATTTTGCCCTTATATGTGGCGATATGCAATGCTATGGACAAAACGAGAACAGACTAATGCAGACGATGCCATGAATATGATATGATGCGTATACTGGAATGATGAATGCGAAAATGCTGACGAATACGACGACGCAGGGACAGATGTTATGAGAAGAACACACTGGGGAAAACGACGCGCTGGGACACAATACAACACTGGGGAATTCTAAAATGATGGTCAACTGGTGCGAACACGACCAATTGTCATTTTTAGAACGGGAACGAGATTCTCAAATGGAGATGGCACCTATGGGACGGCCTCCACTGGGGATCTAAAAGTAAAACTGGATCACGTACGATTGCAAAATCGATCACAGAATGCTGGAGCATTGAGCAAAGAATAGCATCCAAGCTTCTGTAACCTATCCCTCGTGACAAGATCAAACGGACTTTTCGGAACTCCGTAACAAATATACAGGGTAAAGACCGGCTGTATGCCAAAATAAATGGACTTTGATGGGAAATGCCCTGATAAGCTTCTCGAGGGAGAACTGTCACTTATCGTTGGAAGGGACTTATGTGCAAAAAATGGATAAGCACTCAAATAAAGAGGCTGCTGCTTATCTGATAAATAAATCTTCTCGCATTTAAGGTCGGCGCCTGGAATACGATTCTGATTCTTCTCTTACTGAAGGATAAATAAACTTCTTCATGCTTCAAGATCGTGCTCTCCTGAACATGAAAAGGACTAACTGAACTTCCTCATACGTCAGAATCGTGCTCTCCTGAATATGATTTGGCTCTTTCTTGTAAATGAAATTCTTCATACTTCAGAATCGTGCTCTCCTGAATATGAAACTGGAGGACTGAATTTCTTCATATTTCAGAATCGTGCTCTCCTGAATATGAAACTGGATGACTGAATTTTCTCATATTTCAGAATCGTGCTCTCCTGAATATGAAACTGGATGTAAATGAAATTTTCCATACTTCAGAATCGTGCTCTCCTGAATATGAAACTGGATAATCGAACTTCCTCATAACTCAGAATCGTGCTCTCCTGAATATGATTCGGCTCCTGAAATTTCTTCATTCTTCAGAATCGTGCTCTCCTGAAAAACGGCCAACTGAACTTCCTCATAACTCAGAATCGTGTTCTCCTGAATATGATTCCGCTCCTTCTTTTACTAAAGGATAAATGAACTTCTTCATAACTCAGAATCGTGCTCTCCTGAATATGAAACTGCTCAAACCTCCCCGTAACTCAAGATCGTGCTCTCCTGAATACGATTTGGTTCAAACCTCAAGACGGCAGGGAAATGGAAGCCCAACTGCTCCATGGAGATGGCCATTTGCTGCGAGTCATAACGAGGATATGATCGACTTCTTAGGTGAGAAATGCCGTATGTTGATGCTGTAAAATGTAAAGTGTAAAGGGTTGTAACATGTAGGATCGTAAAGTGTTGTACTGATATATTTTCCAGGCGCGAACTGGCGTGTATCTGTAAAGGATTGTAGTTGATTTTCTTGAAAGATAGTGCAAAATAAATGCACGTCCGGGTACAGTGATAAACTTCTCAAGCGAGATAGTCGCGTATTTGCCAATGTATGGTGAAAATTTTAGATGGTGCAAAATAAATGCACGTCCGGTTGGGATTGACGACCGACAAGACTGAGATTCAATCTAGGATCGAGCTAGAAAGAAGACTGGAAATCAAAACTCCATCGAGGGAATGATCTCGAAGGGTAAATATCTAATCCTGGCGAGGAAAGATAGCTGAAGTAACCGTCATCCACGAGGATCGAGCTCTGTGGGGAAACTGGAAACAAGTAAGCATTTTATGCTTAGGGCTGACAATCTATTTGGAGAGAATGGACAAACCCCAATTACTCGGTGGTAACGACCAATGATGGAGACACGATGAACCTGTGCATGTTATCGCGTATGTTAATGGATATGTTAATATGAATGTATGTTGATGTCTATGTATGTAACTATGCAAGATGTTATGAAATGAGTATGTAATGAGTATGTAATGAATATGTAATGAATATGTGATGAATATGTAATGAATATGTAATGAATATATAACGAAATAGGCATGTGATGCTTATGCCCTTGCGTATGCTGACGAAACAGACTAGAGACGGGACGAGAGATGAAATAAACATCTCGACGGAAATACCCTGCGTTCTCTGCAACCAATACGTCAATCATGGGTAAGAAAGATCAATGGTAGAACCAAGTCTGGTTTTAAAGTTTGGAATTCTCTGGGAGAGAAAGTAACCTGCTTGGGTGCACAGTATCACGTCTTCACATGGGGAGAAGAAAACCTGAAGGACGCTTTCGAGTTACCCAAGAAAAAGTTGTCAGCTTATAGTCTCTCTGGGGACTGTGATGAGGCAATAGTTTAAGAGCCTGTTGCAACACTGAGATTTACTGGGGAATGGAGGCCGTTGTGAGTGAAATCCATCGGGTGCATGAAGAAAGGTTGTGAAACCACATGGTTTTGATCCTGAAGGATCTTGTAGTAGTCGCCATTTGTTTCCCTTTTTTAAAAACATGGTGCCCCAGAATACTTGCGTTGCGAGGTAGGGTCATCTCAAGAGGATTTTATAGAGAACACCGAGTCCGGTTGCCCCATTGTTCTCAAACTCTTTGAGAGATTTGTCAGGTCTCGACGTACCTGGCACAAATTAATCGTGTTACGATGAAATCTTTGGGAAATAGCTCTTAAGAACGTCAGACTCGCGTTGGTAAGCGAATTGGGAAATTGCCTGCCCCTGTTCAGCAGGATCTTCAAGTTCCACGGGTTATGTTCATATGTAAATCTCTAAGATATCAAGCAAAGTCGTATCCTGAGCTTGTCAATGTACACATATATTTGTCTTGAATGTTTTGTTTTGAAAAAGATATCGCCATAACTTGTGACCGAAATCACTAGTCAGGATATAAGTTTTAATTATAATGCCATCATGAATTTTTTTCTGAGCATAGCTCGTAGGAGTCAGGAAACGTGATCTTGTCAAGTATGCTTTCAACCGAAGTCCTACTTCAATTAGGTCTTTTAAAGGTTGTATCGTGGCTCGGTTCACGGTTTAAGAAACAAAGGATAAAGGCTCAAAGTTATATTTGTACCCACCCATTCTTCGTGATGTTCTCCAATCCTAATTCAGTTAACCGGATATGAACGCTCATATCTCAAGCGGATTTGCTATGGTCGAGAACTTATCAAGGCTTTGGACATGGCAGTCACTCACCTATTTCTTTTGGCAATTGGTCACACGACCTTGTTCTTTATAGAGGTTCTAAAAACTACTGGTTTGTTGTTCTTATTCCCTAACTTTTGCCTGGACAGCGTCTATTGATTTGACTTTGGAGTCCAGCGGGATGCCCCAGTTTTGCCTAAGTCTCCTTCACAGGTTTTGACTTAGCGGGCTCTTATTTTTTTGAATATTCTTTTATGCACAAGTCGTGTAAATCTTTTGAAAGGCTCGTGACTGCCCCACTCCTTAGGTAACCGAGGGATAGCCATTGTATTGGACTTCTTAAGATGCTAAGGATAAATTCTCGAAGGTTGGCTCTTCCTTTTTAAGAGTCTAAGTGCTCGATCGGTTTAACTGAAAACTACCCTGCCCTAGGCTAGGATGAAGGTTCTTAAAAGAAAAAAAACTCCTACTTCAAGGCTCAAAGAGGTTAACGAGGGATTAACATCCTTATATCTCCAGTGTTTGGGATTTGAAACAATGCCTTACATCATCAGCAGGTTTTAATTGAAAGCATGTGACAAGAAATCTGACGTTTTGGGTTCGTCATCCTCCCCCCAATTCTCCATCAGAACAAGAGATCAGGTAAAGTTGGCATTGTAATTTATGAAAAATATTTTTGAATGAGTGAAACGAATGGATTTATTCAAAACAAACATATGCGTTGCATTAATTAATCAAAGATAAACAAGTTCGTACATGCTAAATATGCTTAATCAAAGAGAAATGCATATAAATAAACAAATGAACTGTCAGAAAAAATCCTTCTAAATGTTTATGAAATCTAAGAGCAACAGTTTCCTTTGGCGGAGCCTCAATGGAAAGAACGTCTGGTTTACGATCATTGTGAGTCGTCATGGCTTGCCCCAGTTACGCTGGTCACATCTTCAACAGTTTTCAGTCGTTGCTTCAAAATAATTTTCCCAGATTCTTCGTTGATCATAGTCACGTCATATTTCCAAGGCACAACTTTAGGATCACTGAAAGGAAACGGACTCGGTCTTCGAATAACTATAGGCTTAGGCTGATTCACTTCAGGGATATACGACCTTGGTATATCGAACACGAGGTTGGCGGAGCCTGCCCCTGATAAATTAAACACTGGTACCTTACCCTTTGATTCAGGCTGATGGAAAACAGGCTCAACCACAGCAACTACATCCTTCTTGGCTTGGCTTGTCACTTGTAAAACACCCTCATTAATTAACCTCTGAACGTCATTCTGAACCAACATGCAACCCTTAATACTGGCTTCACAACTTGCGCATGCAACGTGGGAAGTATCTACCAAACCAGCTTCAAACAGTTTCGAATGGAACATTTTGAGAGGAGTCTTAATCTGTTCAACGTCAAGGGCATAACCATCCCCCGAATCAACACTAACGGCATTGACACTCTCATGGTTAGGGAAAGGGTTCTTCTTAACATTTGGTTGAGGATCTTCAAATGACAAAATCTTCTTTTCCAATAGATCCCTGACAATATTTTTGAGAGCATAACAATTCTCCAGATCATGACCAGGCGCACCCTCATGAAATAAACAATGAGCGGCGGCGTTGTAATTGGCGGGTAGAGGATTAGGAGGCGGACCCAAAGCCCGAGTAGTGATGAGACCCTGCTTGACCAAAGAGGGATACAACTCGGTAAAAGTCATTGGAATCGGCGGACAAGGCTTATACGTTCTTCTATTCGGCATATTCTGGCGAGGAGCCGGACTCTTTGGCTGTTGAGGAGCAGGAGTAATGGGTGCCTGTAGGTAGTTGACAGGAGGCGGATAAACAGGAGCTTGTTGCATAGGTTGATACATGGGAACCTGTTGATTGAAAGAAGGTGTAATAGCTGCCACATAGGGTTGTTGAGCATATTGGACTGGGTACCCTTGAGGTTGAGCATAACCTTGCGGATGTCGATAAAAGCGTTCCCTTGGTCTACCAGAGGATATAGCATTAGTCTCACTCTCCTTTTTCTGGGAGCTATACGGAGGTTTCTTCGGCTGATCCTTAGAAGCGCCATGATTATTTGTCATTTTACCACTCTTCATACCCAATTCAATCTTGACACCCACAGCAACGATGTCGGAGAAATTTGAAGTCACACTACCCACCATTCTTTCGTAAAATTCTGGACGGACCGTGTCGACAAACCAATCAGCTAACTCTTTCTCGGTCAAAGGAGGTTCTACCTGCGAAGCAGTCTCTCTCCACCTTTGAGCATACTCTTTGAATGACTCAGAATTCTTTTGTGACATACTCAGCAACTGTCTTCTGTCAGGAGCCAGATCCATATTGTACTTGTAGTGTTTGATGAAAGCGTCAGATAAATCTTGAAAGCTCTTAACGCGGGACTGGTCCAAAGTTAAATACCACTTGGAAGAAGCACCCTTCAAACTGTCTTGGAAGCAGTGAATCATCAGTTTATCATTCTCAACATGGGCAGCCATTTTGCGATAATACATGATCAAATGACTCTTAGGACAGGTGGCACCTTCATAACGATCGAAGTTCGGAGTTTTGAACTTCGGGGGAATAACTAAACCCGAGACCAAACAAACATCCCTTGCGGCAGTCCCAAAAATTTGATCACCCTCTACCTTTTTCAATCTCTGGACGATAGTGTTTACTTCCTCACGAAGCTTATCATGTTTCTCATAACCCTCAACATTCTCATCAAGATCATCAAAAACTGTCTCATTGAAGTACGGTTGCGCGCGAGTGTGTACAACAGGTGGCGCAAAGATAGGAGCCCCCCTAGAAACTTCAGAAAACAAGGGCACGGCTTGCTGAACAGGTTGATTAATCGGAACAGTGGCTTGAGGAGGCACAAAACCGGGAGCAAGACCATAAGGTGGGTCCCTTGCTACGGTCACACTTGGTGGAGGGTCCACAGTAACGCCGGTAATCTCAGAAACAACAGTGGGCTGGGTATCCATCTTAGCATTCATGACATGTAACAATTCCATCATACGCCCCATACCCCCTCGAAGGTCTTCAAGTTCATTGCTAAGGCGATCAATCTCTTTTGCCTGATCCTCCATTCTTTTCCGAGTTTGAGCTCTGGTGTTGTATTGGTGCCGAGAACTCAGGGTGACGAAACTGGAAGGTGAGAGAACCGAGTGTGAGAAATCGGGAGACACATGTAATGCAAGAGTATGATGCTAAAATGTGAATGTAAATGAAGATTTCATGGAATTCAAAACATTTACGAATGTCGTGGGGTACCAAAGAAATCTTTTTCTTGTTTTTTCCATTCTATTTTTTTTATTTATGGTATCCCGCAATATCCATAAATGATGTTTGAACTTCATGAAATACAATGCAATGAGATGCTTTATGGATGCAATGCATGAAAACACACAAAGTCCTAGGTTAAAGGCTTGCATGAGGTTCAAAGGCAAGTACCCTCCCCTGAAGTTAGATGGTTCATCCTGTCCTACAAAAGTAACCAGGTTCTAAGGGATCTCAATATCATTGATCCTTCACAAGGGTGGTTGTTCAGAAGGCAACTTACTTGCCAACCAAAACCCTCCAAGTTTAAGATCTCAATGAGCGTAGTATCGAGTGTCAACCAACTTCAGTCTGCACCAAAGCCGGTTACCTCACTACTTTCTAAAGGCCAAGATGAGTTAACTAGGGTTCTAAAAGTCAGTTAGTGCATTGACAACATATGGCAGCCTCAATATTATCCTCAACTTGACTTAAGGAATATAAGCACCAACCAAGAAGTCGCACTAACTATGGCCACCAGATCAACCGTATCGATATACGTCGTACAGTTTCCTTGGTCTATTGCCATTTACCTAAGGTACACTAGATCCGGGTTAGGACCTATCTCACAGCACAAGGAACAGTCCCACAATCAAAGCGCAAATATATACATGCAAATGAATAATAACACAGATAGTAATAAATATGAACAAATTAGGGATAACCCTCAAAAGTTAAAGGAATCCCCAGTGAAGTCGCCATTTTCTGTTGCGGTGGAAATAGGATCACAAACTATTAATGAGTTTGAATCGCAATTCAATTCACAACCGCTCTTTGATTTATCCGAAGGAAAAGGTCAAAAGAGGGAAAACCTATTTTGCATCGTAAACACAATGCGGGGAAAGATCTAGGGTTCGGGGGTTGGTTAAGATTAGGGAAGGTATTAGCACCCTAAACTTCTGTAGTACTCTACAGGAACCTTTTGTTCAAATGTTTACTATATTGCTTCATTCATTTGCTTAAGGTATATGTACAAAGGATTAAAAGTGAGAAAGAAGACCTAAGGGGTTAATTCTAAGTTTACTCGGCAAGACATCGCATCTTGTGCCTACGTATCCTTACGGGAGTGGAATCAGAGTAATCGTAGTTCCCCTCAAAAGGGAGGTTAGAGGCTTCTTGACTGTGGTCAAGGTCTCAAGGGGAATAAACGCATCTTAAGGACACGCTTACGTGGAGTGTAGAAACTCCAATATCTACGTTGTAAATTGTTAAGTGAATTAGGGTTAAATTAGGTTAGGTTAGGGATTCCGCGGCGGGAAACCCTAAAATGAGCGCGGCGGCTCTTTGACCTAATGCTAGGGGTAAAATGGTAACTTTGTCTGCAGCGAGGCATTTGTGAAAATTAGGGTTTGTAGTTGTAAGGGTTTGAAGTTGAGGACTATTGGCGCGGCGACCAAAAGCTAGACCTAACCTTCGGATGTGAAATTAACTATAAAGATGCGATGAAATTAAATATACATACAACGACAAAAAATAAAGTGCGGAAAGATAAATGCGACAATTGTCTCGCAAAATTACAACCGGGAAACAGATACATATATAATAATGAATTGGAATTTAATCTGCAGAGAGAAACTGAAAAAAAATCGTTAGTGAAAGGTTAGACGAAAACAAATAATATTAAAGGGGAATACAAAAATGCAAAAAGATTTTAGAGTAAATTTTAAAGAGAAATTAATATTAGTTTAAAAAAAGAGATTTAAATTTAAAAAAGGGTTTAATTTTTATCTTAAAAAAAAAGTTTAATTTTAAGAAATATTTTAAGTTATTTATAAAAAAAAAGTTTTATTTTTATTATATGAAAAGAGGTTTTTAATTTTCTTAAAATTTTTTAAAGTTTTTACTTATTTTTAATATTTACACAAAAGAGTTTTTAAAACAGTTTTTAAATTATCAAAATAAAAATAGTAAAAAACAACTTTTAAAAACAGAAAAAACAAAACAAAAAAATAAAAATATAAAGGGGTTGGGCCGGTCATCACACCCGGACCCAACCCGGTTGTTGTGAATACACCAAAACTTTCATTTAGGGTTTCAGAACCCTCGTCTTCGCGGCGCGTTTGTCCCTTCGTCTTCCTCTTCTTTCTCGCCGCAACTCTCTCTCGTATGCTCTTATCCTCCCAACCTGAAAAAGAAAAAACAAATACATATCGATCATGAATCATGAGTTTACATTGTTTTGACGGTGGTTTTCACAGAGGCTTGCGATGATGACGATATAGTCTGAGCTTCAAAGAGGGTTTGCCCGTTGTTGTTCGAAACGGCGCCGGTGAACCTTCTTTTCTCGGGTTGCTTTTTGATCTCCTGTTTTGTTGCTTCTGAGGGTCCTTTTATACTTGATTTTTAAATCTTTTTCAATCTCAGATTTGATTTGAATATCTCAATCTTTTTCAATCTCTGATTTGATTTGAATGAATTTTTATGATGATTTCAGATTTGATTCAATGATGGTGATGTTGATATTTAGATCTGATTTTCTTATGATGATGATTGATCTGATTGATTTGATTTAACTCTATCTGGAATTCATTAAGATTGGATTAGATTAAAAAAGTGTTGAGATTTAAATTTAAAAAGTTAGCAAAGAAGATTAGAGTTTCAAGTTAAATAAAAAATTAGAGTTTTAAAAAAAAAAATGAGTTAGAATAAAAAAAAATATTTGAATGTTGGTTTTAAAAAATGTTAGAATTATTTTAAAAACTGTTAGAATTTAATTTTAAAAAGAATTTAGAATTTTAATTTGAAAAATAAAGGTGTCAAAAAAAGATTTAGATTTAATTTAAAAAAAAAAAAAGGATAGATTTAATTTATAAAAAAAGGTTAGATTTAATTTTTAAAATAGTTAGAAAAAAGATTTGATTTTTTTTTTTTAAAAAATAGAAGAAAAGATTTAACTTTAAAAAGTTAGAAATAGATTTAACTTTAAAAAAGGAGTTAGAGAAAAAAAGATTTAACTTTTAAAAAAGCTAGAAAAAAGATTTGATTTTTTTTTAAAAACTTAGAAAAAAAAGATTTAACTTTAAAAAAAGTTAGAAATAGATTTAACTTTAAAAAAGTTAGAAAAAAAAGATTTAATTTTAAAAAGTTAGAAAAAAAAGATTTAGCTTTAAAAAAGTTAGAAAAAAAAAGTTTTAATTTTAAAAAGTTAGAAAAAGATTTAACTTTAAAGAGTTAGAAAAAAATTTTAATTTTAAAAAGTTAGAAAAAGATTTAATTTTTAAAAAGAAGTTAGATTTTTATTTTTAAAAAAAGTATTATAATTTGATTAAAAAAATATGTTAGAAATTAATTTAAAAAAGGTTATAAAAAAAAATTTACTCTTAAAGAAAAAAAAAGGTTAAATTTTAATCTAAATCCTAAAAGTTAGTAAGAAGAGCTTAAAATGATTTTAAAAAATAGAAAAAAAAAAATTAATAAAAAAACATTAGTAAAGTTATAAAAAACTTAATTAAATTATTATTAGTTAAAAAAACAAGATAAAAAAAAAGGTTAATTTATTAAGTTAATCAGAATAAAAATAAAAAAGAAAAAAGAAAGGGTAAAATTTGGGGTATTACAACCGGCAATACGACGAGTAATTACTCACAGGGGAAAGACAATAACACCGGGGAAGCAACAAACATCATCCATGAACGGAACTGGATGGAAAAGAGTCATAAAATTCAAAATAACAATGAATGAGGTGATGAGAAACCTGAGAAATATAACAGGGACATAGAAACAAACATTAGATACATTCGGAAGAACATCGAATGAACTCTGAAATATGCCAGAGATACTCGGAAAAACATCGAATAAAATCCGGAACATATCCAAAGAAGCACATTGAAGACATATATCTTGAAGGTTCATCTGAAACATTTTAGAAGAGCTTTAAATGCACGGGAAAAGGTTTGAAGACATCTCTGGGAGAACATTAGATAAGCAACAAAGGAGTTCTGGAAGAACATCAGAACAAAAGATATATATATATATATATATATATATATATATATATATATATATATATATATATATATATATATATATATATATATATATCCAGAAAGACATCAGATAGATTCTGGAAAAACATCAGAATCAAGGTAAATATCTGGAAAACCATCAGATAAGTTCTGGAAAAACATCAGAACAAAGATTCAAACTAGAAAAACATCAGAGAGAGAAACATATCCGGAAAAACATCGGATAGATTCTGGAAAAACATCAGAATCAAGGTAAATATCTGGAAAACCATCAGATAAGTTCTAGAAAAACATCAGAACAAAGACTCAATCTGGAAAAACATCAGAGAGAGAAACATATCCGGAAAATATATCTGGCAAATCCTAAAGACCTCTCTTCCTTTCTCCCAGCCGCCGCCGTTTTTCCACAACCTTCCATTTCTCACCTCAAAACCACCACTGTGAACTCCTTCTGGCTTCCCCTCTCATCTTCATCCATACGCACCTTCTTCCCTCCAACCTAAATCCCTCACGAGCTCTCATTCTCTCCCTCAAAAAGCCTAGCCACCATCATCTCTTCGTCTTCATCACTAACAAACCCTCAAACCAGTCGCCGCCCTTAAAACCCTAAGGCCCTCACTGTCTTCCCTCTCTATCGACCATCATCATCACAATCAACGAATTTAAAGCCCTTCTTCTTCTTGATCTTCTCCCTAACCCTCACCGATAACCTTTCCATTTTTTCTTTTCCGGCGAAAAAAACGAAACCACATAACCACCGTGTTCCTTTCCGACAGAAAAAACCCAACCCAAATATCACTAGGACAAACCTTATCTCTCCAAATGGAATCAAACACTCCGCCATGACCATCAAGAACAACCTACTGATCTCTGATTCACACTCCAACATCAGAACCTCCGCAAGAATACATTTTGTTGGAGCTCCTTGTTAATCTCGACTGACATTAAAGAAATAATCGATAACATCAACGAAGGCAGATTCACGTTATGAGTTTTGATTCCAGATTCAAAATTCGTTTTAGTTTTCGTCATGATGTCGAATTCCACCACAAGCATTGGTCACAACTCGTAGATCCTCATGAGATTTGTGATTCAAATCACTTTCTTCGATTTCTATTAAATGACAACAACGCCAGCTTCGATACGTTCTCGCTCGGTTGCACACCACCGTTTCACCAAAACTCCGACAACGCAAATCTCTGAGTCTCTATTTCGCAGCAACGTCCGATTCATCTTATAGTTGTGGTTGCTTTCATTTTTCATATTTCATCATGTTTTGGCTTCGATTCCAATATCAACAACAACGACTCCGTAACAGTAGCATCTGGAACCGGTCCAAGATTGCATTTTCAATGTCGGTTGATGCATTTTCTCTTCATTTGTCGCTCTGCTTAATTGTTGATAATGTTTTTCTTCTATTTTTTGGTCAAGTTTCCGATGCAAATCTATGTTTTGTGTTGTTTCAATGTTGTGATCCTGTAAATATTTTCAAAAACTATGTTAACTCCTTTAACAGATTTCCTGCATACAAGTTGTTTGATTAACTTGAATTGAATTCACAATAGATTGGAATATTGGTTTTGATGTGTTTGTGTAGCTGTTGCAAATTTGTGTAGGATTTATGGAATGACTTGTGTTGAGAAGCCGATTGTTGAGTTGTAAGAACAAGGCGGTGTAGATTGGAGGACACTTTTGGCTTTCAAATCATGATTAATTGTGAAGAAGATGCTTCTGTTTATAGAAGATTTGAAGGGTTAGAAGTTAATCTTAGAGTGAGTTTTGGTTGACATCTTGATTTAGCTCTTAATGGTGGTTTTGAACTTATCTTTTATTATTAATTTTGTTCTCAACTTCGATGATAAGTTTGATACCAAATGGGATTAAATGTTAAATTTATTTGGATTAATTAGATTTTTTAGAAATTAATTTTGATATTAACTTTAATTCTAACTTTTGTTGAATTTTGATTACATTTTAGTTTTGATGTTGATTCTAACTTGATGTTAATTTTGGTTAATTTTTAGGTCGATATTATTCTTGATATTGATTTCTTTTAAAATTGTGATTTGATTTTTGATTAAATTAATTTTGATTTTGATTCATTAATTTTTTGATAATTTAAATTTGGTTAATTAATTTTAAATAATCTAATTAAATAATTTAATCAAACTTTAGTCAAGTAATTTTGTTAATTAAAACTTGATCGCTTCATTTCACACCATGCTTTTGTGAACTTGCGTTCATTTCTATAGATTGGGTTCAATTTAATTGTTTCGTTATCTACAAACCCCATTCGAAAAATGTATCCCAACTCCCACAAAATGTAATATAATTTTATCACTTTTGCCTTAATTATGTTTTATGCTTCAAAAAAAGTTTCAAAATTATTCTCGATTCATCGAGCCATTTTACACCTTGTAAGTCGAGTGCTTTCAAAGCCTCGCCATCAACCTTTGATCACCATACACAACATTTAAAGCTTAATCCCTGGCTTCCTTACAGTGAGACCTATTTGATCAATTATCTCTAGTTGGTCACTTAGAAGACTAGCCCACTTTGCTAGTGCACACGTTTAAAACTCAAATTCAAACCTCGACTCACCTCGAGTATTTTTCTTCAAAACAAACTATTCTTTTCAATTAAACAATGTAGATATAGAGCTCTTGAGGTCTAGCACTTCTTGGGTTCTCGAAGGATTGCTCTAAAGGTGCACGCCTTGGGTTGTTATCCTTTCGATCATACATTTCTAGAATACCTAGCGCGTCTAAACCAAATACGCTAATCCATTCAAATTATTTTCTTAAATAAATTACGAAAGAATTGAGTTTTTGGGGTCTCGCACTCCTTGAACTCTTGAATGACAACTATTGAGGCGTACGCCTTGGGTAGCATGTCATTCGAACTTTCGTTCCTAAAACACGTGCCCTAATTATTTGGACAAGTACATTCACTGTCCAACAAACATATTTCGTAATTAATAGAATGAAAAAGGTGTCGTTGGAATCTAACATTCCAATAATATCCCGATTAATTGGTTGTGAGGCTGACGTCTTGTTTATCGAATAGTCGTCATTCTCCATCAAAATATCTAACCAACCTTATCTTCCTCGCCCCCGTGCAATCAAAAACCTAATACCTATTCAAATCTGTCCTCTTTTCCGAACCAAAACAGCCAACATATCAAACTCTCTTTTCTCGCTCCCGTGCGATTGAAACTCCTCAAACACTAATTCCTCGCCCCCGTGCAATCTACAACTCAAACAAATTTCTCCAAAGAACATTATTTAGTCCCTTCTTCCGCGCATACAAACTCGTGCTTCAGCCTCCCTTAGCGAGTAGACAAGCCAATGTTTAGCAGTTAGAATGCGACCTAAACACTCGTTCGTTCACAAACCTTTTAATCGTAGTTGTCCGAACTACGGACGCTCAGATTTCTCATTTGTCAATGAGAATACATAGGCATAGGATTGCGAGATCCTAGCGAGCTACCTTCAATTCCATATTTCCCACCTTTTCCCGTAGTCCTAAGAACTATGATGCTCTGACTCTCCCATTGCACGAGGGAGTACATAGGCATAAGGGCCTCAATCCTTGGTGAGTACCCTATCTTAATCACCCATTTTCCCCTTAGGAGCGAAAACTTAGAAGAAAACAAACAACTTAGCTAACTTTTCTCTCGAAACGAATCAAGAGGTTCCCGTTGAGTACAACGGACGTAGAAGGTGTTAATACCTTCCCTTTGTGTAACGGACTCCCGAACCTAGAATTTGGTTGTGATGACCATGTTCTTATCTCTTTAAGGATTTTATCGATATTTTCCTGTTCCTTCCTTGGAATGAATAAAGTTCAGTGGCGAATCTGTTTGAACGTTTTTTCCGCGTCCATCGCGAGGATCGTACTTTTCGAGGTACGACAACCACTGAGTTTTGATTTATCCAAAGGAAATGGTAAAGATCGAAGAAAACCCTAAGTGCGCTATGTAACAACACAACTATAAGATCTAAGGTTCGAGGGTTGGTTATACCTATGGAAGTTGTTAGCATCCTAAGTATCTGTAGTACTCTACAGGAACCTCTTTTTAGTATCTGTGTTATGCTAAAGCTTGCTTGCTAAGGGAAAAGTGTTAAGGTAAAGACCTAAGGTATATACAAAGTATGCTCGCCAAGACATTGCATCTCGTGCCTATGTATCTTGACGGGAATGGAATAAGAGCAACCGTAGTTTCCCTCAATAGGGGTGAGGAACTCTTGACTGTGGTCAAGGATCCAAAGGGAAAAGTAAATGTCTACGGTGAAATACCTACATAGAGTGCAGCGACTCTAAACCTAAGGTTAGGTTAAATGGGAAAGGAAATGTCGATGGCAGGACACCCATAGAGTACGGTGACTCTAAACATAAGGTTAGGATAAAGGGTAAGGACTTAAGGTTAGGCTAAGTATGACATGGCAGTCAACAAGTATGATCCTTTCCTTTAGAGTCAGATAAAAGCAACAGAGGGACAGATAGATGAACCTCTCATATCAAGTGTAAGAGGAAAAGCAAAATATATACAATGAACGCTCAGGCAAATCAAACATTCAAAAGATAGGAAAATGAAATCAGAATTTAACCAATAGGTAAAAGCAACCAAAATTAGATCAAACATCAAGAATTAATAAAAAAAAAAGTAGAAATGTCATAATTAATTTAAAAATAAAATCAAATTGAACCAAAATCTAATTAATTAACTAATTCACTAAATAAACTAAAATCTAATCAAGCTAATTAATTTTTAAAAAACTAACCCTAATTAAAATCTAATTAAAAAATATTAATTAAATTAAATTCTAATTAACTAATTAGATAAAATCTAAAACTAATTAAGTTCAAATCTAATTCTAAATAAACTAAAATCTAATCAAACTAATTAATTAAAACTAAACTAACTTAATTTAAACTAACTAAATTCTAAATGAACTAATCAATTAAAACTAAACTAAATTAATTTAGACTAACTAAATTCTAAATGAATTAATCAATTAAAACTAAACTAAATTAATTATCCTAATTAAAACTAAAAGGAAGGTAAATTGGGCTACTGTAAGAAGAAATAAAGCCCACAAGGGCATAAATCAAAACTTGGGTCGGGTTGAAGTGAATTGGGTCCATCCAAAACGACCCATTTGGATCAAAACTTAATCTTAGAGATAAAAAAAAATAAGAACGGCCACGAATGCTTAAACACGATCCTCCACAGATTAAAGAAACAATCCTTCCTTTTCCTTTCTTACTCGTACCTTTTCTCTCTCCTTTCATATGCAACTTTCTTTCTCTCTGAATCTCTGCTTCCTTCTCGGTGTTCTCGCTATTTCTCCTTCTATCGTGAATCTCACACACTTTCCATCTCACAGACCTCTCCCAAATGGTGATGGTGGCAAGTTATGA
This sequence comes from Lathyrus sativus, assembly GCA_963859935.3. Lineage (NCBI taxonomy): Eukaryota > Viridiplantae > Streptophyta > Magnoliopsida > Fabales > Fabaceae > Lathyrus > Lathyrus sativus. The sequence goes on from OZ012739.1 coordinate 613,474,754, forward strand.
TGATACTTGGTGGTGATGTTGTTTGTGTTTAGGGCGGAAAAACAAAGGCAGCGATGGTAGCAAGTTGTTGTTGTGTTGGAAAGTGTTGATTTTATGTTGCAAGGAAATGAAATTATTATAACGGAAGAAGTTGGATGTGATGATATAAGGAGAAGATTGAGTATGTATGGCTCTGTTTCTGGTCAAAAATGGAGGTTGAGGGAGAATAAGGACAGAAATGGAAGGATCATGTGTGGAAAGATTTTGAAGGTTTGGTTGTTTAAGGTTTGAAGATGATATTGCAGAAATTGAAGGTTTTGTCTTAGAGAGCTGAAGGTATGTTCTTTTTCTTTTTTTTTCTCTCATCCTCTTTCAAAAAATCATGTTTCTCTTCTGCCCTCTTCTCCTTATTCCAACAAATCTTTTTATTTTGAATTCCTTATTTTCAGATTGTGTCGTCATTGTCACTGCAGAAGTTTTATTTTGTACGGCTTTGAGGCAGATGCAGAGGTCATACAGCTTATTGTAGGTTTTGGATGGTCGTAGAGTTGAGAGGTTTTGGTGTAAATACTGCATGTTTTGTATGGTTTTGATGAGGACTTGGCATTGGAAGTTTAGAAATTGAGATGGTTTGTTGTGTAGGTATCTGGTTTTGACATATGAAGACATTATCATGATGCTCTGTTTGTACGGTTAATAGCTTGTCTTGATGCTGAAGCTTCTTTTTTTCGGAATTTTATGGCAGGTCTGTGGCATTAAGTTGGTGTACGTAACAGGTTTTGAATTGTGGCAAAAATGGGAAAGGCGATGCAGTGGTAACAATACAAATGGTTCTTTTCACTTTGGTCATTATTTTTTCTCTTTCTTGTGTGAATGTTGCAGGAACCACTTTTTGTGAATGTTGTAGTCTTTTTTGGCATGATGGCAAGTAGTGCACATGTTATAGGTGTGGTTTGGCATGTTATATGGATTTTGTGGGGCTTGTGAGTCTAGTACGGTTTAATGTTGCAGGATGAAATTGGTTGTGCTTGTAGACTTTGCAGTATGGAGTAGCTTAATGTAAAGGCTTGTTATGGGCTAAAGTTTGGTTGTACTTGTAACACCCCAAATTTTAATTGGAATATTTATTTAATTTATTTAAATAAGAATATTCGCATTTCAGTGATTTTTGGTGGTTTTATGGAGTTATTGAGAATTATGCATTTTTGGATTATTTATTTAATTAATAGTAGACAATATGAATATATTAGTATTATTATTAATTAAAATAAATATAAGTCAAATAAGGGAAAATTGGATAATGAAGAGGATTTAGTGAGGGTAATATGGGAAAAACCCAATTGTGGAGCCCAAGACTAGGTTTAACAAAAAGGAAATTGTGAAGGGATTAGGATTCATTTGTTAGATCGTGAAAAGAATTGAGGCCAGAGCTCTGAGGAGGAAGATTGGAGGCAAAAGCTTCGAAAGGTTTTCTGAAAGATTTGAGAAGGCTTTGAGTCGACAATTAAGGTATGGGGAGTATTACCTTCATGGTTTTCCATGTGTAACTTTCAATGTATTTAAGGTCGATTTAAGGTTTAAGGGTGGATATGAGAATTAGTGATCTTTGGCCTTCGTGGCCTAAATATATTATTGTGAATCTAACCGTGGGATTCATTGGGGAAAAGGGAAAGTTAGGGCTTCGTGGCCAAAACCATGATTTGTTATTTGTCTAACCCTGAAGGGATAGAAATATTAGATAGTGAGTAACTCTGATGCCTCCAGGTAATTGTAAGGAATTTGTGATTTAGGGCGTGAATATGATACGGGATTGGCCTAATGAACCGTAGGTTGTTTTGTGCCTTTATCGCCATAAGACCTTAGGGATGATTTAGGGATGTTTTGAGGGCATTGGGGAAGTGAATCGTGTGGACTTTTGGGTTGAATTAAGATCTGGTGCGTAGCAGAATTTGCTGTCATCGCATTGTTCGCCTAGCGAAGAATGCTTCGCACAGTGAACAATGTTGTTCCCAGACTCGCCTAGCGAAGAATCCTTCGCACAACGAAGAAACTCGCCCCAGACTCGCCTAGCGAACATGCCAGCAAATGTAGCAGAGTTCGCGAATGTTGATCGTGTACAACGATGCCTTGATGTTTGATCCTGTGATTTCTTTGACGAATTGACATGAGTATGACTGTGAGTTTTATGTGATGCGTACATTATTACATGATGATTTCTATGATGTATTTATTGGAAAACTATGATAATGTTACCATGATTTTGATGAATTATATGATGACATGAGATATGGTGATGACTGTGATGATGATGATTATGATGAATGATGATGCACCTATGCTGTTATTATGAGGATGATTATTGACGTGTGCATCATGCATTCATGTGCATCCGGACTTCGGTTCAGGACCTTGATTACTTTGGCTTCAATCCCATTGTGCAGATGTGAAGTGTTTGATGTGCTCCTATTCTCTAGTAGAATCGATCCCATTGATGGGGATCTATGGAAGGTTGATGGCCCAGTGTCCATCACGCTGTGATGATTGGTACCACATGCATTGAGTCTTGTTACATTTGCATTTATGAGTGATTTGGAATAATTTATAATGTTGTGTCCTTGGAGGCCTATTGATGAATATGATGATGTTGAATATGACTATGACGCCATTTTATATGTTGATTTTCATACATTGATTATTATGAATCATTTTACTCACCCTACCTGTTTGAATGTTACCTCCACGTGGGTAACGTGCAGATGACCAGATTTAGCCGTGGATGCCGATGATGACTTTTGAAGTTTTGAGTTGTTGGCCTTTGGTCAACTTAGAGGGTCTTGCTTTGATAGTGTAACATCGGGTTGGGGTCTTTGAGTCGAGCTATGTTTTATTGAGTTATTTTGATTACCTTTCCGTATAAGGAAAACTTTGGAATATGCCTTGTGAGTTCCGCTGCCTTTGAGCAAATTTTGATATCTTTTGGGAAAACCCGTTATACACGGAGCATTGACTTATTTTGAGCTTTGAGAAATGTACACCCTTTGAGGGGATTTATCGTTGAGTTTAACATTTTACTCTGATGACTTTGAATAAATGTGCCTTTTAATTGTGGGGTAGAAAAGGGTGTTACAGTACTCATGGTTCCCTTTTTTGTAATTTTGTGTAAAATGGACATGTTTTTTTTGGTTTATTTCTTTTCTAAATTTTTGTAATTTTCTAACATGGACTTATGAGATGTAATTTGGGCTTACAAAAAAAAGTTTATTTTTTGTGTATATTTTGGTACTAGACTTTGTACAAAAGGAGAAATGGCTTCTAACAAATAAATAAAAAATAATAGTAAATAATAATAATAATAATAATAATAATAATAATAATAATAAATAAGAATAAATAAAATAATAATAATAATAATAATAATAATAATAAATAAATATAATAAATAATTAATAATAAATAAAGATAAAATAAATAAATAAATAAATAAATGTGATAAATAACTAATAATAAATAGTAAATAGAAATACAAAAAATAAATAAATAAAATAATAAGTATTAAAAGAAGGCATAAAGTTCTAAGATTTATGGAAACAATTGAATTAAAAAAATAGGTAAACAAAAATTAAACAAGAAAAATGCATGACCAAAGATTAATGGACTATATGACTACAAATGAGAAGATGATTGACCTAAAATGATATGCAAAGAGAAAGAATCTAAAGGTAAAATTTGGTGTATGACAGGTACTTAGTCGCATTCGAATGAAAAACATTGTTTTCTATCCAAAACATAGAGAAGTGAACATTTTCATCGCATCAGAAGATACAACATAATCCGGATTCTCACAGATTTATGTTTTCATCACATTTGAGCGAAAAGAATTCTTACTTCTTGTGCATGGTAGGAGTTGTTACCTTGGATTTTTTAACTCAACTATAAATGGAAAATGTAGAACAATAAATATGTCATATGGAAAATCAAGATGAAGTGGATTCAAGTGGAAATCAAGCTGATTCGAGATCAGAAAATATACATGGCGGTGTTAGTCTAAACAGTGGTAAGTTGAGGGACGTGGTTGAAGTTTTAAGGGACTTAGTGAAATTAAGTACTATGCTATGTTGGCTAAGGTTGGAGTTTATCATTATAATGGAAACAATGTCGACTTGGGTACTACATGTGGGTACTACATGTGGAAAGTACTACAGAGTGTGCTGTCGAAGCATGGTCGATACTAGGAACCTCGACGTAGTTGGCATAGTTCCTAATGACCAATAAAAGTAGTTAAGATATTTGAATGGTGTTGAAAGAGTAGGATCTAGTTTAACACAGACGGTTACTCGAAGACACGTGGAAGCTCGTCGGAAGAAACGGTTGTATGGGATTGAAATGTGTCGTGATATGGTTAGTCGACCATTCTTAGGTAGTTATTTTAGAGTAGTATATAAGGGGACTCATGTTTATTGTATAAGGGGTCCGCAATTGTACTTATATTTCAGTAAACTCAAAGTATCTGCGCATTTGAGAAACGAGTGAGGAAATGTATGTACACGTTCTAACATTTACATATTTCAAGTATTTTTTTCTGCATTAAATTACATTTCAATTTTGCATTACAATTCCTGTCATTTTTATTTTATCCTGCATTTCAATTCCAGTCTCTTTTACTCTCAAAACCTTATATTTCAAGTTTTGTTCCAAGTTACATCATTACTTTCCAAATATCACTCTTTCGATTTAAAAGGCAAAAATGATGTTCAAAGTCTTAAATACACACAAATATTTTCTAGGAGATTTTCGAGTTTGATCTCTTAAGTATTAATAGAAACTTGTTTTGTTTACCAAATTTCATAGTAAACAAATTGGCACGTCCAGTGAGACCATTTGTGTGTGTGTGTGTGTGTGTGTGTTTTACTTATCATTTTTTTAGGAAAAATATATAGTTCTTCATTCCATTTGACTTCTCATTGTGTGAGTGTGCATTAGATTAAGGTGTGGTAAAATAAAAAAGAGAGAAGTTAGGAAATCTGTGAAAAGATACGTCAGGAGAATGAAAATTCCTAGGAATAACAATGGAGAACAACCCTCTAATAGTGATGGGGCAGGCACAATCTCTACAATGACGACTGGACCAATTTCTTCGACCGCTAGCACTATGACCATACCATCGACAACGGTTGCGCCAGTAACTCTACCAGAGGGGACGGTCTTATCCCCTATACCCTAGAGTCACTCAGTGAATCCTAGATCAATGATGGCAATAGAGGCTAGGCCTTTTTCCATAAGTTTTACAATGCACGTCTTAGGACTTGAGCAACCTTATGGGATGCCAACAACAATGATGGAAATTTTGCATAACAATCCACCGAAGTTTGCTAATAACGCTGCAAATACATATTCGCCAATCTTGGCATCTGGCTCGGCCATAAGTAACCTCGGTCGAACCATGCCACCCAAGATGGGAATGTGATTCAGTTCCCAGGCAATGCCATTGTTCACCACAAACTATGTATTAGCAAAGAGACAACATATGGATGAGAGTAACCATGACATGGTGAACACTTTGACTCATTAAATGGGTACGGTATTCAACCCATTGATTCAAAATACGAATCAGAGTTGCCAAAAGTTGGCAACTCAAATGTATCAAATTGAAGATTTCTTTGGCGCTTCCCCAGTGCAGGTTCGACCTATGGTTCAACCCCAAATCGGTAATGTCGTATCCCAAATTTTTATCACCATTTCTTCCCATTTTATTAACTTAGAACTTAGGTCACCAACATGTCCATAGCCCTTTACAAGTCATTTGGTCAATCTCAATGACCTAAAAAGTTAGAGGGGGACCATTTTGACTTCTTATTTACTTTTCAGGGTTCATTTTGTTTTGTGGTTAGTGTTACTATTTTGGTTGTAAGGCGTTATCACTAGATTCAAATAGCATTAAAATTATTAGGAAATTTTATTTGTTAATGTTATTTAGATAATACTACCTAGATTATTAATCAAATTAACATTAAGTATTTTATTTAGGATATTCTTATTTAGTCTTAGTATTTTTATTAAATTAGTATTATTAGTTTTATCTAGATATTATTAAAATTAATCTATAAGTACCTAAGTCTAAATCTAAACAAAGGAGGGGGAAAAAGAATAAAGAAACACCCTAAGAGAATTTGCTTCTGCAAACCCCTAACCAGCATCCAAAAGCTCTAATTCATAAGTGTTTAGGGTTTCACATTGAAACCCTAACTCACTTGAGCTCAGACTCAGAGAATTTTAGTACCTCGCACCAACAAAGCAAGAGGAATTTAGAAGGGGTATGAAACAGACAAAATAAAGGAAAAAAAGAGAGTTTAGGGCAAGGAGGAAAAAAAGAGAGTTTACTGCGTTTACTAGAGAGACCCTCGTCTCTGTAGGTTGGTAGATCTTGACTGTTGCTTTTATTTATTATCACTTGCTTGTGTTCATGTCTTAAAAATATGCCTGCTACTGTTTTGTGTTGTGATGATTGGGATTTGGGTTAAGAAGATTTAGGGTTTCTGAAATTTGTGGTTCGATTTGTTATTTTGATGCGTGAGTGAGTTTCAAGGGGTTTCTGATAATAGTAAAACACATAGTTTATTTTGACTCAATTTTCACATCTTTTAGTGTCACTTTATCAGATTATGTAGTGTTATGCTATTAGTTTATGTACGTTTCAGGTGCTTTACAAGTAGGAGACAATATATGAAGAAACCAGACGAAAATTACGCAAAGCGGAGAAAAATGGCAAATAGACACTGGTGGCAACTCATATGGCGCCTGCCATGACTAGGAAATCATGGAGCCCACTAGAGAGAGAATGAACAAATAAATTCAATCCGTCATGCAGTGTGGTGAGCGCCACAAGAAATATCATGGCGTCCGCCATGCAGTGCAACTACCAGAATCCTCATATTTCACTTGTGGAGACCGCCACAAGCATCATGGCATCCGCCATGCAGTGCACTTCCTAAAAAATTGTAACAGAAAGAACTCAGTCTTCCCCCAATTTTCCATACTTTTCTCCCACGACTTCTACACTATTAGGGTTGTAGTTTCAACATTTGTAATATTATATATAGTTAGTTTTTATCAGAATTTTGGATCCAAGTTGTATCAGAGTTATATTGAAGCTTTTTGTAAATTCTAAAATTTTAGTTTCTACCATTGTAACTTGCTTGGATCAACAACCTTTCCTTCAATTTAATTATAAATTTTCTTTCAGGTTATTTAATTTACAATTGCCTTTAAATTTTTTCTTTATTTTGATTCTTTTACATTCTTGCCTTATTATTGCATTCCTATTGTTCTTGCCCTGGATTCCTAGTTTATACCGTCAATTCATATGTAAAACCTCTTTATCAATAACTTTAAATTATTTATGATGTCTTTGTTTGAATTGAATATTGAAAATTGCATGTTTGTCTCCGAAACCATGTCCGACTAAATTACTGGAGTCTGAATGTGCGGATCCTCGTTCCGACAGGACTCAGTGAATTCAATTGACGTATAATTCTAACATTAAAGTATTTTTCTGGTTCTAATTTTTAAGTTTTAATATTCAAAAGTTTTGTATGACCGTGAAAACGTTTAGATATTGGTCAACAAAACGACTGTGTGAGACCAATATCCGATAAATTGTTTGCATTTATAATTTTGATACGTTTAGGTACCGGCCAACAATACAACCGTGTGAGACCGATGTCTAACTCAATGTATGCATTTGCAATTTGAAGAAACTCAGGTACTGATCAATTAAACAACAGTGTAAGTTCGGTACCTGAACGTAAAACTTGGGTTTAATTTCTAAAAACAACAACAATGCTTTAGAGATTAATTAGGATTTATTGGTTTTCAAAAATTGTTTCGAAAGTGTAATTGAGACAGCGATAGAAAAGCATTAGCATTTTGAAACATAACACAGGCTGTGAAAAAGTGAGCAGTATTTTTAAATTGATACTTCCTTTTTAAAAAAATATTTTATAAAACCCAAAACAAATGCCAAGAATTTATTGAGTCCCAGAGGTGCGATTGGAAATTACATTTCAGTCTCACTTTTATAATCATCCAAAGCCAAGTTTTATTTCTTGTTTTATTTTCTTTCTAAAAATCCAAAAAATATATATTTGTTTAGCCTTTAATTTACATAGCGATAGTTGGTAACGATAGTATTGATCTTTATGGGTTCGATACTCTATTATATTACTCTGATAATATTCGTGCACTTTCGGTAAGCTACCACATGTAGACACACCATCAATGTATTTGGCACCGTTGCTGGGGACCAATTTAGTCAAATATCGTAACTCCATTATTGCGCCGTATAGACTAAGGAAACTCTTCCTTTTTTTTATTTATCGATTGTATGCCAAGCACTCACTCACGAGGACAGGAGTTAGAGAAACCAATTAATGAAGTAGAGCAATTCCTGCATATAAGATGCAAGATTGGACAATACTGAGCCATATTTGCACCCATGGTTGCACCTGATACTAAACCCCTTAGAGATTATGATGTTCCATCTGAGAAAGAGCCACATTCAAGCATTGTTCCACCTACAATCCAGGCGAACAATTTCGAATTGAAGTCGTCTTTATTGCAAATAGTGCAACATAACCAGTTCTCAAGAAATCCCCCTGAGGACCCACACCTCCATTTATCAGTGTTTGTGCAATATGAAGACACACTAAAGGCTAATGGTGTAAACGCCAAAGGCATTCATCTACGTCTATTTCCATTTTCCCTTTGAGATAGAGCCGAAGTCTGGCTACACTCTCTACCTGTGAATTTAATTACTACTCGGAATGGACTTAAAAAGGTATTTTTAGCCAGATATTCCCCAACAAGCAAAACGTCAGTGTTGAGAAGTCAGATAACCATATTTAAACAAGCTGAAGGAGAATCACTCATCGAAGCCTGGGAAAGATATAAGGATATGATGAAACTATGTCCTCATCACGGTTTAGAACAATAGATGATCATCCATACCTTGTGTAATGGTATAATTTACAACATAAAGATGACCATATACGCTGCTGTTGGAGGAGCCCTAATGGATAAACCTTTTAACAAAGTCTACCAGCTTATCGAAAACATGGCTCAAAACCATTACTAGTGGGGAATCGAATGTGCTCAAGTTGAGAAAACCTAAACAAAAGGAAGGATATTTGAAGTTATTGGGATTGATCACGTGAATGCCAAGCTTGAGGAACTTACCTAATAGATCAATAATCTAACCATTACCACTCCAGCCATTGTGGCTTTTGTAGCTCCAAATAGTACGATTTTTGGAATCCAAGGGCACATAGCTACTGATTGCCAAGTATTGACAGGGACCTTCCCTGATCAAGTTAATTATGCCCAAGGTAACCCTTATTCGAACACATACAATCCTAGATGGAAGAATCATCCTAATTTCTCCTACAAGCACAATAACGCATTGTTTGCTCCAAGTCCTCCACCTTTTTATTCTTAAAATTTCCAAAAAGGAGCCTCCTCTGCTCCTAGAAAATCGAATCTAGAGCATATGATGGAAAAATTCATCGCATCTCATACCCGCTGAACAGAGAATTCATGAACCAAACCATTCATACTAACGAGCCGATGAAACAATTGGCAACCAAGGTTGATTCCATTGCTACTCATAATGAGATGCTTGAAATTCAAATAACTTAAGTAGCCCAGCAACAAGCGGCCATTGCTACTCCCACTGGTACATTTCTTAGTCAACCTCAACCAAACCCTAAGGGCCATACAAACGCCATCACACTGCAAAAAGGGACATAGTTGGATGGGCGCTTAGATCCAAGAGTTGTAAACCCTACAATGTATAGAAGAGTATAGGAATAGTCTAAAAAGACAACTGAGGGAGATTAAGGAGGAAAAACAATTGATAAGGAGACTACACCTACTACCGAAGGGCCGTTTAGTGAGAAAAACCTTATGTGCCTCAGCCACCTTATAAATCTAAGATACCATATCCTCAAAGACTCACAAAAACCAAGAATGAGGGTCACTTTAAGAAATTTATCGAGATCCCAAAGCATTTCCATGTTACTATACCTTTCACTGAAGTTATTACTCAGATGCCATCATATGCGAAGTTCCTGAAAGAGATCTTGTCCAATAAAAAAGACTTAAAGATGACGACACTGTGGCACTCACTGGAGAGTGTAGTGCCATTATTTAAAACAACATGCCACTCAAATTGAAAGACCCTGGTAGTTTTTCTATTCCCTGTGTTATTGGAAAGCTTGTCATCAACAAATCCTTGTGCGATCTAGAAGCTAGGGTCATTTTGATGCCTTTTTCTATCTGTGAAAAGCTGAAGTTAGGAAACTTAAGACCTACTAGAATGTCACTTCAATTTGCAGACTGTTTTGTTAAGTACTCTATAGGAATGCTGGAGAATATCCTAGTTCATATTAGTCAGTTTTATATCCCTATTGACTTCATAGTAATGGATATAAAGGAATATTCGAACAGACGAGGCGATAATTGATGTGAAATGTGGGAAGTTGACATTTGAGGTAGGAAAAGAAAAAATAGAGTTTATTATTTCCCAATTTATTAAAACTCCATCTATAGGTGATGCTTACTGCTTTATAGATATCATTGACGAGTGAATTAAAGAATTAGTTTCTGAAACACCTCCTAGTACCGATTCCATAATAATTCCAAAACCACCTATATTAGAAGATGATGCATTCCGTAAACCCTACCAGATCCAATACCAAGTCCGAAGCAACTAGCAGTAGAACTTAAAGTACTTCCTGAGAACCTAAGATATGAGTTTATTGATAAACAACTAGATCACCCGATCATAGTCAACGTTGATTTTGATAGAGAGGAAACGGATAAACTCTTGAAAGTACTAAAGAAATATCTGACAACCTTAAGATAAAAAATTTATGATCTAAAGGGAATAAGCCCCTCTGTGTGCATGCACAAAACTATGCTCGAAGAGGACTCTAAGACCTCCAGAGAACACCAGAGAATGATAAACCCTATTATGAGCGATGTGATTAGGAAATAAGTGCTCAAATTACTCGATGCTGGAATAATCTATCTAATCTTTGACAGTCAATGGATTAGCCTCGTGTATGTCGTACCAAAGAAAGGAGGGCTAACAATAGTTAAGAATGAGAAAGGGGAGTTCGTAGCTAAATGAATAGAGACTCGATGGCATATGTGTATAGACTATAGAAAGTTAAACCAAGAAACTCGGAAGGACCATTTTCCACTTCCATTCATTGATCAAGTGCTTGAACATTTAGCTAGACATTTGTATTTCTATTATTTACACGATTACTCAGGATTTTTCCAAATTATAATTCACCCAGATGACCAAGAGAAAACTACCTTTACATGTCCTTATGGAACGTTCTCCTATCGACAAATGTCATTAGGATTATGCAATGCTCCCGCAACCTTCCAAAGATGCATGATGGAAATATTCCCAGACTTCCTTGACGATATCATGGAAGTGTTCATGGAAATATCCACCTTCGAAGGATGCCTAGCTAACTTAGAGAAAGTGCTGGAAAGGTGCGTTAAAGTTAATATTGTGCTTAATTGGGAGAAATGAAACTTCATGGTAAGGGAAGGCATAGTCCTTGGACATATAGTGTCTGAAACAAGAGTCGAGGATGACAAAGCAAAAATTGAGGTCATTGAAAATCTTCAACCTCCCAAAACGGTTTGAGAAGTTAGAAGCTTTCTTGGACACGCCAGTTTCTACCGACGCTTTATCAAAGACTTCTATAAGATTACTAAAATGTTAATTGGTATTCTGATGAAAGACGCTGGATTTGATTTCGATGAAAATGTCTAGAGTCTTTTAATTCTACTTAAGCAAGAACTAATCCATGCACCTATTATGCAACCTCCTGATTGGAGTGAACCTTTTGAGATTATGTGTGACACTGGTGACTATGTCGTATGCGTTGTTTTAGGACAGCGAAAAGACAAGAAACTTTATGTTATATACTATGCGAGCAGAACCCTAGACGCTGATAAAATGAATTATATCACTACTAATAAAGAACTCTTAGTTGTAGTGTTTGCAATAGACAAATTCTATTCTTATTTGGTAGGGGCCAAGATCATTGTATACACATATTACACAGCTATAAAATGCCTCTTAACCAAGAAGGGTGCAAAACCCATATTACTTCGATGGATCCTATTGTTATAGGAATTCCATTTGGAAATCTAAGACAAGAAAGGGACCAAGAACGTGGTAGTTGACCACCTCTCACGACTAGAGAATCTAAAACCAGATCACGTACCAATAAATGATGACTTCATCTATGATAGACTAGTTGCATTGGTTGACATCGAAGGAATGAAATATATTTATCATCATGATTATCTCAAATAACAATACTCAAACATTGAGAGAGAACCTGAAGAGGAAGCTACCTTAGTACATACAACTGTGTCATGGTATGCTGACTATGTAAACTACCTAGCAGCTAAAGTTCTACCTCTGGATATGACCTACGAACAAAAGAAGAAGTTATTTCATGATTTAAAACTTTTCTATTGCGATGAACCTCTTCTCTTCAAGAGAGGAACCGATGGCCTATTCCGCCGTTGTGTT